>OX579676.1:35413107-36613107 GCA_951230905.1 Cheilosia variabilis
ATAAACTATATGAATCATTGACAAAAACATAAAAAAAACGCTTATTAATATAAAAAAATATTTGATTACTAATGATTATGAATCGTATATATTAAAAGCAAATAAATTGTAAGCACCAAAACTTAAATGCGTGAGACATATCAAGGTACAAATCAGTAAACATGTTTATTTCCAATTTTGCTTAAATACATTTTGAGTTTCGTTCTTTCCCGTAAATTTTAAAGAAAATAAATTTTCGTTGATTGTCTACTAGACTTTTTATTTTTATTATAAATGAACATTATTCATATTCTCGGCTGACGCAATTGATTTCAAATGTAATTTCATTAATTGTGTCAATTGTTCCAAATTTTCTAATACATTTTTCTTTTTTTAATGAACGGACTCTTCATGAAAAGATTATAACTAAAAAGTCATACTATTTCAAATCTTAATAGTCGTAATCAATTCTTCTCTTTAAATTCTTTGCGTTTTTCTGTGGACATTCACGGTGAAATCATTTTTCGCCAAAAACAGCAAACGAAAACAGACACAATAATTATAGGAACAAAAATATCTTATTTTATTTCACACATCATTCATTTGTTTATTTATGTTGATTACATTCGCTATTATAAATTTCGTAGAATATCTACATGTTTTCGTGGTGAAATAAAACAACGAGCTTAAACTCTCAGAACGCATCCATCAGCTGACAGAAACTCACCAAATACACTAACTCAGTGTCAGTGTCAGTGTTCTCAGCACGCTCACTTTATTTTTCACAAGAAGCGTGTTAATTTTTCCCTTTTCACTAAACTCAAATTCCCTTAGATTTTTTATGGAAAATACATACTTTTAGAAGTAAAATTTGTATTGTTCGGAGAGAAAATCATATTAAATTAATCTTCAGTATAAAAATCGCAGTTTGCTAACATTATAATGATAATTTTTTGATAATAGAAATTTTTGCTTAAGGCAAATCTCTTTTTTATGTACATTTAGTGCGTTGATATTCATAGTGAAATGTAGTTCGACTGTTTTTCTGACAGATTATTGATAGTCCAACAATTAAGACATTTTTTTCCTTTTACGCAGGAAAGTTTTTCAAAAATTTAAATTCCCACAAAAAGGTAGAGATGCAACAATGCAGGAACACTGCTGAGTGTCAGTATTTTATTACTCCTCCCACCTTTTAGAAATTCTTTTTTTTTGCTGCTTCACACGTATTCACAGATATGAAATTTAAGAGAGAATTTTATTTTAAAAATTTGCGGGGGGAATCGGGTAGGTGCGCGGGAGCTGACGGTCTATTTAATACTTAGTTTATGGGGCTATGTAATAGAGCATAACTGTGTATGGGGTAGTCATCAGGAATGAAAGACAAACAGCAAACTCTATTGGAATATTGACAATAATCCAAGCCTCGAGACTAAAGCTTCGAGACAGTGTTTAAGCCTTAAAGGCCAGGCCTCTTGGGATGTCAGAGTGCCTGGTCGACTTGTTCTTATAGTAAAACTAGCGAACAAAATTGTACGTCCTCAGAAATCTTACGAAATATTGGAACGATTTACAAAATTTATATTTTTAAAAAGTTTGAAATAAATGTTTGCAGGTTTACAGCCCGATTCTGCCGTTGTGAGGCCGCACAAGTCACAAGCTCTTGTCAGTTTGATTCCTTGCGAGGTTTGTTGTGATTCGATAACATTTTTCGTATTCTCCGATAATACTCACAACAAAACTCACAACAAATTCACCTCACAATGGTAAGATGATTATCACTCAATTTTGTGGGATCTGAGAACGAAATAAAATAGCTACACCATTAATTGGATGAAGAAAAACAAATTTATTAAGAAAATATGCGAAATATTGACACTGAAAAGTTTTAGAAACGAAGAAAATGAAATATTAACGACATTTGTCACAAATAAAAATTTCCACATTCCTCAGTTTTTTTATACAAATATGAATTCTCCTCGAAAAGTTAATAAATATAGCGTAAAATGTCTGATTTCGGTCTTTAAATGCTTGGAAAGAGGGAAACAATGCGATCAAATACAAATATTGCCATTTGTGAGCTCTTATGACTGGTTTTCTATTTTGTGACTTGCTCCATAGGAGATCACAATTTCGATTGTTTTTGTGAGCCTCACAAATTGTGAGTGTTCTGCCAGAATACGAAAAACTCACAAAATCAATTTCACCTCACCTTGTGAGGGTTTTGTGACTAGTGAGATATCAGTGAGGTTTGCCAGAATCGGGCTATTTGCATTTCAAAAATTATGTTTTCGGTCTTTTAGGACATTCAATTTTGCCATTTACTTTTTTATATATAGATAGCCAACAAACCTTAAGTAAAGCACCCCTGAACACATTATCCCTGTTTAATAAATATTTTGTTATGAAATAGAAAGAACGGTAACCAAAGTAGACTCTTTCTAGAGCATCACTCGGTTAAATAAGTTTGATTTGTTATTTTTTAATAACTCTTCTCTTTTTATTTCATATTTTCAGCGATTCCCTATACACGTACAAAGCTTCACTATGATGTTGAACTTTGGTATATTTCTGTTTGATTTGATTTAATTCAGTCTGTAATCTTTTCAGTTTGAAATTAATTAGGGTTTTGTGGGCAATGGCAAAGGCGAATTATTTCCACAACACTAACTGGCCATAAACATGTGCTATTATGGGTAGTTGACTTTTAATTATTAAATTAAAATGTTTATTTAATCTCACTGTTGTGATGTGCTTTTAAAATAAATAATTCCATGACTGAATTTCGCTTAATTGTAGGCATCAGTCAGACAATAGATTTTTCAAATTAATACACAAATTAGGTACCTATAGTGTAAGTCCTTTTTTTTTATTTGTTGAATGGAGTAATCAAATTCAGCAAAGAAATATTTAATTATTTAGTAGGTATTAGGGCGAGGTTCAAGTATCAAGTATCTCGTTTAGTAAGTATGACAGCTGGCTAACTTGATTATTCTCAGTTTTGGTTGGCCTAGACAGATCACATGAAGAGTTTTTTTTTTTAGCCGACGTCAATGGGGGGATAGCCGACGAATCTGATAAAGAAATTCGTGACTGATTACTGAGTTGACAGTTCGTTTAAGTTGCTGACGTAGAAAAACGTAGAATAGGTGACGTTACTGACCAATGTAGTTTTTGACAGCAGGTACCTACTGCCTTTTTTCCTGCATCGGCTAGAAAGAGATGAAGAGTTTTTTTTTCCGAATTCTAGTATACTCGGGTGTAACTTAACTAGTATCATGATTCATGCGCAAAATTGATGTATTCTTTAAGTTGCGAATTTGTTGGAAATTCAGGGCACTCATTCTGTAACTTTTCAGACGATTATCGTGATAGACCTCCAAAACTAGCAACTAAATGGTAAAATTACAAGTTTAAGAGCTTAATCCAGTTCATTTTCCAAAAATATAATGAAAGCCGTCAAAAAAACTCGAGCAGAATATGACTTATTTTGGTGATCAAAGTTTCAAAAACGATATCGTTTAGACGATCGTTGATATACGGAATCTGCCCCCAATAAAGAAAACGGCATCGAGAAAGCGAAGTATTACCGCTCCAATGGCATTTTTTTACTGAATAAATTTTTACTTCAGCAATTTTTACGAGGCATTGGCCTTAAATGGGTTTAAAAAGTGCAGTTTTTTTTACAAATAATAATTGCTAAGCACCATGCTATCAATAGAATTTTATAGACTATGATACTTGTGTTGTTTAGCATGAGTGTTTTTTCGCGATAGCCAAGATCAAGAGTCAAAAGTCGTATAAAATCACTTTCGAAAATTGGCCCAAAATCCTTCAAAAAACGAGTCTACAACAATCCCAAAAATTGGGGCAAAAATCCATAAGAAAAGAACTCTTCGAAGGGGGACCCCTTCTTGTCTTGAAACGGGATCAAAAGCGTGTCACAAAATGCGCCCAAAAACGAGCTAAAAATCGCACCGAAAGGTGCATAAACTGCATAAACGAGTTAAAAAGTGCGCCGAAAAACGCGTCGAAAACGCTTCCAAAACCTCGTCGAAAATTCAGATATGTTAACGACATCTCCAAAATATCAATTAATAAATCACGCATTCTCTTTTCCTGGATTTTTTACCCCGTAAATGTAAAAAATGGTTCACCCTTAAAACAGGATTAAAAATATTTTTCCTTTTTTTTTATTTATTTTAAAAGGTTTCATTTACCTTGGTCTCATTTACAAAACAGTTCATATTAAGATGGACCCTGTAGTTGAAGTTTTACTACAAAACAAACGCCACGACTTCCGTTCTCTAATGAATTGAGTCACCTAACCAAAATCATGACCCAGATTGACAAGCTCGCGATTATCAGCTGGCACCTGGGTCTTGTCTACATGTTAGTATTTTCTCGGAATATCAAAAATGTCCTGTTGGCCCAGTTCTTGGACAACATTTGTTTCAACTCGAATGACTGCGTTGCATTTACAGTAACTCAATTTAAGTAAAACATATAGTGCTGTCGAGTTTTTCAAGTACATTTCGCTGTTTCAGAGTCACATCAAGTATAATCAAAGTACACTCACAATTTAAAAAGAGGGTCACATGATTAATTTTCCCCGAATAGCAATGTTGGCGGAAGAATTGCTCATTATTTATAATATCATGAACGTGGCATTTCCTTAAAGGGTTCAAACTCCTTTGGGAAGTGAAAACTGTAACAGTCCAAATGCATAGCTGCGATTGTAGTAACTTCATTCGTTTGTGTGTTTCACTGACCTCAAAAATTCCATCAGTTTCAGTACGTACCAAGAAAAGAGTTTTATGTAAATATGTATTGAAAATGGCGGGTGAGGTGGTACATATCATTCCAGGAAGCACGTGAATACAAGTGCAGTGCAGGCAAATGTCCTTCCTATTTGGAAAGGGTTGTGGAGATCAAAAGCATGAGTCCATGTTATACTTACCTATAGTTAAAGACCGAGCACTGGGGCAGTCGGGGCCCGTAGCCAAGTTCTTTGATTATCTTTTTCTTTTTTAGTTCAGAGCACAACCTGAACTGTTATACAAAAAGTTCGTGTTTCTTTTTTAGCTCAGATACCTCAGAGCTCAGAATTTGTGTTTCTTTTTCCGTTCAGAGCACCATCAGAGCGCGCTCTATGAGCTCAGAATAAATTGCCTGAGCATTCTGAGCGAAAAGCTGATTAGACACTTCCAGTCACATTTGACAGAAAAAAAAAATAGAGAAAATAGTTGGAATGGCGGACGAACGTTGTTGTTCTGGAACTGAACATTAACCAATTTAATAAATAAGAATAATTAATAAATATTTAATTTATACATATATTATTATAATATATAATGCTCGAGCTCTGTTCGGAAAATAAAAATGCACGAGGCAAAAATACACAAATCCCTTGCTTGGAATGAGGATAAACCTCATGCTAGTTGCCCATTATTCAGTATTGCCGGCAGCATTCCGTGATCACATACTTTTAGTAGAGGAACAAAACTAAGAAAATTTAATAAGTATTTAGACTATAATTGTTGCCTACTTCTAGGTGGTTACAAAAGGTGTGACTGCATTATTTTTTCGATCAGTAACATGACGATCAACTGAGCTCAGTCCTCAGTTGTTAATATTTACCTTGTGTTTTTTTACACGAGTTTGGATTAAATAAATGAATTAAAATATAAATATATGAAAATAATTACACACCCAGTTTACGTCTTATATATGTATATGGGACCTTCGCAATAATAGTTTAAAATTTCCACACAAAATATTTTGTAGGTCACAATTGGTAATTTTATATGCAAAACTTCGCCATTGTGAGTTCGTAAAATTAGCCTGGACTCTACTCGTAAATATGATTATTATAATCGTCAAGAGTGATGGCATCCGTAACTATTTAACCCATTTATAGCCAGCGTTGCGTTTACGCAACACCAAACAGCAAGTCACAACACGATTTTTCCTGTCTGTGCCGTTTATTCTACGAAAAATGTTTGTGCCGTTTCTGCTTGTGCGTGAGTCACCTCACGGTGTCGCAGTGTGTTCTTTACCAGAATTCTTTGCAGTTGTATTTTAGAGAGAAGAAGTTGGATGCGAATATTATTTTTCAGAAAACAAAATTAACAATAAATATAAATTACCGGTAAGTGGAATTGTATGCTTCGATTTCAATAAGTTTGATGAACTTTGTTTGTTTATATATTATTTCTGTGATGCAAAAGAAATAGACTTCATTTCATGAACTTGTTGATAATTGACAACACCTAAATGCCGGTGTTGCGCAAACGCAACACTGGGTCTAAGTAGGTACATACAAAAAACTACGTTATTTTTATTTTGGCTTAGGGGAAAAACGTTGACATTGGCTGAGATTCTGGATGCTATTACTATTACTATTTTTTTGTTACCCCTCACTGATGGCGCTATTACAGATGAAGATTCTGGTGAAGAGGAATGTGCTGATCCCAATAGGATGAATCCAAACCAGCTATTAGCAGAAGCCGAAGTTAGTTGCAAAGCGAATGAAGTGGATATAGTAGAAGATTGGATACACATTCCGAAGATAGCGCAAAGTTGGCGTAGAGGTAACGAGGAAAACTTAAATCTTAGTTCATTTTTATACAAATTTAAGCCTTGGAAAGGAGCATTACTGCCTCCTCTATCGTTGAACTCGGAGACTCACCCATTGGAATTTTTTGAACTGTTTATGAATGAGCATTTTATCCGTATCATTAAAAAGTACACCAATTTATATTCAGCTCAACGAAATCAAAGCATAAACGTTACAGAACCAGAAATATATGTATTTCTTGGCATAGTAATCCTTTCAGGATACGTGCCTCTACCAAGAAGAAATATGTGTTGGGAAGACCGCCAAGACAGTCATAATGCTATGGTTTCAAATGCTATGCGCAGAAAAAGATTTAACGATATATTTGTAAATATTCATGTTTGTGATAACGATGGTATTGACAATACTGATAAAATGGCCAAAATCAGACCAATGGCTGATCATTTGAACAAAATGTTTGTAAAGTTTGCAGCAATTGAAATGCAATTGTCAGTTGATGAATCAATGATTCCCTATTTTGGAAGGAACTCTTGTAAACAGTTTATGCGCTTGAAACCTGTTCGTTTTGGATACAAGGTATGGGTTGCAGCAACACGCCTCGGATATTGCGTTCAATTTGAGTTTTATCAGGGAAGAAATCAGAAACGAGATCCCACAGTTTTTCTTGGTGAGTTCGTGGTTCTCAGCCTAGCAGAAGTTATTAAACGGGAGTATCCTGGCCTAACATTCTCATATTTTTACGTTAACTTTTTTACAAGTCCTGACCTAACTAACAAGCTGACAAAACTTGAATGCGGTGGCACCGGAACCCTAAGAGAAAATCGATTGAAGAACATTAGTATGACAGACAAGCAGACATTCAACAGAAAAGATAGGGGATCCTACGAGGCTTTTGTAGATAAACAAAACCAGTTATTGCTCACCCGATGGAAGGACAACCAGACTGTTTCAATGCTTTCCAATGTACACGGGCTGCATCCTATAGGTGCAGCACAAAGGTTCAACAGTATTCAGAAAGCAAAGTCAGGAGTTCCGCAGCCAAATGTTAACAAGCAGTATAATAAATACATGGGTGGAGTTGACCAACTCGATAACAACGTGTCAAATTATGGAATTGCCACTCGTGGAAAAAAATGGTATAGTCCCATAATAATGTGGATGATAGACGTTTCTGTTGTGAATGCATGGACATTATCCAGAAGTTATGGGAGCAAGTTGGATGCACTGGAGTTTCGCCGCCCAGTCTCTACAGCTCTTTGTACCAAATATGGTTGTCCACCAAAAGGTGGTGGACGGCATTCAAAGCAAAATCCACATCTTTTGGGTGGCCATCATATAATGGAAACATCTGACAAAAGGCTCAGATGTCGCGTTTGTCACAGTCAGACTTTAAAAAAATGTCGAACTTGTAAAAAAGCACTTCACGACAAATGTTTTCAAGAATATCATGCTAACCTAAAATAATTAATTTTTTTTTACATTTTCTGTAGATGTATTGATGTATAATGAAGTTTTTATAAAAAAAAAAAAAACGTAAAAACACCCAGCGTTGCGTTTACGCAACACCTCAAAACTCCACTTCCCCACACAAGAAAAAAATGTTTACTCCACAGATCGATTTCAGCAACTTATCTTACCATTATATCCAAAAATCACTATAAACGGAAGAAAAAAAGTATTCGGATATAAATGGGTTAAGATAACTTTTTTTTATTTGTTGTTATCTGGCAGCACTTTTTCCAACGACAACCGAAACCAATTCGACAGCGGAAAGATGATTGGTTTCCATGGTTTACAAAAACAGTTGGAACTCGTACTATTGTTGTAAACCGTGGAAATCAATAATCTATACAGATCATGTAGGTAATTTTTAATTTAGTTCGCTATAGATCTATATACCTATCTATATTGTAGCATCAGTAGTTTTCACTATTTCATGACGGAAGATAAAGTGTGTTTGTCTTGAGAGCTTTTTGACTGGTGTCTGTTCTTGCAAGCCTTGCAGAGCATTGAAAGAGCTTATGAAAATTCCATATGAAAGATTTCCCCGTTAGATTTCCTGGGATTTTAAAAGGCTCATCTGTCTTTGCTCGACACCATGGAGCTTTCAAGCCCATTTAGCATGCCTGTTGATGACATGCTACCTGAATAGGTATAATTATTATACCCCCTAGGGATGACTGGGAAAAATATTAAACCCAATCCATCACGACTTGATATCATCTGGTACAGAGATGGTTCTAAGATGGAGTCAGGGACTGGCTCTGGAATCTACGGTGAGTCGCCCCAGGTGAACTTGTCAGTCAGCCTTGGGAAAAACGTATCGTCCTAATCAACCTTTGCGCTAGAATAAATCTAAGTTCTAACAAACGTGGAAAATCCATATTTATATTTTCAGATAGCCAAGCAGCTCTCAAAACCCTTGACTCAACTGTCATAAAACCTAAACTTGTCTTAGAAACATTCACAACAATCTATGAACTTTCTAAGAAAAACCTAGTCATCCTCCACTGGGTTCCAGCCCATAGAGGATTTGAGGGTAACGAATCAGCTGACTCACTGGCCAAAATTGGAGCAACCACTCCTATCGGACCTGAACCATTCTGTGGAGTGAGCAAAAACCATTTCAGGAACTATATTAAAAACCTTCCTCGTATCGAGTCAAATGAGATCTGGCACAGTACAACTGGGCGGAACTGCACCAGACAATTTTTCCCCAAATTCTCCCCAGAAATTCGCTCTTCCTTATTAATCTTGACAAAAATAACCTCATAATTCTAATAGGAATAATCAGGGGCCATGGTCTCGTGAAAAAAACATCTCCACCGCATTGGCGTCTCACCGGATCCTATTTGCGGACTTTGTCTTGAGAGTGATGAATCCTCTCTTCACGTACTCACAGAATGTCCGGCTCTATGTCGTCTCAGAAAAAACATCCTTGGCGATGAAATTGTCAATTCAGTAACCCTTTCTGACATACACCCAGAGAAGATTCTTTTCTTCCTGAGTGCCTCTGGAGTGAAAAGATGGCTCTAGGAAACTACCAGGGTATAGGCACAATAGGCTCCTTTAAGAAGCCGCAGTGCCAGAGCCCCCTTGAAGGCTCTCCCGCTCTACAATCTTTCTATTGCGCCAAATATTGAATAATTTTTCAAACGCACCTTGGGTCTGAGTTCATTGTCTCAATGATATATGATCTCCACGTATAGTATAGCTTACTCGGGTCAGCTTTAGCTCAAAGCGTTCTCCATGAAATTACCTCACAATATTTCCCTTCTTCAAATCAATCCAGTTTTGGTTTACTCGGTGAAATGTCCTCAAAAAGTGAGACCGATACAACATACCGTCAAACCGGCTAACATTGACCAGGGGGGTAACTTTGACCAAAAGTAAAAAAGTTCTTTATATCCACTTACGCAGCCTCTAGTATAAGTTAGAATTATAGTTATGGGTTTATACTAACCGCTATTTGTTCACAGATGGCGGAAAAAAAGATACAGGGAATAGGGGCAACTCTGTCCACATGACAGCTAATGTAGTGAAACCCTTCTGTCTGTACTTTTTATGTGCTAAGAAACTTATATGTTTTTCAGTTAGAAAAAGACACTTAATCATTAAAATTTTAGGAACAGTAAGTAGTTTAATATGTTTCCTTTTAAGAATATATACTTTTAGCAATATATTTCAAATTTAAGAAAGTTTTTGAGATCAATTTGAAAATGATGTCTTAATCTATCAGCCAATGGCTAACTTTGACCGGGTGGTCAAAGTTAAACCAACACAATGGCTGGGATATCAGAGAACTTAGTTTCTGGTTTTAGGAAGTGCGGAATCTGGCCCTTTAATCCATCTGAAGTTGTAGACCGTCTCCCATCAGAAAATGTCCAAAATGACCTTACAGGTGCAGTTTCATCAGCTGTGTTATCTGTTCTGAAGACAATGCGCAGTGGCGAAAACGAATCTCCAGTTCGAAAAAAGAGGAGCAAAATCAATGTCCAACCTGGTAAAAGTGTCGAAGTTGATGCCTTTTCAGGAGCTATTGTGCCGGTAAGCCCACTCGCACTATTTGAGGAAGTGGAATTTTTGACAGATGTTGATGATTTAATAGACCCAAATAATAATTTGGAAGAAAAAGAAACATATGTGGATGAACAGCTCTCGACTGAATTTGAGCATGATAATGGCAATTTCTGCGTGGATGAAGTTTTTGCATTACTGTGCTCAAAGAAAAGCAAGTAATGGATGTCTAGATTGTAGGTAGGTCTCTTAAATAAAAATATTTTTTAAAAGAATTTTAACGACCATTTTTTAGACGATGCAGTATCCAGAAGACGAATTTTTTTTAAGCCTCAAGACAAATGTTTTCTAACTGTTTTTAATTACTACTAACTACTATTTTTTATGCAACTTATTTATTAATATTAGTTCTTCATTTCAAAGCACTATGAAGTTAATTCAAATATCAAATTTAATATAATCAGCTAATGAAATTGAATAAAACTACCCTAACTTATCATTTTTGAGAACAATAAATATGCTGGTCAAAGTTACCCTAAATCGGGTCAAACTTTGACCACCCTGTTTTTGTTAAGAAACTACCACTACGTCTGTATTCAAGCAAATTCTAACTTCGGAAAATGAAAGTATAAACGCAAGCCCCTATGCTGGTGTCATTTGTTTTACTCTCGTACAAAAATCGTAAATGATACACCTATTTGAAATTCAAAAGTGGTCAATGTTAGCCCGTTCGACAGTAATATCCTAATAAAACCATCAAGGCGTCCGAATATAAAGAAGTTTCACTTCTACCGAAGGCATGGCAAAACGAAAATACTATCAAAAGTTACCATTGCCCTTCTGATTGTTGACCAAGTAAGTTCACAACACAAACTTGAAAAGAAATACTAAACAAACTTTGTCTTAAAGCAGCTTCCACAGAAGAACATTGCAATGTTTACGACCGATATGCCGATAAATACAAAAGCTGAAGGTCTATGACCCGTATATGAGATTGAGTTTTACTCGGTCAATGCTGTTCACACAGAGTTTGGTGTTTGGATTATCATATTTTCCCCCAACACTCTGGCGCCATTCATTTCCTCTATATCAGGGCATGGGGACAACGATTTAAGGAAATCGCGTCTACACCCAGATAAAAATAAAAGAGTTGAGAATGTGTAAGATAAAAGAATCGAAATGAAATGAAACTCTTTTGAAAAGATTTTATTATGGCGTCAATAGTGCTATCTACACAAATAAGTATATTTTCATTGCCTGTGTTTATCAACACCCCATACCGAGGTCGTAAACAGCATAAAAGTTTCCCGCTTATTTTGTGAATATAAATTAGTGGGAAGAATGAAAACGGCCAATAGGTTGCTGTCAAAAACATCTTTTTGAGGCTACAGTTCGCAACCAGGTCCTCTTTGTAGTGACCTACTTCGGCGTGGTGTTGCTGCTATGCATGATGGATATTGTTACATAAAATTAACAAGCTCGTGGCTTAGATTTAAAAATTTGTTTTAGATAAAAAATCGTGTTCGTTGCACCAATGTAAATAACCTGACTGAATGTGAGCACTATGGAACGCAATGGTTAAATGTTACAGGGCAATCACGCTATACTCTCCTCTGTCAACTGTTTACATAATAAAACAAGTAGTTCTATATTAAAAAGACCGCTATAGGCACGCAAGTAGGTACGTCCTAAGCGCGCAATACTGAATGGTGCTATGGGTTGTTGTTGGAATGATTTGCTAAAACAAAATTAACCTTAGCGCGTTTGACAAACAATCATGGGTATTATCCACCTATTGGGCTGTCACCTTAAGTTAAAATGAGAAACAAATGTAGACAGTTACATTCGCCGAAATATTATTTTTGACTTTTTCAAATTCGAAGGCAAGCCACAAATACCATCGGTCATATGGATTTAACAGTTTGTAAAAGTCCCATCCAGCCCTCACAATTGCGGCAATTTTTTTGTTCTCTCAATCCGTTCCTTATACTTACTTACTGACTCCGCAGGGTCTTCATTAGGGAGTCATTCATCGAGTTCATGTATACTTCCAGATGGATAATCTCCTTAGTCACCTTTAAGTAGCGT
Source organism: Cheilosia variabilis (assembly GCA_951230905.1). Lineage (NCBI taxonomy): Eukaryota > Metazoa > Arthropoda > Insecta > Diptera > Syrphidae > Cheilosia > Cheilosia variabilis. The sequence goes on from OX579676.1 coordinate 35,425,772, forward strand.
TTTGTCCTAGGCGGAGTGGCCAGGTGGTTCTTTTAATAATCGTTGCATGGAAGTCAGCAGCCTTCTCCTTAACCCTAAAAAGATAATCATAAAATAAATAACGTAAAAGATAATCATACGTCTCACAGACGTATAGCACTTAATTAGTGTATTTTATTAAACACATAAACTTCTGATTATTTATAATTATTTTATTTAATTATAAACTATGTATTCAAAAAAATAAATTATTGATGATTTTATATAAAAAAGTTTAATTTGAACAATTTAAACAAAAAATGCAAACTTCTTAGCAAATAAACAAAAGAAAACTTGTTTATTTTTAGGAACCTTAAAATTGACTTTCAGTCTTAATATTTGCTTAATTTGCACCTCTTGGCTAAGATTAACTTTATTTATAAGTCTTAGTAATTTTAAATCACAAATGATTATATTAGGTGCACTCATGACACACGTTTCAAAAAGTTTCATAAAAGATAATCATACGTCTCCCGGACGTACGACGTGGCTATAACTGGTTATTGTGGGTACATACCGTGGCGTCACTACCGTCTCGTGCAAGCTCCGGGTGTCGACTGAGTTAGTTAAGACAGTCAACGCGCTGCGGTTTAGAATTCAAAAGATATCACACAATAATCTACGTCCCGCGCCATACGTCTCGTGGACTTAGATTATCTTTCTAGGGTTAATCACCGTTAAAGCTCCTACAGCTTTCCAACTGGAGCGCCAACTATCACGGAAAGAATTGAAATTCACCAATTGAAAAATTTTGAGTTGCAATTTACGAATTATATATTTCTAGCAAATTACAACGGAGTTTTCATGGATTGATACAAAAATTGGTAATTTGACATTGAAAACGGCGGAGAATACAAAATTCTGTTTGTTGAAATTTATGATTAGAATTCGAGCTTCTTTCATTTGAAGTGATTGTTTGGCACTCCAATAGCTCAATTTCTCAAACACCACTTTACAATCTTAATTTGCAAAAAATATTTGGTGATTTACCAACACTGAATGATGAATCAATAAAACCTCATAATAATTTAACACAATGCGAATTGAAAACGTAAATTGAAAATTGACTTAGAGAAATCGGAAATTACAAAATATTTTTTTATAATTTTCGTGGAATCAACTACCTGATGTGTGGTCCATAGTCCATGGACCTATCGAAATCCTTTTGAATCCTTTCTTTTTATGGATGAATGTATGTATGTGGTATTGCTAGACAGCTGCAATCATGAAGTTAAGTCTTCATTGTGCACATTGCGTGTCGGTGCAGAGACAGGCAGTCGGTATTCAATCTTTGCTTAAAGCAGTCGGGTTAAAGTTGTTTAACTAATTCGTATGGATAGTAAGTGTATTACTAATTATTATAAAGCATTCTGGAATATATTTTGTGATTGGAAATTGGAATGGATTCAAAATTATGCAATCGTAAACGTTTGTATCAATGTCAAGTTCATCCAAATATTTTGTTTGTATTTTAAATTTTATCATAGACCGAAAAACCACCCCAGGCAAATCCCGTTGGCTTCGGACGATATGGCGCCGCATGATTTTCTTGGATATCAGGAGGAATACGACTAGATATTAATATTATGTATTCGAAAATAACCTATATAATACAACTTCGAATTCTGATTTGTAAATCACAAGATATAAGTTGCAAATTAAGACTAAAGTTTTCTAGTTTCACGACAAAACGTTTTCAATTTAATACGGCGATGCCTCAAATCACTACTCAAGAAACGTAAATTGCAAAATATGAATTGCAAATTGATAAAAAGAAGTATCAATTTACGACTAAGAATTTGTAAATTGCAACTACTCAAGTAGTAAATCTACTTAAGTTGGTTCGTAAATCAAAACTATTGAGTTGCAATTCAACATTAAATGGTTTTAATTTGCTAAGGGAGGAAATCGTAATTTACAACAGAAAAGTGGTAATTTACGAATTGTTTTTGCAACGTATTATCCATGAAATATCAAATTGATAACTGCTTGTGTGAAATTGCAATATGTATTTCTCGTTTGATCGCATTATTGATAATGAAAAGTGTTGATTCAGGACTTTTGAATGCCAATAACTTCACTTCGCACAATTTCTAGAATTGCGAATAAAAAGTCGTGAATTAGTAAATAGCTCTAAAACTAGACGTACTTCTCGTGATTCTGCGCTTATTTTTCTTTTGATCTTAAAATTCTTTCCGTGTACGTACAGCGTCAGAAAATCCCGACAGCTGGTTATATTTGTGAAAGATCGTACCTGTGTGTTGACAGCCGCGCAACAACCGCTTAGAATAAGATTACAAAGTGATTTTTCAAACATCATGCGAAACAGTTGGACCAGTCTTGACAGGATCCCGAACTCGGGCATTATCATAAATATAGAGTAGAGTGGCCAGTACCAGGCCAGTCACTTGTATCCGGCCGCTTTGCGTTAAATAGTTGATAATAAGTAAATTAATCGTTATTTTCACTGGCGAACAATTTGCGGCCATCATTTTTGACCTATCTAATGTGCTGGTAAGATTTGACAGCTGTGAACATCACTAAACTGCCAAAAAAAATGCGCAGTCTATGTAGTTCGACAATGAAGTGAAAAGTGCGTTTTAGAGTTCAAGAGAATTGGTGGAGGTATCAAACGAAAATCGCAAGTTTCAGTGTTTTTTTTTAGAAATTAACCAACTCTTTTATTGTTTTTCTGTTAAGTTACATATTTATTAATCATTAAATGTAAAAAAAACGAGACATTTTTATTTTTATTTAAGTATTAGATGGTCATGGTGGCCGGTTACTATAGAACCTAATTTTTTGATGGTGTTCTAGTGTCCGGCCAAGGTGGCCCTACGTAGTCTTGCAGGTCTCCTAGCGCAGGCTTGAAGGTATATAATTATGTACGAGCGAAAAGAACGAGCTAAGCAAGAATAAATCGATGCAATCGAAAAGACAAAAGATACAAGACTACAGAATATAAAATAAAAGGAATCTAGAAAGTCAAAGGAAAGAAACAGCGAAGAGGAACTGAACAAGAAAAATAAGCGCAGAATAACGAAAAGTTCGTCTGGTTCCAGATCTTAGCTAAGGATTTACTAATTCACGACTTTTTATTCGCAGTTCTAGAAATTGTACGTAGTGAAGATATTGACCCTCAAAAGTCGTGAGTGTTGATTTCATTATCAATAATGCGATCAAACGAGAAATATCTACATATTGCCATAGCCGATCGCAAATTGACACAAATAGTTATCAATTTTATATTACATCGATTGTAAATTGCAAAAACAATTCGTAAATTACCACTTTTCTGTTGTAAATTACGATTTCCTCCCTTACCAAATTACAACCATTAAGTCTTGAATTGCAACTCAATAGTGTTGATTTGTGAACGAACAGGAGTAGATTTGCAATTACAAATTCAGAAGTTGCAATTTACAAATTTTCCATCGTAAATTGCAACTTATTTTTATCATTTTGCAATTCATATTTTACAATTTACGATTCTCGAGTGGTGATTTGAGGCATCACCATATTAAATTGAAAATGTTTTATCGTAAAACTAGGAACTTTAGTCTCAATTTGCAACTTATATCTTGTGATTTACAAATCAAAATTCATAGTTTTATTAATTAGGTTATTTTCGAATACACATTTAGAGTCGTATTTTATTATTCTTTTTCCTCCTGATATCCAAGAAAATCATACGGCGCCATATCGTCCGGAGACAACGGGATTTGTCTGGGATGGTTTTTTGGTCTATGCTAAAATTCAAAATACAAACAAAATATTCAGATGAACTTGACATTAATACGAACCTTTACAATTTATTCTTCTCGATTACATATTTTAGAATCCATTCCAATTTATACTTCCTTCCTAATTGCGAGATGTACATTCTGAAAAAAATACAGATCTATATGCATACTTCGGCGTTTTTGGAATTATTCAATAGGTAGGTACTTACAGTATATATTCCAGAATGCTTTATAATTAGTAGTACACTCACGATCAATACGAATTAGTTATACCTACTTAAACAACTTTAACTCGACTGCTTTAAGGAAAGATTGAATACCGACTGCCTGTCTCTGCAACAGTGCAACGACGCGCAACGTGCACAATGAAGATTTGGCTTCATGATAGCAGCTGTCTATTGATTCCATGGAAATTACAAAAAATATTTTGCAATTTACGACTTCTCTACGTCAATATACGTTTTCAGTTTCATGTGTTAAATTATTACAAGATTTTATTGCTTCAGCCTTCAGTGTTGGTAAATCACCAAATATTTTTCGCAATTTGAGATTGTGACGTGGTGTTTGAGAAATTGACGTATTAGAGTGGTAAATTGCGCCAAAAATCTCGCAAATCACTACAAATAAAAGAAGCTCGAATTGATACTTCTAATCGTAAATTTCAACAAACAGAATTTTGTATTTTCCGCCGTTTTCAATGTCAAATTACGAATTTTTGTATCAATACAAGACAAAATCGTTGTGATCTACGTAAAATATGTAATTCGTAAATTGCAACTTCAAATTTTGCAATTGGTGATTTTCAATTCTTTCCGTGAAGCTTACAAAATTGAATTAACCTGAACTATTAGCTTCGTTCGCGTACGCGGTTTGAATCGAACGCAATCGATATAAATCGATCGCAATCGCAAAAAGCCTATACACGTACTCATCAAAAATGACAGCAAAAGAGAAAATTAGCAAAATAACGAGTAACGAGCAGTTCCTCTCTTGGCTCGAAACAGCTCAGCCTCAGAGAATTTCAACCGGCAAGTACTGATAAAAACGTCGAATGCGCAAAATTGACAGGAAACAAATTCAAAATCCGTTTCAAAAATCAATTGTAAATACCTACCCAAAAATAAAATATCTAAAAATAAAGATAATTCAGTGGTGGTCGAATGTTCTCCTAGAACGTTTCATATGTTGCAGAAAGGTTAGTTATACATTTATTCGTGATATGGATTAGATTTCAAAGATGTAAGTGGCTCAAAGCAGCTCGAAGTGTATCCACGTACTATGGACTATATTTTCAGCTTTCTGAGAGAGTTTCGCTCAATTTTTCGAGTTTGGCAGTTTTTTAGTGCTTGGCTCGTGAAAGTACGCGAATGGACCATATGTATGTATATAATATATATGATACCAAAATAAAAATGTATTCTTATTAAATAATCGATTTCAAGCGGGTTTATTTGTTTAATTTACTTTGTAATTAAAGTTTTTCAAAAGCAAAAATAACCCGGCCGGATATTGGGTCAAAAGTGGCCGACTTATGAATTTTGCTGGCCGGGTACTGGATTGAAATTTAACTTCTTTCATATTTGAATTTTAGATGCAAGAACCCAATTATACTCAAGTATTTTTTTGTAATCCAAAATTGACTTTGAAGTACAAAAAAAAACAAAAAACTTGTCTAAATGGCCAGGTTAATTAGTTATCACGAATCAGAGTACGAAAAAGTGTTAGATGGCCGGTTACTGGTACATCTTCCTAACTTGACGAGGAATGCCATCAATCTAAATAAAAAATAAACAAGGGTTCTATAATGTTATGCCGAGTTCAAATGGCTAATTGAGTAGCTCTTTCATGACAGTTATACCGTCGAATGTTTGTCAGACCTCCGCGAGAGGTGGCTATATATATTATTTGGTCTAAATAAAAATAGAATATATAAATGGTTAGCTAAACGGGTCCGTATAGATCCCTAGTTCAAGCAAACTAAAAAGAACCCACCAACCTGTATTTTGTATTTTTCCGGGGTGTGAACCTGCTACCTCTCGCTCCATGGGCAGTTCAGCACACTAACCTCACTGAGTGATTATCCAAGTTTAGCTTTGCAAACGCCTCCAGAGAACGATTACGGTTTGATGTTCACATTATAATTGCGTTGAAACTAAAAATCAAATTTCGGCAATTTGCCAAGCGACGTATTTCAACCACACACACACACCACGAATGAATTGGGTGTGTACCAAAGTGATTTGCGGTGCGAGGGCCCAGAGAAATGACATGAATACCAAATGATATGATTACGGGAAAAGCATTCGTTAATTTTGAGGACGAATTTATTCGTTGTATACAACAAATACTACACATTCGTATGCCAAAGCAAATAAACGACACTTTGCGGCCAATTTGTGGCCACAACTTGGTAAGCTCGACAAACAGTAGATACAACTTCCGTCAGCACTTAATCTCCGTTACACACAGCGAACCGTGCCGCGCTTCTGCAAATTATCTAAATTGCTTTCGTCCTCAACTTTCTCGCTGGATTCTCAGTCGCCCACTGCTTTGTACTAATTTTCTATTTTTTTTTTGCTCTTGCTTTCCACTGCTAACGGCATTAATATTTTATTATCTCTACGTGCGTCTATTGGCATACAACAAATCCTCACATCTGTAAATGCCATTCGAAAATTACCCCAGATTAGTTTCCTCATAAATTCCAGGACATGCCAAAGCAGAAAAAAAAAAATCATCTCACACTAACCTACAAAATCTCTGTCCTCTTCCTAACACAAACAGATGGAAGAAAAGCCACAAAGACACACGAACGGGATCGACTGGCATGCATGGCGCAGTGGAAAAGTGCCCCAAGCTCCCACTTCCCGTCGTTCCGCCACAGGTTTAGTGATTTCACAAAATGCTCCGCAGACCACAAAATACTGCCAACTAGCGAGTAGGTATACTGTTTGCGGCAGCAACCGGGTTCCTTCGGCTTGGGAATAGGCAGATACACGATAGCAACTCTATCGGCGCGAGGTACAGAAAAGAATGTAACTTTATGGCAAAAAATCCTGCGAGGTGGGTAGACTGGTAGACTGGTAGACTGGATTGATATGGAAGTCAATCGGTAGATACCATGGGTGCATGGGGGTTGTTGGATGAACAGTGAAACGGTGCGATTCGAGTTATTGTGGCACACATAAACGATAGAGTTCGATGGTATGTGGGAGTGATTAGGGGACTTGCGGAAAGTTGTCCTGTTTTTACGGATTTTTCAATCTGAGATTATGGTTTTGTTTATTATCACTGACTGCGGGACACAGGATCAGCATCAATTTGGAATACGTAGCAGTGAGTCGAAGCGATTGGCGTTTAAAATGAACAAAGTCCACTGAAGCGCGGTGTGAGCTTCGCTAAAACACACACATGCACACGCACACAAAGTCAATTGTTAACTACTGAGATAAAGAATACTGGCATCGTAGTCACATAACATCCCCCAAGGCTTTTGTAGTCAAATGCCAGACAACTGACATTTAGTTCAGCAGTCGTTCCCCTTTTAGGAATGGCTCCTGGGTCGCGCTACTGTGTATTACTGTATGAGGCTTAGACGAAGCAAGCGAGGTAAAATGAGGTCATGGAATGATGGAATGAGTAAAGAACTCGGCGGCTTTGGTGGTTGATTTTAGAAAATCCTCAGGATGCCACCGTGTGTGTTAAATGATGGTGAAAACACCTCAAGAGGTATGGCAGTTATGGAGATTTTGTTATGACGATAGTGTGAAAGCTGAAGGCCGTTTTCGCCAGAGCAGTGGTCTTAAATCCTCTGTTTGAGGAATTGCTTAATAACTCCAACGCAGCGAAAGCACAAGCTACGTAACTATGTTTATTTTGTAAACAACATTAGTGCCGCATATTTGTGAACTACATACTCCACCATTCATAACATTTACACAAGTGGTGCATGCTCTTGGAATTATTCCTTGAACCGCAAAGTATTTACAGGCTTTAGGGAACATACTGCATCACATAGGAGGTCCTGCAAGAATTGTTTTTAAATAAAAAACAAGGTTTAACCGCTTACGGCGACGCCGCGAGGGTATATATCTTTTATAGAAATTATGTAGCCACTTAACTCGTATGATAGTCGTACGTTTGGGCATAAGAACTCGTCTGATAAATTTAAATTCAATTGTACTGAATTACAAAATTAAAATTTCTGAAATTAGAAAAGTCCCTTATAGTCACCAAATGTCTGTTCTTTTAGATCACGCATTCTTTCGCTTATTTCATTCTATTCCGCCGATAATGTAGGTTCATCTGGAGACTGCTTTTTTAATTTTAGTCGTTTGTGACAAAATAATTCAGATTCGGGTATCCCTCTTCCATTTGATTAAAAGCAGTTTCGAATAACGCCGTAATCACGGTTGCCACTTGCAAAAAAAAATAGCTACCAAAATTGAAAAAAAAATTACCAAACCACGGTAAAATTTACCAAAAATCTGCAGACGTTTATAAAACACAGAAGAACAAATTTACTGTCCAAATGCATGATTTTCTAAACTCAAATTATTTTATTTGATTTTTAAAATCCAAGTGGCTATTCGCGCCTAATTTTTTTACTGACTGACGTTTGCCTGACTTAGGGATATGGTAATGATTAGGGTAATGGTATTGTCATTAAAAATTGTGATTAAAGGAATAAGTTTTACCATAAAACGAACAGGATAGTGCCCGAAAATGAAATACTGGAGCTTAGAGTCCTTTTAGCGAGCAAAGCGAGCCACATTACCCCTATTTGCTGCGGTTTAACTTTGACATTTCGTTACGTAGCCATATCCCCAACGACGGGCGATTAGCAACAGCCTTTAAAAATCGCTTGTTTAAAAACAAACATTTGTATATAACATTTATAAATTAGGTGGTTTTGGTGCTCCTGCTCAAAAAATTACCATAACCAGATAAAAACTACCAAATTACCAAAACTCAAAAAGCAAAAAAAAAAAAAAGTGGCACCGTGGCCGTAATCGGTTCCACCAAAAAAGCGTGAAGCTTCTAGATGAGAGTTCCCAAATATCGGAAAAATTTCTAATTGCCTTATAACAATAAATAAAAAAAATATGTTCTTCCCTATTCAATCCTATTCGAGGTATCTCATCAATAAACAAGTCCCGAGGAAATATAAATGCACTCGTAACTACCTCAAGTCAGAAGTTGATCAGGAAGAAGAACATTTCAATGGAGTTGCGTCCTCTCAGGACAAGGTACACACACTAAAAAAAAAAGAAACATTGTTAAAGAACAAAAGTATCAAACAACTTTCCTCACCCGGGTCTTACCAACTTGAAAGTTACAGGAAATATTATGCAAAAATAGGTTTTTACAGTACGTGACAAAACTACTGCTGATCTATTATTATTTCATCCTGTATTGACATTACTCATCATCATCAGTCATCGATGCCATTCTTATGTTTAAATTCTGATTTTAAAATTTAGCATCAGTCTAAATTCCAATACATCAAATAATAAATAAATAAAAAAAAGGTCTCATCACAAAGGTTTCAAATTTGCATTCGCCAATCGAACTTTGAGCAGTCCTTGCTAGGACCGCAATATCAATGACCGCGGACACCTTTTTTAATCAGTATTCAGCGTGATCTTCCCTGAAGTTCACATTTGCCGTCGTCGTTATATCGCCATCGAAGTGACCAAAAAATCAATGAACAAGTCGGTGTGGTGTGAACGGAGGTGGAACTATCCGCATTAATATGAACCCATTACGTTACTGACGATGAGTTTTATGCATTCGCAGGTGATTGGCATTGGCAGACAGAATATTTTACTGTCTGAAGTTGGGGCGATCAAAGAATCCACTCTCTTTAGAGCTGCGTAGCTATATACCTAGTATAGGGGATGCTGGGGGGCTGAGATGCTATTCGTCGCTTATACACTGATTTGTTATTATTTCAAAGATGATTGGGTACAGTCGTCCTTCGCATACCAGCTTTGAAAAGGTCGGCCAAAGTAAGCTCGTAAGCTTTTTCGGACCTAAGTTTAGATTTACCGGGGTTTTTGGGTATCATCATAAATTTTTAATGGCAATTACTGCCCGATCTATTTTGAATCAGCAAAAGTGGTACCTTCAAATTCTAAGAGCAACCTACGAATTAGGCTTTGGTAGTCTTTAATCTTCAAAATCTCATTATTTCATTAGTTATATCTCTCTGTCGACCCAATACTTGGAGCTTTTTGAATTACCTCCTATTTTTGGAAGTAGTTCAGCTCTTATCTCTTGCTTGGCTGCATTAGCTCGCAGCTTTTCATCACTGAACCATGGGTTTCTTTAAGGCCTGAAGAAACCTAGCATACCAGAGGGAAATCGGAAAGCTTCTTAGTAATGCTGCTACAGGTCTCCTTGATTGATTTTAGGAAAATGCGGGCAGCAAACAATGTCCTTTGAAATTATGTACAGTATTTTTTGACTTTTCGTTCGCTGCTAAACATCTGCGGTATGCACTAAACGAGGATCTGCGCAGAAACGGCGAACCCCTTTCCATGAGATCGTGTATTATTGGATTAAAGTCCGACGCATCGAAAATATCATAAGATCAATAAATCCAGAGAAGGCCGGACTACTTGAGTTGAGCTATCTATACCTCGAGGAGTATATGAAAAAACTTCACAAAACCTATATATAGACCAATACCAAAGATGTCTGAAAGTGTTATTAAAATCGGTAAATGCGTTAAGGCGTGAATCGGCGACAAACGAACACAATTTTAAGCCTCAATTTTTATATATATATAGATAAGGAATTATTACGAAGGGCAGGATGCCAAAGACAAAGTATCTTCTTTAGGTTTCATAAACAAGGACAGCGAGTGCTTTTAAATAAAATACTTCTAGCTAGCAGATCTTTCATTAATCTATTGCTTTTCAAGTCCTTTTCCTATCATATAATCGAGATTTTCGCCCTTCAATGTCTACAGGAATTCGAATTGTTGACTTGCTCTGAAATTGAAAAACTGCTCGGATCCTTTTGTCCTCCACTGTATAGAGGATTTCTGTTTATGGACTGGAGAAGCGTTACGGTATAAAAACTTGAAGCTCAACAAATATGCATTCAATTCACGGAAAAGAGCACCTTACTCTCACAATATCCATTTTCATGGACAATCTTGTACATACCATATCGGCTGGCCTTCTCTTACTGTCCCCTGCACCTACGACACACTGATGCACTTACGTGCTTCTTATTGTTTTAAGTTGGGTCCGATAAGCAAAATTCCCATTTTCCTCTCTTTTTTTTCTCGATTTTGTGTCCTTGTATATTGCGTCACATTTGCAACATTTTTTTTTGTCCATCACTTCCCCCATGGAGTGCACGAACTGAACTTTTTCCTTCAAAGTTAATAAAGGCCAAGGCAGTGGACTGCCGTACAGTTGCAAATAAAATACAAAAGGAAAGAAAATATCTGAGAAAACTTTTCAAAAGGACCTAAGAATACCGATATGAGCATGGAGAGGAAGAGTTCGCAAAGGGGTAGGTATATACTGCGAGGACAGAGTTATACGTTGTACACCACTCCGCTTGCACACTTTTCTAGTGAACAGAGTTTAAAAGTGTCAAGTAGACGTTATTTATACCTCATTTATAAAAATAATCTAAAATTTTCCAGATAAATAAACTTTATTAAATGCGAAGGAGCCAAGCGATCGGACAGTCAAGGCGGTCCTTGAACAAAACGCAACTACAGAGCAACGACAGAGGAAGTTAGTTGACACAGTGTATGCCGTGTGCGCGGGAGGAATTTGGGACGGAACACGACTGGAAGTAGTTAACTTTTATATGCAGACAATTTTGATCCTTTTAAATTTAAAGGTGGTAATCTTTATGTCGTGAAGTTTTCCACTTTTATGGTTACTTTTATGTGTCCGCTGGGCTCGTTACATCTCTCACGATGTCAGCAGCAACACTACGAGTATATAGCTACAGTGCGAATGTAAGCTGCCTGTACCATTATTACTGTTATTATTGCGACACTTGGCGATGTGAAGAATAATTACGGCTCGTTCTAGGTGGTCGCGGCTGAAGAGGAACTCTTTCAGTTCGCAGTGGTTTTTGAGGGGTCTATAGAGAAAATGTTCTTAATTCACCTTGCAGACTCTGAAGAAATGCAGTTCGAATGGGTTGTGTCGTTCTAAGAAAATTGGAAGACAACGTTGACTAGGAACAAGGACACTTTCCACGTGTTGTTTGAGAGATCAAAAACTTCGGTTTGTTTGAGAGATCAGAAACTTCGGTTTGACTTGTAGCTGTTTCGAAATAACCCTTACATATTTACCTCATTCTGACCACCAATTTTCATGTAGGTATACATGTATTTTAATTTTATTGGTACGTGCTTCTTTATTCACCACAGTATTTACCTTTTTCTTAACACATCCCAAAATTTAGCCAAGCCAATAATGGCCAACTATTTGAATTCTCTAAATTCTTCACCATATCCAGCGTCTTTTTCAAGTACAAGCCTATCTTGGCAACAACATCTAAGGTTGCCAGACATCCCGGATTATAGGAATAATTTCGGTTGTCCCGCAGGGACAGCTTTTGTCCCGGGTTGCGACACAAATTCACAAAAATAAAATTAGTAAAAATTCAAAATAAATCGTATCTAGTTAGCACATCTATGTTAATGTTCAAAGACGTACTTTTCAGTCGTTTGAATAAAAATGAAAACAAAATAATATTTTAATAGGTGTCTCATAAATTATGCGTTTTTATTTTCTCCCGGGAGAACATTGGAAATCCCGAGTTTATGTCCCGGTATTATGTCCCATAAAGTTGCGAGCGAAATGTGGCAACCCTTACAACAGCATACAGCCTGTTAGGTGCATTTTCAGCACGAATATAAAAGAATCTGTACGATTCAGTGCAGTCTCCTTTGAGAGTTGCTTAGAATTTCAGTCTCGCACGGTTTGTGTTCCACCCCTTGGTTAATGAAAAATATTCTGCCATGTTTTCGGTTATCTTCCGTGTTGGATTCTTAAAGATTCTTTAACATTTTTTGTAGTTATTTCGTACCTAAACTTAATGAAATACAGTAGAATCTCGGAAACATAAACGGTTCTATGAAGAATGAAGATGTAGAGTTCAAAAAGATGAACGAATCTTTTCCCTCCATTGAAGTCTACCATAGAACAGTTTTTTTTTGTTGAAAAACATATAAATAGGTCTGTTTTATGCCCTTTATAATGAAATTTTTCTTCTTTTATGGTTCTGTTTTTCTTCAAAAATTAAATGATATACATAATCTATTTAATATTTTTCTGTAGGCTATACATTGGTTCTTCTTAAACTAAATGTTGATCCTTGAAAAGTTGAACAATCCGAAAAGATAGGTATCTGTTCTTATTTCTGTGAGTCTACTGAAACACCAGAAAAAAACGAAATAGAAGCAGCTTTCCTAGAAAGACAAAAGAGACTAGAAAAAAAGAAAAGCACTCAAAATAAAAAAAAGACAAAAAATCAAACCAAAGTTAACAACGAAGAAGACCAACGATTCCAGCTCAGATGCCACGGATGAAATGTTCAGCGGAAAAAAAAAACTTATCCTCCTATTTTGTCGCAAAAATTCTTGATAAAGATGATGATTTTTTGAACGTAACATTTTTAAAAAAGAAGACCGGGCTCAACAAATTTTATTTTCCTGAGAAAGAAAATAAGTGGCCAGTTCCAGCTCTTGATATCACATCCAAACTTCCAATACCAAATGATGTAGGTAGTACTTCCCGTACAGCTGGTATGTTCACTTTTAATTTTGATTTTTCGGCCTTTAAACTAGGGGATTTAATTGTTTATTCATTTGCATATGAATATTAATGTCATTAATTTTTTATTTTGTTTTCTATGATATTGAGACTGAAATTCAAACATTGCGTGCCATATAAAACTCCGAGTCCTATATCTTATTTATTTTTTATTTGATGTTATAGCGTAGTATGCTGCTCGCGCTTAAATTAAGCCCCCATGCAAAAATGTCTCCAAAGATAAATTTAAGCAAAGCAGTTAAGCCAAGCAGTACGCAGTTCAAGCTAAATTTGTTAGCCGCTGTACGAAAAATCTCTACAGTTATTTTAGTTAGCCGTATTAAAGCAAAATACATTTTTCCACACCTAAATTTTGACAGATCAGGGAAAATATTAGTATTTCAAACGAAAGCAAAATAACAGTTGAACTTACATCAACACAAAAAAATTCGTTGTTGTTAGTTTAATTTCTCTTAGAAGAGTTTTTTGAGGAAGTACAAATAACAAAACATTGGAGAGGCGCTTAATTTTAGCATTCCTAGAGCAGCATACTAGGCATATGTTTTGAAATAATGCAATTTTTTGTAAAATAAATACCTACATAAAAACTACTTGAATGAGTTTTTTTTTTTGACATGTCCAAAACTGCCCCATGGCTGTCCAAAGGCAGATTGTGACACTTTAAAGAGTTTATTAAAATGAAAAAAAAAAAAAAATACAAATCATAATTATTTTTTTTTTTTTTTTTTAAATTTCTGACTCGCCAACGCGATAAAGAGGCACCTCGACCTGAGTAGATCTATTGTGCCATAGGATCAGAAAAAGGTTTGTTTAGGTTAATAGAGTTTCTACTTTCCTAATGTAGCTGATGATGATTTCAGCAGAGGATGTCTTTACTTCTTCTGGGCTTATAATTTCCCTGAGAAAGAAGTTCCTTCTGATACCACAGAGGGCTGGGCATTCACATAGAATATGCTCAGTTGTTTCGTCTTCTTCAAGACATAGGCGGCACTCCGAAGAGTCGGCTACATGTATTTTATTTAGGTGATATCGCAAACCATGGTGCCCTGTTAAGTAGCCAACTAGGTTTTTGACATCATGCCTACGTAGATTTAGAATCTTTCTGGCATTTTTTTTGAAGGGTTTGATCAACCTTCTGGCCTGTCTCAGGCCTGGGAGGCCTTCCCAAAGTGAGACACACTTGTTGTGTTCCCAGCTTTTTATGGCGAGGTTCGCCGCTGATTTAGGGATTGCACAGTAAGGTTCAGGTCCTGTAAAAGGTGTTTCCGAACCTTTTCTGGCCAGTTCGTCGGCCCTTTCATTTCCTTCAATTCCTTCGTGGCCAGGAACCCACCATATTTTGGTATTGTTTTTGGTGCAGAGTGTTTGGAGGGTATTGAAGCAGTGTAAGACTGATTTGGAGTCAATGATTGCTGAGCTAAGGGCATTTATAGCTGCTTGACTATCCGTGAATATATGGATGTTTGCGCCTTTTATACCTGATTTGTAAATGAGGCTTGCGCATTCTTTAATGGCATGGAGCTCTGCTTGAAATACGCTTGGGCTTTTTCCCATTGGTATTGCAATATTTTGGTTTGGTCCAAATATGCCGGCTCCGACCCCTGATTCACTTCCACTTTATGCCTTTTTGGCAGTTTGGTGGGCTACCGCTAGCCCACGCCTCTCTATTAGTGATCTCCGTGGAGAATCCCCTGTTAAAACATAGTGTTTTTGGGAGGCGGTCTGTGATCATAATTATACATATATTTATATTTGGATAAAATATTGAAAGATAAAACAACATGCAACAATAATTTTTCAAGATCTAAAGACATTTTTGTAAAAAGTGTCCTAAAGTGCCTATAAGTACCTAATCATAGATGACTTTCTGTAGATCAATTTCCACACACATTTTTTTGTCACAGACAGAAATAATAATTATGAAGAAAACCCAGAGTTGCTGCTTTACATTTATATGGACATTATAATAAAAGAAAATAAATAATGAGTTGCATATTTATGGGCCAAACTTTGTCTGGGGTAAATGTGGTTTTCCTTTTAATTCAATAAATCATCCTTGTATATGTACATCCGTATACTTATTGCCAATTGTATTCCGATTCACAATCAAACTTCCGAAACTCTCATTCAGATTCTGACGTCTTTACTTCCCAATGATAACTTTCTCTGCCCCCCAATAAAAGATACCATCAGAGACGCAAAAAACTGTCAACTGTCATGGTTATGAAAATAAATAAAAGAACTGATATGGCATTTAGTCAAAATGCTAATAAACACATATTTCTCCCTCAAAAAGTAACAGGAGACAAGTAATTTAATTCGATTTCTATTAACCGTATATATCGGATCTAACATACCACCACATTCCTTGTCGGTGATAACGAACAAAAGGACAACTTTCTCATGCACGATGTCTCGCTATGGCGCGGCGTAACGACATGCTTCGTATACTTTCGTTCAAATACTTACACAAAATATTCTGGCACGATGCCGATATATGCTTTCCGAGTTATGGGTACGGCAATAGGCCATCCACCATCTCACCATGTGAAAAATAATTGAATATATTATTTCATGTTTTTCAGTCGTTTAGATATCATAAAAAAAGACTGCCATCTCTGTTAACATATTTCGGGGAATAAAAAAAAAACAAACAAAAAAATCTGGCGAGGCGTGTGGCAATTTTTGTACAATTTAATGTTTGTCCAGAGGGTGGAACTTTGCTAGTAGTTTACATTTTTAGATATTATAAATTATGAGACATATCTATCCAACAGTCGCCATTGTCAATGGACCTGCTACTGGTATGTGGAGTTAATGGCATACATTTGTTTTCTTTATGTCGGAAAGATTCCTCCTAAGTGCACATCGGACATTAGGCAACGAAACAGATTTGTATTTATAAGGGATTTCTTAACCAACTTCATAGATTGTTTGAAGTATAGTTATGGACTAAGGCCCTGCAGAGACTACATTTATAATATATATGAATATTTTTGAAAGTGAAAAGTTTCAGCTGCAAAATGAGCAATTTCCGGAAATTTTATAACATTTTTTGTTTGTTTCCATTTGAGTTGAGATTTTTTATTTAAAATTAATTTAATATTGGTAGGTTTTTCAGCCCGAGCTATAATAGTGGCTCAACAGTTTAACGGGCAAATGTAGGACTTTTAACTATATCTTGAAGGTGAGGTTGGGGAAGGGTATCCAATTTAAAGGAATACGTTTAGCGAAGTGGAAATAGTAAACCTTTCGGAGCATGCGCCTTCTTAACCCTTAAACCCTACCCTGGGGTCCAGCGCGATGCATAAACTAAACTTTCGTGGATAGTTTTTCAACTACAAACCAAACAGTCGTAATTAAAGGGTGATTTTTTAAGAGGTTTAGAAGTTTTTTTAAAAAAAAAACACAAAAAATTCGAAAAAATGAATGAAATATTTATTTGAATCGATAGTTTGAACCTTGCAATTTAATGTTTAAAGATAATTTCATGCAAATGTTGACCGCGGCTGCGTCTCAGGTAGCCCATCCGCTGAGTCCAATTTTGGCATACTCTTTCACACATATCGGCCGGTATCTCACGAATGAATGCATGGATGTTGGCTTCCAGTGCGTCAATCGAAGCGGGCTTGTCCCTATACACATTAGCCTTGGCATACCCCCACAAAAAATAATCTAATGGTGTCAAATCGCACGATCTAGGCGGCCAATTGACCGGCCCGAAACGTGAAATTAACTGTTCACCAAACTCGCCTCGCAATTGCGCCATTGTTTCGCGTGCTGTGTGGCATGTGGCACCGTCTTGTTGAAACCACATATCATGCAAGTCAAGAACTTCCATTTCGGGCAAAAAAAAGTTTGTTATCATCGCTCGGTAGCGTTCACCATTGACAGTAACGCTGCGATTCGCATCATCTTTGAAGAAATATGGCCCAATAATGCCGCCGGCCCATAAACCGCACCAAACAGTGGCTTTTTCGGGATGCATTGGTAGCTGTTGCAATGCTTCTGGCTGATCTTCACTCCAAATGCGGCAATTTTGCTTATTTACGTACCCATTCAACCAAAAATGAGCCTCATCGCTGAACACAATTTTTCGATAAAAAAGCGGATCCTCGGCCAGCTTTCCAAGAGCCCATTCACCAAAAATTCGGCGTTGTGGTAGGTCGGCTGGCTTTAGTTCTTGCACCAGCTGTATCTTAAAAGGCTTTACGCCCAAATCCTTCCGCAAAATTTTCCACGTAGTGCTGTAACAAAGGCCTAACTGCTGGGAACGGCGCCGAATCGACATTTCGCGGTCTTCTGTCACACTACCTGATACGGCCGCAATATTTTCTTCACTACGCACAGTACGTAAACGTGTTGGTGGTTTAATGTCCAACAAAGTAAATTTGGTGCGAAATTTGGTCACAATCTTCCGAATAGACTGCTCAGAAGGTCGAGAATGCCGATCATAAAATGGAAGCAGCGCGCGATGAACATTTCGAACCGAGCACGAATTTTGATAGTAAAATTCAATAATTTGCAAGCGTTGTTCATTTGTAAGACGATCCATGGTTAAATTGCAAACCAAACTGAAGCTGTTTGACAGTGACACAAGGTACTAAACACACGTCAGCTGTCAAAACCAGTGTTGCCAAAACCAAACCAGCTAAAAAATCACCCTTTATAACAACTTCCGGGTCCCATAGACCCCAGGGTAGGAATACTTGGCCAACTTTACCTGCAAATCTCCAAGTTCTCCTAGGAGATATTTTAAAAAAGAATCGGCTATTAGTATAGTAGAGCCCAATCCATCTTTAAATGTATAAGGGATAAGGACCGGAAGACGAAAATTAGATGCGGCAGGTGCTGAAACCCCCTTTGCGGCGAACATAGCCGGTCTGTGTGCCAAGAATGCCTCGATTCTAAACTTTAAAATATTTTTAATATTAAACTACGTGTGTGATCTTAATAATACATAATTTATATTAAAACGTTTTTTTGTTTTTGAAATAAGAACAAAAATATAGCACTGGTGTTTCTCCAGGGTTGGGTAGGGTTTAAGGGTTAAAGTCATATGAGTATGAGTTGTGGTGGAATGGAAGATAGAACAAGCGGGACCGGCGAAGATTACGTGAGTGAGTGTTAAAGTTGTAACAAGATGTTCAATCGGAGTCGGTTAATGAAGAATCCCTACGTTCCAAACCAAGCCAAGTGATGAGCTTGCTTTTTAAAAATGATATTGTTAATACAATAACAGATATTAGACTCCCTGTGACACCATATGGCAAGGTCGCGAATTTCTTGAACGAACTAGTTATTAATAGGTTCACGGAAAAGGTAAATACTTAGAGGAAACTTATGTAAAAAGGTAACAGATTGAAAGCAATTCTTGAGGCGGCTGCATTTGGTTTGGAGAAACAACTAGCTATTGATGATTGGACACATATTTATTTTCTGTTAACCATATATAGCCACTAGATGTCACAGTCTGATTTCATATTATCAAAAAATGTCTCTGTTATAGATCTTTTCGAAGGAGATGGAGTCTTAAGTGCTATGAGGACACAGGTTTGAAAAATTTTGTATTTTAAGCATGGAGAGAATGAGCTGAGTATTTAATGGCCCTTCGAAAAAAGTTAATGGCTATGGTAAAGAGGAGTGGACATTGATGACTGCCGTGAAGATAACCAGGAATAACTTCGATTTGGCAGCAAGATTTCTTCCACGAAAAGCGCATAATGGTACATTGGGAATTTTATGGGACGTGCTCTTAGCCATTAAATGCATTCCTACCCTCATTGAAATCAATTGGAATCTGATCAATAGACACTAGACAGCCTATGGGTTTTCTAAGACGATGTTTTACCTGCCATAAAGTCATGTAGGCTATGTCTGTCCTCGGATGTCGTTATGTATTGCCAAAGATGTCCAATCACCAGTGCTTCCACTGTCTACTCTATCCTCCCGATGTACTCCTAGAACGCAGGGATGACAGATTGAGGGATTTTTCCCGTTTTTCGGGATTATTTCACCATAAAGGGAAAAAGGGAAAACTAACCCAGAAAACGGGAAAATAAGTCACCCCAAAAACTTTCACGTTTCAATACCAAAACTTATTTTTACAACGTTCAGAAACCAGACATGATAAATTCCCGATAAATTCAATAAAAAAACACTTGATGAACATAGATAGCCCTTAGTCTTGACATGCGCTACCAGCTTAATTTTTACACTGGGTGGGAACCTCTCCCCCTGGCTATAATTTTGTTTTCCAGTTTCCAGTCTATTTGCCTTTGAGTTTAACAGATTTCTCATTAGTGGGTGGAAAAGAGTCGAAAGTAAAATCTTGTCCCTTGTTTGTGATTCTAAATATTTTTTTTATATTTTTCAAAATAATTAATTTAATAAATTATTGTCATGCGAAGTAAGTATACATGGATTTTAATGTTGTATGTATGTATGCGTATCATAAAAATTGTTTTACTTTTTCCTTTCTGAGAACAAAAAAAAGGGAATAAAAACGGGAAAAACAGGTATCAAAAAAGGGAAAAAGAATAATTTTGGATGAAAAAAAGGGAATCCACATGCCAAAAGTCTGGCAACGCTGCCTAGAAGAATCTGTCGCGTATTTCTCAATTTCATTTTATTTAGCCTTTCGAATCTATGCTAACGCCCGCCCAGAATTTGCATGCGTCACTATCAACGAAGTCGATGTTACTTGATTGTTCTTCTCGATAAGTGAACTGGTTTTATTCAAATCGCAGCACCTTGGACTGGAAAGTACGACAAACGTAAACAAATTTACTCAGCAACATGATAACTCCTGAAGATCGCCCAAACACCTATAGTCTGTTCTTAACCCTAGGGTCCATACCAGTTTTGTTTTATCGTGGGATTTATCCCTTTTTGTGGGAATTTCGATGTCTGAAAAGCAGGATATAGGGAAAGCACCAAAATCGTGGGAATTTCAGAAATCTAACCAAAAAAACATTCAAACTATAATTTTTTTTTGAAATTCTATCAAAACACCTACATTTCACCATGATTATCAATATATTAAATGTCCATAAAACACAGCTCATGTAAATCGTCTTTTATCAAAATTTTCTAGTACCAAAAAATAATCATAGCAGTGTTACAAAGGGCGGTTTTTATGCTAAAGGTTAATTTAACGTGATTTTCTTTCCGTGTAATAAAAATTTTACTTTTAAAAACTGAAAAAATATCGTGGGATTTTAAAAGGGAATTTGAGTACGGTGAAAAGGCAAAAATTACCAAGCCTCGTAGGATAAATTAAAAGAGAGTACTAACAACACTGGCCCATACGGTGAAAACATGCCATAATACTCATAGGTTACGGATGAATATGTTGAAACTGGCCGTGTGTGTCATTTATTTTATTCTATTCAAATTGCTGGATGATTATGCAGCAAGGAAAATGCCCTAGGAAGATAAGCGTCACGGAATAGTTGCAATAATTTCTTTCTAACTCACTTCTGTGACTAATCTCCTAATCCTAAAGATTAACACACTGGAAGACTTTAAAAACTACATAGGACATAAACAAATAATGTATGTGCCTCAGTCTTATAAGAACTTTAATACCAGCCGACTTTGGTGGCCGCATAAAAATCCCATAAAACCTAACGACATAAGGTGCAACCAACCGTTTACTTGAAAGCCGAATTTTTTATTTTACTGCTGGTATTGCTCTTCAGTTTGTCTGGCAGCAGTAAAAAACCCACACACTCTCCCAATGACATGTTGATTGCACCCTCAATTCGCCCTGACAACGACCCTTTGTCACATGACTTTGAACATGACTTCTATGATTTCCACCCAAACAAAAAAAAAAATTTAAACCGCTTTAATAAGGCGTTAGCACTTTGCAAACTCAAAGAGACGATGTGTTCTGTTCCCTGTCACCTCACAGACTCAACAGAAAGAATTTACACAAATATTCAAGCAGAAATAGGAAACCCAAAACCATTACATGGTCCTTTGAAATTTTCCCAAACACTTGGCGTTTGACATTTCCCTTGTATAAAATACCGATGTCATGTGAAATTTAACACACAACACCAAGCCCCTCTCTCTACAATACCCAATGACAATACTCATTTTTACGCAAAATTAAACCCGCAAGAATACGACCCAACCACACAGATTATACCTTAACCCCATCTAGAGTCTCATTGAAACCTTTAACTCAATAACCCCCATGTTGGGATGACTTTTTTTTTTAGTCGAGTAAATTCAAATGTTTATCAACCCCATACTCCCGGGAAAATGTCAATAAAAAGGACTACATCGACAGTCGACAATGATTACAGAAAGCAACGACAAAAAGAAGACGCAATCCAATAGCAAGTCTTTTCAAATTTATTGAGCTTCATGCGGGTGTCCCAGAAATACAACAAACAGCATAAAAAAAAAACCGACAAAAGATGCAAAAGAAAAAAACCCGCCAGAGTCAAAAGTATATTATATTCATTATCCATATGAATGCTGTTGATAGACCCTTGAGATGAAAAAAAAAATATACATCGAGTTGACAAAAGCTATTTTTCGCTCCCCCATTTTTCGTCCTTCCATATCGGGTTGAATAAGAATGTGCAAGAACGCAAGAACGCAAGAACAGAAAACCAAGAGACAGAATTTCGGCTCAAAAATAAAAGTGAAGGGAAATGTACTCGTACCTTTTGCCTGATTGTTGACGTTTGATTTTTTGATTGAAGTACTTTTCGATGCTACCATTGGAATATACACACTGACACAAACCTTGGTAGATTTACCGGAATATCTGGATCACACAGGAAGAAGCCCCCCCTATCAACAATTCCCTTAATGTGCACTAAAAAAAAAAAAATATACCCAAACTCTGGAAAAGGAAATGGAGACGTAAACTTTGATAGCGATATATGAGCGTGTGTAGTAAAAGGTGCGTCTCCATTCGGATATTGGTTACACAGTCATTCACTTTAGATACTTTTCAACCCGTCATCCAGTCACCGCCAACTCTGCCTACTCGTATATACTCGTTCGTTCGCCCTGTCATTGAATCCTTTTCACTTCATGAAGCAAATGACTTTGTGGTGATTCCATTTCATGACACACAGAACGGCGACGGAGCTCACTATACGCACGGAGAAGACCCAGCACAGAAGGATGGCATTTTTTGTTTAACTAGCTTTCTGCTAGTGTCTGCTGTTTGCTCAACTTGAAAACGTTGAGGTACATATACTTTGGAATGGTATTGGATGCTGGCGGGATAGGTAGTCGATGAAGGCTTATATTCCTTTCTCTTCTATAACTACTTTAACTTTGTAACGCGTGTGTTTTGTGAACCACACTCACAATGATAATATTATGGGGAGGGCTGAAATGGACGCGGTAGGTGGGTACGAAGACTTACTTTAAAATAATTTTGTGTACGAATGATTATTGAACATCAAGAAGATTGAAGGAGACATGTCGGATTTCCATGAAATAAAAAAACGGGACAACCAACAACAAAAGTTGTCCCGTTCGATCGCAGTAAGGGGTTCTCGTCTAAGGGAAGACAATTATTCATCTTGACCTATACTTTTTACTTTTTGGATCATGTACATTAGTTGGAAAATATGAGCTATTTTCTTAGAGGTACAGAAGTTCAAAATGCAATAAAGCACATGCTAGTCGAGGTGATGAAGGATAGCCTTCTGCCATTTCTGATTAAGCATAATCTCGAGCATATCGTCGGCATGGCTATGTCGTATGGAGCGCCATCTGGAAGCAACAATTTTGACAATTTTTTTTTTAAAAGACAGCATAGCTTCTCGTGTCAAGTCCATATGCTTATGGGTTATGGAATGGTGCATTGGCAGACTTGAGTCTTATCATAGTTATATGGCAGACCAATATGAACAAAAGTCAGTTGTCAGCTGTAAAATTGGGTTTCGCTGAAAAAGTGTCGCCTTTTCGAAAAACGGACCATTTACCTGATCCTGCAAGAAGCTTTTTATGATTTACTTTATGTGTCCGAGGGTTGAAAATAAAAGTCTTTAGCACGGCTTTATCTGAACAACTTACACGTACTTTAAATTTTCTTCGGGAACTAAGGTCAACTTAGTCGAATTAACCTATACTCCTTTTTATTGGCAAGGTTGTGATCTGTGAGTTAAGAAGAAAAACCAATTAACAAGCACCACTACTCTTCCAAAGCATCAATCTCCTTACCGAAGCCGCTAGGCCGCACTAGGGGGAACATTTTGTTGGCAGACATTGGGTGCCGTTTGAGTTGACAGGTGAACGAGAACACAATTCAATGGAACTGAAATAGTCTGCGTATTCGGTGTTTGGGATGGATTGCAAATTTATTTCGATCGAATTTATATTACAGTAAAGCCCGGTTAAGAGAAACAGCAAAATGTCACAGTCTTTCTTTCCCTTAAACGGGTATTCACTTAAACGAACCCCGCTTAAGTGGAAAAAAAGCCGAGCCCGGATAAGTGAAAACAAAATGTCACTTAAGCTGGTTTAAAAATTCTATTTTTTTTATCTTTTGGAGTGGCCTGGAAAATAAGCGCTTGTGACATATCAGAAACTTGAATGCCATATTCGAGAAAAAAGAAGTGAAAGCGTTCAGAAAATTGGTTGTTCTGTTCGATTCAACATTTTTTCACTTTACAGAGTTTTTTTCAATGAAAAATATAAAATATAAATGAAAATATGTTTGAGGTATCCGGGTTTTTCACTCAA
Organism: Cheilosia variabilis; assembly: GCA_951230905.1. Lineage (NCBI taxonomy): Eukaryota > Metazoa > Arthropoda > Insecta > Diptera > Syrphidae > Cheilosia > Cheilosia variabilis. The sequence continues at coordinate 35,450,076 of OX579676.1, forward strand.
GCGAGTTTCGCTTAAGCGGAGTGTTTCATAGGTAATTGGGCGACAAGTCATACAACTCGGTTATGAAAAAATTGTTTTAGATAAGCGGGTTTCTCTTAAGTTGGTTTTACTGTATAGGTATGCATTTTATGCATAGTTTTCGATTCTAAAAAAAGTCTCATCGCTGTAGACCTCCACCAATTTGATGTATGCAACAGGAGACACCAGCGGGCAGATTCCGTATATGTATCAACGATCGCCTAACCGATATCGGTTTTGAAACTTTGCTCACCAAAATAAGTCTTATTCTGCTCGATTTTTTTTTTGACAAACGTCACCTTTCATTATATGTATTTGTGGAAAATGAACTGGATTAACCTCTCAAACTTGTAATTTTAGCACTTACCTTCACTCATAAAAAAAAATTGTAATGCCAACAATTTTCGTTGGTTAAAATGAACCCAAACATAAAAATCTTTGATTGGCAATGATGTAATAAAATACTTATGGAGAGTATATTATTCTTACGCCGAATACCTGATTCTTGAAGACTTAAAAACGAGTTCTTGTTAACAAAAATAATATTTGAACCAAGAACTTTTAACTTACATTTTTTTTTAAAATTTCAAAATTCTTCGCTAAACAATTTTTTTTTTCTGAGTGTAGTTGTTAGTTTTGGGGGTCTATCGTTTCGACGATAATCTTCTGAAAAGTTACGGAATGAGTGCCCTGGGCTAACTGACGAGACAACTATTGATAATTGTCTCATGGTCCACCTTAAAATGTATACTCACCTAATAAGAAGACCACTAGACCGCTTTTGTCATTTAGCGGTATCTACTTGAAGGCTTTGAACTAACAATATCCAAAGGCAAGGTGCCCTCCTTCAAAATATTTTGGAGAAGTTTCTCGTCATCCATACCATAATATGACTTAGCACCTGCAAGGCGGTTTTGCGAAAGGATCTCCAGCAACAGTACATGGTGATGATTATCATTGCTCGAACATTTTTGACATCCGCAGTAAAGTTTCGTTTCCGCATATATCTTGAAAGTATTGCTCATATAGGTCCGATGACTCTTGTCAATAAAGTCGTATATACTCGTCTATAATGAAAATGCATCTTTAAAGACTGTAGCACTCAAAAAGAAAGTGATCTCCACCTGGAGGATATTTATATTGTTCCACTATTTATGGCTTGAAAATCATCAAAGACCAAGCTTTATTTTAGTAACTAGCTTTGTAAAAATTAATTTAAAAAATAAAACGCCCTGGTTTAGGTGAAAAATAGTTGTTGGCAAATTTTGCGACTTGGCAAATTTTAAAAGCATGAAAATGTAACTCATCCACCAGTAACTTTATCTCTTCAAATCACATGTTAAACCAGCAATTCCAAACTTGAACCTCGGCTGGGAAACGTTACCTGAACCAGGAGATACTGGGTTTTACTGACTAAAGTGTTGTCTATATGTGATCTGAGCGGTGTAGGTTCGAGCCCCGCAATCGACTGCAACTGTCCAATTAATACGTTTTTTTTGAATAGCAGCACAACGAATCCGAGCTTGAATATGAGTGCTCAATCTTCGGGAATCCGTTTTAAAAGAAAATATTAATACCAAAAATTATAAGTCAATAAGCGTTGTTTGAAAAGGTACTCCTAAAACCCCATAGGCACGGTAAATGCCTGAATACCACGAGTACTTAAGTGTTTCAAAGCTCCCTAAGAAAATAGAACTTTCCAACTCGCTTAGTGGAGACATATTTCCAGCAGTGTCCCCAACATTTGAAATTTTCCCCCCTAAAAGTGATGTCAAAACCCCCTTAAATTGAGGCAAAGCCCATAAATTGAGATTTATGAAATTTGTAGTGTTTTTTTAAGTGTAGATTCTGTAATTTTAAACAAATTAAAATAACTTCATTAAAAACTTAAATAAACTTTGATTTATTTGCTTAATTTTTTTTTAAATTATTGGAAGAATTTAAAATATTAATTATTTTATATTTAAGTAACAAATTCCATGTTTTCTTATTTATTTTTCATCACAGCAAAATCATTCTCAGCCTCATTGCTATTTTTAAAATCGTACATTTTATAATTCAACTTAAAAATGTATGAAAATCTATTCAATAAAACATCGCACTCCCATACTTTGGTGTATTTTTCACAATATTTTTTTTCTTTCGGCATCTGTTCTGGAGAATTATTTAATTTATGATATGATATATGAATAGCTGATTAACTGTCACTGTTACCAATCCGCACGTCACACCAAAAACGAAAAAAAATTATAACCTATAGCCTTTCCTATACCTAAGGTTCGCTTTCGCCCGGTTTTACGATTTGTATCTCTAATTTGATACAACCATAGTCACAACACGCTTTTTTGGAATGACTCTTAGGGCGCGTCATGTAAAACATGGGGTCGAAAATAAAACGCACAAAAACGGACTTCTTGCCTGATTGCTGTTATTTTGCCCTTTTTTTATTGGCATTGACTTTAAGGCATCATTTCCTTGTACCGCTTAGTACCTTTCAGAGACGGCAACATCGAATTTAAGTAGCGGTGACATCTTTCGGGCATCGCACTAAATCCCAGTTGCCACCCTGCGTGTATAGCCTTTTCAGATCCCTTTAAGCTTAAAAGTGGTCAGAAGGTAAGCTACGGTATACTCTGCCTGACATTTACCATTTGCGGAGTCTATGGAAATAAAGTGATTCGTACGGGTATCATGCAGTTGCTTTCTTGCTCCTTTGTAGTTTGTACCAGCAACTGTCTTCGCAAGCCAATTGAACGAGGAAAATTAATATCACCACGCAAACCTCAACAAAGTAGTAAGTAGCATGTCTAAAAGCCATAAGACTAGAAATGGGCCCACTCCAAGGAATGTGGGAATCTTACTTATTTAAATCGAACAAGTTGCACCATCAACGAAACTCTATCCTCGGCTCCTTTTCCAAGTCAATCATCATTCAGGAATTAGGTGAAATGAACGTCACACTGACTGACGCCAGTTCAATTCGCAAAACGATTCGCAGAGGTGAAATCAATTTTTGTCGCTATATCCTTTCGAATGGTACAATCTACAACTGTCTCCCATGCATTCACAGAATAAATGGCTTCTATGCACGGCGGCTCTGTCTGTCAATATTCCAATGGTGGAAGTTCTCCTTCCCACACAACATTCGGGTTTTTTTTTTTTAAAGTCTGTTTGGTTATTTTTTCCACTGTTAGCTCTAAAGCTTTTGGCAATTTCTGCGAAATGGTTGTTTGTTGCTGTTGTTGTTTTTGTTGTACCCCCTGATTGAATGTGGAATTTAGCAGAACATGCAAAAGGTGCCGCGGTATCCTTTGCCGCTTTAAAAAATAGCAGCCACCGACACAACTAGGTACAACCTCTGCAAATCTATATTTTAGAATATTCGGTATTTTTTTTCCTGTTGTTAGTCTCTTGTACATCCTTGCGCGTTTAGAAACAGCATGTGTGTGTGCTCCTTGAAAAATTTCAGCACCGAAACATGCTGTTGGGTAGGTACGAGTATACTGGATGTATACGAAATCACAAATATTGATTTGTAGCTTTTCATACGGCGCAACATATTCCACATGCAATAGCAATTTCTCCGATTCGTACACCTGCCTCTTGGCTGAAACTGCGGTTAACCGAAACGATTACTAAGGTGCTATAGTTTGGCAGTAGGTATTTGTAGTGTGGTGTGTGGCCACCGCCACCACGGTGTTCTGCCTGTTTTAGTGCACGCCACTGTGTGTTTCGCGTTTCACAGAAGCACTTTATGATTACTCCGTTCGTCCTTAGTGTAATTACACTTGAATCGAACAGAGTGCAATTGCTTTCTGGTGGATGGGAAAAGAAAAACGAGGGATCTCCGCATGTGGAGTGGTGCTCGTGCAGCACGGGGCGTTTTCAATTTTACGACAAAGCCGACCTGGATTCGTAACGTTTTGTACTCACTGCGTCTAAATTGAATTGCTTGTTAATATCAAAATACCAATATCTATTAAATTGCTCTTTGAATGGCGGCCCGTGCAGCATTTTGGGATCAATTTAATCGGAATGGATGGACGTTGAAAGGGAAACGCTTGTAGGCGGGCTTTGATCGAGTATGTGCAGAAGCAGGTGAAATGTCCTTGCTTTCAGTTAAAGGTCGCTGCTCCGCAAACGTTTTTACTAAAGGAAAAATTGACGAATCTTCACTTCGACATAAATACTGCTATTTATTATAAATAAAATAAAGTATAAATTGAAATAAAATGTATAATGTATTCTGTAGTTGGGGAAAAAAAAAATAGTGGCGAATACAGCTCTTGGAAAAGTATGATCTCCTCACGATTTGATTGTCTTATGACGAATTTCGAGATACAATTTTCTTTAGTTTCACGGGTGCGCAGGGGTTTAGTGTTCAGTGCTGGACCACTGAGCGAATGATCACAGGTTCGATCCCGAGAAAAACAGAAACTACATTTGTAGAATTTTTTATCTGCGCCAACTATCGCGAAAGTCTGACAAACGTCCGGGTGTAGAACTGTCCTGCCGAAGCCTATCAATTCAGCCGTTCAGAATCGGCATGAAATCGTCCGTCCCTAACGTTTGTCTCAAAACATTGAAGCTAACGAATGGTTGGGAGAAGCTTCTTCGTCGTCCGTACCTAAATGGACTGGTTGCGCTTACTATTCACCTATTTATTTTAAGTTCCCAGGGAGATCCGCTGTTGTATAACATTAAGAATAGGCAGATGTCAGTGAAGGCCTTCTGTAGCTGCCCGAGCACCGGGGTCATAAACAAAGTATTAAATAGACCGTCAGCTCCCGCGAACCTACCCGATTCCCCCCGCAAATTTTGAAAAGAAAATTCTCTCTTAAATTTTCTATCTGTGATTTCGTGTGAAGCAGCCAAAAAAGAAATTCTAAATGGCGGGAGATGTAATAAAATACAGACACTCAGCAGTGTTCCTGCATCGTGATATCTCTACATTTTTGTGGGAATTTCAATTTTTGAAAAACTTTCCATGCGTGAAAGGAAACAAATGTCAAAATTGTTGAACTTTGTAAAAATATAGCGTCGAAATCTAGGAAGATACAATGTCTTGCTTAATTAATTTTTCAGATAAATAATGAAACAAATATATGCAATAAACAATTCTTTTCTTAAAATGTATTTAATTTAAGTTCGAGGCAAAAGCCATGCCAGCATTTCTGTGAATAGAACAGATACATTGGGTAGGACTAATTAATCGGAATAATATATGTTTAACTCATCCAGGATATAATTATAATAATCTGGCAGAAAAACATTCAAACTGCATTTCACTATGAATATCAACGCACTAAATGTACATAAAAAAGAGATTTGCTTTAAGCAAAAACTTCTATTATCAAAAAATAATCATTATAATGAAGATTAATTTAATATGATTTTCTCTCCGAACAACACAAATTTTACTTTTAAATGGTTTTTTCATAAAAAAAATCGATTGAATTTGAGTTAAGTGAAAAGGGAAAATTTAACACACTTCGTGTGACAAATAAAAAGAGAATGCTTAGAACACTGACTGAGAGTTAGTGTATTTGGTGAGTTTCTGTCAGCTGATGGATGCGTTCTGAGAGTTTAAGTTCGTTGTTATATTTCACCACGAAAACATGTAGATATTCTACAAAATGTATAATAGCGAATGTAATAAACATAAAAATAAACAATGGAATAATGTGTGAAATAAAATAAGATATTTTTGTTCCTATAATTATTAGGTCCATTCGCGTACTTTTACGAGCCAAGCACTAAAAATCTGTCAAACTCGAAAAATTGAGCGAAACCCTCTCAGAAAGCTGAAAATATAGTCCAAAGTACGTGGATACACTTCGAGCTGCTTTGAGCCACTTACATCTTTGAAATCTAATCCACATCACGAATAAATGTATAACTTACCTTTTTGCAACATATGAAGCGTTCTGGGAGAACATTCGACCAACACCGAATTTTCTTTATTTTCAGATATTTAATTTTTGTGTAAAATTGATTTTTAAAACGGATTTTGAATTTGTTTCCTGTCAATTTTGCGCATTTGACGTTTTTATCAGTACTTGCCGGTTGAAATTCTCTAAGCTGTTTCGAGGCAAGAGAGGAACTGCTCGTTACTCGTTATTTTGCTAATTTTCTCTTTTTCTGTCATTTTTGATGAGTACGTGTATAGACTTTGTGCGATTGCGATCGATTTATATCGATTGCGTTCGATTCAAACCGCGTACGCGAACGAACCTATTGTGTCTGTTTGCTGTTTTTGGCGAAAAATTATTTCAAATAAATAATGTCCACAGAAAAACTGCAAAGAATTTAAAGAGAAGAATTGATTACGAATATTAAGATTTGAAATAGTATGAATTTTTAGTTAGGTATAATCTTTTCATGAAGATTCCGTTTATAAAAAAAAAAATATTAAATTTATTAGAAAATTTGGAAGAATTGACATTATTAATGAAATTATTACATTTGAAATCAATTGCGTCAGCCGAGAATATATGAAAGACAAAATCTAATAGACACAATCAACGAAAATTTATTTTCTTTAAAATGTACGGGAAAGAACGAAACTCAAAATGTATTTAAGCAAAATTGGAAATAAACATGTTTACTGATGATAAATGTCTCACGCATTTAAGTTTTTCTGCTTGCAATTTTCTTTTAATTCATACGATTCATAATCATTTGTAATCAGATATTTTTTTATATTAATAAGCGTTTTTTTTTTGTCAATAATTCATAGAGTTCATTGATCTCCATTGTTCACAACAAAAACGTAAACATCCGGTATTTTTGATTGGCTAGGTAAAATGAAAGAAATCCGAATATGTTTACAATACCTATGCGTTTTAATAGCCGTTTTTTATTATCAGCAATGATCCATATAGATCATCGATTTACATGCACTTACAACAACAGCACATGATCCTGCTTCTCATCGAGATCACGAATCATGATCTGAAAATGTATTCCACTATTTCCGGCTGCGTTGTTTCTTTCATTCTTGAATGTTGGTGTGCCTGTAAACCATTGCCACACAATCGCATTGCCAGACTAAAAAATGGAACACAAAATGATTTTTTTCGCATACGAATAAAGTCCCTGTCCGTATTCCGAGTTATTTTGTTTTTTCTGTTTCTATAAAGATAGTCCAGAACAGCCAAACATTTGATAAACAAAAATAAAAAAAATACCTACAATGTTCCATATTTATTTCTAAAACACTTATAAACAAAACAATTTTTATGAAATGCTTAGAAATGTTTTGCTGGTTTGGATCTGGACACCAGAAAAACGTTTATGAAATGTTTCACAGTTACCCAATCGTGATGGGAAATAATTTTTGTTTTACAATTATTATTTGTTTTTAAATAAAATCAAAATGTCCAGAAAAGCTTGGAATACCTTATGAGAAAGTGATTCATTTAAAACGATTATTGGAATTAAATCGCGTGTCGCGTGATTGCCAAGACCAAAATTACAAAAATAAAAACTTTGCTCGCTGCTAATAATCCAATCACATTATTTTCTTCTCGTCCAAAACAGGATAAAGTTGAAACATTTAACAAACATTTACCCCCGTATTAATAAACAAATAAGTATACAAAAATTTTACGTAGCTGAGTAACGAGTTGATAACATTTACACAGTGCTTATTTTTTTTTTTTTTATTATTTATTAACTACTTAAACATAAATGTTCAGGTTAATCTTAAAAAAACTGACAGCACTAGCTCCAAGGCTTATTAATACGGGGGTTAGTAAATAAAATTCAGAAATCTTTTATAAATGTTTATAAAATCTGTCCGTTTTGCTTCAGACACATTTCATAACCATTTCTGAACTGTTTCGCTGGTCTGGACACACCTTATTATGCTAAAACAGACTCAAGTGCTTGCAGCAATCTATCGTTCATGTGTTGCATATTTGAACATAAAATACTAAATTTGTTTCACAAAAATATATTTCAAAAGAAAAATTATGCAAATTTGATTCAAATATGGTAACACCCCCGACATTGCAAGTGAAATGACGTCACGTTGAGAAGAATATTTGCAATATGGCTGGTGGCAATATCAAGTTTGAAATACCCTGTATTATCTGTTTTGTTTTTGAAAGCAACTGTTGGCACAATTCGAAAATTAAACTTTTCAATGATCCGTTTTGTTTTATTTTCGTGATCTGATTCGGATCAGATCACGCTGATAATAAAAAACAGCTAATATAATTTGGTACTAAATTCACCACGCCATACCCACCGTTTTCTTAACACGTCCAGATAATGGGCAATTATTTGAATTATTTGAATTTTTTCCAACGTTACCACAGAATGAATTGTCAGGCATCTGTCAGGTTCCTATCTGCGGGTGTATGCGTGCGGCTAATCTGCTTTAACATGGCACACATACCTTGCCACATAGCAACACGGAAAACAGCTTGCAGGCAATTTCTCTTAAGTTGTAGGAGCTGACGGTCTATTTAATACTTAGTTTATGACCGGGTAACGACCACTGATTTGCGTTTTCTCATTACTTTTGCAACAGATTACTTATTCAAAAAACAAAGTACGTAAACAAGTAGATGAAAAATAAGTTTCGAATCTGCAAGTCAGTTGTTTTTAAGTTATAAAGGTTTCCAATTGGACGCAAACAGTGAACCTACTCACCCATAAGGCAATTATCTGTGTTGGGAGACTGACATTCATTGGGACCATGTACTTTCATCCATTTACTACATCTTCTTCGGCTTCCCCTCACATCCTTATCTGACTGCGGAGCCTTGGTCTACATATGAAATTCAAATCGAAAGCTATTCAAAATCCTGCAAACAATCCTCCTACATAATCTCGTTGTAGTATTTATACGCCTGTACGTAGGCACATTCCGAAAGTCAATATTTGTACTTGTTTGTTCACCAGTCTAGATCTATACGGCCGGGTATTGTATAATACGAAACCATGTCTACACGAAAAATAAACAAGAAATTCAATCAAAGTTGTCCCTTCAATCTTTATCTCGACAATCGACAAGGATTTTTCTCCGAATCAAAGCACCCCCCTTTTACGCAGTTGACAGACTCACTCGCTTAAAATCCCCCAAAGGCACAGAGCTCAGATCTGCACACGCATGTTTCACTTTCTCCTTTGAAGGATTACAGAATCAAATACAATGGCCCGAGGCCAAAGTAAACAAAAACACATCAACAACTTTATGATAAGGAAAACCAAAGGAGTCGCATTAATCAACTTATTACGCGAACGAATTCACCTACAGGCGCAGCTGATTATAAATAACGTCTTCGAGGATGTTGCCCCTTCCGTGAGCCTTTCAGGATGTCCCTACCTAGTACTTGATCAGAAAATGTAGGTGTACGGTGTACCCCCAACCCAAATCAAATCTGGAAATACATTTTTGAGTTCGAAGATTTACCACCTAATCGCTGGTGGTACAACAAGAGGTACTTATTCAAAGCGAGCTTAGCCGCAGTTTTTGCTTTGGCGTCGAATGGGACGGCGCTTTTGGAAAAATATAAATTTGAATAGAATGGTTTCGAAGCGCAGTGCTGCAACGCCTCATCTTTTGTTTAGCTGGCTGATATGCATATGACATGGCTCATTCGGTCTTCTTTTTTTTTCTGTTTTGTTTCTCTAGGGGGTTTTGTGCTTAAGGAACGTGCCTGTCGATGCTGCTCTAAATTAGATATGCAGAGTGGGGGTGGGGGTGAGTTTTTTTTCTTAAATTGCCACCACGTAAATAAATTATCTCTCCGTATAATCGCGTCTCCCACTCTGTCCTTGGAAACATGTTTTACTTTAAGCTATGGGGTACATCCCGTATCTATGACTTTATTACCGAAGATCAGACGAGCGCGATACCAAGGCAACGAACGAAACTTCGCAGAACAATGAGCGGCAAAATTTAAGGAAACGGATTCATTGTAAAATTGTAAATTTCTTCGATATTGTACACCTCAGGCCACCGAAGCAGAAGACAAAGAGGAAACACGGCAGCGTTTGTTTTCCTCTTAATTTTACGAATTACCATCATCAAGGATGCTATAGTCGTGAGACGCATATAGTATATAACGTGAAAAATTATAAAAAAAAGTCCCAATCATCGTTCGCTGCTGAGACCATTTCCAAATCCATTTTCGTCGAACGCTGGTCCACCTCCCACATTCTGCTCCTATGCCAAGGTCTCATTCCGGCTTTAACAAGCCACGCTGTTAATTTTTGAACGGCAGATGGGGGTTGGGGAAGAAAGGCAACTGCGATTCCTGGGTGTTTTTTTATGAACAGCAATTGGTATATGCTCCTATGGTTTGTGTATTTTTTTGCACTTGAGGATATATATTTATGTATGTATGAAATTTTTTGTGTTGTCGCTTTTTCCAGAAAGAACGATGTAATTTCGAAGCACAGTGAGGGTGGATTTATTTGACGTTTGGCTGTTTATTTTAGCGAAGGGTACTTTTGCTCTGACACGATTAAATGAGGAAGTTGGCATTATATCAAGCCAACTTGCAATGACACAAGTATACATCTTGATTATACGGCGCACTTGAAAGTTAATCGGGTTTTCCCGACTTGAAGCGCTGTCAATTTATGAATTAAAATGTTCGACTGAAATTAAAATGGAGAAAAAGTCTCCCTGATTCATGAGCACACAAAATGAATAAAAACCATTGGGACTGCGTTCAAACTGGATTGAGTTCATTTAGAGCTCTGTCACAGTCTGTAAAAAGTCTTTTTTTGTATTCACGGACAACCGCTCGGACTCTACTTAAATGAGCTCACATTGTTGGTGAAACACCCTTCTGGACGGAGTCATTAAAATGATTTTATGAGCGACTAATTTTTAAAAGTAGAAAATTAACTAATAGTTCTTAGGAGTGATAACTTTAAATTTTGGAATGTTGCCAGAGAAGTGGAAATAAGTAAATGCCTATTTTGTCATGTTTTGTTTACGCCTTTTTGAAAGGTAGAATATACTTACCTTTAGGGCTATTAACTTTCTTATCGCTTTTTACAGCGATGTGTAATTTTAACCGGTGATAGAGAACGGAAACCGAAACATGCCCGAAAGGTATTGATTTTTGGCCTAAAGGGGGCGAAGCCCAAAGTGGTTTGGGTAGATATAGGCATTTGACAATCTGTAAGAGAAAACCAATTTTTTTAGTCGGATTCACTGGAAACTTTGGCCGGTATTTAACAAGCGCTTTTAAATCGATTAGAAGTTTACGAGGCTCATAAACGAGTGTTTTTTCGACGTATATAACAAACTGGGGTGAATCTATGTCAGTTCGACTATGCGAACAAATTTAATTCGAAATTCCAAACGCGTTCTAAAACGCTGTAGGAAGCCGCAAAGTCAACAAGAAAGGAGAAAACACTTCGTGATAGAATTGACTGAATGGAATAATTTGGCGATGCTGAATTCGAGGAGAGGTTTCGTTTGCCAAAATATATGGCAAACGAATTTTAGAGCCGATTTTGGTTTTGAACTGGTTTACTTGGATAAGAAAAAACAATCCAGTCTCAAGGCTAATTATTTGATCTTTTTCCTTATCGGAAAGATTTGGCCTCCTTCCCTTCCCTTCCATTTTGAAACGACAGCTGATTTAAAATTTCCGAAGTTATTACTGCTCTCAATTTAAGAGTGGTCGGGACCACTCGTAAGTCTTAAGAGCGCTCCTTAATATGCACTAATAACCATTGATGAATATAGGTTTACTATGCTCTTAGTTTAATATTGGTCGGTGAATACCGGCCTTAGTCATAGAACTCAAAATTTTTCAAAGTTCTATTCCTAAAGCCTGTATGACACTAAATTTTTGTTTGCATTTGTTCTGCTTTTAAACTGAAACTAGAGCAGTACGAAAAATTAGAACGAAAATTCCCGACAGGAGTGAGTGCGTACACACCAACTTTATTAATGTAGACACGTGCAAAAAAATGCATTAAAAATGTATTCAAATCACATTTTGCAGCTGCTGGCAGCTTTTCTTGACATTTCAAGATTACAGTCAACTCTCGATTATCCGGCATTCTATTAACCGGCAACTCTATTAACCGGGACATTTTTTTTCAAAAATTTATTAATTTAGAAATCGATTTTCCGGGATTCACTCTATTATCCGTGATCATTTTTTATAAATACTACGTATTTTTTCTATCCACAAGTGTAGAAACGTATCTGTAGGTGTTGTCTTTCTTATTATGTTTTTTAGTTTGTTGACTGTTTCAAAGTACAAAATCTTATTACAAATAAATGGAAAAATATTGTAAAAAGTTGGTTTATTCGTTGATAATATAATTTTCGATTATCCGGGAATTTCGATTTTCCGGTACGAGCTCGGTCCCGAGCACCCCGGTTAATCAAGAGTTGACTGTATTTGAAAATATATTCTATTGAAAATTTTCGGCTGCCAGTTGCCCTGCAAACAATTGCTACCCCTTTCGAAATACACTTTTAGTCTCTTTTACACACCGCTGACTTTTCAACATTATAAAAATGAGGAAAAAATTTAGTGTCATACGGGCTTAAGTGGTCGCAGGATCACCCTTACTGTGATTGGGGTAGGCTTTCATAATAATTTTGAAGTTTTGAATTTTGAAAAATTCAAATTAGGTACCTGGCATGTAGCTATTTCGGAATTTTTCTTGGTAACCTTTAGATGGTTATATGACTAAGTACATGGGAAGTCAAAACAGTTACAATTTTCTTAAAAGATGTCGCAGTAACTTCATGTCATTGTCATTAAGGTTTTTCTATTTCTTTGAAGTAGTTCACCTGAAAGGCAGACCCAGACTATTTTTCTATAACTGAGAACAGTTGTTCTTAATACGAAAGAGTTTAAAAAAACTCGTTATATGGGTTCATGCTGGCCTCAACCATAAGGAATTTACAGCACCTTTGCAGGAATACAAGGCAATGATTTATTTCTTGGCAGATTCGTTGACTAGATTAGATTTATCTCGAAGCAGTTTCACCATTATTTGTAAGACTTAAATCGAATCGTCTTTTTGAGGGGTAGAGGGGGTTTTTCCTTGGTCAGTTCACACCTAGACCTCAATTTGCAGTCGCAGGACGTCGACGTGTTTTGTGTAATCTCAACGTTGTCTATGATAGCAGCAGTTCCTTATCCGGTCCAGTAGCAGATGATTTGTAAGATCAGGGTATTCCTCTTGTAACAATGCCTTTCCCCTCGTAATTATTTTTAACTTTCTCGATTACGTGAAGTAAGAGAAAGGTGTTGGATTCGTACAAAATTTCGAACTCGAGATATTAATCAATTCTGACATTACGATAATAGAGGAACTCAAAAAAGTAGGTCGTAAAATTCTGTCCGTCTGTCTGTTTTTCCGTAAACTGCTGCCCGGATTTCGTACAAACTTCGGATTTTGTTTTGCACGGTAACCTCACTATTAATGCTACTGCCCATATAACATTTTCATACCAGTTTGATTTGTTCGAAAACGGTTCTAATGATTTCAACCAAAATTGATATTTAAGCTTATGTAGCTGAAGTTAACATCAAAAATTAAGTAACGGTACTTTAGAAATTTGGACATACATATCTTAAAAACGGCTCATACGATTGTAACAAAAATTCATTTCTAAGGTAATATGGCAATTATTAGCTTAATGGAAAGCTCAGTTTTTCTCTGTATTATCGTAAAATGGATTTTTTTGAAAAAAGTATTTTTTTTTAAATTTCCTTTTCTTTAGTTTTCCTGAAAACGACAATAACGATTTAGACCAAAATGCAAACTTAGAGCAAAATTTATGTTTTCAAAGTTATTGCGTCCTTAATTTTCAATTCGAATCACCGAAAACGCTAATTTCAGAAACCGCTATCTCGAATATCTCGAAAATCCCATATTCGATTTCGATAAAACCAATTAATGCTTACATCCCGAATAATAACTTGTACTCGGTTTTCAGCTAAATTGTTAAAAAATAGAATTTTTCAAACTAAACATTGCAATATTTGGTACTGCTTTGCCCTCAAAATTTTACAAAAACCGCTCTAACGATTTTGATAAAAATACACATTAAATATAATATAAATATTCTTAATAAGATCCCGTTCTTAGTTTTTCTCAAAAAATTCGAACAAATCAATTTCATAAATGTTTCTCAAAAATTACTACACAAATTCCGATCTGTGTTTACATATTGTCGGTATATTTTTGAATTAATAACAATGCCCCACATCCAATGAAAATCCAATAACAGCTAGGTACATAGAACTTCTTTTTAGCAAATATGTATTAGCAACTTTTTTTTTGCAACCCTAAAAATAATTCCAACAGCTTGGAGCTTACACAGTCAGCAATTCCCACTTCATTTGCAGCAAAACTTTTGATGAACGAGGTCGAGTTACGTTCGACCCAGTCGTGCATTTATTTATTTTTATTATTTTATTTTTTATACCCTCCACAGGAAGGGTTTGTACATTTGTAACGCCAAGAAAGAGTCACCGGAGACCTCATAAAGTATATATATTCTGAATCAGTATCACATTCTGAATCGATTTAGCCATGTCCGTCTGTCTGTCTGTCTGTCTGTCTGTCTGTTGAAAGCACGATAGCGCCCAAAGGAATTGACATAGGCGAATGAAATTTGGTGAAAGGAGTTCTTTTTATCGACGTCAGGTTGGTATTGAAAATGGGCTATGTCGGTCAAGCAGTTCTGATACCTCCTATACAAAACAAATATTAGAACCTGTTCAATGTAATTACTTATCACATGCCTAAAGTTCTGCATGACTTGTATGCAGTGGAGGGTATCACTTTTACACTTTTACTTGTTTATAAGATAAATTAGACAATGTGTTCTCATAAACAGCAGATATATTAATATTATGCTAACAGCCGGAATGAAGATGATTAGCAGATTTTACTAGGCACCTTGGTAGACGGCCATAGGCCAAACCAATATAGACTTAGAATTTACCTTAACATGTAACTGAAAAAAAAATTAAATAAAAGTCATACAGAACTAACAACTAACTACTAGGCAACTAGACTTTTTTCCGACAAATGATCGAAAAAGATTTTAAGAGAAACTGGGTACTGCTGAATTCCTCCCCTCATGAAGAGCACTTCGGCAAAGTTATCAAGTCCTCCTTCTCCCTCGACCTTTTCGGAATGCTTTTTTATTTCGCTTATTGCCAGCTGCTACATTTTATTCTTGCAAATTGATGCAGTGAAAAAAAACTGTTTATAATCTTCCAGCAATTTTCGTTCGATAACATTCGATAACTTCGCTCATTAAATAGCTACCTGTAGCCAGCCATGCTATTAACATGTCAAAGTTCAAATGATACCTACTAACAACACTAACAATGAAATAATCTCGCCACGTCCAAATGTCCAAAAAAACGCCACTGTCTTTCCTTCCGCCAACAAAACAGCGCGTACACTTCACTTGCCACGACGATTGCCAACATCAGGCGTCGCATATACAAGATTACTGATTAATTGATTACAGTCTAAATCTGAACACGAGGTAAAACTAACCCGGCAAAATTATAACTTATCGTCCTGGGACTACATTGGAATTACAATAGCATGCTATCGCCTAGGCCACAAGTATATATACATCCTGTAACTAACCCCAATGCCACAGTAAAAGCAGCGCTCGCTCGGGGTGTGCCTCCAGGTGAACACTTAATGGCAGAGGTTTCTCGTTAGCTATTTCCTTAGAAATTCTTGGATCATGTTCTCGCCTGATAAACGCGCATTGTACTCCTTCAGTTATAGCGTTCCGTGTTGTTGCTTGTTGTGTGTGTTTTTTTTTTCACTGCTGCAATTTGTTTGACGATAAATTAGCCACTACAGTACCGCTGTAAGTTCCTCAACCACACTTTTGC
Organism: Cheilosia variabilis; assembly: GCA_951230905.1. Classification (NCBI taxonomy): domain Eukaryota; kingdom Metazoa; phylum Arthropoda; class Insecta; order Diptera; family Syrphidae; genus Cheilosia; species Cheilosia variabilis. The sequence goes on from OX579676.1 coordinate 35,465,969, forward strand.
ATATAATGTGGCCGGCCGGTATGGCGCTTAGATTTATTAATTGTTACGGATAAAGTCAACCTTGTGCTATCCTTAAACATAAATCGTTCGTCGCACACGTTGCGTGTCACGCTGGCTCGAAATGTACTCAGTCGCACGAAACCAAGCGATGCCGAGAATTGGGACTTTTTATTTCTAACTAATGGGTGCGTTTAATAGCATATTACAGGTTTTGCTATTAACGTTTTGCGAACATTTGGCCATTAAGCCAGACGAAGGCAAGGCTACGAGAAACTGATTGATTGTAAGGGCAATTGATTTGCTTGGTCTATACTTTTGCTTTGGTGTGATACTCTTGACTCTTGAGTCTTAAGAGCATAATGCGATCAGTTGTCAGTGGCGGGTGAATGCAAGAGCACGTACGACGTGTCTTATATTGAACACGCCTATCTGTGAAAATTAGAGCGAAGCAAGAAGGCACATGCACACTGGAACGGTTACAGCGACATTTGAGTAAATGTGGTATAGTGTATAGCTGCTGTATTTTGTTTTGTGTCTCGAATTTTAGTTTGACATTCTCCTACTCGTAGTTCCCAGCAAAGATAATGGAATACAGAGATGGAAATCTTTCCAGTGGAAAGGCCTACAAGCTGTTTTCCCGAAAAATTCATAAAGTCACGCATACATTCTCATTTATATACTAGTATAAGTGAGTTCGTGAATTCACCCGGAAGATGGCGGAAAGTTGGTGAATTCACCACCGAAATTCATAAAATTTTCAAATATCCTGGAAACCTGGTTTGGGCATGTTCACTAGGAAAATTTGAATTTTGATGGTTGAAAGTTAATTTGCTTGCAGTGAATATATAATTAATGTGTTTCACTTTGACACTGCCTCTTATCAAAAATGGTTAATATAGTAGCGAATAACAATTCAAATTCCATTTTTATTAACAGGGTAATGAAAAAAGTTTTCTTGTTAAATTGAACACAAGCAGGCTGTACAAATTAAAATTATTTACAATTTACCAATCAATTTGCATACAATTTGCAAAATCCAACATTTTAGTCACGTACTAATCTATCAAGGCTATCTACTATAATTCGGCGTGAAAAGTTTTTATTGTTATAAATATATACATTTTAATACTGCACGTAGAATTATATTATAACTTTTATAGATTTTATTCATTCATCTCTGGTTCCCAATCGCTGACAGTTTTGGGCAGTTGTTGTTGTGAACACAACCAGAATGGTAACAACATTATCTGCTGCAGTCAAGTAACTTATTGACGAGTGGAAAAGTTTTCCTGCGACACCTGGTGGATAAAAACGGAATATGTAGAGACCTATAGAATTTTGACGTCAGTTTGTTTTGCAAAGGACTTGGATAAGGAATACTTGTGTTTCGTGAAAGATAATTAATTATTTATCTATTAAAAAGTTAACCAACTAATTTAAAACAAACTTAATCTGCAAGTCGAATTACTTCTTGTCCGAAATTTGTATAGTTTGAGTCAATTCATCTGGTAAAACTAGCACAAAAGTCTGTTCAAAGTAGTGTTGAATGTAATGTAAACAAATAATAAATTTGCTTTTGTTTATAGATTTCGGTTGCTTTTTACCTTATAAAAAGTGTGTTAATTATGATTTTTACAGATTTGCTTGCTTTGATGATGGACGATCCAGCCAGCTTAGAAGTTTCAAAGTTTCAAATATTGCTCTGTGAAGTAATTGACATTTTCAGTGGTGTGAAGAGGCCTATCCGGGAAGGCGAACAAATAGTGAAAGCTGGCAGGATACATAAGATTGGCCTCTCCCCACCTCCATCCGTAGATGAAGTTACTGAGCTGGTGGTAGCTGCATCATCAATTTCATAAAATTTTCTGCAATTTTCATTTATGAATTCGGAAGGCTTAGGCTGGGAAAGGCGCCTTTCACAACCAGAACCATCCTGTGTATTCGGGAAATTGGGAAATTTTGTCCCGATCATAAGCACAATACCCCATTTAATGAAAAGATCTCAAGAGTTCCGAACTTCTTTTGGAAGATGGTACAATGTATTTCCCTCTTTACGATGTGAGTTGCCTTCTGCATTTGCTATACAAAAAAACAACTTAGTATTCACTTTTATATCAATACTTATCGCGCTCACTTTTAAGATATTATTTTTCTGTTATAAAATGAGTTTTTTTCTTATATTAAATGTATATTTTGAATAGAGTACACAATTTCTCGCAATAACTTCTTGAATTTTCATAGAAATACATACCAGCTGTCAAAATCTATAGCAACCTATCGATGCGAAAATGTACCGCCAGGAGTTAGCCTCCATTCGTCAATACTTTGGATGAAAACCTAGGTTCCGAAATTGGTAGTGTCAAGTAGAGTGTAGTTGATTCTACTGGAATAGGGGTTCTGTTCAATAAAACGAACCTTATGTTTTTGCGAGAACCGGTAAAGTTGTTTTCCAAAATCGGACCAAATATTGCAGGACTGTTTATCGTAATGTGTCTCGCACTTTTTCACATTATTCGGTCGGCAAAATTTTGTGTGTGCTTTACCACAGTCTTATTGGAAGCAAATAATATCCAATCCGGAAGTTTTGCAGAAAGTCCCGGCCCAAATGGAGTACTTTGCAGTTACTCTACGACGGTATAGTGATCATGATCGTTGATGTAACATATGAGGGCTATCGTTTCCCCAATACCGGTTATTCTGTTTATTGTTAAATCCAGCCAAGCTGAAATGTGCTTTGTTGCTAATTGCATACAACCTAGTTTAAGTTAGGTTCAAGAAGCTGGCAGCCAGAGAGGATTACTCGTGTCGAGTCCTTTGGGGTCCATTATGATAGCCCTCAGAGAAAAGAGGTAGTTCTTTACCCGTAGTAACCTTATCTATACGTGCTGTAATTAAATGCTCACTCAGAAAAAAAAAAAGGTAATGCCAACAATTTTCGTTGGTTAATATGAACCCAAATATCACAATCTTTGATTTAAGAATGAATTTGTTGGCAATGATGTAACAAAATACTAATGGAGAGTATATTATTCTTGCGCTGAAAACCTGATTCTTGAAAACTTTAAAACGAGTTCTCGTTAACAAAAATAATATTTGAACTAAGAACTTTTAACTTTTTAAAAATCTCAAATCTTCGCTTAACAGTCTTTTTTTTCTGAGTGTACACAACAACAATCCTGAAGAACTTGACAAAAATCATGATCTTCTCTGTTGATGTGCTGCTTGATAGCTCGCCGAGGTTATGGAAGAAGACCCTCCAAGGAATTTTTTTCTCGGAGTGAGAACTATAAAGAACTCCCTCATCACCGCAAAGCTCGTCTTCCATCAGTCGCAATTTTCCCCAAGTGGTACCGTATAGAGCATTGAGTCCCGCGAACTTCGAAAGGGATTTTCTGTCACTTCGCATGAGTTTCTCGGTCCAAGCTAGTAGAATGATGCCAGTAGCCTTTTTGTGGTAAATCACGAATCCATGGAGGTCCACATGGCATTCACTTCTCTTGTAAGGTTTTCCGGCGCATCGAGCGGAATATCTCTAGAGGGACAATCCTGTTCTAGCAAAATTTGTCTTGCTAGTTCGTTGCTTTCCCATTACCTGGAACGACTTCATGTCCTGAAACACCAGCATCCCAGCAATACCTTTCACTGTGTTCTAAAAGCCCTGAGCTCTTCTAAAGTTTTGATTTTATTTCTGGAGTAGTTGAGACTCTTACCGCTGCCTGGCTGTCGATAAATAAGGTGATACCCTCCGCAGGGATTGTCGTAACTGTAGACTCACTGACTGCTCTTGTCACTGTCAAAATCTCCGCTCCGAAGGATTTTTGATCTGTCTGTGTATATACGGAAACGGATATGTATAAATCGATGTGTAGAAATCCATATCCCCTGCTCGGAGAAGCACTCGGAGATATTTCTATCTGCAGGAACGATGAATGATCCGTTTCATTATATTACAAGTCTCTTTATTGGCTGATTTGTTCAAGTCCCTTGTTATACCACATAAGTCTATGGAATAAGTCTTTTCCCCGAGACATTGACCTCTTTACTCAAAAGGTAAAGTGGCTTAAGAAGATTTAAGCCAAAAACTGTATTTTTAAATATTTGAAATGAGAAAAAATTTATCTACAGTTTGGTGTAATCAACTTGTTTCTACCTACCCTGGAAAACAGTTTTTTCTTCTGTTACCACGACTAACATTTGGGATAACGTCTTAGTTCAGATGTTAATTGCAGCCTTCTACTCAAAGTAGTTTTTTTACACGAAATTTTTTAAGTTTAAAATTGCTCTCGCTCAGAAATATAAAATGTTAAGCGAAGAATTTTGAGATTTTTAAAAAAATTGTAAGTTAAAAGTTCTTGGTTCAAATATTATTTTTGTTAACAAGAACTCGTTTTTAAGTCTTCGAGAATCAGGTATTCGGCGTAAGAATAATATACTCTCCATAAGTATTTTGTTACATCATACCCAAAAATTTCATTCTTAAATCAAAGATTTTGATATCTGGGTTCATATTAATCAACGAAAATTGTTGGCATTACAATTTTTTTTTCTGAGTGTCCTGAAAAATGTGAAAAATCCACTTAAGCAATTTTACCTTTTAAGTAAAGACCTATAGTTTGAACTAATTATGAGGCGTCTGTTATCTATGCTTATAAGATTGCCAAAATCGTTGTAATAGAATGGTCGCAGAGAGAAAGAGAGAGAGTTTCAGTCATGGATATGGAAAGCGAAAAATTTGATGATCAGAATAAGTTATGTTAAAGCAGCGTTGCCAGTTTGGGGGTTTTCCCCCCAGATCTAGGGGTTTTTTTGACCGACGGGGGGAAATCTGGGGGGAGAAATTATTTAGGGGGAAATCTGGGGTTTGTTTTAATTGTAATTGCGTTCAATTATTTTTTTCTTCTCACTAAAAAGTATCGTAAGTGAACATTAAAAGCTATAATAAAGCAACACCAACAAACCAAATAAATTCATGTTCCATTTATGCCAATTCCATTCCAACGCATTCCAATATTCATTGGTGCAAGGATATTGATAAACCCCTATCTAAAGCTACATACATCACACACTATTGCATTTGCGAAGAGTTCACAATCATATGAGAAGCAATAAATAGAGCGAGACTTTCTTTCATGAGCAGATGTACAAAAACAAAGATTAAGACAACGCGAACTATATTTTAGGACTTATTTATGAAAGTTGATTATTTTTACTTATTAGCTAAGTTTTTCTAATTAAATCTTGAAATCTAAATTCACTTCCTTTTTTTTTTAAATACGTATACATTAAAAAATCTTTTTAATTGTTTAAACTCGTGTCTTTGTATTTAATCTTAAATTTACATACATAATTTGAAAAAAAAAAAAATTTGGGGTTTTTTTTTTAGAAAATAGCTAAATCTGGGGGTTTTTTATATTTGTCTGGGGGGAAATATTTCAACCGTCTGGCAACGCTGTGTTAAAGGCAATTTATTTGGAATATCCTAAGTTTTCCATAGCTTTGTGGAGAATGTTCTACAAATAACTCTTAAGCTCCTAATTTGTTCACTTAGTTGCTAGTTTTGAAGGTCTATCGTTTTGGCGATATTCGGCTCAAAAGTTATGCGATTAGGGCCCAACTTTGTTGCCAACTTATGCTGCTTCCATGTTTTAAGAGTTCTGTGGAACGGGCCTTAAGCAACGTATGACCTTAACAACTCAGTTGCTGCCTATACTCCAAACTATACCCACCTTAATTTTGTTCACTTTATAATATTGTCCAAAGAAAGTCTAAATACAAGCATCCGTCCACGACGGATATAAGAAACCTCCGAAATCCAAAAAATTGGTTTCTTACATCCGAGTTAGGCGACAGGTAGGTAAATTGTGTTTTTTTTAGAGCTATAAAACTTTGAAATGAAATAGAACAAAGATGATTTTTATAAATTGACATGAAATTTACTTTATTCGAAAGAGAATCTTCTGACATTGTAATTTAAATATGATTTCTGGCATATGACCGCCACGGCTGGCTCGGATGTAGTCTAATCTGTAGGTCCAATTTTCTGTGACTTTTTCCAACATTTTGAATGTTGTCCTCCAAGTGGTCAATCGTTTCGAGCTTATCGGCGTAGACTAGCGACTTCACATATCCCCACAGAAAATAGTCAAGCGGCGTTAAATCGCACGATTTTCAAGGCCAATTAACGGGTCCGCAACGTGAAACTATGCGGTTACAAAACGTTTCCTTCAATAAATCAATTGTGGCACGAGCTGTGTAACATTTTGCGCCATCTTGTTGAAACCACAGCTCCTGCTGTTCAATTGATGAACGAAAAAGTCAGTAATCATGGCTCTATAGCGGTCACCATTGACTGTAACGTTCTGGCCAGCATCGTTTTTAAAGAAGTACGGACCAATTATTCCACCAACCTATAAAGCACACCAAACAGTCAGTTTTTGTGGATGTAACGGTGTCTCAACATACACATGAGGATTACCATCACTCCAAAAATGGACAATTTGCACAGTTTGAAAAAGTTGTTCAGGGTTTATTCATGTTGAAATGCCAAACCAAACTTAAAATATATCACTTGACAGCTGACAAAATGGCCGCCATTTAAAATAGTGCTGCCAACTTAAAGTTCTATACCTCTAAAACAAAACGCCCTTTATATGAAAACCCAAGTCTAATGCGTTTCCACATGCGTTTCTTATAAGCGATTTTTTTCTTAAAAAAACACATTTTGCCCGTTTATTTCTGCAAAGTGCTTCTAAAATCAGTTTATTCGAAAAATTCCATCATCGCCAGCCATGCAAGCAATTTGCCCACTTATTCATAAGGAGAGCATACTAACTTCCACTTGTAGGTAATTGGCCAAGATAAGAGTGCTTTGCTTATAAGAAAGCGTGGACTGGAATGCGCCCAAAAGAATTTAAAGAATTTAAATTATTGGGAAAACTCCATCTCCATAGAGGCAATGGGAGTGTTTTCCCTTTTCAGTTGCCATCTTAGTTCGCCCTCAACACAAGACATTTTAAAATGTACACGCGTCACGTCATGACTGCCTTCGCTGAAAATAGAGTCATAAATCCGCCCCGGGGGACACAGAGCTTGAAACGTCAAATTATATGTAAGCAGGCATTTTAACATAATAACTTTGTAATAAAAATGAGAAGCCCTCAAATAACAACTATCATGACGGTGGCCCATTAAGCCGCCTCGGAATGTGAACGAAGGCGGTATTTCTTTGCTGACGCGGTTCCATGGTTCCTCTTTTAACCTTATCGCGGCATAGTTGTGTAGTTTTTATTCGAATGTATTTCTCTGATGGCGGTGCTGATGTTGATGGTGTTTCTGTATAGTTTAGTTTTGCTTTGTTTATTTAATTCGCTTACGCAGAGAAAAAAATAAAACAAGGACATAAGGGTGAGCGTCGAAAGTGGGTAAACGAAACATATTTCCTTCGTGTTAATGACTTATTTTATTATTTGACATCGTCGGCTGACAGTTATTGCTCGGTCCCCACCAACGATTATTTATGTCTTTTAGATTAGCTAAAATGTAATAACAAAATAACGAAACGGTGATTCTCGTTGAGTTTGATGTTTTATGAAAGCGCAAACAAAGAAAACAGGACGTGGTTGGTGATTATACATAAGCTCGGTCCATTACCGGTTGCGATTTATAAAACAAAAAAAAAAGCAAATTACGAATAGAATGAGCTATACCGGAAAGAGAAAGAAAAATCCTTTTTGTGTATAGCTCTGAGACGACGAAGGATCATCTGAGTCTGTCCTGCAAGCAATCAATTGCTGTTTCTTAAAATGAAGAGTGACAAAATTAGTCACTGCAAAACACGCGCTTTTTGAAGTTCCATACCCAAAGGGAAAGAAACGGAGCCTTATTAGTTTCGCTTTTGTCCGTCCGAGCCCACAAGACCAATTTTGTTCCTGGGTCTATCTCAGAAACTAATTGACGTAGAAGGCTGAAATTTGAACACAATATCTGGTATAAACGACAAATACCAATGGAAGCGATACATCGACTGGTTTTAGAGTAACTTGGTGAAAAAAATATTTTCATTCACACATAAAGCTATTTATTTCTTGATTCACAAAACAATGGATATGAACCTTTTTGTAGATCATGCTCGTAACTATATATGTGCCGAAGACTGTTTTGCGGAAAAGTTAGTATTTTAAAAGATATTTACAAAAAACTGTCAATCACTATATAAAGTACGCTCCTTTTAACCATTTTTCATTCATAATTCTCTTAATCGATTCCAATTGAAATTTTCAATGTATACTGGACTCTACTCATACTCATTCACACACCGACACCACAGACCACACTCCAGACCAGCGTTACCACTTGTACTACATATGTAGTAATGTGCTAAATATTTGCTGGATTTTTTAACGCCGTACTACATACTACATCGTTACCCTAATGTACTACATTTCTTAAGATCCGTTAACCATTTTACTTTTCGATATATTGCAAGGAATGGAAAAACCAATTTTCGTGGGTCGAATGTAGGTCTGGCAAACGCTTTTGTCGCGCTTGTCGAAGTCATTTGTTTGCAATATGACTTTGCTTGTCAGACAAGAACTCTTACCCATACACATTTCGAATTATAATAGTGCAAAACTGTTTTAGAAACATAACATATTTTGTTTGTTATACTACTTAATTTAAATTTCAATAGAAAAAAAAACTACTACTACATTTTTTTTGACAATGCTACATTTTGTTGGCTAACGTACTACATTTGCTAAAGATTTTAGTGGCAACGCTGCTCCAGACTAGTGTTTGTGCTCTCGGTCATCTCCATTCTCCAGTTCTCCATTCCTTAATTCGTATTCTCTTAATCATTTTCCATTGGAACTTTTCCAATAAATACTCTTCCTCATGCACACATGATACATGAATGTGTTTTTAACTGGGAGAGGAGCTACGCTGCCATGAGAAATGTGGAAATGATTCTGGCCATCTGATTTCTGAGTTATATGTTTCATTTGAGTATTCGTTGGCTGTTAATGAAAACTTCACAATTTTTTTATTTAGTTATCATGATCCCATTTGGTTCCAGGTAAAAAAAAGGAATGAACTAAGGCAAACACACACACATCATTAATTATGTGTCTGTTAACATCCCCCAATTAAGGAATGGTAAACAATGGCTCCGCCGGAAAATGGGAATGGAGGTAGAGGTGGTAGTGGATTAAGGTCCCAACACAGGCTTTCGATGCTTCAACCTTCTTACGAAAAGAAAAAAATCTTGACAATTTCCAACTCTAGCGAAGTACGGAACCTTCGGTGCGCGAGTGACACTCGCACTTGGCCGGTTTTTTTTATAAGCCATGGCCTTTAGTCGGGATAGAATTTTTGACGAGGATAGCTCTCAGATCAAACGATATTCTACTACCTCTGGAGTGCCGCGTAGCAGAGACTATTTCAGCTTCGTTCTGAATTGTTAGCCTAGAACCGTAGTTAAACATCTTTTTGCTGAAATCCAGTTGTGTAGTCCATAGCTTCAGTAGGTAAAGGGTCTCAATTGCGGCGGCTATAGCTTTAGGTTCATTATGGTTGAGAGCCCCCTCAATGTCTAGAAAGGCCGTACTATATCACTATGGAAGCAATGTTCAAATATTTTAGAAACAAGTAGACATAAATTGTCACGGCAAGAGACCATTTATATGAAAAAGTGGTTCTGCAGAATGGCGGACAGGATCAGAAACCATCTAAGTTTTTCCGAAACAAAAAATGTTTTTTTCATTTAAATACAATTTTGAAGTACTTTACTCCAAATACATAAATCACCTAAATATCTATAAAAAAAGACTTTCGTCATAAATTAATGTTAATGCTTTTTGAAATTTTGGAATATACCTATTTGAATTAAATTGCCTTAGAATTGCATTGCTTACCTATATCAAGATGATAGAATTTCGGTTCATTAAAGCTTTCAAATCCTTTGTAAAGATACAAATTTCATCAACCGTTTCAGTACATACTAAACCATTTTTCCAAAAACATGTTGCTCAGTTAATTTCTCTAATTCGTTAAAATTCATGTTTCCTTATAGAGTTGATGAAAACGTTTGTGAGACAGAAATTGTGCATGGGCTCTGTTCGACTCACATTATAATATAATCATGGAATTAATAGAAAACGGTTTTCTTCAATAGAAAAGTTCTTGATATCAAAAATCTTGAGATTTGATGATTTCGAGGTAAAAAGTCTTGTACATATTTTGGAGCTCAAAAATCATGAAAAAAAAGATATATCTTGTAATCTGGCATCACTTCTTCTAAGTCATTGAGAAGAACACATATTGCTTCCCAGTATCTAAAGACCCGTATGGATCCGTGCCTAACGAAATTAATCCCTGTCAAACTTGTCAAGTTGGTCTGAGTTACCTTTGATTTCAGAATGTCTGAAAACGAATTTTGACAGGCTATTCGTATACTGTGACTCCCTAAGGTCTTCAGTTGAGAAAATTGTGCGAAATTAAAAAGCTAATACCACGAGCAAAATTTTTCAAAAGTCAATGCAATGTGACAAGAAGGTAAATAAATCGTGATCTATGCCGCAGTAGTGCATGACACATAAAGTAATCCTTAAGAGCCCAAGCCATACAATCCGTCGTATCGCCACCGCATTCCACTGACAGATGGATAGAATATACACCAGTGATGGGACTTGAGAAAAGCGAAGTGGTGGTAGATAGCCTTAAAAAAAGGTGGTAGAAAAGCAGTAGAAAACAAAATTTACCATGGTGAATAATTCATTTATTTATACCAATTAAATAGTAATAATAAAAAAAAATTAAATCAGTTATTTCTTATTATTAATTTAAAGAATCTTTTAAAATGACATAAACAAAATTATTACTTCGTATGGCAACCGTCTGTGAATTTATATTTTTAAGCGTATTTTAACAATAAATACGGGGGTTTACAATTTTCCCCGTTCCCCAGAAGTTCCTTGGCAACTAAGACCATCTTAAATTAAATTTTCCTCTTTATAGGATAGGAATGGGTAAAAGTATCATTCAAATAATGGAAAACAAATATTATTAGCGAATAGCGATGAGTGAACGGTGGTAGATTTCGAGTTCAGGATGGTAGAATTTCCGAAAGTGTTAAAAGTGGTAGAAGTCCCATCACTGATATACACCAGCTTACGGAATGTTACATATTTGTGACGCATATCCGATGGATAAAGTGGATTCATTTTCTATTCTTTTGTCCGATGAATTAATTAAATGACAGAGTGACACTGAGACTGACAACTATCGCAAATTGAGAGAAATCACTTTCATTGGAATATTGAGAGAATGAGAGAAATTGTCATTCTCATGAACCCACAACCGAGATAAAGCACATTGTTCTTGTGGAAACTTTAAAACGCTAGTGGCAGTTCAAAGAAATGTCGCTTCCAATGAGAAAGGAGAAATGCAGACTACAGAGACGCTGTGAATGAAATCAACAAGCTATTGATCCGGCGAGACAAGAGAAACTAAAAAAAAATTGTTCATTAACGACAGTTCCCTAAATAAAAGACATTGGAAGACTGCGTCTCGGTCTCAGGTAAAGACACTTCAGTGGTGAACTAATTAACACTTAGCCTAGACGGAAAAAAAGTACTATGAAACGAAAACAGTGCAAGCTTTTAAAAAGGTACTTTATTCTGTTCACTCGTTGGACGGCGGTGCCCATTTTTCGATGCAGTTCGTGAGCTTCGAAATCCTTACAAACATACAAACTCAAATACACATTGATATTCCACACAAGGGCTTCTCATAGCAATTGAAAAATAGTGGGTACGTAGTCGTAGCTGTAGGAAATTGTTTTCCTACGACTTTTTGTTTATATTTATTTCCTCTACTGTGATAACTCGCCTTCCGTTTTACACAAACGTATTTGCAGTTTGTTTACACCCATTCCTGTATACAGTCTGATATTAAACAGACACTCCTTTGATTTATGTCGGTTTGTGGAGTTTATTGTTTTGTATGCAGCTAGTCGTCCTCGCTCCTGCCTCCATTCGGGTTTATTTATTTTTATTGAAGCAACCATGAGTCATTTGAATCCTTGAATAACAAAAACACCGAGCACATATTTCGGACAACTAATAGCTGCATTCACTTTTCAGTATAATAAATAGGATTTTATTGTTCCACATTCGAGCATGTGTGTCCTGGTCCTGTGGAGCCGTGAGTCCATTTTGCACGTTGCGAAAGAGTGACATCACCGCACCGGGCCGGCATTTTTGTCGGAAATAATGTGTCATATAATGAAGTGTAATTCTCGTCTGTGCAATTAAATTTTATTGATTAATTGACGGGATCACTTGTAGTGTGCCAAACACTGCAGCACCCTTGTTCGTGGGTTCAGAGTGCATGCTCACCACTTGCCGTGTGAACTGCAGTTAATCTGAGGTACAAAACAATTATAATGGTCTGGCCACATGGAATCGAGTGTTGACTGTAAATAAAATTGAAAACACCCTTGCACTAGTTATTTTTATATACTGTGTCAAAGGGTTTGCGACTTGGAGGCTTGGAGCTAAAAAATTAACCGGAGCTGCACTCATGCAATATTAGCATATTTTGATTTATTACGCTTGCGGTGCTATAATTCATGGTTGAGTCGCATGTTGGGGTGGGCTTAATAATTGCTGCGGTTGTAAATGGTGGCTATCGGCAAAGATGACTTTTTCGTTCGGTAGTTTGCAGTCACGAAATGTTGAGGAATGCTAATTGTCATCAGATACAAGTGGGTTATGATAGTTCCATAAAAGACCAAGGTGCCTTGAAAAAGGGGCCGAATGTTTGTGACTGTTTCCGTTGTTTTTAATCTTTCTTACCCGATATATAAATTAATTAAGAAATAATTAAGCAAAAGGTTTTTATAGACCAGCTGAAGACCCGCTCGCGGCTTTGCCCAGAAATGCCAGTGGTTAGAGATGTTTTGCTTATCCCCAGTTAACAAAACATGTGCCTAACTCTTCGTATAAGTCTTTTTTCTTCTTCGTGGCTTATATTACGTCATTCAAAAAGTCCATCGGATTACACATAGATGGCGTTACTACAATTTTTTCCATATGATTTTTATTTAGTACTAGCCTTCAAACGATAAGTGTCAATCTGACTATTGATGCGTGAGTTATAGGATTTTGTGTGAGGCAACTTTTGTTATTGAAAAAAAAATGGAAAAACGTGAATTTCGAGTTTTGATAAAGCATTGCTTTTTGATGAAAAAAAATGCAAATGAAACCAAACAATGGCTTGATAAACATTATCCGGACTCTGCTCCATCGAGGCAAATGGTACACAGAGCTGGATTTAAACGTGGTCGTACCAGCACAAATGATGCAGAGCGCAGTGGACGCCCAAATGAGGCTGTTATTCCAGAAAGCATAAAAATTCACAAATGGGTTATGAAAGATCGCAAATTGAAGGTGCACGAGCTAGCTGGAATTGTTAAGATATCAGATGGTTTTACCATTTTACACGAACATTTGGGTATGCGAAAGCTCTGTGCAAAGTGGGTGCCGCGTGAGATCACAGTCGACCAAAAACAACAACGAATTGATGCTTCTGAGGAGTGTTTGGCGCTGTTAAACCGCAATAAAATCGAATTCTCTCCACCGTATTCTCCAGATTTAGCCCCTAGCGATGTTTTCCAGTTTTCAGATCTCACGAGAATGCTTGCTGGAAAGAAATTTAAGTCCAATGATGAAGTAATTGCTGAAACTAGGGCCTAAAGAAATCGTACTATAAAAGTGGTATCGAAAAGTTAGAAAATCGATATACTCGTTGTATCGTCCTCGAACGCAATTATTTTGAATAATAAAATCGAGTTTTGTCAAAATTTTGTTTTTTTCTTACTTATCCTTCGGACTTATTGAATGACCTGTTTTATTATAACTGCCTCTATAATGAGTCTAATAGGTAGGTACATATTTTGGCCACCGGATCAATACAGAAGCAGCGGCTGTTTCTGAGTCCCAACAGTAGATATGTCTACCCAATGAAGACGTGATCCAACTGGCTGATCTGCAATCTATACTGATGTAAAATTTTTATCGCTGATTCGGGAAAATGATAACAGATATTTCGTGTTTTATTCAACATATAATTTTGCCAAAATAAAGTTAAGTGAAATATTCAGCACGCATAAACACCAAACACTCTAGTTGACTCTTTCAAGACTCACACGGTATTAATTCGAAAGCGTCTTGATATAACAGGAGTTCATGTTCGAAACATTCCTCTTATGTGTTCGTAAAATCGGTAGTAATAGCTGTATTTTATTATCAGCGTGATCTGATCCGGATCAGATGTCATCTCACTTGCAATGTCGGGGGTGTTACCATATTTGAATCAAATTTGCATAATTTTTCTTTTCAAATATGTTTTTTGTGAAACAAATTTAGAATTTCAAATATGCAACACATGAACAATATTTTGCCGCTACCGCTAGACTTTATCTTGGCATGTTAAGGTGTGTCCAGACCACCGAAACATTTCAAAAATGTTAATGAAATGTTTGTGAAGCAAATCGGACACATTTCATAAACATTTATATCTAAAAGATTTCTGAAATTTACTTATTAAATGTTTATGAAATGTTTCAACTTCATCCTGTTTTGGACTGGAAGAAAATAATGTGGTAGGAGTATGGTAAACTGGGGCACATTCATCATCGGGGCACATTCGTCAAAGCTATTTTCGATTGAATGCACTCTTAAGAAATGAAAATAGCGCTAAACACATCCATTATGAAGTCATGAACACACTCTTAGTTTGACGTTTGTAGTTTTGCGCTCAAAAAAGTTGTGTGTTGTTTTGTGTTTTTGTGATCTCCGCTATAATTTTGAGTAGAAGATAGGTAAGTGATTTTCAAAGTGAAAAATTAATTGTAGGAACTGCAGGTTTTACTCATTTTCTAGTTTAAAAAGTTAGGAAGTGAAGTATAATTAATGAAAAGCCTGTTTTTAATTCTGATAAAAATTTATGGAAAAAAATATTTTTTTGAGAAGTCGGGGTAGATTCGGCATTTTGATCGAGGCACATTCAGCAGGTGCCGAATGTACCCCGGGATTTTCAAAACTATCCTAATTCAACAGATTTTGTTGAGCCTCCAAACAAAGACATATCGGTAGTTTTAAAAATTGAGATTGTGCTCAAACTTGCTATTCCAACCACTCCAGCATCAACTTCAAGATGTCGAAAAAAATATTGCTTCAATTTTGGCTTTAAGAATTACAAAATCAAATAATAAGTATCATCTAACATAAACTGAAAGTAATTAGAATTTCGATAGCTAATAAAGGGTGATTTTTTAAGAGGTTTAGAACTTGTTTTAAAAAAAAAACACAAAAAATTCGAAAAAATGAATGAAATATTTATTTGAATCGATAGTTTGAACCTTGCAATTTAATGTTTAAAGATAATTTCATGCAAATGTTGACCGCGGCTGCGTCTCAGGTAGCCCATCCGCTGAGTCCAATTTTGGCATACTCTTTCACACATATCGGCCGGTATCTCACGAATGAATGCATGGATGTTGGCTTCCAGTGCGTCAATCGAAGCGGGCTTGTCCCTATACACATTAGCCTTGGCATACCCCCACAAAAAATAATCTAATGGTGTCAAATCGCACGATCTAGGCGGCCAATTGACCGGCCCGAAACGTGAAATTAACTGTTCACCAAACTCGCCTCGCAATTGCGCCATTGTTTCGCGTGCTGTGTGGCATGTGGCACCGTCTTGTTGAAACCACATATCATGCAAGTCAAGAACTTCCATTTCGGGCAAAAAAAAGTTTGTTATCATCGCTCGGTAGCGTTCACCATTGACAGTAACGCTGCGATTCGCATCATCTTTGAAGAAATATGGCCCAATAATGCAGCCGGCCCATAAACCGCACCAAACAGTGGCTTTTTCGGGATGCATTGGTAGCTGTTGCAATGCTTCTGGCTGATCTTCACTCCAAATGCGGCAATTTTGCTTATTTACGTACCCATTCAACCAAAAATGAGCCTCATCGCTGAACACAATTTTTCGATAAAAAAGCGAAAAAGAACATTTCGAACCGAGCACGAATTTTGATAGTAAAATTCAATAATTTGCAAGCGTTGTTCATTTGTAAGACGATCCATGGTTAAATTGCAAACCAAACTGAAGCTGTTTGACAGTGACACAAGGTACTAAACACACGTCAGCTGTCAAAACCAGTGTTGCCAAAACCAAACCAGCTAAAAAATCACCCTTTATAATAACTGATGAGCTAAAAGCAATTTCCTTTGTTTTTTTAAAGAATGTGATTTTTTATTTTATATTTTTTTATGTTGACCTGAAGTAATTTTTGTTTTTTTAATTATTTATTTATTTAAGTTTCTTTAATTTTTGTTTTGTTTAAATTGTATTTTTTAAAGAAAAATATATGTAGGTACTAACGAACTCTTCATTTATTTTTTTAAATAAGTGCCCCGGCCCCGGCCCGGAGCACTTTCATTAAACAAAGCTGAATTTTAAAAAAGGTTAAAAATACAATCTGGTAAATAAAATCAAAAATATTTCTTCCAACAACTATTCACAATATTGAAATTACCTGTTAAGCCAAAACAAAAATGTTCACAGAATAAAAAACGGTAATACAGGCGTATGACAAAAAAGTTAACGAATGTGCCCCAGTACCAGTTTTTATTTTTGTAATTTTAGTCTCGGGAATCACGCGGCATGCGATTTAATTCATATAATCGTATTATATGAATTACTTTCTCATTAGGTATTCAAACCTTTTTTGGACATTTTTATTTTATTTAAAATATTTTCTGCAGGGAAACTTGTAAAACAAAAATTATTTCCCATCACGATTGGGTAACTGTGAAAGATTTGATAAATGATTTTTTGGTGTCCAGATCCAAACCAGCAAAACATTTCTAAACATTTCATAAAAATTGTTTTGTTTAATAAATGTTTTAGAAACATTTATGAAACAAGTAGGTATTTAATTGTTTATCAAATGTTTGGCTGGTCTGGACATACCTTTATAGAACGAGAAAAAAAAATAACTCGGAATGCGGCGGGGAGTTCATTCGAATGCGAAAAATTGATTTTTTTGTGGTCCATTTTTAAGTCCGGCAACGTGATTGTGTGGCTATCTGTTACAGGCACACCTACATTTAAAAATAAAACAAGCCACCCAGTGGGAAATATTAGAAATAATTCTCAGATCGTGATTCCGTGATCTCGATGAGACGCAGGATCATGTGCTGTTGTTGTAAGTGCATGTAAATCGATGATATATTTCTATATGGATCATAGCTGATAATAAAAAACAGTTAATACTCGTATTTGCTCTCATAGGCATTCACTTTCACCGGGTGGGAACTGGGAGATAGGTTAATCAAACTAAAAGTCAACAAACGCACAACAAAATTTACCAGTTTATGCTACTTTATCACAAATGTCGAATTAACTGTTTCATTGCGCATTTACCTTAAAAAAAGAATTTAAATTCCTTAAGTATTAACAATTCTTTGATAAGCGTAAAAAGGCAAACGGTTTCCATTTGGTCTTTTCCAATTAATTCTCATATATTGGGGGATTGCGACCACGATGCCTTCATACATGTTATTTTGTTGTCGTGTCCTTGTTTTAAGCTCCTAAAGGACCAAAAATAAAACAGAGTTTTCACTGGTAAGTTGAGTAAAAGGGAGATTGAATTCTTATATAAATAATACCCAAATGGCTGCGCTTCTTAGCCCACCACCGCCATTTTTGAGGAGTTCAAGGAAGAAATGATTTTTTTTTTAAATTGAATTGACTATTTTCAGAAGACAGACAAGACGAATGGTTGTGAGAAGCTAGACCTAGGGTCCCTACGGATCTGTTGCGCCAAATGCTTCTTTATTTATTTATTTTCACAACGACAAAGAGCCACACAAATTGATTTGGCCGAAGACCTCAAACGGTCGCAAGCCTCTGGGAAAATATTGAACAGAAAGCATAAATTGTCTGATATTGTGATTCATTATCTCTGTTGACGAGTCATGTAAACGAAATAATAATAAATATGTTCGGATATGCACGTGGAATGTGGGGACCCCTTGTAAATCACGCTTTGTTGGGTGCTATAAAAAGGATTCACCACCGCCATCAAATGAAATGAACCCAGCAAAAGATGTCCAAAAAGTTGTGCCATCTGCTACAGTCTAAAGTATTGCGTTTTCCTCAGTAAAACAATTTCGTGTTGGCAAAAAAAAAAACAACATGAATGGAATATTTATTGGGACTTACTAATAATCATTTGTAACCTTCATGCTAAATATTTTGTAGGTCACAATATGCAATTTTGAATGAAAAATATCGCCATTGTGAGTTCGAAAAATCGATGTTTGATTATTATTAGTATCGCGGATTGTCCTTTGGCAAGAGAATGCAGCTCAAGATTTCAGCCAATGCAATCTGAAGGTAATGCCGGTCGCCCACTACGTGCGCAACTCATCAACCAATTCTGCCAACCGTTTATTCCACTTTTTATTCAAACGTTCACAATACTGCACAAACTCCCATTGTTCGCATTGAGCAACGTACCTACCAGAGACAATACTGAGACCACCAACTCCGGCCGATTTCCCGTTACTTAGCCTACAAGCTATATTTTTATGGAGTGTTCACGTTTGGTGCGCTGGTATTCTTACATAGAAAATCGTATTGACCAATGTCACGAAACTTCAAAAATTCTGCTCACCAACACACTCCCAGGAGATATGAGACACTTCCGCTGTGGGCAAAGTTGCTGGCAGAGTCCATAGAATTTTATCCGTTTAATTTGAAATTGTTCGTTACGTGTGGATAATATTTTATTTTAGGAATAAGTGCACATTTGCTTAAAATGTTCATGAAAAATTAACAATGTAGATTAGTTGAGGAAAAATAAAAACATTTTGAGCAAATTTCACCATTATTTAAGAAAAATTTACACACGAAATCGAAGTTAATGATATCTAAAAGCGGAAAATACACAGCCATGTTTGTCCTAATATGTTTCTAGTATATAGAACATCAACCTTAGATAGTTTTACTAACCAAACAAATCAAATTATTCGCCTTTTAACAATTTATAATAAATAAACCAATGTATTCCCGAACTCTATCACATTTCCCCACGGTTGCCGCGGTTGGCAGCATTTATTTTTGTATTATTTGTATGTTTTTGCATGTCAGACGGATTTTTTTTTTGACATAACACCGATAGGAAAACAAAATGGCGAATTTGAAAAAAAAAATTGAGGGGGCTAGCGGCAAGAGGATTGTGAGTTGGGGGTCTCAGTATGGTTTGTCTATGGTACCTACTAGTTCCAATTTTGTACATTTTAACGTTTAAAACGGGTTGCGGGCCTAAAACAGTTGATCAACAAATGAGTCAATAAATATTGACTCATTTGTTGATATTTAACCAACATGTCTGAAAATTTTCTCAAAATTGTCAAGAGAGTTTTTGTTCAAAGAATTGATGGACGCGTTGATTGACTCTAACAAACATGCAACTGACAGCCACTCACACCTTCATGAAATGAGCAAAATATTCCTAACACACTGGATCGTATATTGCATATTGTGAACGATACATGAACAAAACAACTACGGGTTGATTGATTTCAATACTCGCACAATTTCGTCGCACCCAGCAACCCAAGTCAACCAGAAATTCAATAAGTTGGGCAAATATTTGAGCAGGTAATTTGCAACGTTTAATTGTGAAATCGTTCCTCAAAAAGATGCACTGCCATGTTCGACGAACTTAACGAGCTGGTACACCCCGGATCAAACGCATTTCCCTAGAATTGCGTGCATTCAGCACCACACATTAGAGTTGAATTCGAAATTGATGCGAGACGCATTTACTGGCCGACAGGCATAAGACTGCAGTTCCCTTCCACCAATAGCGAGGCAGTCCGTTTAAGATTTAATATTCACCCTAGTCAAACACGAAGTGGGCTTATGGGGGAACTATTCAGGTTCGATCCCCGGAAAAAAAAACACTTCTAGGTTATTTCCACAATTCAAAAGATGCCTTGAAAAGCTTCTGAATTTAGCAGTTCGAACAAATATAGGTCGGACAAATTATAAAAACCACACATACGAATGGCTGTGGCCCAGTTGCGCCAACTACTCGTACATTCATAAGTCAAAGGCGAAAAGCGATTCTACTTCATTCAGGACAATATCGTTCAAAGCATTTTCTTTCATTTTCATTATTCAAATTTCAAATAGCAGCATCTCTAAAATAATAAAGTAAAAAGTCGCGGCTATCACATAATTACAAAAGAATAAGCATTAATTGTCGTGTCCTTGCTGCACTATCTCCCTGTCGGAAAGTCATTTCCAAAAACATCAAAGCAGAACTTACGATAAAACTTAAAACAGATATGCCACTCCTCCTGCGACGAAAAATAAAAAGCACTCTCAAAAGAAAAACTCATTTAATGACCCAAATAATTAATGCAAAGCAACAAAAGCTTCTCAAATAATTACACAACCCAAGCCAAGGACTAACAACTTTCTACCAATTCTTTCGCGCGCTCGGATCACAAAAAGGAAAAAAACAAAAACAGGTATAGAAGCAAAAATTCTGACAATAGAACTGTAATGGACGGCCAAGACGAAAATCCCTTCGCAGAGAAAACTAAAAGACAACGATTCCCTTCCACTTGGACAGGCAATGTGAAACTACTGGCTGAAAGTGGAGCTATACTCTTCTGCCGTTGTCATCCGCATCCAGTCGCAGTCCTTTGCAGTTCGCAAGGCAATCGAAAGTTAAAGAATGAGTGGGATAAAAAAGAAGAACGTGCCATAACACAGCGTCTAATTACATAGTAATTTATCTTCCGTTAAAGACTGGCGTATTAAAGAGACTCTGAGAGAATGGACGAAGGACGAAGGACATGCACACAAAAGCACACGTAGTGAGCACATAAAGTGTACGCGGCGGCAATAGTGTGTAGGTACAGATACCTGCAGCGACGGCACAGCCAACGCTTAAAGTTCAACTTGTTAATGTTTAAACAGGCAATTATCCTTTACTTAAGCCACCATCGCTGGCGTGTTTGTGTTCTACACCATTTATCTCGCAGCTTAGTGGCGGTCCATAATCGGCCCTCAAATGGTCTCTGTGGGATGCATCCTTTGGCTTGGCTCGGGCTTTGATTTTTGTTCTTCATTCCCATGTAGCTTGGGCTTGGGTAGACTGTGCGATTCAAATGACGATTTCAATGCTCGAATTGAATGTTATTCCCCCATTCATTATGTAATATTCTGGTCTTCGGGCGTAATTATTATTATGCTGGTGAAAGTCCTGGCAAAGGGGTGGCTTATTTATTGAGAACTTTCTCTGTGACCGCGTTGAGTTCGTGCGTCAATTTTCTTTTTTCTGTTCTGTGTTATCTTGTTAGTGCGCCCATCGCTGTTTCTTTTGTTTTGTTCCGCGCGCTCTTATAAAGGAACTTTACAATGGCGCATGGTGGTGGTGGTAGGGTCGGCAAAAGTTTTACCAGCTATCAACAAAGTTACATGCAAAGCCAAGGGTTGTGATGAGGAACGACTGCGAAACGAATAGATTATGTGCAGCAGCAAAAATTACAAAAGAACGACGAGCAACTTGGTGAAATGCCTGTCGGAGATTTTGAAGAACATTTTGCAGATCGCAATGGGGAAAATATAAATGGAAACTTGAAGCCGCCTGTTGAATTTAAAATGAAATTAAGAAAACATTCCTTAAAGCAAACCGTATAGATTAATCCACGTTTGGGTAGAAGTTGGCATTGGGTTGCTGAAATTCATAAAGGATACTCGTACAGGAAGTGGATACCTGTAAGGAAGTTCTGTTCTCCTGAGTGGTTATGCGGTTTGGCACTTTTGTATGCTGTCTTTTGATTGAAAGGGTGTCAGTGTTAAGTTAAAAGCGGTCTGCGATTAACTTGGAACGCAGACACTAATCCAATCAGGTAACCGCAGAAGTATAATAGAGTCATAACAGTGTTCGCTTTATTCCAATATAAGGACAGGCAGAGGTTAGTTAGGAAAGAAAAAAATCATTAGTCTTGAGAGAGGCATGGTAGGCACAAATGTTCACTTGCTAACCTTATGAAGTATCATCTTTAAAGCTTTCTGCACAAAAATGGTAGCACTTCAATTACGGATGGATCTTCCGAGGACCTTTTTCGACTATCTGTCTTTGTATAAACTTAACTGAGAGCAGACCAGACGTTTGGACTCATAAGTTGAAACCAAACTGTAACAAAAGTTGTGTTCTTTCATTGCCATGAATGAAGAAAGATTTGGCACATATACTGAACTTATAAAAGGAGGTATCGGTATCGAGACTGGGAAGATTTAACCAAAGATTCCAAGGCAGACAAGGGAATACCTAAGATTGCGGTGAGAATCGGAAGCGCTTAGGAAGATTGCACTAGAAACTGCTTGCATCGCAAGAATGGTTGCTTTTTAATGCTGGATAAAGGGTCATTCATTTCGCGGTTTCAAGTTGACACCTGTCAAACTCAGGTGTCCTTAGAAGTGTCATAATACTAGTTGAATGTTTGCCATTTACGATAATGGATCGCTTAACAATCGAACAACGTTACAGTCAATTCGGAGCGATATGGCCGAATGATAACCGATTTTTCCTGGCCGGCGATTGAAGATCATAACTTGGACGATATGTGGTTCCAACAAGACAGGGCGAAAAGCCACACAAAACGACCAGTTATGGCTTTATTGCTTGAGAAGTTCCTTGGTCGCGTAATTTTACGATTTGGCGACGTCAATTGGCCACCAATATCTAGCGATTTGACACCGTTCGATTTTTTTCTGGGGGGCTACGCCAGAGACCGTGTTTACCCGAATACTCCCCGAACTCCAGACGCATTAACAACCAACATTACTCAAGTTATGGCCGAGATACCGCCCGAAATGTGCCAAAAAGTGGTTAAAAATTACCCCAAAATAATCGCATGCTGCGAATCATCCCGAGGCGGCCATTTGAGTGATATTGCATTTCACACTTAATGGCAAGGTCCAAACTTTAGAATGAAAAAAAAATTCATCAAAAATGTATCGCTGTGTGTTTTATTTAGCTTTATCTTCGAAACCGGAAAATGAATGACCCTTTATGTAGAAAAGCCAGTTCTATCCTTTGCTTCACTGATGGTGAAGCGTGTAGCCGATAATTCTTTCCATAGGACTTTTCTTTATTCACCTAGCAGGCGCATGCCTGTCAGACAATGATGACTCTGACAGCTTTCCGCCTTTCTTCATTAAGAGCAAACTCAACCTTTACTGAGTCGATAAGGATACTTTGTGTGCTTGCCTCTAAATGAATTAAAAATACATGTTTGCGCTGCTTTCACGACTTTTGCGATGAGTGGTACTGTATTTCAGTATTTTCTTGTCTTGTGCATTTAAATTTTTCTCTGATGATGACGAGGCGAGAGACTACCAGTGTTCCTTGACTTTGAAGACTGGTTTCCCCTTTTCTAATCAGCAAAACCATTAGTTCTCCCCAAAATTCGAAAAAAAATTCCTTTTCTTTCCCTTTAGTGAAATTTGCATTGGTTTTCATATGAAACAAGTAACCGTTTTTATTAGCAAGCTTAAAATCAGCATAAAATAGGCGTGTTTTTTTGAGCTTCGATCTCAGCAAAGCAGAGTAAAGTAGGACTTCAGCACGCAGTGTCAAGTAGAGCGTAGTTATTGTAATTGTATGCTGAAAATCCAACTTTACTTTGCTTTGCTGAGATCGAAGCTCAAAAAAACACGCCTTATATAAAAAAATACTTATTTTACAACAATTTCTTTTCTATAAGACATACTAAAATCAAAAATTCCTACGTAGACGTTCGATGGACTGTTTTCTTTCAAATGAACAATTTATTCGTTGAAATTTATTCCTAATAAAAATATATACGTTTTAACTTGATTAATAAACAATTTATGTTTCACAGAGATTTGTTTCCCCTTTTTTTAAGCTTGTTCCTCGTTTTCGCCTTCAAAAAGCGCCAAAATTGGTGCTTTTCACCTTAATCTGGAATCAATGGGGCTTGCAACGTCAAGCCCAGATCGTCGTATTATCGCAAAACCACAATTTGAGTAATGGGCGACACTTCCCCTTGTAATCTACTCGCTATAACAAAAGTCGCAGTTATGCATCCAATTTATGTTTTCTGCCCTTTTTTTTGGTTATAGCTTCAGCTTTGCAGTATGTTCAACTATACGCGGTTTGATTAAGGTCCAAACATCACTATAAAGTTCCTCGTACATATTTTTTCTTTGTATCATCCATCAAATACCTAGCCTAGTTGTTGTGGTTGCAAAGTTGGGGAGACAGACACAAAGTCATGAACCCCTTCCGCCAAAAGATGCCGGAAACTCCGGAGTAATACCCTTGGAGTTATTTGAGCAGGAACCTCCGCGCATAAGAGGATTTTCTTACAGAATTTGCGGGGGAAACCTGATCGGTGCAGTAAAGCTGACAGTATATTTTATATTTTATATAATTTTAGGTGAACAGTATTACAATGATGAAGACAATCCCAGACTTCTTTCGAAATGATTTCAGAAAAAACTTTATTGTAAGATGCTCTGCTGTCAAAAGGCCTTAATAATAATCATTTTTAACTACCCTACTATTTAAAATTTTCTAGGTCGCAGTATGCAATTTTGTATGGAAAATTACGCCATTGTGTGAGTTCGAAATATTTAGCCTGGGGGTCAGTTCTCGTTCTGTGAAAAAGTGAAAGGAAAATGTTTCCACCCTTTCACCGCAACTTCGATTCTCGTTCTACGAAAATGTGAAACCAAACAACAAAAAATTTCGTATGAATAATTTTTTTTCTCGTACTCATTTTCAAATGAATGTTTTTAGTGAGAGATTGAAAATTGAGAACCTGTTATCGTACAACTCAGTGTGCTCAGATATTTTCACTTATTGAACGAGAATCGCTTTTAGTACTTTCACAGAACCAGAATTGACCCCCAGGACACTAAAAATGATTATTAGTATCGCTGAAATTGGATACTGATCTGATTATATTCTCTCGGACACTCAGCTATACTTAATGACTTTTACACTAAAAACAAAAATGAAATGAACAATGACTAGAATGCATGTCTGGTCCAAGACCCCCTACTACTTCGTTTCTCGTTTGTTCACTCGGTCAACTTGTGCAGCCTGCATGAGAGTCGATACCAAATGTTGGTCCATTCTGTTCCTGGTTTTCGAAGTTCGGTTTGGGCAGCTTAAATAATTTGTATGCTCTATCTTAAAGAAAGCTTCGTAGTTCATCGCAAATTGAGTGCCTTTCATTGAATAATTTTTAAGCTTCGTAACAAGCTTCATACTACTACACGTCATTATGTTCCAGCTGCCTTGTTATATCCACAACTGGAGATTGTGTGGTCTAAGCTGAGCATACATTGCGTCAATTCCATGTGGACATAAGGCTCCACCTTATTGAAGTATAACTTCTTTAGGCACGCTTGACTTGAGGGGTAAGTTGATGAATGCGTTACGGAAATTGCGAACGGGAGTTGAGAGGGAGATATTTATAAGTTATTGAAGATAGAAAGAGAGCCAGCCACGTTTCGTTTCGTATATTACTGTAGGGGCAAGAGAGAGTGGTGTGAGCACACATTTTCCTTCTCTCATTCTCTCACAGCCAGTTACGTTTCGTATATCTAAGACACAGCCCACAGTGCAGCAGTGATACCAGATCGGGGGATTTATCCCTTTTTGCGGGATTTTCTCACTTATAATAAGCTAAAAGGAACAAAGGATTTTTTCAGACCTCATAGAACAAAAAGAAAGGGATTCTACTTTTTGCTCAAATTTTCTTTCTAATATCTAATTGCTCATTTCATTAAGAGTAAAAAAATTATTCAACCTACGATAAAATTTAATATTTTCATGTTTAGAAAAATGTCATTCAAAATATCTGAATGATTTCATTTTCTCTTTTTTTATTTACAGTGGGTGATCAAATTATAACGGCCACCTAAAAAAAAAATACTTGTTTTGAGGATTTAATGCAACGAAGATATCGCCACAAGTGGAGGAATGGTTTCCAAACGGCAATTATTTGTTTATGCAGGACTCTGCACGCTGTCTT
Source organism: Cheilosia variabilis (assembly GCA_951230905.1). Classification (NCBI taxonomy): domain Eukaryota; kingdom Metazoa; phylum Arthropoda; class Insecta; order Diptera; family Syrphidae; genus Cheilosia; species Cheilosia variabilis. The sequence goes on from OX579676.1 coordinate 35,492,137, forward strand.
AAGGCAAACGGAGTAATTTTTTTTTTGGTGAAAAGAGGTCTCTGAAGGGCCGGAAGCTCCCCAGATATTTACCCCATAGAAAATCTTTGCGGGCTAATTATGCAAAGAAGAATTAAGAAATAAGCTGCAATTCAAGAAAAATTAATTGAAGTATGGCGCACAGAAGCGAAAATATTAAAAATACGTATTGTAGGAAATTCATTAAATGTGTGCCCAAAGGCGTCATCAAGGCGGCTTTATCTGCAATAGGAGGGGTAACAAAATATATTTTTTAATTTCTTTTATACGTTTATAAGACGTTCTCAATATACAAAAGAAAATAAAGATTGAAAAATAACATTTAACTTATGTTACTTAGGTTACTTTTCCAAAAATCTTTTTTTTTTCTAGTGGCCGTAATAATTTGATCACCCACTGTATCTAAACTGTTTCATAAAATGACATACCTGTGAAAGAATTCACGAGTATTTTTTAAAATAATAAATTTATTTATTTTGTAAACATTGGAATGTATGTAAAAAAGCTTTACCTCATTCTCAAATCAAATTTCTGTGTAATTTTTGTATGAAAAATCAAGAATAATGAATAAAATTCTTGTAACGTCTTAAAAATGTATAAGATGTACCTACATTTCCATTTTTGTGTTATATACAGGGTGTTTTTTTTAGAGGTATAGACCTTTGAGTTGGCATCACTATTTTAACTGCCGGCCATTTTGTCATCTGTCAAGTGATTTATTTTTAGTTTGGTTTGCCATTTCATCATGAACAAGTTGACAAATGAACAACGCCTGCAGATCGTGTAAATTTATTTCGAAAATAATGGTTCAGTTGGCGAAGTTTACCGCAAGCTCCGTTCATTTTATGGTCGACATAATCGTCCATCAGAGCAATTAATTCGGTTAACCATGGATCGTTTTCGCACTACGTTTACTCTATGTGATAATACGCATCCGCAGAGACGTCGAACAGTGCGCACCGAAGAAACAATTGCCGCTGTAGAGCAAAGTGTTGAAGAGGACCCGGATGAATCGATTCGCCATCGTGCACAGCAATTGGAGCTTTGTCCATCATCTTTATGGAAGATTTTGCGCAAAGATCTTAGCTTACGACCTTGCAAGATCCAGCTTGTGCAAGAATTAAGGCCGCGAGACCTTGCAATGCGTCGTGATTGTGAGGTTGATATCGATGCTGATTTTCATCGCAAAATTTTGTTCAGTGATGAGGCTCATTTTTGGTTGAATGGCTACGTCAACAAGCAAAATTTCCGCATTTGGAGTGAAGACAATCCACATGAGACCCTTGAGACGCCATTACATCCACAAAAACTGACTGTTTGGTGTGATCTAGGGGCTGGTAGAGTCATTGGGCCATACTTCTTCCGAAATGATGCTGGAGAGTCAGTTACCGTTAATGGAGACCGGTATAGAGATATGATAACCGACTATTTTGTTCCCGAATTAGGTGGCATGAATGTGGATGAGATGTGGTTCCAACAAGACGGCGCTACATGATACACAGCGCACGTCACAATCGATTTATTGAAGGAAACATTCGATGAGCGCATAATTTCGCGGAATGGACCTGTCAATTGGCCACCAAGATCGTGTGATTTGACACCATTGGATTATTTTCTTTGGGGATATGTGAAGTCGCTCGCCTACGCCAACAAACCAGAAACGTTAGGGGACTTGGAAGCCACCATTCGTGGCATTATTCCCGACATACAGCCCCAAATGCTCGAAAAAGTGGTTGAAAATTGGACCTCTAGACTTGGCTTCATTCGAAGCAGCGGCGGCCACATGCCCGAAATCATATTTAATCATTAATGGCATAAAATTATCCTTCCAATAAAGCCAAATTGATGGACATTAAAACGATTTTTTTGTGTTTTATTTCAATTCGAAGTTCTATACCTCTAAAAAAACACCCTTTATAATGTAACTTGTATTGTTGTTACTAATAAAAAAGATAGAATTTAATAAACTACATATTTTTTTTAATTTGATCATTCGTGGGATAAATGTAGGATTTTGGCGAAGGATAAAAGGGATATTTTGGGTATAACCGTAGTCTGATATCACTGCAGTGCAGGCCTATTGTCTGCATCACACTATAGGAGCCAGAGAGCGAGGTGTGAGCACACATTTTCTTTTTCTCTTCCTCTCACAGCCAGTGTATATATAACATCTCAGTCAGTATTTCGTTTGCGAGTACAGAAATATAGAATTATGGATGGAGAGGAGCTAAAGAAGTTTTACTTCAGTCGTGTGGTCTAAAGCACACTCGTTTTTGTTTGACTTCAAATCAAATGGTGTTTGAAATTTGAAATGCGTAGATATAAGGGTTTTCCAATAAGAGGTGTTATTGGGAATGGCCCGTTATTTCGGTAGCTGCCACTTTTGAAGCTTTTATTCTTTGACATTTCACAAGTAGAAACTACGCCATTTCTAAAAATGGAACGATACACGCTTCAAAATTACTAAAATTCACTACAAAAATGGTGAAAATCTTGCAGTCACAGTTCGCAAAACTAAAGCATTTTTTGGTCGTCGATGATTAATGATTTTTTATGGTCGGAGTTGGATGGTATTGATCTGGACAACGTTTACTTTCAACAAGACGGCGCTACGTGCCACACAAGCAACAAAACCATTGATCTTTTACGGAAAAAGTTTCCGTACCGTGTTATCTCTCGAAGAGGTGATCACAATTGGCCACAGAGATCTTGTGATTTTACACCATGCGACTTCTTCCTTTGGGGCCACGTGAAAGATAAGGTCTACGCCAACAGCCCAGCGTCGATTCAAGAGCTCAAAGATAAAAATTCGTGCGGCTATCGAGAACGTAGGGCAGCCACTTTGCGATTTGGTTATGGAAAATTTCATGAAAAGGATATGGTCCTGTATGCGTGCTCGTGGTGGCCATTTGGCTGATGTTGTTTTTCATTATTAACGGCACCTCTTTATTATGAAATAAACATCCGATCATTTATCTCAACAAATGGCATTTTTCTTTGAATACCAAAATAACACCTCTTATTGGAAAACCCGATATTATGTTCAACCAACACCAAGTTTTGTATCAATACAATATGAACTTTAGAACTTGCAGATATGCACGTGCACGTATATGTACAGCTACAGCAATCTATCATCAGCAATAAAAGCCGTCTATAGTCGTCACACCAAGAAAATCCTCGATGCCTGATCTAATCGAACTGTCGGAGCAGAAATGTGTGCCTCGAAAAATTAAAAAAGGAAACCCAATCCATGTCATGCGGTCAATAATAATTACCAGTTTTGCCAACAGACATAGGATATTTTCCAGTCAATCATCAGAATTGTTTCCGTTTGCTTCTACCCATGTTTGAGCATGTCGACACTTAAACACAAACAGGGCTTGTGTTCTTATTCTGACGGTTTAGGTGGGTAGGGGGTAGCATGCCATCGTTAATATCATGTCCCATTTTCAACCGTCTCGTCATCCATTCGTGCACTGGAAATTCCCGATTGCCAACAAGTTGAATTGGGAGTTGGGGGGAAAACTTTTTAAAATTTTTGTTTTTGCAATTTTAATTTGATGATCGGAAGGAAGCACCCGCAGTTGCACAATTATTTATGTTCACTTGATGGAAACTATGTTGAGGTTGAGTTCAGCAACGAGTGCAGAGCTTTTTGCACTGGGTACACATTACGACGGCGAATATCACTTATAGTTCGCTCTCAGTGGGTTGCAAAAGTTTTCCATTAGCCGGACGGAATTCCGCATGGTAATGCAAATCATATTCAAATTTAGTCTGTGATTGGAGGGGAATGGGTTGAGTTGAGTGTTGTTCTGTATTCTGTTTATGGTCGCTGGAGATTTAGGCCTCTGAACGTGAAGTGGATTGTGTTTGGTTGTATATGACTCCAATGGCAGTTGCAAGAGGTTAGGGTGTACTCAGCCAATTTGTTTGAAAAAAACTGTGCTTTTAGTCTGTTGGAGGAGCAACCAAGCCACGCCTGCGACATTATGTAATGAAAAGAAGAGGCACAAGACACAACCTTGACAGTTTGACGCAGATGGGCCTTACCAATGAACATTTTTAGTTTCGATACTAAATTTTAGTAATTCACAGTGATTCCTTACAAATTTCGCAATTGTGAGCTTCCGTAAATTTTAAGTCGAGACTAAAATTTGTTATTAGTACAGCGCAATTTGTACAAATGGAACAATCTATTTAAAGCACACACTAAACAGTATGAGACTAGGTCATAGGACATTTAGAACATAAGTTAAAATCTGCAGCAAAGATATCTACATCTTAGCCTTTTCGAGTTCCATTCTGAGAGTGAAGAGCTGATCGGTTTTCCTTTTGACCGAGAGTAAGCGCATTCTTCTGATTGAAATTCACAGCTTATCCTGGAGAAGAGTCTGGATCTGCATTTAATATGCCTCGCTCCGACCTTTTTGAGTCATCTGTGTTGATTGTCATCCCAATTAACCTCGCTGTTGTGTCTTTCAGCCATTTATCCCTCTCCGGATATAAGACTTCATTCGATGTGTCAAAGTCAATAAAAGGTGGCGGGATTTCGTCAGTTGTTATTGGATAACCCCGCAGCCACTATGTCAATATCATCGTGCAGTGTCCATCTCTACAACAGTTGAAGCCGCCATACACGATACACTTGCTTGTAATTCAAGTGGCACAAGGCGCAGGAATTTTTCCAATTGTGCCTTTGGTGTGGCAAGGGGTATGTGCACCACCGATAATGTTTCAAATAACGTTTCGCGATATTAACAATAATTTTTATTGTCCAGGCTAAATTTTTCGAACTCACAATGCGAAATATTCCATACAAAATGGCATATTATGACCTAGAAAATATTTAGTGTGGAGGTTAAGAATGATCAGTTTAGTAGGGCCTGTTGTCTATATAGGTAGCATTTGTTTCACCAATAGTGGAATAGCGCCACCGCTTTTTAGTACCTTAAAGCTTTAGGTGGTGACTATTGCTCTTATCCTATATTACCACTGCACATACTTACAGTTAATTTATCATGCAAAGTTTCAAGCCATTGTACGACTTGCATGATTATTCTCTGCCTTACATGGTGGGTCTAATTTAGTTGAACCATGGTTTCTTGAACTTTCTGCAAAAAGGGCCATTTCCATTATAGAGTGGTGGAGGGTTGGTGTTGAATCCTCAGTCCTTCGTATATTTTGGGCTGCTCCCTGTCTGCACTACAAAGCAATCTCCATAATACAGCTCAGGTATGGTACTGATTCCCATTCCCATCGAACTTATATAGTTTCCTTACTGATACTGTCAATAACCTGTAGCCACAAGAATGCGCTACACAGTTCGAATTCAAATGGTATGCGAAATTAAAAGAAAAAAAAGTTTGGTGAAGGCGGCAGTTTTTATTCCTACTTGCAAGTATGTTACTGACCAAATTTGTATTAAATTTAGCGCGTATTGCGCTTTTTACTGATCGGCGATTCACAATTTGCAAAGCAGAGACAATACTGAGACAACCAGCTTCGGCCGATTACCCGTTACTTGCCTACGAGCTATATTTTTACGGAGTGGTCACGATTTGGTGCGCTAGTGTTGTAACATAGAAATTCGTATTGGCAAAATGTCACGTAACTTCAAAAATTCTGAGTCACCAACACACTCTCAAAACATATGAGCCACTTCCGCTGTGGGTAAAGTTGTTTGCAGAGTTCATAGAAATTTATCCGTTAAATTTTAAATTATTCGCTACGTGTGGATAGACTTTTTTTCAGGAATAAGTGTACATTTGCTTAAAATATTCATGAAAAATTAACAATGTAGATTAGTTGAGGAAAAATGAAAACATTTTGAGCAAATTTTCTTTATTATTTAAGAAAAATTTACCTATATACGAAATCGAAGTTGATTTTATCCAAAAGCGGAAAATACACAACCATGTTAGTCCTAAAATGTTTCTAATATAGAACATCTCCTTTAGCTAGTTTTATTAACCTAACAAATCAAATTATTCGCCTTTTAACAATTTATAATAACTAACCTAATAGTAATGTAAAAATGTGGTATTCCCGAACTCTTTCACATTTAATTTTTGTATTTTTTGAATGTTTTTGCATGTCACACGGATTCTTAATTGACACAACACCGATAGGAAAACAAAATGGCGAATTTTTAAAAAAATTGAGGGGGCCAGCGGCAAGAGGATTGTGATTTGTGAGTTGGGGCTTGGGGGTCTCAGTATGGTTTATCTATGATGCAAAGCTCCCTCAATAAGTGTGATGATCCCAGGCAGAGTAGAGACTTCTTTTAATTTTTCCTACTTTATCATACGGAGCAGTTTCTACCGATTTGCCCTTCCGAGAATTGTTTCTTTTTTTTTCAAATAGAGCAACAGATTTTCAAAATAGTATTTATTTTTAAGTTATTTTTGAAAGGAATTAGCAGATGGTGCACGCTCTGCTTATATTATTTATCCAAACTCAAAAAGGTAAGGTGGAGTAAATGTGTCGTCAGGGAGACCGCGCAGAATTCTGAAAAGTAGCAAGAAAAATTAAAAAGAAAAATTACCAATGAGAAAAAAAGGACATTTCTAAAGCCATATTCTGCAAACTTACAATTTTCGTACGATATTTAACAAACATTGTCCCGCTTAACACTATAATAGTGTTGTTGTAGGCAACTGCGGTGCATTTTAAACGTTTTTACTTGGGAAATTTTCGAAGCGCACTTTCCAAATAAAAAAAACGCCCAAACAACAAAAAAATTGTAGCAGACTCTCGTGCCAAATTGCAAATTTAGTCACATAGAGGTCACACTGAGTGTTGCCCATGCGAAAAAAAAGCTCCGCAAACCAACCTTGACGGACTTCAAACAAGTCGTCTTTATGCTGTCAGAAAATGGCGAAGTTATTGAAGTAGTATTTCAAAATTAATTCGTTTTTAGTCGAGTTTAAAGTGGGAAGTGCCGAGGAGCTGAACAGTTGGTAAGTGTAAGTTCATGAAACCTTATAAAAAAAAGTAAAGAGATGGTACGTTGTTGAAAGACAGTTTTTCTTATGTAGATTTTTAGTTGTGATGATTTTTTTAAGGTATAAGTATTTAAGTTCATGAAACCTTATAAAAAAAAGTAAAGAGATGGTACGTTGTTGAAAGACAGTTTTTCTTATGTAGATTTTTAGTTCTGATGATTTTTTTAAGGTATAAGTATTTTCTTGACCATATGCACTTCAAATTTGTATAAAGGGGAATGTACGCTTCACAAGACCATTTTCGGAAGTGGCTTTATCTCGGTTTTTTCTTTGAAAAACTCTTGAAATTTTTGTTCCGCGATACCTATAATCATTTTTAGTCTCCAGGCCAAATTTTTCGGACTCACAATGGCGAAGTTTTCCATACAAAATTGCATACTGTGACCTACAAAACATTTAAAATGAAGCGTGAAGCTTAAAAATGATTACTAGTAATGCCCAAAAAAGTGAGAACTTTTGCTGACAAAAATGGAATAGGTATACTCTCAAGGCTGTGTTGGCTGCGGAAATTCATCTATATAGAAATTCAACTTCTTTTTACTTAACAAAATTAAGCTACAGCTGTACCTCATTTATGGAACTTACAAAAAGGTTACTCTTATATTATCCAGATAATTTACAGAAGAGAGGAATAAGGTGCATACAATGTGAGTACTTTTTTCGTTTCATTTAAAAAAAGTGAGTTTAGTGTTAGACTTACCGGTATAAAAATATTCAACATAAATTTAAGAAAAAACGCTGACTTTCTAAAGCGTATTTTAATTAGATTTACTGAATCAATGGGCTGCACTTACCTCACCTCAAAATATTTTGTCAACAGTACTTCCACGACGACATTCTTTATCGTATTCGCATCAATGCGGCACGTCCTCAGAATTTATTTCGATTTCTTGTCCTTGCTATCGTTTATAACACAATCCAATGTTTACAACTGTCAACAAATTGCATGTTGCCTATTCATTTTGTTTTATCTTTGGGGAAAACGTTTCAGTGTCACAGTGTACGTTTTAGTATGAATGTATAGGTACAAACGATATTTATATTTATGTTTTTCACGAAAAGCTCACAAAGGCTCCGTGGATGGAGAGATATCCAACTTTTTCACCATTTATCTGCGTTTATGCGACCAAGTTTTTCAATTGATTTATATTCCTGTTCAAAGTTAAAGATGACATTGGCGACGACGACGATAGCGGAGCAAAAGAGAACAAAAAAACGAGGACGAAAACTCACCGACAATGACGACAACGATTCTCAGCGTAAATTGGGATAACTTCATTGAAATTGTGCGACTTTCTTAGTCGTTAAGTCGTTTTCGCTTAAAGTTGATCTGCATGCACAAAGCAAGAATGATGTCTATGCGTCTTCATTTGTTAAAAATGGTAAAAAAAAATGTCTTGAAATAGAAGTGAATACAGTTCGGGAGACAAAAAAAAGTGTTTTTAGCGAACGTAACAGAACGACGGAAGCGAGAGGGTTGTCCTTTCATTTTGCAACTCCTAGAGAAAAGTTTCAAATTTTTTCGAAGACTATTTTATTTATATATGGTCGATTTAGGTTAGGTATGCCTCAATTGCTTTCCCATTCAATTCAATGTGATTTGAGATACAATTCCGATTATTCTTCCGTTTATTGCGCCAACAATATTGAGCTGAATTATTGGCTAGGACATTAAACTTCCTCTCAGCACCCGGTACTTATTTATTTCGTTCGACATTTGAATAAAAAAAAAAACGCATATGCTTGCTCCTGTGACAAATTCGATTGGCCTAAAAAGCCAAATTTCGTCTTAATATTTATTTTCCACTGCGCTACCTCTTGCGAACGTCTAGCAAGTTACAATAGCTGTTTTTTATTATCAGCGTGATCTGATCCGGATCAAATCACGAAAATAAAACAAAACGGAACATTGAAAAGTTTAATTTTGGAATTCTGAAGCAAATCGGACACATTTAAGAAACACTTATAAAAGATTTCTGAAATTTATTTATTAAATGTTAATGAAACGTTTAATTTTATCCTGTTTTGGACTAGAAGAAAATAATTTGGAAGAATTATTAGCAGCGAGTAAAGTTTTTATTTTTGTAATTTCGGTCTCGGGAATCACGCGACACGCGATTTAATTCCAATAATCGTATTAAATGAATCACTTTCTCATAAGGTATTCCAAGCTTTTCTGGACATTTTGATTTTATTTAAAAAAAAATAATAATCGAAGAACAGCGCTCACTTTCTGCAGGGATACTTGTAAAACAAAAATTATTTCCCATCACGATTGGGTAGGTAACTGTGAAACATTTCATAAATGTTTTTTTGGTGTCCAGCAAAACATTTCATAAAAACTGTTTTGTTTAGTAAATGTTTTAGAAATATTTATGAAACAAGTAGTTTTTAATTGTTTATCAAATGTTTGGCTGGTCTGGACATACGTTTATAGTAGAACGAGAAAAAACAAAATAACACGGAATACGGCTGGGAGTTCATTCGAATGCGAAAAATTGATTTTTTGTGTTCCATTTTTAAGTCCGGCAACGTGATTGTGTGGCTATCTGTTACAGGCACACCAACATTTAAAAATAAAACAAGCCACCCAGTGGGTCGTGATCGTGATTCCGTGATCTCGATGAGACGCAGAATCATGTGCTGTTATTGTAAGTGCATGTAAATCGATGATATATTTCTATATGGATCATAGCTGATAATAAAAAACAGTTAATACTCGTATTTGCTCTCATAGGCATTCACTTTCACCGGGTGGGAACTGGGAGATAGGTTAATCAAACTAAAAGTCAACAAACGCACAACAAAATTTACCAGTTTATGCTACTTTATCACAAATGTCGAATTAACTGTTTCATTGCGCATTTACCTTAAAAAAAGAATTTAAATTCCTTAAGTGTTAACAATTTTTTGATAAGCATAAAAAGGCAAACGGTTTCCATTTGGTCTTTTCCAATTAATTCTCATATATTGGGGGATTGCGACCACGATGCCTTCACACATGTTATTTTGTTGTCGTGTCCTTGTTTTAAGCTCATAAAGGACCAAAAATAATACTGAGTTTTCACTGGTAAGTTGAGTAAAAGGGAGATTGAATTCTTATATAAATAATACCCAAATGGCTGCGTTTCTTAGCCCACCACCGCCATTTTTGAGGAGTTCAAGGAAGAAATGATTTTTTTTTTAAATTGAATTGCCTATTTTCACAAGACAGGCAAGACGAATGGTTGTGAGAAGCTAGGCCTAGGATCCATACAGACCAATTGCGCCAACTATTTATTTATTTTATTTTTTATTTTATATCGCGAAATTCATCTGCTGTAGCATGGGCGAAAGTAGACGCTGTTGTGCGGAATGTTAAAATACATTCATTCAAGATCTGGTTTGACTGTTTTGCACTTTTTTAAAAAAGTTAATTAGTACTTCGCGCAGCCCGTAAGATTCTCTGGTAAGCCTCCTTCCCCAAATCGCTTAAATGGAAACGAGAGAACGAGGCCGAAATTCACGGTCTTTGTGTCAAAAACGACCTAGGAGCCTAGGACGTCTTTAACCGCCTTCAGCTTCTTCTGTGCCATAAAGCAAGCCTGGTATGATGGCTTTAATGTGCGGTGGCTCAGTTGTTATCGTGCTGGACTAAGGACTCTCGCTCAGTATAAGGTTCTATTTCCGTGAAAAAACACAAATCACATCTAACGAACAGGTCTGTACAATTTAGTTCGATTTCGAACGTCGTTCTTCTTATGCGAAACAAAATTGAGTTTGACGCAATAGGGAGACCCCCAAAGCTGTGTTTTTGAATCTTCTCAAATCACATTGAAAGTAGCCTTAACATGGCCTGGTGCCCCTTCTCCTCGGCATCACAAAGTCTTCCCTGTGAGAAATTGGATATCAACAGATAAATCAGACTATCAAGTTACCGTTAAATAAATTATGATTTCATACCCCAAAGACCAGTGCTTATGGGGTATGCTGATTATCCTTCGACTACCTACGCGCGTCGTCATTTCACAAAGGGATCAAAGGGGTCTTTGCCTATATGGCTTGCATGACTCAATCGGGTAAGACATTTTGAAACGAAGGACCATGATTTTCACTTACTCCCTAAAGAGGTCCGACGAAGGTATTTTTACACCAGAATTGCCTTCGTCGTCGAGGCGCACTTTTTGGCTGATTAGAAAGGTAAAATGTGTAAAAAATGACTTGCGGTTGACCTGGTTTAAAAAAGAAATACCCTCGAATAATAGCCAATATCGAAATATGCACAAATAGCGATGATTCGCATTTCGAAAGGTGGCTTCAAAAGGACGATACAACATGGCATACTGCGGAGTTATAGTAAAAAGCATTCTATTGTGTATTTGGAATATTTCAAGCACCGAATGGCACAGCGACAAAGTTAAAGCATAAAAGGAAAGTTCCAAAAGTCCGAAAAGAGACCTTCATCCGATAAATAAGAACAAGCGTAGCTAACTGCGACTAGAATTACGAATAATACCAAAACTCGTTGTAAAGTCCTAAAAGTGGAAAACACATTTGTTGCCTTATCCTTTATGATTATGTTGCTTTCATGAAATTTCATGTTTCTATCCTGCAGCGCACAAAATGGCAGGCCTATATAAACTCGCTTAATTCAAGTACAGTATAATCGCATCAAATGGTTCCCATCCAAGGAACGGCACAGCGTCGAAACAACAATATTTCTCCGCCAACAAACTCACAGCAAAGTGACACTTAAAATGCCATTAAAACGACAGCAGCAACGTTGTCCGTTTTCACAAACTGCAGCATGGGAGTAAGTGCTTAAATGAAATACCGCAGATCCTGCCAGAAAAAAAAGAAAAGAATTCCCTCCTTCTCCTTCTATTTTTTCAATAATTCTCAGTTCGTGGAGCAGAAGCGTGGGCTAGCTGGCGTACAAACCGCCATTATGAACGAGTACATGTACGAAAATGCTTTCTTCGGATGCTACTCTAGCGGTAGGGTATTATAGTTGGTTTAATTTTCCACTATATTCGCCTTCCTTTTCATTCCGCCGATTCGATTAAATTTCTCGAAGAGCAGAACACGTACCTAGAGTATAAAACAAATCAACATCCTGGCAACTGCCACAACAACCATCACAGGAGGACGAGACCATCGGGATCAGGCATCAGTATGGAACCACAGAGACCACTAGTAGCTCTGTGCTGAGTGCACCATATCTTTCCGCTGCGATGGGATGATGAAGGCGAATAGCTAGCGGTCGGTCGGTCGACGCCCGGGCGCACTGGCGATGGCATCAGGAGAAAACAATTTTAATGAACTCAATTTATGTTGATGGTACTGGACGGCCGTGCTATAAAGTTGCGGCCCCCCATGAGCGGCATGTTTTGCTGCAAAATTAATTTTAATTCAAGATTTATGACTTGATTATCCTTTGCCCGTTATCATAGTAATAAAGGAATAGTTTTCATTCAAACCCATCCACTGCAGTCCGTATTGTGTAGGTGGTGTAGCCATGGGACTGTTAGATAGAGCTGGATGTGTTGGCGTGTGCCATGAAAGAAACCTTCTATACGCATATTGTAGTGGACGTCAGAGTGTCGGTTGTTTGCGTTCCTTTTATGGCCATCAGCAGAGTTGTAGATTAAAACTGTCGGTGTGGTAATCATAAAAGTGACGACGGCTGTGTATACTTTTCAGAGCCAACGCGATAACCGCTTTAGCTTTTAAGTTATGGCTTAAGGGAAGAAGTATTGTGCGCCAATATGCATATTTTCGAGCAATTAAAGGTTTTACTGCCGTGTTAAGGGTTTTTCGTGCTTTATGTTTGTGAGATATTGCAAAACGTGCAACATCTGTAATAGTTGGGCATCAAGCTTTTTTGTGATTGATTTGAATTCATGAGTCGGTAACAGATGTGACGATTGATTGATAACAGGGAAAGGGAAAGTATTGCGCTCTGTCGCTCTTTATAAAGGGTGATTTTTTAAGAGGTTTAGAACTTTTTTTAAAAAAAAAACACAAAAAATTCGAAAAAATGAATGAAATATTTATTTGAATCGATAGTTTGAACCTTGCAATTTAATGTTTAAAGATAATTTCATGCAAATGTTGACCGCGGCTGCGTCTCAGGTAGCCCATCCGCGGAGTCCAATTTTGGCATACTCTTTCACACATATCGGCCGGTATCTCACGAATGAATGCATGGATGTTGGCTTCCAGTGCGTCAATCGAAGCGGGCTTGTCCCTATACACATTAGCCTTGGCATACCCCCACAAAAAATAATCTAATGGTGTCAAATCGCACGATCTAGGCGGCCAATTGACCGGCCCGAAACGTGAAATTAACTGTTCACCAAACTCGCCTCGCAATTGCGCCATTGTTTCGCGTGCTGTGTGGCATGTGGCACCGTCTTGTTGAAACCACATATCATGCAAGTCAAGAACTTCCATTTCGGGCAAAAAAAAGTTTGTTATCATCGCTCGGTAGCGTTCACCATTGACAGTAACGCTGCGATTCGCATCATCTTTGAAGAAATATGGCCCAATAATGCCGCCGGCCCATAAACCGCACCAAACAGTGGCTTTTTCGGGATGCATTGGTAGCTGTTGCAATGCTTCTGGCTGATCTTCACTCCAAATGCGGCAATTTTGCTTATTTACGTACCCATTCAACCAAAAATGAGCCTCATCGCTGAACACAATTTTTCGATAAAAAAGCGGATCCTCGGCCAGCTTTCCAAGAGCCCATTCACCAAAAATTCGGCGTTGTGGTAGGTCGGCTGGCTTTAGTTCTTGCACCAGCTGTATCTTAAAAGGCTTTACGCCCAAATCCTTCCGCAAAATTTTCCACGTAGTGCTGTAACAAAGGCCTAACTGCTGGGAACGGCGCCGAATCGACATTTCGCGGTCTTCTGTCACACTAGCTGATACGGCCGCAATATTTTCTTCACTACGCACAGTACGTAAACGTGTTGGTGGTTTAATGTCCAACAAAGTAAATTTGGTGCGAAATTTGGTCACAATCTTACGAATAGACTGCTCAGAAGATCAGAGAATGCCGATCATAAAATGGAAGCAGCGCGCGATGAACATTTCGAACCGAGCACGAATTTTGATAGTAAAATTCAATAATTTGCAAGCGTTGTTCATTTGTAAGACGATCCATGGTTAAATTGCAAACCAAACTGAAGCTGTTTGACAGTGACACAAGGTACTAAACACACGTCAGCTGTCAAAACCAGTGTTGCCAAAACCAAACCAGCTAAAAAATCACCCTTTACTTTCGATGAGAAATCAGGTTCGGCATTCTGTAAGGCGAAACGTTCAAACGTTTTCGTGTGGACGAGGAAATTTGTTTGTGTAACATATGGCAAATCATTCGTGGGCACGAAAACGTTTGATCGTTTCGCCTTACAGAATCTGACCCCAGAATTTGAGTAAGCGCAATTGGCACTGTAGCGGCAGCTCTACGGCATCAGCGATGGACGAAAACCAAACTCAAAATAAATGGAATGATCTCATAATATGCCAACATGTGTCGTAGTTTTGTCAACATCAACGATAGAGCATTGTCCCTGAACAAACTTGAATAAAAAGGTGAAAGTGCCGCCATCTGGTGGCTGAGGAATGAATTAGATTTTAAAAGTTTCTGACACGAAAACATTTATGAATATAAGGAGAAGAGCACCAGTGCCTTATACTTGAAACCATTCAAAACAACTTTAGTCAGAAAGGAAGGTTTTACGTGGAAAAAGAGACGCCCCGATCGTATAAGCACACAAATTATCGATACAAGACCTAGTTGGCAAACTCTGTACAACGCATCTGAAAATACAAAACAAAAAGACCTACGTTTCACTGGTGCGATGCCTAGGCTGGTTAAGCCTTTCAAATCACCAATGGATATGTTGCAATGAAAACCGTACTGCCGTGATCCATGAACCTGATGAGATATCAGCTGTGGATTGGAAATTTCTGGGAGAAGATTAGCTGGAGAAATTATATTTTCAAGCCACCCGGGAAGAGTCCAGAAAAATAAGGCAGATGGAGTAGCATAGATGTCTTCAAAACGATGAAGGATCTACCTACAGGCTAGACTAGCGGATTTTCTTATGTTGAGACCAAACCTTACTCTGGCGACTGTCGACGAGTGAGTGTATGGATTTGTTCCTTTGGTAAATTCCACACCTACAAGTACAGATAGAGCTCAGCACAATCTGGAACCTGGAAGTATCGAGGTAGTAGCGAAATGTCTTGCTAGCAGATTATCATTGTACAAAGAGCTAGAGCGTTATTGTATATTACCGCAATCAACACCCGGACTTCCTCCTTCCTCTCACTAAAAGCCTGTGAGGGGGACAATCTTACGGTTGACAACGATTACTCAACTTGCCGTGGTGTGGAGGCTTAAGTAGAGCAAACCATGGTAGGTCGGCTAGGTCGGCATTCGCCATCTGCCATATAGCCTACCAGCTCTACGAACTAAGTGGTAATCAACCCGTCCTATCCCATCCCTCCTTTCTCATCCCTTCACTCCCCCCTGGGCTGGATCAAGGCGTCAGACGTACCGTGCCGAGGATCAACCAGGCCGTGGGCCCAGGTCTCAATAAAAATAGCGCTGGTCGAATACGGTGTATCCAGATACCGGGCGCCCTCTGGATTAAATAGCCTTGTCTGCATAATGCGGGGCTCTGTGCAGATCGAACTTCCACCCACACCGGCAGATCTTAGAGACAGGTCACTTGGTCGTGAGACCAAGGCAGCTTTGCGCATATTTGCCCGTCTTCATTCGAATGCGGAAAAAATATGGACCGAGCCGGAGAGAGCTTCCTACTCATGGGCAACGCCCTGGGTATTAGAACACGCGAATAGGGACCCCACCCCCTCTACTTCAAAGGTATCCATCCGAAAAAAAACCTTCTGACCCACCGCTGGGCACAAAGAGACCGCTCGCAAGAGAAAGCCAGACTCGGAAGACTCGCCCCCTAGCTAACAGCTCATCGAGCGTTACAGGGGGTAGGACCGCAGTAGCGACTGGATCTGTACCCAAAAGGCGCAGATCCCTTGATAAGATGTCCAACGCATCGAAGAGGGCTAGGAGCTCCACCGTGGGTTCCAAATCCTTCTCGGACGCGGTCAAGGACAACCTGATAATCGCGGTAGTGGACCTGTCGGATGAGGAAGGTAAGCTCACTTACGAAAAGTGGGGACTCATAGAGAACAGAGTGATGAACTGTCTCTGTGAGTATATGACCAGTAACCAGCAGCCCATCATCTTTAAGGACGCTGGATGGCATCAGGGATTCGTCAAACTGATCACCTGCGACGATCAACGTTCGGTCGGGCAGCCATCGGTAGCCTCGGTGAAGTCTGGCCTGGTGCCAAGCTCAAGATGGTGGACCGGAATTCCATCCCCCACCGACCAAGAGCTAGGGGCTGGGTTCCTCTCGAACCACGCGATCCCGCCAAAGTTCTTGCCCTTATGGGCTTCCAAAACCCGGGCCTTCCTGTCAAAGACTGGAAGGTCGTTGAAAATCCCCGTGGCTCCGAGGAGGAGTCCAAGAAGACAGGTTGCTCGATGGTCATCTCCATGTCCGCTGAGTCTATGGTTTGTTTATTTTGAATTTATTTTCAAATTTTTGTGGGAAAATTATCAAAAGCAATCTACAGCTACGGTGACCATATTTTTCAAAGCAAAATAAAGGACAAAAAATATTATTATTTTTGTATTTATTAAAACCCAAAACTCTCAGCACCATTCAACAAACGTATCCAAATTCCAACGCCAACCTAACGAGCAATGAAAAGTAGTGTGTAAGACAATCATTTCCATAAAAACTGGAAAGTTGCTTTACCTCTTCCATTGGCTTCCATTTTTAGTAGTTGACTGTGTTTCTATAAGCTTGAGCATAAACTTAGGGTGTAAACACATTTTCAAGTATTTTACATTGGTATTTTTTGCCTTTTTGTACTTACATTATGAGTTAACGTAAATTGTTTTGTTGCTCGATGCATGCATGTTTTTGTCATTGTTTTAAAGGACAGTCTCAAAAATAAAGGACAAAAACCGTCCTTTAATAAAAAGAAAAAAATACAGGGCAAAGGTGAAAAGAAAGGACTGTCCTCTTAAATACAGGACGGATGGTCACCGTATCTATAGCTCCAATTGCACCTGGAAACATAAATTTTCTTTTCCAAATCGCTTGGTGATGTTTGATTTCTTCCTCAGTTGTCGGAAAATGTTTCCAATCATCGGCTTGCTGAACTATTTTTTGACACACATACCACTTATTTAAGGAAACGGTTAACTGATGAAAACCAACCTAAACACATGAATTTTTCACTTGTTAAGCCACGAATATTGAAATATATACCTGAAAGCCCAGATCTCATAAATACCATAGGAAAGATTTAATTTTCTGGATATTTAAAACAACACCACCACGCGTCTCAAAATGATCATTAAAAAAAGTCCACATTTTCACGCGTGAAACGAAAGAATTGCTTAAAGTTATTATCGTCACCAATTCTTCTTCGTTTATACTGTTTTTTATTAGCACGAACGTTAACAACAAGAGGTAAAACAGGTATGATGTGAAAACTTATCGCGTCCATGCTTTGTTTGGTTTTCCTGCACGAACAAAACTTAATTTAACTATTTATAAATAAAACTTCGAAAATTCACAATGCTTAGATTGTTTTATGTAAAAAATGTGCGTACAAAATATTTAGCAAAAGGTCTGAGTCAACTAAATAGCAGACTTAGAATTTGCATAGCATTTGCTTTGTCTGATACGTTTTATTCATACCGATCTGAGTAAAAGGTCAGTGCCGCCGCTTTTCGAGCATGTCAAAAGTTCGAACTAGCTCAAATTAGTTTTTATTCATACGAAATGTAGCAAATGCTTCGATTTTGACATTTCTCTTGAGTAAAAGCAATTGCTACGTTTTATTCATAAGACCCAATATGAACAATTCATTCTATAAAATTTGTTCGCAATAAAAATACGTTTTTAATTCTATTTTTAAAAAAATTGCGTTTTCGTTTTCCCTTTTTCAATTGGAAATTCGAGTAGGTACGTTCTATAGCTGGAACATCGTGTAAAAATGACTCATTAATTCTACCTACAAGGAAGGTGATCGCCTTTTTGCTTGTTAAAAGTTTTAAAAACGAAGAAGCCCCTCAAATGTCTTCAAATTCACATTGATTTTATTTTTAGAGGCAGACTTTGTTGTACTAACTTTAAAGATTGGATGTGCCTTGCCCAGATTATTGAACTTAATTTAGGAATGCATGTCATGACTTATCCCCTGGCATCTGATAAGGAAATGTGATATAGCTAACCACCCGCCCGAAAATCCTTCTTCCTTCTATATCGAATAAATCCGTTTGACATCAGCACGCTTACACGCACACGTTTCCATCCATCCAGCAATCATAACCTGAGGTTATTTATTATGCCAGCGAATGTAGACAAATAAACAGTGAAAAATGTTAAAGCAAAAACAAAGAGAGACCGAGCTTCAATTGTCAACCGAAAGGTATGCATATATACCGACAACAAGCATGAGCTTCAAGTATAGGTAGGTATGTTGTGTGTACAGTTACTATTTGCAGGAGTTCCTTTTGTTATCGTTCCATGTAAGATTTCATGTTAAAAATGTTAATCTGACAATTTCCATAAATCAAATTAGCCCACATTCACAAGTATTTTGTGTGCCATAAAAATCCTGTCACGATAACGCTTTAATACTCATACCTCCCTTAATCCATGTGGCTGTGCCTTATCCTCGGTTAGAGAACTTGTAACTGTTATGAAATGTACGAATGTTGTGTATACTGTATACGCCCCAGAGTGTATGCGAGTGAACACTGTGTGAAACGTCTCTCGTGCTGCAGCCAACTTTTCCCATATCATGAGAGATGGCGGGGTCTTTCAGTTTGAAGCCGAAAGGGATGTGGCGGAGCTCTTTATAATTTTTCATTCGAATATTTAAACTAACATCGTTTATCATCATCTGTAACTGTCGAGAAATAAAACAATTAGAGCATTAGGGACGGATTTGCCAGATTTGCACAAAAAGAGGGCGAATTATAAATGTAAAGCTGTTAATGTTTTGCCAAGGAAGATAGTTTTTGTTTGTTGTTCTTAGTTTGGTAATAAAATGTTGATTCGCATCAAAGTGTGTTGTGGAAGAAATAACCATCCATCATTTTGATTTAGTTGTCAGTTCTTGGTATTTCCGAAGTAATATTTTTATAAATAGATATCAACGCATATTCTGAGATTCGGATCGAATCGGAAGCTATTCCATTCTGTTCAGTTGAAATGCGTATCCCTGGGAAATTATATGAATTTTCGATTCGACCAAATTCCGGAATTAGCATGAGGAACTCACTCGTGCTCCCAGTATACCTTCTCAGTTCTCAACTGTCTGGTGTTGGGATTGCTTTCCCTCATGTGTGGGAGCATAGAAAAAGGTCTACCCATGTGTATTTTTATAAGATCCATCATCTTGGTCTCCTACTGCCAAATAATCCATACTCTGACATTATTAACCCAGCCCACGCCGATTTTTGAACAAATGAATTCAAATAAGTTTCCATGTTAATGAAAATACAAATGTCACGTTTGATCTTTTTCAAGGCAGTGGGCGGGATAGCTTGGGACAAATGAAGTGCGTATAACGCTGGAAGGCAGCTGAGCCTTTTATATTATAAAAACACCCACCACCTGATGTGATAAATTCCCATGCCACGGAAAGATGGATTTAATTTTATTCAGCAGAAATAAAGAAAAAGCTCACCAGACTCGAAAGCATGCAATAAATTTGAAGGGCAGACATTAAAGTGAGCTATTGGACGGAAAATATTCGGTTGGGTTATATGTTTATAGCTATAGCCACCCCAAACAGTGACACATTAGTCTTTCGATTTCGACAATCACATCACACCCTGAAGGCGGCAATTTTGACGATTAACGAAGTCATCAAGGTGAAAATGAGCTTCATCTTTTGGGACGATTTTGCTCGGAAATGTGGCAGCCAAACTGTCATTATTGAAAGCACTTTATTCCTCCGTGTAGCGCTCCATTTTTAGTAGCCCTTCCTAGCATAGACAAATCATAGTGAGACCCCCAACTCACAATCCTCTTTCCGCTGGCCCCCTAAATTTATTTCAAATTCGCCATTTAGTTTTCCTATCATGTGTCATGTCAAAAAAGAATCCGTGTGACATGCAAAAACATACAGAAAATACAAAAATAATTGCTGTCAACCGCGGCAACCGTGGGAAAATGTGAAAGAGTTCGGGAATTCCACATTTTTATATTACGAAATGCCATTGGTTAGTAATTATAAATTGTTGAAAGGCGAATAATTTGATTTGTTTGGTTAGTAAAACTATCTAAAGTTGATGTTCTATATACTAGAAACATATTAGGACAAACATTGTTGTGTATTTTCCTCATTTGGATATCATTAACTTCGATTTCGTGTATAAATTTTTTCTTAAATAATGAAGAAAATTTGGTCGAAATGTTTTTATTTTTCCTTTCCATTCATTTTTCGTTCATTTTTCATGAACATTTTAAGCAAATGTGCACTTATTCCTAAAAAAAATATGATCCACACCTAACGAACAATTTAAAATTAAACGGATACAATTCTATGAACGCTGGCAGCAACTTTGCCCAAAGCGGAAGTGACTCATATTTTTTGAGAGTGTTTTGAAGTTTCGTGACATTTGTCAATACGAATTTCTATGTAACAATACTAGCGCACCAAATCGTGACCACTCCGTAAAAATATAGCTTGTAGGCTTAAGCCTAGTATGCTGCTCGCGCTTAAATTAAATCCCGTACAAAAATGTCTCCAAAAATAAATTTAAGCAAAGCAGTTAAGCCAAGCAGTACGCAGTGCAAGCTAAATTTGTTAGCCGCTCTACAAAAAATCTCTACAGAATTTAAGTAGGCGTATTATTGCAAAATACATTTTTCCACAGCTAAATTTTGACAGATCAGGGAAAATATCGGTATTTCAAACGAAAGCAAAAAAAACAGTATGGAGAATGGTGAGTTTAACACAAAAAAAATCGTTGTTGTTAATTTGATTTGTTTTAGAAATGCATGGAATATTTTAACGAGGAGTACCTGGAAGAGGTTTTTGAGAAAGTAAAAATAAAAAAATATACTATACCAAGAAAACCATTTTTACCTCGGAAGAAAAAAAATTGTTGGCAGACCTAGTTAAAGAACGACACTGTCAAAATTAAGCGAAGTGGTGGAGAGAAACATTGGAGAGGCGCTTAATTCTAGCTTTCCTGGAACAGCATACTAGGCATTAGTAACGGGAAATCGGCCGGAGTTGGTGGTCTCAGTATTGTCTCTGCTACCTAGGTTGTCAGCTGTCAAACTGTTTTTTTTTTGTTTGCTTGCCAACGCGCTTACCGCAAAAATGGCGGCAAAATTCAAGTCGTGCGTGAAATGTGGGACACGCTTTGTAATAAACGTTCAAGCCTGTTCAAGTAAAATTAGCTAGTAGGGTATAGCCAAATCTGGTATTATAATAATTCACGTAGTCCCTCCACTTGGCTAATATAATATGCTGTTGCCCACTTGTTATCGACGAAGGCACGAATGCAATTTCCGCAGTGCAACTCGATAATAATTTTCAAATATGCAGTCTATTTCAGCTGCAAAAACGCCGCACATCCGAAATTCGTGAATTATTTGATAAATTCATAAATTAAATACGCTCCGGTGAGTGTGTGCGGTTGGCCTGTCAAAACCCGTCCATACCGCATGATGGTATCTGTAAAGCGTTGTTCTTAAATAGACGCCCGATGTGTGCCACCATCGTCAGTTCGCCAGCGCCTTAACCACGAAAATACAAATCATATGAAACGGATTGTCTAAATAAATGTATTTTATCGAATTTACAATTTCAATCGTGATAATGAAATAATAATTTATGCATAATTGCCGTACCTAGCCTTTGCGGTGGGAAAATACTTGCAATAGCAAATAGCACCGTCCGGCCACGACCACGACTGCTTCCGGAAATGACTGTGTGCAGCGTTTTATTGCAGCAGAACAATAAATTTGTGTATCTGTTTGTTGCAAATTGCATTTGCAAGCAACGCAACGGCCGGCCGGCGGCGTGCGAGGTGAGAGCGTGCCCCGAACGTGAGCAAATATTTATCTGAATTTTATGAGATACTTATTTTGATTTTAACTGCATTGGTTGAACGTGTTCAGAATTTGTTCACGAATGCATAAGTGTGGAGGATAGTTTTTTCGATGCTCCTTGCGCGAATAATTTGTCGAGTTGTTGTGCTGGCTCTAATGAAGTGTTGGTTTTAGATACTCGCCCCCGGGGGTAGTGACTGGTGCACACATATTAAATTCAATTTATTCTATGCCACAGTATGAGAAAATTTCCAAATTTTTGGGTATTGTATGCTAATTTTCGATACTGACCATAATTTGGTCAATTTTTTCTCACGAACCCTCTGTTCTAGTATATTAATATTAATTGTTCTGCGATGCATATATGCATAGGCAATATTGTTTTGAAGCGCATCATTTTTGGGAGTAGCGCCGTATTTATTTGAATTGTTATTTCGAAACGGTTGCGAGTAATAATTATATGTATGCAATAGATACGTGCGTATGTGTGTAGGTACATATGTAATTCTGTCGGATTGTTTTGAATAAATGCGGTTTGTTTTAGATCAGTAAGTTATGGCCACGAATGGTTGTGGGAAATCCCTTGGGTCCTATGCTGACACTTTCTGCGAAGTTTTTGAGGAAATCAGTTCATTTAGCTTCCTTTTGCCTAATATGCCAAAACCGCTACATTATACTGGTGTGGTTTCCGACAGGTGGGGATTATTGAGCTCAAAAAATATATAACAAAGTAATTTATAATTTCGTAATAAAATCATCGAAACCTTTTCTTAGAGGCTTGCACACTCAGATGCTGAGGTGCCAACATCGAGTGCCAGGAACAACTTATACGGTGAGAAAGTTTGATGACCCAAGGCTGTGACCCCCAATCTCTTAAGGTGTCAGATGACTCCGGATTTCAGTGCAGAAGACCATAGATATGGCAGCATTTCAAAGAAGCCACCAAAAGTGTCTCTTCCGCTGAGTTAGGTCTAACCAAGCGAACAACCAAAGAGTAAGCCGTCGATCTCATACACCAATTGCAATGTTGCACATAACGCCCTGGAACGTAAGCTATAAGACAACTTTAGACCGACCTGAAGAGAGCACAAAATTCACCGAAGGAATACGATACGATACGATCAGTGCGATTTTGTCGCAAGATCTAGTGGATTTTTAAGACTACCGACGATTTTTAATAAAATGTTGTCGCTAAAATAAAATCTAGTGAATTCTAGCGATTTTTTACTACCAAAACCTGGTACTACAAACCATGTTAAAACTGATGATCAAGAGCTGCTATAATTACGATCTACCATAAGTCATAAGTAAAATCGGAAAGCCAACAAAATCGCAATCTGATTGAAGAACTATAACCGAGTTCTCTACTTCAAACTTGGAAATAGATGAATCCATCTTTGAGTTGGAAATTAATTTGTAATTTTTAACTTTCTTTTTTTTTTTTGTCTTTTGCTATTTATTTTGTTCAATAATAATTTACTCGTTCTAGCTGATTTTACGTTGTGGTTTAGGGAATTTTTGTTTCTCTTAGCGGCAACACTGGTAACATTCTTGCTGTCACGGTTGGCGTTGAAAATTCGGAGACACCCTACCACTAATACAATACAGCGACGATGTCCAGATCCCGATGAACGGCCTATGATCATTGGAAATCCCGTCTACGTAACAAAAATAATGAACCGAAGCTATAGTTGGATCAGGTAGTATGCTCCAACTCACTTTTAGAACTTGGTCCCTAAAAATGGAACATCCTCATCCTTGCCAATTTTCAAGGAAACAGATCTATATCAACTACATCCAAGACATAAGTTTCTTTCTTTGTTCTTTGCTGTGTTAGAAATAATCGACTTCTTGGCTGCTTGACTGTCAACTAAAACTGTTAAATACGACGGCGGAAGGTGACTGCATAAAGAGGATCGATGGTGGCAAAGCTAACGTACCTATTGCAATTGTCAATTTTCAATTGGTATTTGGTATTTATCAACCAATTTTTTTAATCGGTATTGTGATTGTCGATTGGCAGTGAATTGTTGATCCAGTGTCAATTTCTATTAATTCTTGATTGTGAATACAAAAATCGGCATTGCGAGTGTCAATTGCCATTGACTTTTCTTTCATTTTGTATCTATTCCTTTCAACTGGAAAAAACTGATTGGACAATTAATTTTTACGGCACTGCAATAAAATGTACGGTTTTTACGTTAAGTTTTTAGTTTAACTGTTTTGAACAATTTTTGACAGGGCTAAAATAGTAAGCAACAAAATATAAGAAAAAGCGTGAAGAATATTGAATACGAGGATTATTCAAAGAAAAAAATATGAAACAAAAGACGAAATAATAGAAATCAAGAGGGAGAAGTAACAAAACAAATAAAGACAGAGACCGAATTTTATTCTATTACAATTTAAACAAAAAATATCCACAGCAAACTAATAATTGTCAATAGCAAATGTCAAAGTCAATTTCAGTCACAATGATCACAACCTTTATCAACTGAGTTACACAATACAAAAGTATGAATTGATTGATACATTTTACCAACTATCAATCGGTTGCTAATCGACAGCCGCAATAAGGGTGTACGTCTTAAACTTGAGGGGCTTCTATTTTCCATACTAATTTCGCTATTGTGAGCGACCGACAGAATAAGATTGCGAATACAAGCTGCCTTCGTTGTATTGCTGGTTTGACTCGTCGCATGGATCGTGTATAAGAAGGACCAGAATAAGGGAGGTATTCAATGTCAAGCACCTGTTCACAGTATTTCACATTCGCTTCAAACTCCGCTTCTTCCCTCTCGGTCATGACTGCATTTTTTCGTAGGTATGTCCTCTTCGTCCTTGAACACGGACCGACGTCTTCTTTATGCAACAGTAGTCTGTGTATAAAATGATTACTCATGCGACAAGCTTATGTGCTCGACAGACAGACATACTCGTGCAGCCAGGAAAACAAAAAACCGAAATGCTTGGCTACATCTGAAACGCACGAATGAATAAATATTTCTTAGCTCGAAAGACAAGGAAAATTCTACCTCTCAGAAATTATTGCTGAGGCTTCCTTACTCTGCAAATCACTGGCTGCAATCCTTTTTCCACGCACTAACACTATTTCCATGCCACAGAGGAGCCTTTTTTTTGTCAGAGGGAAAGCTGTGTAAAATTGCTGCAGTGATAAAGAATTTTTTTTTCTTTTTATTTTAAACATTAAAGCAAAGATTTTTTCGAAGACGAAACTCCCTTAAGTATACAACGAGTAATGCAAATGGGAACGACTGTTTCGGACACCCTGTCACTTTGTGAAATGACTTCCGCTGCGAAATGGATTTCCATTAGATATTGGTGAGGACTGAGGAGTTTTCCTTTCCGAATGTATCTTCTTCAACTCACAGCGTACAGCCATTATTCACTTTTCTTTCAATTTTAATTCGTTCATTCTTTCTTTCTGCCAAGACAAAAGCAAAAATAAAGAAGAAAAAAGTTCTTTTTTCGACTTTGAGTCTAGAACTTTGTAAGATGGATCCGGCAGCAGTTGGAGAGAATGTTAAGTTTTTTTTTTTTTTCCTAGCAAATACAAATGAAGAAAAAGTTTTTACTTACCAAATCGTTATTTTTGAGTCGATCCTTATGGGGTAGGTGCGGAGGCCGTAGAGAAATTTGTTTGATGTCAATCCAAATGCTAAAACATGAAGTTTGGTCACTTAATTTGCTTTTCTTGAATCACTTTCTGGCTTCCTTGCTTTTGTTGTTCCTTATTACAATGTCGACATCTGGAGGAACTTTCAAAAGCCGCTGTGATGTATTTGGTAATGTTTGTAGGGGTATGTGGAAGAAGAAGTCCTTGCCAACATGAAAGTGAAATAATAATAGAGGTATGGGGACTAGGATTTGCTTAGCTTGGTTATTTCGCCAGCGCTAATTTGGGTGACTGTCGGTTGTTCATAGTTCATGTATAATTAAAACTTAATCCAATCCTTATCGTAAATTTAAGACTTAATAAAAACTGAAATCTTGAATATGGTTGCAATTGTGAATTATCTTAAAATTATTTTAAAAAGCTATTAATGTAAGCTAAATTTCCCTTTGAAATTTCCCTTTATACATACGAGAAAAATGTACATGAAATTGGAAATTGGTTGCTCGGTCGCTCTTTTTGTATTGGACCACAGCCGAATAAAGATCTTGAACCCAGTCGTTGCTATAATTATTTAATTTCGTTGAAGTCCCAAAAACCATTATGGACATCGGTCCTGGGCCATTTGTATCAAGGTTTTTTTTCGTCCTAGCATTACAGTAATCGGACAGGTGTGCGTGTATCGTATTTACCTGTTTCCAACTTTTTGGTACGTGTATTTGGACTTATTATAGCCTGTCAAGTCTTTCAGTCTAAAAGGTGTCAGCTTGTTGGCCGCTGCCTGCAATATTATAGTTCCTATTGTTTGAAACAAGCTATCGACCATTCCCTCTATATGTTAGATATACGGTAAAATATTTTTGAAAGAGCCCTCTTTATCATCGTCTAAAAATCTATTAGATTCAGTCGAATCATTGTTATTTCCCCAGATTTTCCTCCAAAAACCTACAAAATTCTAAATGTTAAAAATGAAAGAAACGAACAAACGTCAGCACTGCACAAATTGGCCAGTTTTTTGTGGGTTTTACATCTCAGATAGAAATGGGTGTCTTTAAAATGTCAATAAAATGTTGGCAAGGTTTCACCACTTTGCAGCCTATGTGGACATACTGTGTAGTTACCCTTTTTTAACAACTTAAACAATATATTGTTAGCTAGCTGTAGAATTAGTACTTCGAGTAACTCAATTAAATTATTTTTCAAAACTATCCTATCTTTCAAGATAACCAAGCCCTACATTTAAATTCATTGGTAAAATACACAGCAACTTAGCATACTTAGCAAATATAGATAGCTATGATGAATTTTACTATCCCTAGCTTGGATTATATCAAGGCTACCTTGAATTTTCTAAGCAAAAATGACAACTGACAAAAAAACCTATGTTTTGAAATAACATAACAGCGCTCCTTCCCGATTCCCCCGCAAATTTTGAAAGTTCCTGCTTAGATTTCCTATGACTGTAACTCTCTTCGGGCGTCGACTCACTTTCGTGGCGTCGTTTGTACGGGCAACGGGACGGGCATGATGAATGAAAGAAAAGTATTTCCCTGAATCATAGCTGTACATAACTGCGTAGTTGATATTTAATGTAGTAAAATTCAACTTTTTCAGTTGTTAAAATTTTAATAAAAAGGTAAAAATGAAAAAATAACCACCCCGAAAATCCCGCAAGTGGTAAATACACTACTACAATAACTACAGAAACAATATAGTGGATATTAACATAACCATACGCCTATCATCGGACGTCATCAGTCATCTGCGCATTTCCTCAGAAAAACACAGTTTTTGTTGAAATGTATGTGTTTGTGCGATGTGCGCCAGCCAACCACCCCAAAGCAGAACAACGATCAAGAACAACGGTTGCGGTTTTGGCCAAAAACGCTACCAAAAAATAGGCATTGCAATGAAAGGAATAGCCTATTTCCTTCTCAGGATCTTAAGGGACATTTCAAAAAAGTTTCATCGAAATTTTTGCAGTAGTTTTCACGCCAACCATTAACACATGAAATCGGCTACAGTTTTATTATATGTATAGACTCGATTTTCACCCCCCTGGTGAGGTGGCAGTTGTCAATTTTGCTCATTAACTACGAGTATGCTATTACAAAAACTTCAGGACTACGATTCTTAAACAAAGAAAAATAACGCTGGCTCCTGGGCTATTAGTAGGCGCAGTGACTTAGTGGTTAGTGTGTTGGACTACTAAGCGAGGGGTCCCAGGTTCGAAAAAAACCCAAATTCCAACAAATGGTTTTTTCCGCTGCGCCACCTCTCGCGAACGTCTGACAAACATCCGAGAGTATAACTGTCATGAAGGAGCTTCTCAATTAGCCGTTTGGACCCGGCATAAAATTGTAGATCCCTTCCATTCGTCCCAAAAATGAAAAACGCACGCAAACGAATGGTTGTGAGAAGCTAGGCCTTGGGTCTCTACAGACCTGTTGCGCCAACTATTTATTTATTTTTTTTTTTCTGGGCTATTCAAAAAATCAAGTGTTAATGGGTAGAGATTTTCTTGTGGCATTTCACTTCTTCAAAATATTAACAATATTAAAGAATAGTTGGTAATAATTTAGCTGTCAGTCGCACTAAGTACTATACGCTAGAATTGGTCTTACTAGCTACCACGTTTTACTACCTACATCTAACCGGTATCAAGATGTTTCCATTAATGATTTGGTCCGGCTGAATGGTGTGATCGGTTCAAGAAGGCAATCAAAATAATATCTACAAAATTAATGCAGTACCACGCATACCCTCTAATGCTTCCTGGAGGACAACATTAGGCACTTAGACAGTCACCTAATCTACCCATACACACTGACCAGAAGCACGATCAACTTAAAATCCCATTTCGAGCTCATCATTCTTCAATATAGAATCTCGGATAAGTATCTACTTCGCAAAGTTTAACACTCTTATCTCCACCTGTCCGCAGCCGAAACCCAACACGATGTACATCATTTTATTTTCCTCTTACAGCAAGGATGCCCCTGTAGTTTCATTAAAATGTTTTTATCCTGCTTACAATTCAGAAAACACTCCCATAGACAAAAATATGTCAACATCCGGCACAGCTTACGCACACACAAGTACAAAAGCCAGTCAACGGAGCAATGGATTTGCGTGAAACCTTCCTTATGCGTATACTTCAAAAATTATGTTGATTCCTTGCGATATTAAGAACTCTAAAGGACATCCGTTGCGAGCATTCACTGAAATACTGCACGCCGATTTGTGCCGCCCTCGTGTTGCGGCTCGCTCACCTGCCGAGAAAAAATTTGAATTAAATTTAAAACAAAGCGTTACTTTAATTTCGGTTGTGTGTTTAATCTGCTTTTGTATCTTTCGCTTGCATTCGTTTCTCTTATACGAAACTGAATTGCTTCCAATGCATTTTTGCGATTGTTTTATATATTTTTTTCGTAGGTGCGTACCTACGCTTTGTTGTTCGGCCTTTCCAGTTGCAGGAGATGTTGCAAAAGAGATTCGAAAATTAATTTTCCATTTTGCAAAATGTGATTTATTTAATTAAGTTTCACATGTCAAGCAGGACGCATGGTGATTTTGTATGAAACTGTGCGTTGGGTTTTTTTTTTTTTTCATCCATAAAGTTTGGCCTTCCAACAATTTCGGCGGATGCATTTGCGTAATTGTGGGATGCTCTCCCGTTGGGAAGAAGCGCCAATAGCGTGCAGGATTTTAAGTTTTAAATTTAATTTTCATTAAATACTGGATAGGTGCAGGTCCGCATTATGATGGAATAAGGCGCGTTAACAAGCGAATGGAATTTCAACATTCGACTATCTTTGTGTCGCAGGTGAAAAAAAGTAACAGTAATTAGTAGACGTTATAATAATGTTCGAGAGCATCACCTCCAAGCGATAGGGGAACTTTTGTAAACGCCTGTTGTGCTGCAATGTTCAATCGGTGTAGGTGTTCAGCAATTCCACTCCCGCTAGGGAGCAGCACACATTCGAAAAGGAGTTGCGTGATTAAGTGGTGCAGACTGCGATAATTTTTTTTTTGTTTTAAGGGATTTTTCTATAGTCTCGAAATGAGGTAAACATTTTATATGCTAAAGCGTAGACCTAATAAATGAAAATCCAGTGCCCATGTTCTGTAACTCATGCGATAACTTTTCGCATCGAAAACTTAGGAACAAAACATTCCGCTGTTCATCGCATCTGGAAAATATTGGAGTTCTCTAACTCTATGCGGAAAGTATTCTGTAGTAACTTTTAAATTCATTGGAATTTTGGAAAGATTTCCCAAAGCTGTCAAAATACCGCAAAACAATTGAAAATTATTTCACACGGATTTTCACTAATTTTGGGTGAAGAATACGATCGGCGTAACATGTTACGTATTCAAAGGCGTGTACTAAGATCGTTTAAAAAAAAATGTTGGTAATAATCGTGTTTTAAATAATTAAAAAGAAATAGATATAAAAAAAAAAATAAAAATATTTTTTTTTTATTTTCTATAAGAATAGCACAAATAAAAAATAATCGGAACACATGATGGAGGAACAAAAGGAGAGCAGCCTATTCGTTAGATTGCTTCTCTCTTAATATACCAAGTACCTTGTCGCACTTAGCTAATATCTTCATATTTTTTGCTTCGATTTTATTCAATTTTTCATCATCTTGGAGATTTTTGAGCCTCTCTACAAAACAAAATTTTTATTTGCGTTATTTTTATATATTATTTCTTACTTTTTGAATTTTTGGTTTTAATACTTTATAACCGCAAGCTTTGTGTTTCGTAATAAAATTCGACAGTTGAAGTGGGAATATTTTATCGCTCTTGATAGTTGCGGAAAGTGAGTATATCACAAATTTCCAGGGGTTTCAAATCGAAATGTTTCATGTGATAAAGTTTTCGATTCACACAGTTACAGAATGCATGTTGTATCGCATTTTGTTTCAATTCATATAGTTTTTGTGATAGATATATCGATGCGATAATTACAGAACATAGGCACAGGTATGTTTTTTGGCAACTCCAATCTCATTACCTTTTTAAACTGCAAGAAATGATTCGAAATAGTTTCGGAAATTCTACATTTTTCATCAGTCCAAGAACTGCAACACAAATAATTAAACCTAACCTTCATTGTTAACCTTTAGGGCTGTACAAAATATTCCTTTTTCGTTATAATATAAAATTTGCTTAAAACAATCAATTTCTAGTTGAAAATCACCCGATCCCAACGAAAATTTTACAGCATAACAATGTCTTCGCCTTGATTTTGATGCCACAGGACAACTTGAAATGGGGACGGATAATACAATAGTGACAATAGTTTGTAGAATATAAGGAATTGTCAAACAGTGGATGGACAGCTTTTTCCTTTTAAAGGCCGAACGAAGTTCACACAATATTATGTCATCAAAGCGTTAAGCGGCATGCGATTCAGATTTTGTTTGACGGTCAGATTGACATTGGCAAAGTTGGAGGCATTAAATACTCAAATCAGGATGAAAGGCTTGATTTTTGCGTATTAAAACAGAGGAGGAAAACATTGCGAAGAATAATTTATTAATAAGACTTCCACTAACCGAGGAAGATCTTATCTTTGGACGGTACGACGAAGAAAACTCTGCGTTCCTTGTGAAGTGTCAACACTAGAGAGGCTTTGTCATCGACCCTTGGGCTTGAAGAAAATATGGTTCTGTGCTCACACCAACTCTGATTTCTCTGGGCTAAGACTGAAGCCGGGTATTATGCCCAACAAATTTGGGCGCTGTGGTTATTATGCTGGACTACTGAGTGAGCGGTATCCGAAATAAAATCATCTAAATACGTTAAATCGACTTTTTGAAACTGAAACACAACATACTTCGAACAAGTTTTTTGTAACAAACTTCCTTTTCACTTATTTAAAGTTGTTTTCTGAGTGGCAGAAAATTGTTGTTAGTACTTTGGAAAAAAAGGGAAATTTTAACTTGTATCGCGGGAATTTTCATGTAAAATGTCTGTGAACACTGCGCTGAAAAAAAATCTTCACATCTGCTGGATTTGACCGAATCAGTGTTGTTAGCACGCTCTCTTCCTTTATCCCACGAAGCGTGGTCATTTTTCCCTTTTTCCCCTTTACACTTCCTCAAATTCCCTTTTAAAATCCCACGATACTTTTTTGCGTCAAAATCCAGTTTTTTCAAGTAAAATATGTATTACACGGAAAGAAAATCACGTTAAACTAACTTTTAGTATAAAAACCGCAGTTTATAACAATGCTATGATTATTTTTTGGTACTAAAAAATGTTGATAAAAGACGATTTGCTGTTTTGTATGGACATTCAGTGTGTTGATAATCATTGTGAAATACAAGTGTTTTGATAGAATTTCACCAAAAATTCATAGTTTTAATTTTTCCCTTTATCCCAGGCTTGTCGGACATCGAAATTCCCACAAAAAGGGATAAGTCCCACGATATAATAACACTGGAACGAATGAATAAAAGCGTGATTGCCACATGCGGTAAGCTCTCCTCTATACCTTCCATTTACTCTTAAGCTTACCATTCGCTCTACAAATGTCCTTGAATATTTTCAGGCGTGGCCCTTTAATTTGACCCGTCCAGCATCGAAATGCGGCCGTGGCTTTGTCAACGAAGTTTCTCAATGGAAGCGGCGTGCAAACAGCTTACATTCATTTTCTGCTGCGTGTGTACAAATATCTCGTTTTGGAGCGTGGGGACGCTGGAAAAAAATTAATTTATTGTCACATTGATAAAAGATTTTAATTAAGCCATGCGAGTAAAATGACAGAAAAACGACGTGTGTTCCAGAATAAATCAGGGCAGGACACCAATCTATATAAGCTCTGTATAGGCATTTGCTGGTATAAAAATGGCGTCGTATTTTAACTGCGCGCACTACAAATGGAAAAAAAAACAGGGTTTGAGTTGGTATTGGGTGAAGCTGACAGCCGGACATTATTCACACCACCCTAAGTGTCATTCTCCTTAATTGATATTTTTAATTATATACGTCTAGCTAGCTATGAATTGAATTTTTTAAATTAAATATACAAGGTACCTATATCCCCTATTTTTCACCTCAAACTCACCCCGACGTAGACAGATTATGAATGGTTGCACGTACGTCTCTTATATTACGAGTCTCTAATTGTTTAAGAAATAAGTCACTGAATGCCCACAGATTAAAGGCTTTTGTAAGCTGTGAACTCGGCTGGTTGCGAATTCAGCCAATTTAATTGTGTTGAACTGGTGGTAAATCAAAACCTGAATTTTTACATCTGATTGAACAAGATCAACACACTAGCATCCCTGAGGGCCGGTAATTTAGCTAAACAAATAACACAAAGATAATAACCAAAACATTTGCACGACAGCTGAACAGTCTAACCACAAATATGAGACATACAATTCATTACAGCACGGACTCTGCTATTCACATGGGGAAAAGCCACATCATCCCGTGATGGACTCCTGTGTGCCACAACAGGTCAACCACCAATTAACGGCAATAACACTCGATTTGTTTGCGATATACTCCCGACTCCCGAGTCCCGAACCGCTGTACCACCGCCACCCTCGCCTTCGCCGAAGGAGCCAGTAGTTGTAAACGAGCCCACGACACATCTACTCGACAATCCGCAGTAACACGCAAACACTTTGCACTGCTGATGCGTTGCATGCACCTACCTACCGACAATGGTCGCATATTTACTTGACAGCCCCGCATGATTTACTATTGTCATTTATGATTTCCGCCCCGTTGCAT
Organism: Cheilosia variabilis; assembly: GCA_951230905.1. Taxonomy (NCBI): domain Eukaryota; kingdom Metazoa; phylum Arthropoda; class Insecta; order Diptera; family Syrphidae; genus Cheilosia; species Cheilosia variabilis. Next base: position 35,525,733 of record OX579676.1, read on the forward strand.
GTGGTGCAACACAAAAACAAACAACCCCCCACCCATAGAGGAAATCATGTAAAAAAAAATTAAAAGGGAAAATATTGTTTTAATAAATGGATCCCATGATTGCAAATAAATTTACTCTCCACCCGATGCGAATCAATATTTGGATTTACAAGAAGAATAAACACATGATGTCCTTTGCTATTAATTATCCTGCCTGCTTGTCAAGTGAACGAGCGTAGCTGGTGCAAGCAATTTATTTAACTTTCTTTTTCTTTCTTCTCACACAGTGGGGTGCGGGCGGATGGCAACATCAAGTTGCACAAATGATGTTGATTGGCAACGATTTAATTCAGTTTGTATTGTTCTCGGAAGCTAATTAAATTTGCGAAGAAAAGTTCGTTTCGCGCTGCGTTGGGGAGCAAAGTTTCTTGCCTGACGGAGTTCAGAATTGAATTGAGGTGGCACTTCTGCCACTCGGCACAGATGCTATGACATTTTGGTGATGAGACAATATTCGTATAGTCCTTGAGCATAGAGCTGGTTTTTCGTGAAGCTCTTAAAGATTTGACGTGGGACTCTATTGAGTGAATTAAGCCATTGAACACATTCAGAGACACCCATCGAGCGGTGCTCTTTAATTATTGTATTATCAAACTTTAAAAGAATGTTGAGAGCTACACAAAAAAGAAATACATATAACTATTCAGCCGATAGTAAATCAGTTACGAGCTGCCTTATCTCACCCGCCATTGACCCCGACAGTTGCATTGGTCAACTACCCTCTAGGAATAGGACCAATATTTGTAGCTATCACGTTTTTCTGTTTATGAGGTAATATATAGACTGGCTATGGATAGTTAAAAATCCCTTTATAAGGCCTAAGCTCTTCCGTTTCTCATTCAAGTTCAATTAAAGCAACTGAGAACGCATGCGTTATTGTCAAAAAAAAAAACCGACATGCTGGACAAAATCTGAACGGTTAGGGAAAAGCAACCAAAGAGTGAAAAAATGTTGGTTACCTATTTTTAAAATGAGGCCATTGATCATAGTGAGTGTTTTGATTTGATTAGTTTCACTTGGGGATCCACTCCTTCTAAAATCAAAGAAGAAAACTGCTTCTGTTTGAATCCACAAATGATTTGTTGGTAAATGTTACAACATAGTTTTTGGCAGCTGCTTGCTCGTTTGAATTGCTATTGTGTTGTGCTTCTTGAGTGGATTTTGACTTAAAATCGAAAAGCAAAATTGTCCTCTCAAAATCGCCGGAAGAGTACTTTTTGTGCCCATGGAACGGTTTTAGAGGTTATTTTTCCGATTTCGGGCGCTTCTTTTTTGCCCAATGGAAAACGACATTATTAAATAGCTGTCAGATTCAAGACCATTTTGATTGAAAAAATTAAGAAGATATGACGCCTCATTCAAAAATAAATAGATGTGTCGGAAAATAAAATATTTTGCTTACGGTCCTCTAATTTTGTCCAGCAGTGTAGGTACACTCATAATAGGCGTTTTTCTTTTTTAGATCAGATACACCAGAGCTCAGAATTTGTATTTCTTTTTTCGTTCAGAGCACCATAAGAGCGCGCTCTATGAGCTCAGAATAAATTACTTGAGCATGCAGAGCTAAGAGCTGATTACAAACATTTGACAGAAAAAATAACAGGATAAGCAAAATAGTTGAAATGGCGGACGAACATTATTGTTCTAGAACTGAAAATTAACCAATTTAATAAATTACAATTAATAAATATTCAATTTATACATATATTTACAACAAATGACAGCTATGAACTATGAGAGAACAATCTGAGCACGCTCGCTTCAGAGCGAAACTAAATAATCAAACTTTTGTTTCAGAATGTACTTCATGTGTCTGTCAAAATTTAGCGTGCCCATTTAATGGGTCTTCACATTTTCTCAAGCTAAATTGTGACAGATCGTTGTGTATTTGTTGTTCTTTTGCGGAAAAGTATGCTAGGATGAGCTCTATTAATTATTACATGGACGAGAAGTACCTAGAATCAGACATAGTTGAAATAAGGGAGAATTACATTTTTGAAGGAAGTTTTTTCAAAAAACAGCTGTTTTCTTTGACACTTATCCACGGCGTACTCTATGTCAAAATTTAGCTAAGACTTTAGCTGATGTTTGGAGAGAAAAGTTGGAGACCAGGGTCGGCATTCTGTAAGGCGAAATGATCACACGTTTCCGTGCGCACGAATGGTTTGCCCTATGTTGCACAAGCAAATTTCTTCGTGCACACGAAAACGTTTGAACGTTTCGCCTTACAGAATGCCGACCCAGATAAAATTTAGTTTAGCGCGAGCAGCGTACTACGCTTTACTCTGGGTTTGTGCAAATCTGTTGGCCTACTACGATCGACGATACATTTCTATCAATAAAAAAAAACTTTCAGTAACTTCGCTAATTTCTTAGGCCTCCGAAGTTAATATTTTCGTTTTGGCAGTACTGTCAGATAGACATGACGTATAATTCTGAAGGCCCTATAAATGCCTTGAGCAATGCAATTTCATTCCAAATTCACTATAACTGGAATGCCACTTTTATGCAAAAGACTTGCTACATCTGATGAAACGTAAGGAATGAAATAGATTTGTCGTCAATTGTCAAAATGTTATATGTTAAAAAATTGAAGCATAATTCTTTTAAAAAGATCACATTGTGCGGTACTAATAGATATACATTTTCATTTCAGGTAAAAGGGAAAATATTGTTTTAAAGTTCTCAAAAATTTACAATGCCGGTAGAAAATTGTTAGCGAAATGTCATCTTAGTATCTTGCGAGAGCTATTAGTAGGCTGTCAGTTTAATGTTGCACTATAGAGGTCTCTCTCCTATTTGTAATTCACAAACAGTGATGCCAATGTTTTTTTAAGGCATAATACCGATGCTTAAGGCAATGAGGTATAATTTTTAGAAATAAGGCATCATTTTTGGTGAATTATTTTCTACGATCGATTTTACAAATATATTTTTAAAATGGTAAATCTGGTACATTCATTGATCGAAGTCGCATCACTAACTTTCATTTACAACTGTGCGTCATTCTTATTTCCCAATTCTCTACTTAACTTACTCGCCAAACCCAAACCTTGGATTACCGAAATCATAAAGGGTTCGTTGTACTTCCTTTTTTCAATTCAATTCTTATCTTTTTGAAAAGGTATGATTTTTTTCGGGCTTAAGGCTGGTACGCAGCTGTTCCGGAACGAAAAATCCCATACCAAAATGACACAACGAAATCATAAACGAAAAAATTGTTTGCGGCCATCTCAATAAAAACAAGAACCCATAAAATTCGGATTTTATGTTCGATTTGGCAGCAGAAATCTGAAGAGCCAAATCGAAAACGATATTAGTTATACTAAATGAGTCCGTTCGCAATAAAAGTATGTATTTAATAAATTCCTAAAGCCTGTATGACACTAAATCTTTTCCTCATTTTGATATTGCTGAAAAGTCAGCGGTATGTAAAAGAGACTAAAAGTGTATTACGAAAGGGGTAGCAATTGTTTACAAAGCAACCGCAAAAATTTAATCGATTTTATTTTCAAAAAATCTTGAAATGAAAAAAAAAGGCTGAAAATGCGATTTGAATACATTTTTATTGCATTTATTTTACGTGTCTACATTAATAAAGTTGGTGTGTACGCACTCACTGCTATCGGGAATATTCGTTCTAATTTTTCGTACTGCTCTAGTTTCATTTTAAAAGCAGAACAAATGCAAAAAAAAATTTAGTGTCATACGGGCTTAAGGAGTCGAAAAATCGACAAACTTTAAAGTGAATAGCGTAAATTAGGATAAATCCCAAATGACAATTTTAGGGAACCAGTGAAAAGTTCGAGTAGCTAAATCAGATATAAATAACCAGTGCTGGTAACACTGCTACTTGGGTATCGGCTGATCTCCACAAATTATTTTCCGCTGCCTTTTCGCAGACGTTTCGCTGTCCATTTGGAGACCACCGGAACATTTCGTTCCGGAACAGCTGCGTACCAGGCTTTAAGCGTTAGGCATAACAACTTCGATCCGGATTGGTATCACTGTCAGCAGCCTTCTGTGGATCATCAATTACTGACAAAAAATGTCAGCTCAAAATAAAAGTGTTTTACCTAGGTACAAGTGTGTCATACAAAAAATTTTCAGATTCCAAAAAATTCTGACGCGAAATCATTTTTTTCAGTTATAAAACTTTAAAGGGAACATTTTGAAATAGAAAACATAGCTCAACCTCGGCTAAAAACCATTAGAATTACCTCATGCTACGTGCCCACTGCACCGTCCGAACTCGAAAGACAAACGTGAACAATTTCCGAAGACGAGCTCTTTATTTTATTTTTAGCGCTTCAGTGAAATGCGATGCTAGTTCCGTACCACGAGTGTGTTATCGCCTGAACTTGAACCCATTATCGCCCCGTCCACATTTACTATACAGCATGAGAGTCAAAAATCAAGCACCACTGCAATTGAAACACACTTCAATTGTTATTTTAATATTTTTTATTACTCTTTATTCGACACACAGTTTACCAGACTTCCCTGCATCTGCCCCTGCTGTCGGGCAAGTAGCCAGGCTGGCATGGAAAATCAATCATATTTACTTGCATCACGGGCACCAATGCGTCAGCAGGGTCTTCGTGTTCCGCAATCTGGTCCGGGTTTAGAGTTACACACCAATCGGGACTGATTGTTGCTGGTTTACCGGCAATACTACCTGGACATTCGACACTCTTTAGGCAGTATTTTACACAAACTCGGCCGCTTCCTTTTTTTATTTTCTTCTTGCAAACGTAATGGCCAGTGCAACCGTCTGCAATTTTTGGGATGGTATTCTCGAGCCAAAATTGTACAGAACGTTGTGTTGTGGGTGGCTCAACAGTTGTGGTTGTTGTTGTTGTTCTACGGCCAAATAAACTGAATGCGCTGGGTGATGCGGTTACGCTCAATATTACAGAGCTAATAAAAACTAGCATAAGCAATTGCTTTGCCATTTTTCCGCAAAGTAATGAATGTACGAACGATCAATTGTCGACTGTCTGGTGGATGAGTGTTCTCTGAATTTGTGGGAAGAGTTTCGCGATAATCTTTGCCCCAGGGTTGTTTGTTTTCATTTAAAAATCATTTGATATGCTGTGAATGTGTGGAACACGGTTTTAATACCAGACTTGCCAGTTTTTAGTTTTCGTTTTATCTACAAGTAATATTAAAATAAGAATTTAACAATAATAAATGTGGTCGCATCGTTATAATTTGTTCTTAAATAATGATGGACTAAAAGTTGTGCCGTATCCGATATCAGATATCTGTCAGTACTTCCCGCCATTTTTTCAAAGACGAAAAGGAAAGGTAAATTGTTTATATAAATATACAAAAGGTTGAACAACGAGCCAAGCTTTTCGCAGCTTTTCGATTGCGATTGAGTGATTTTGTTTTTGTTTTTAGACAATTATCCTCTCGGATGTTAGTCAGGTGATTAGGCCTGTGAAAAAACCACAAGTTGTAATTGTTTTATTTTTGCCGTGCTTAGTAGTCCCGCACATTAACCACTGAGTCTTGGTTTATAGATGTGTATAGCCTAAATGCAAACAAAGACCCATCGAGGTGAGGTCCGATGATAACCATTATCAATGCTTCATGTAGGTGGGTAGATATTGATGGGACTCAGGGTGTTGCCATTGTGACGGTTTCTATTTCTATCCACCGGAGTAAGCTCGGCGGACAGCTAGACCTATCTTAGCAATCACAAACAGGTACAACTAAGAACCAATCATTTTTATTTGCAGTTCCAAAATAACTCACAGTCAAGAATTTGTACTCTGCAAGATTAGCTTTACGAGCAGCTGTCAGCTAGCGCATCGTATGTCAACTCATGTTGAAACAACAAACTTAGGTCTACCCATGGTGAAAGCGCGAACCAAAAAAAACATAAATATCAGTTGGCAGTAGCCATATTTATTGCCTTTGGAAAAAGTGTTGCCAATTCGAAAAAGAAAGAGAAAATAGACAGAGAATTCACTTTTAAAAATAATTCTCGCACGGGCATGGGAGTTCAGTTAGTGTCCTTTCGCAATTTATCTTAATATTCTCGCTTTGGTTAGTGAAAAATTAACCTTTGGATATTTATCGATCAATCGATATTTACTCATATTACAGTGAGGAACTCAAAGAACCGCGTCTTACAATCCTGTGCGTCTGTTTATGTGCTTGAAATGACAACAGGGAACTCAACAGTTTTTTCAACAGATTTATTTGAAATTATTTTATTATTTATATATTATGAATTTTATTTTATTTTACAGGATCGATTTTCTCAAGCCGCAACAGTTTAAGTAATATTGGAGTTAAAATGATGATATTCGGAGCCCATATATTAGATAAAATTTAAATAATTGATCAAGTGCTGAAAAAAATGTTTATTGCTAAAATTACTAGCTCGAGGCACATTAATCTGCTGGTGGTCAAAATTCAGTTTTTCAATACCAGAAACTCACAATTTTCCACTGACATCCTAGAAATACTTTCATCCTTTTATCTTTATGGACACCGAGAATATTTACGAAGAGGTTATACACATTCGTAGGCGCAGTGGCTTAGTGGTTAGTGTGTTGGACTACTAAGCGAGGGGTCCCAGGTTCGAATCCCGAAAAACCCAATTTCGAACTTATGGTTTTTTTTCCGCTGCGCCACCTCTCGCGAACGTCTGACAAACATTCGAGAGTATAACTGTCATGAAGGAGATCCCTTCCATTCGTCCCAAAAATTAAAAACTCACACAAACGAATGGTTGTGAGGAGCTAGGCCTAGGGTCCCTACAGACCTGTTGCGCAAACCATTTATTTATTTATTTATTTATTTATTTATTTATTTATACGCATTTGTGCTCAAAACTGTCTCTGGCTGGAACTATAGGGGCTGCGATTTGCGCTATCATCCTGAGATAGATGGCATCCTTAGAGTCATGTGCCTTTGTGTGAAAAACGGCAAGTAGCGCTGTTTAACCCCCAACCAACCTCTAATACTATGTTCCCACCAACGTGATTTAGCCAAAGTGGTTTATGAATCACGAGAGGCGTCTCCACCGAACTTTACGTGTTTAAGTGTGACATTTTTGTCAACTTTGACATTAGGTGTCCAAATTTTAATATTAAAAATTCGTCCACTACGGACCAGATAATTATTTTTTTTCTGTTTTTTCTGCCAAGAATAAAACAATTTTTGGTTGTATGTAATTAATAAAAATATCAAAAACTCACCGAAACACGAACGAAATTAGAAAATTGAATTTGGAATAATTTTTTTGACAGTTTTTTTTTTGTTTTTTGTTTGCTGAATAAAGTGCTGAAGTTAATAACAGGTATGTTTGATTTTATCTTGTGTGTATTTGCGATGACAGATACGTAATTAAAATTTAAACACGTATAAATCACGTAAATATTAATCACGAAAATGTATGCTAAATCACGTAATTTATAAGATGATTTAGCTAAATCAACGAGACGGAACTTTTCCAACAATTTGCCAAACAGGTTATAAAGAACGATGTGGCTTTACGCAACTATGCCGACGGTATACAGAACCGTCGCAAATATGACAGGATGTCTCTAAGAAATCTTCTTTCCATCAGTAGTGAGAGTTGTTGATGGACCACTGGTGACACTCCTCTTCTGAAAAATGCTTAAACGCAGACTTCGAACTTTTCCTTCGCCTTAGAGGTGCTTTATTTCATTCCATGTGATAGTTCGTTGGTGATAATGTGATCGCTGATTTCGTAAACTCCTTCTCACGAAAGTCCATTTTAAAATCTATTCTGAGTTAAGGGGAAGTGATTTTTCGGACAATAGGTCAGAAGTTGCTTCCAAGTCCTGTATCCTACTGGACACGGACAGTTTTTTTTCATCAGAAAAATCCCGGAGTATTTATGCACCCATGCCTATCGATGTTGACATCGAAAAAATTTGTTTATCACTGTCACAAAACTCTAATCACTTTTCCAAAAATAAAACCCTTGGGTTGTGACCCTGCATCTGGACGCCAAGGCTGGTTTAATCCAGTCAGTTAAACGTCCGCCTTGGAGATTACATCGCCTCGCCCGCAAAGTCATCCGCATTCGCATAATCATTAAACTCTCGGCAATACGTGTTAGACCCATTAAACAGTGTAGCAGTTAAATCATGACAATTTATTGCTTCTGCCCACACAACATGCAATAATTACAAAAAGGAATTCCATTCAAAGGGAAACAATTATTACACAAAACTTCCCAACAAGGACCCACTTAAATATCCATTATACCCGTAAGCAAGACGACATTCTCGACAAAATGTCCCCCTCGAAGGCAATTCAATCCAGGAGTCCTTAGAAAGGCATTCACTTCCAAAAAAGAAGAAAACAAATTAAATAAACCAACCAACAAACCCTACCAATCCAATAAAGTGCTTTGCATGTCGAAGCCGATAACTGGAAACGCCGTAATAAAGAAACATCCATAAAATGGTATAAGAATCGCACTTACCCATGGGTCCTTTGTTGTGGCCCTTCTTAGAGAAGGTTTGACATCTAATACAGCACAACGCCGAGCGCCACAATGAATGGAAATCAAGAATTGTTCATAATTCGAACGGTTCCTCCGTCGTCCCGACTATCGGTCTCGATTACAAAGTACATACCTACACGTGTCTATATAATTATTGCCTTGTTCTGTAACAATATCTATCGGAAAACTGCTTCCAGGCCATAAAATTCAGTTTGCGGGACACTGATGAAAGGACGAGGCTTTGCATGTCGAACATCAATTTCACAAGAGACTTTGCAGAGTATCTACAAGAATCGCGCCTCGGATTTCTTTTGTTCGACAAGACAGCCGAAAGAGGGACAGGAATTACAATATTTCCAGGCACACTCTTCCAGCTACACACATTGGCAAACTCATGAATATGGCCAAAGGATGTGAGCTGCAAAATATGTTGAGGCGGGCCATGACGGTTAATGGTGGTTTATTGGTGTAGTTTTGAATGCGGCCGACCGGCCCGACACGATCAAATTCAATAAAGCCCAAACAGTGCTGGCGGCACCTTATGCTGCTTCCGTTGTGCTGGTGTGATGGGCAATAAAATCGAAACGAAAAACCAATTTTAGAGAAGTTCTCGTTTTTTATGGCCGCTCCGATTGACTTTTTACATTTATGTGTGCCAGCAGTGACAGCCTTTGATTTGGAATGGTGTCCCGTACCCGCACCGGAACCGGAATCTATTCAAAGGCAGAATCCGGGGGAAAAATTGCCAGGACGACAAACAATGTCATGGCTAATTGCAAGTGCACACAGTTAAATTTTGTTACCACTCTTCAAATGACAATTGAGCGGACTGCCATAATATTGCAAAAGAGTAAGTGTTTCGTGGAGTGGAACTGCAACTGACATAGATTCAGATGCCTCGTCACTGATATTGGACGAGTTCGGCAGTCAGCTTGACCGATTTATGTTCAAATCAAAAAATGTTTATTGGATGTTGATATTGCTACCAAAGAACCCGTAAAATTCGGTATAACTGGTCGAATGGAGTCGATAGGACTCAGAGCGGTTTTGTTGATATACTAAAAACACGCTGTCCATTCTAAAGAATCAAAGTCGATACATACTGGGTTTTGTAGTAATTCGAAAGACCTTAGTTAATCAAACTGAAAGTGAGTCTACCGAAATTGCAATCTGCTTCGCTTACCGAACTTCGAATTTTACGATTTGAGGTCATTGAACGTGCCGTTCATAGTTGCAGTTGCACAAATGTTTATCACCCATAAGTTTTAAATGTTTTAATGTTTTTTCAATGCAAATTAATTAATTCAGTGTGTGAAAAATACGAATGACATTTTTTTGTGGAGCAACTACTGATTTTTAGGGTTCCGTAGCCAAATGGCAAAAAACGGGATTCGTCATGTCTGTCTGTCTGTCCGTCCGTATGTCACAGCCACTTTTTTCCGAAACTATAAGAACTATACTGTTGAAACTTGGTAAGTAGATGTATTCTGTGAACCGCATTAAGATTTTCACACAAAAAATAGAAAAAAAAAACAATAAATTTTGGGGGTTCCCCATACTAAGAACTGAAACTCAAAAATTTCATCAAACCCATAAGTCTGGTGTATCTATGGATGGGTCTTCAAAAATGATATTGAGGTTTTTAATATCATTTTTTTCTAAACTTAATAGTTTGCGCGAGAGACACTTCCGAATTGGTAAAATGTGTGCCCTCCCTGTAACTTCTAAAATAAGAGAATGATAAGACTAAAAAAAATATATGATGTACATTACCATGCAAACTTCCACCGAAAATTGTTTTGAACGAAATCTAGTAAGTAGTTTTTTTTTAATACGTCATAAATCGTAAACTGCAATTTACCTTTCATTCAATCAAGTCAAATAAAAAATAAAAAAGCGCCCATAAGTGCGAGTCGGCCTCGCCTATGAAGGGTTCCGTAGCAGCCTATATGGGCTCGCATATAGTTAGATCTAAATCCCATCATTTAGGTACCTAATTATAATGTTTACTTATCAATAACTTAATTGAAAAAAATACACTATTTTATAAAACATCGATCAAAGTTACAACGAACTACAAGAACTTTTATATTATGTTACTTGCTGCTACGGAAACCTTCATGGGCGAGTCCGACTCGCACATGGCCGCTTTTTTTAGACTTTTTGGAAAAAAAAATATTAATCAAGGGTCTTGTATTCGTATTAAGGTTGTTTTTTGCTTTGATATTTTGCTATGATTTTCTTGTATTTTGGAGAATTTTTTTTCAATTCGTGCATAAATATTACAAATAAATAGCTACGGAAAAAAGGTGATTGAAATGTGAATTCTGCTCTGAATTTGTTTTTTCTTTTTACCAAAAACCAAACCGAACTTTTAATCTGTCATACTCTACTCTCTCAACGCGCATTCTCTTCAAATCACCATTTCGTTTTTAAAAATTGTCGCTCGCGCGCTTTGGCATTAAATATCGAAAAAGCGTGCCAAAGAGCGCCGACGCACGCACTCGTTTGATGCCGAATTGTGAAATTGGCATAAACCGTGCCCAATGACTTTGATCCAGATCAAGAGCTATTTCGAAGACCCAATTCAGCTATGTCTTTTGGACTTTTTTGACTTTTTACTTGTTTTCAGTTTTGTGACAGCTTTCTTATGGGCTTTCTAAGGCCTTACAAGCCGTGACACACATATGGTTTTGATACCATGGTATCAGTACTGTGACACATTGTGCAGCGAAGTATAGTTTGACAGTTGCCATGCTCCGGCAGACAAAAAAAACCCGTAACACACAACTAGTACAGACACCATGATGTGAATTCTATAGCATTTTCTATGAAAATGACAGGTAGTTTAAGTAAAACTATTCTCCACTTCATGATAGGGGCGCTGCTTTCGCTAGAGAGATGGCTATACCACGCAAAAAAATTCTAGTATCGATCAGTGTTTTTAGCACTCTCTCTTTATTTATCCCACGAAGCGTGTTCATTTTTCCCTTTTTTCCCTTTTCACCGTACTCAAATTCCCTTTTAAAATCCCACGATACTTTTTTGCGTCGAAATCCATTTTTTAAAAGTAAAATTTGTATTACACGGAAAGAAAATCGGGTAAAATTAACCTTAAGTATAAAAACCGCAGTTTGTAACACTGCTATGATTATTTTTTGGTACTAGAACATTTTGATAAAAGACGATTTACATTAAGCTGTTTTCATGGACAAAAAATTATAATTTGAATGTTTTTTTTTGTCAGATTTCTGAAGTTCCCACGATTTGGTGCTTTTTCCATTTTTCCATTTTTCCATTTTAACCAAACGGAAGGCTTTTCGGACATTGAAATTCCCACAAAAAGGGATAATATCCACGATATTAAAACACTGGTATCGATACCGCGCTCAAACCACCTTGTTCACCTGGTATTACCATGGTATACCCTGACATGTGGTTCATCTCGATACCATGGTATCGAAACCATATGTGTGTCACAGGCATATAGCTGGTTTCACGCACATCTTCTGATGATTGCAGGTTCAGATCGTTGAGGCTTTTCCCTCACACTGGACAGTTTATCACTTGAATAATCGTTCTCTCAAGTCATCGAAAGCGAAGTATTTTATTTATCCTTCCTATAGAATTGACAATCAATCAATCTTATTTAATGTCTCCCTGGTACTAGTAAAACTTCTTGGTACATAGGCGAACTAAATCGTAATTTTTTCACCCCTAGAGTAAAAAAATGGCGGACAAAACACCGATTCGCTTGATATACAGGGTTTTTTTTTTTAGAGGTATAGAACTTTAAGTTGGCAACACTATTTTAACTGCCGGCCATTTTGTCAGCTGTCAAGTGATTTATATTTAGTTTGGTTGGCCATTTCATCATGAACAAATTGACAAATGAACAACGCTTGCAAATCGTGCAAACGTCACAATCGATTTATTGAAGGAAACATTCGACGAGCGCATAATTTCGCGGAATGGACCTGTCAATTGGCCACCAAGATCGTGTGATTTGACACCATTGGATTATTTCCTTTGGGGATATGTGAAGTCGCTCGCCTACGCCAACAAACCAGAAACTTAAGGGGACTTGGAAGCCAACATTCGTGGCGTTATTGCCGACATACAGCCCCAAATGCTCGAAAAAGTGGTTGAAAATTGGACCTCTAGGCTTGGCTTCATTCGAAGCAGCCGTGGCGGCCACATGCCCGAAATCATATTTAAACATTAATGGCATAAAATTATCCTTCCAATAAAGCCAAATTGATGGGCATTAAATCGATATTTTTGTGTTTTATTTCAATTCGAAGTCCTATACCTCTAAAAAAAACACCCTTTACTTCTTCTTTTCCTCACCAACAACTTGATTTTTGTCTGTATATCTGTCATATCTTTATAAACAGTTAAGTGGTGCAGTGTATCGGACTGGATTTTCTAGTTTTTTTCTAAGCCGGCGCAGCGTGACCGATTTTATCGATTTTAGCCATTGATGCGGTATAGACTCAGAAGATCTATAGCTAGTAGACAGTTCAATCCAGCAGTCTTAGCTTGGCTTTAATTTAGATATCGATATTCTCTCAGTTACTGGGCGAAAACTTTTCACCATCGTTCGGGTTGAAGGGACTATTCTCCCTGTTGGCTGCCTCCTCCTGTCTGTAGAAAGCTCTTTATGCCTATCCCATATAACTTTTTGGATGGCTGTTATTCCGGGTCTTCTTTAGTTGTTCGGCTATGTGCGACCTGTTCAAGTTCCGAACACTCCACCAACATTTATCCGAGTTTATAATTTTTTATTGTGTCGTTGCGATATTGAATTCCGTATTGCGGATCTGCATTTAAAATTCCTAAAGACCTTGGTTCGAAATAATTATGTAGAAGTAGCTAACTAAAAAGTTCGGTCTAACTAGGAGGACATCATTTACTCCAGAGAATGCATCCGCTGTCGTTTCGAACACGATTATAAAGGGTGATTTTTTAGCTGGTTTGGTTTTGGCAACACTGGTTTTGACAGCTGACGTGTGTTTAGTACCTTGTGTCACTGTCAAACAGCTTCAGTTTGGTTTGCAATTTAACCATGGATCGGCTTACAAATGAACAACGCTTGCAAATTATTGAATTTTACTATCAAAATTCGTGCTCGGTTCGAAATGTTCATCGCGCGCTGCTTCCATTTTATGATCGGCATTCTCGACCTTCTGAGCAGTCTATTCGGAAGATTGTGACCAAATTTCGCACCAAATTTACTTTGTTGGACATTAAACCACCAACACGTTTACGTACTGTGCGTAGTGAAGAAAATATTGCGGCCGTATCAGCTAGTGTGACAGAAGACCGCGAAATGTCGATTCGGCGCCGTTCCCAGCAGTTAGGCCTTTGTTACAGCACTACGTGGAAAATTTTGCGGAAGGATTTGGGCGTAAAGCCTTTTAAGATACAGCTGGTGCAAGAACTAAAGCCAGCCGACCTACCACAACGCCGAATTTTTGGTGAATGGGCTCTTGGAAAGCTGGCCGAGGATCCGCTTTTTTATCGAAAAATTGTGTTCAGCGATGAGGCTCATTTTTGGTTGAATGGGTACGTAAATAAGCAAAATTGCCGCATTTGGAGTGAAGATCAGCCAGAAGCATTGCAACAGCTACCAATGTATCCCGAAAAAGCCACTGTTTGGTGCGGTTTATGGGCCGGCGGCATTATTGGGCCATATTTCTTCAAAGATGATGCGAATCGCAGCGTTACTGTCAATGGTGAACGCTACCGAGCGATGATAACAAACTTTTTTTTGCCCGAAATGGAAGTTCTTGACTTGCATGATATGTGGTTTCAACCAGACGGTGCCACATGCCACACAGCACGCGAAACAATGGCGCAATTGCGAGGCGAGTTTGGTGAACAGTTAATTTCACGTTTCGGGCCGGTCAATTGGCCGCCTAGATCGTGCGATTTGACACCATTAGATTATTTTTTGTGGGGGTATGCCAAGGCTAATGTGTATAGGGACAAGCCCGCTTCGATTGACGCACTGGAAGCCAACATCCATGCATTCATTCGTGAGATACCGGCCGATATGTGTGAAAGAGTATGCCAAAATTGGACTCAGCGGATGGGCTACATGAGACGCAGCCGCGGTCAACATTTGCATGAAATTATCTTTAAACATTAAATTGCAAGGTTCAAACTATCGATTCAAATAAATATTTCATTCATTTTTTCGAATTTTTTGTGTTTTTTTTTTTAAAAAAGTTCTAAACCTCTTAAAAAATCACCCTTTAGATTAGATTGTTTGGGGGAGGTGGAAGCAAGTTGCCATATCACTGCGGCCACAAGTGAGCCCATTGGGATTTCCTCCATTTAGAGTTCGCTCATGATACCGGACCTGGTGATAAATCCTAGTAGCTGTCAGATATGTCCTCTGACTCAATGTAAGGTTTTTTTTAAGGATTGTGTTGACGTAGTCTGATTATACATTCACAGTAACACAATATGTGTTCTGCTGATTCTTCGTCCTCGTGGCATAGTCTGCAAGTGGTATCATAGTCATAAGGTGTTTTTTGACTTGACAATGTCCAGTGAGGAACCCTGTGAGTATACGAATCTGACTACTAGTTAGGCATGCTAAGTTCCTCGGAATTTGGATGGTCCAAACAAGACGCAACCTCAACTTCTGGATAACAGTGCTATGTGTTATTTACGTAAAAATTATTTGTTGTACTCGACTCATGCCAAGTCCCCACTATTTTACCTCGCGAAAGAATTGTCCGGTGAGCGGTGAATTAAATCGGCGCTAAATTTTGACCTTTGCAGATCAAAACCATTTGTGAGTTGATTATTTTGTGAAATACTTGAAGAACGATCTAAGAGTGTAACAAGAAAATAATATCCATCTGCCAATATGTCCCATCTATATCCTTCAGACTTTTTATCTGCGCACTGGAGAAAAGTACGGTCGCTAAAATTTACGACGATTCCGGTCTTAAGCATACAAATTCACACACATACATAACCGAGTTCAGGTCTAAAGCTTACCTGACGATAAAAAATATTTTAAATAAAGGAACCAAAACATCTTTTACATCTATGTTCATGTTTTATTTTCTTAATGATTCATGCTTACTTTTTACAAACTATTTGAATTTTACATTCTTCTTGTTTCGTACTTTTTCATATAATATAATAATATTGTATAAACTAATTAAGGTACATCCATATAAAAAGTATTTTCTTTATCATTGATTTTTCTTTTTTGTGTAGTTTTTTCATCAGAAATAAAACTAACGAATTTCCAAATTTTCAAAATTAAATTAGTTGTTTTTTTTTTTTTTTGTTTTGTGTGGGGTTTTATTTTTTTTTTGGAAATATAAAAATTATAATGAATTCTTAGTCGAATAGTTGCATTATATAATTTATTTGCTTAAAAGTTTCACTGAGTAACGCTTATGATGTTTTTTTTTTTTTGTAATTATGTATTTTTTTTTATATATATAATATATAGTTTATATTTAATCTTAACTGCTACATATAATTATAATATCGATTTTCAAACTTTTTTTCACTGTAGGTATTATTTTGTTTTCAATATGTTTGTTTAAGTTGTATTTACAATAATATGAGACACAAAGGCTTATCGAGAGAGAGATAGAGAGAGAGAAAACTCTGCACGTAGACATGCATTTAAGGTATGTAGTATCTATTTACTAATATTTAAATTTACAGATTCTTTTTTTCTTTTTTTTTTAGAAAGTTTGTTCAATCCGGAAAGGGGGACTTACTTTGTTCACTTTTGAGTCTAGAACGATTTTATTTTTCGTTGTTATTGCTATTTTCAAACATGCAACGTGGCTGTTGGTAACGGAAACAGATTGAGCGGAACTGGACCTCAAACAACATGCCAATCTCGGTCTAGCGTCGCAGTTTTTGATGGACCCGTTAACTTTTTCGAATGCACAATAATAATGCAAGTTTAATTTAAGCTAAAATGAAGGAAGAAAGTGTCCCCTTTCCTGATTGCTTTAAAATAAAAGCTCCTAAAAATGCTTCTTGTTGTTATTTTACTCTTGGTGGTATTTTTGGGTTTAAACTACTATTTTTTTATTTTTATCGAGCAATCATGATCTTACGCGTTAAAAATGTATGTACAATAAATAAGTGAATATTCTTCTCTTTAGTAATATCAATTACGTAGTGGTCGATGTATTTACAATTTAATTGTCCTTCAAACAAAATTTTACATTATTTTTCACATTAGGAAAAACCTTTCCAAAGTGTCGGCTGATGTTTGAAAATGAAATAAATCGATAAATGTTTGCAAGAGTTTAGTGCAGATTTTCGTAGATCAAAATAAATTGGTGTTCTGAAAAAATGGTTTCGATTTAAAACGCTAGTTTTTGCTTTTATCTACCACTCAATTGATTTAGTGTTGATAATATTTTATTTCAGGAATTATCATTAAATGTTGACGAACCGATGAATGGTCGATAACTCCTGAACCATGCGTGGTACCGGTTAGGATTTTATTAAGAAGTGTGTCTTGCTCTTACGATGCCTACATATACATACACATTTATATTGACTAATATATCTTATTTTCAATACGTCCCTATTTGTAAATGCTTATGATTACTTTTTGTTTTTGGTTTTCTTTCTTTGTTTTTAATGATTATGAGTCTTTTAAATGGAAAAAAAAAGTTTGTTTGCTGATTTTTCAACCTGTCTGTTATAGTTCGAAGGAAAATTAAATATATTAACGATATATAAATATAGCAGCAAGACAGAGATGTAATTAAAAATTAAATGAACCAAATTATCCTACACGAAATTGTTTCATTCGAAGTAATAGCATCGTGAATGAAAGCGATAAACCAAATGCAATCGTCTGGTGGGTACACAGTTGCGGAGATGCGGAATTGCTGCGGGATTTTGAGCTAGCCACAACTTCAGCATCTTCGGGTGGTAGCTCGACGTTGTTGTTCGCAACTATGAATTGGAAAATGTCGCTGACCTGTAAGGAAAAAGATTAAATAAATACAAATGATGTAGAGAAGTGAATATGATATTTTTTTAAGGACTTAGTAATGAGGAAGGTACAGTTTACAGTAGTAGGTACCGCAGCGTAACCGTTGTGCGACTAAAGTTGCAATTTGGAACTTTTTTTCGAGAGCCTGCCACAATTTTTTGCTATTTTAGCCTTTATGTATTTTATTTGGGAAAGGTACTTCCTTAATTTTTGAAAAACAGTTTATTCCAAAGAAATACGTTTAAAATGTAACTCGGTTATAACAACACTATTGAAGTGTTAAGCGAGCCAAGCCAATGCTCGTTTAATATCGTGTGAAACCGAGAATTCTAAATTTGCAGAGTAGCTTCAGAAATGACTGTTTTTTTCTCCCCCCGGCCTTTTTTTAAACGACTATTCAAAGATCTGCAAAGGACAAATCTTAAAAAAACCCCATTTAGCTATTCTCTAGAAAAATAAGTTTTTTTTGTTTTTTTTTCCAATTTTTTTTTTTATAATTATCTAAAAGCTAAAAGTTAGTTCAAGACTGAATATAACTTTTTAATTTGTGTAGGAATTGAAAAGACACGAATTTAAAAAATTAGAAAGGTTTTTTTTTTAATATACTTATTTAAAAAAAAGATGAGCTGTTTCTCAGCTTATCTGCAACTATATTGAAGATCGAAAATGCTGTCTCTACACTAGCTTTCGTAAATGGAAGTGATAGAATAATTGTTGCCAATTTTCCTATAATATGCTGAAACTTCTTGACTCCAGCAGCATCTGCTTTGCTATCAACTTCGCCCCAAAAACACTCCGAAGAATTAACGTTTGACCAACTGCACATAAGTATCAAATTCCATGCAACTGCAGCAAGCGGGCGAACGGACAACATAAACAGGAACAATCACAATCAATAAACAAAATATACAAAAAAAGTATTGCCCTATTTATTGCTTCCATTCACCCATATGATTGTGAGATTCTAGCTTTTCAAAATTATTTAAATTAAGGAAATGCTGGTCAAACCTTTATATATTTTACTTAAAATTAATTATTTTTTTGGCAAAGCGGCAGATGGCATAGGACCCTAATTCCCCATTATATACCGTCAACTGCCCTAACAATGACCGGGTACCTAACATTGACCAAAAACAGAAAAATATTTCTAAACACCGTGGTGGGTAATTTATTTATAATTTGTATATAATTTTTAGTTTTTTTGTATTAGGCTATTTGTCACTAGATGGCATATTATATTATGTTGAAGGGAAAAAATAAATGTATGTGAGTTTTAGCGGGAACTTTTCCTATAAAGGTGTGATTTTGAGTGGTGCAAACTTTTGCCTGTTGTACCGAAACTACCGTTTGTATAGCAAAAAATTAGTTATAGGGAGTAGCTCAACTTTTTTTATAATGAAAAATATTTTTGTTTGTCTGTAAAAATACTATACAATTATAAATAATCAGGTTTTTGAAAAAGCTATTCGAAAATTTATCAAATTTCCTAACATTGACCGACTGGATCCTAACATTGACTACTGCTTCTTTTTAACTTTTTGTAACAATTACCAATATTTTATTGAATAGATTACCCTAAATACTTCACAAAATTAGTTCTTCGTAATTTAATTAATTGTAATTTAATATTTTTGCAATTAAAAGGTAAAAACTAGGTTTCTTTTAATTTAACTTATTATAGTTTAAAAAAATGTACATTTAAAAAAAATATATTACGTAATCAGTAAAAGCAAATCGAACTAAAGTTTAACTTTTGAGAAAAAAAATAAAATAATAAAAAAATATACTCGCTGCCCTAACATTGACCACTCATTTTTTCCTATATAAATCAAAAACGAATCGACAAAATTTGGTAAATCCTTGACTTTATGATACAGAACGATAATCTAATAGTCGAAAGTTGTAGATATCTATAAAAAGAGCTGTAAAATTCAACGTCAGAGTTCAAAACTGGTCATTAGGGTAGTTGACGGTATTTAAGAAATGGTTAAGGTGAATTTAATTTCAGTGCGAGCAGATAGCGACGGAGTGAGTTCCATGTCGAATTGTCGACTTAGATTAGGTTAGGTAAATGGGTAGGTAGAGCAGGGTGAACCCTACAATACCGCACTTAGGTCCTCGACTTCAATTGACAAAACATTTAATAAAGGTGGCTTAAGGCTTAAAGCTAGTTTTAAAAAAAAAAAATTGTATGTCCTATTTAAATTATATTAAATACCTACTGTTTTAGAAATGAATTTATTCTAATAATATCTTATGAAACATTTTCACATGGTTCGATGGTTTCCAGGTATATTTTGCTAGCTATGCCAAATAACATGCAGTCAAACATTCCAAAAATCAGAAAAGTTGTTATATGACTCAAAAACCCAACAGGTAAATTTCGGTCAGCTTCTTGGTCTCCTTGAAGAAGACTAAGTGCTATAGGATGGCGCACGGATACTCTCTCTCTTTATAGTAAGAGATCAAAATGTGAGTATAGGGATAGGCTCTTCAGAACTGAGGGTTTCTTTTTTGAATTTAAATTTTGGTTGTACCTACTCGTTTGCCATACCCGTTGATAATGTTTCCAGGTTTCAACTGTAATTAGAAATGTAACGATGAAAAATAGTGTGTAACCGAAATGGACGTGTGAGTTCCAAATCGTTTAGTATAGACAATTGGACGAGGCAGGTTTCTAATTTGGAATAATATGGGCTAAATCTTAGATGCTTAGAATAAAATCTAGCTAATGGATTTGTACTGGGACTGGCGCACTGAGTTTCACAGAGCACTCCTGTGCGAGAGCGGGACTTACGGTGCTTACTTTAGATAAAATATTTTCAAAAATATTTATCCGCAATTTTGTTGAGATAAAATTAGTTCGGCACTTTTTTTGGAATACCTACTAATAGTATCTCCAAAAAAAAAATATCATTAAAGTGCTTTTTGTAAAAGAAGGCAAAATTCATGGTAACAAATTTTGAAGTGAGAAAAGTACTGTTCTTGTTCTTTTAATATATAGGATATAAACACTACCCGTCCTTTTAATTTTGATTGAAAAATGAAGTAGGGTTTTCGACAAAATATTCAAACTTTAGAAGTACTTAGTCAGATTGTCAGACGCAATTATTTTGGGATCAGTAACTGACCCATTTTCAGGGGGAAAAAAACTGAAAATCCGATATACGGCATCATAGAGAAATATTAAGTTTTGAATTGCTATATTACGTCGGATATCAAATATTTAAAAGTAATGAAAAACTGAATAGGCACTCATATTCGATTCCTTTATGTTGATTCATCCTTTCAATCGAAATCAAAATTTTGTATCCCATTTTATGGGAACATTCGTTGATATTGGGGACAAAACAAAACGAAGTACACGACTGAGTCGTACGAAACTTTCTCTTTAATTGCAAATTTTTAATATTTCGTTTTTGCCACCTAAATCAAAGTAGTATCTTCAGCACGCAATCACAACAAAGGTCGTTTTAGCGCCTTTAACTTTCAGCGAATAGTTTAGGATACTAAATAACAAATAAAACTAAAACTCCAAACACTAAAATAAAACAAATTACAACAATTAGGTAATGACAAATGCCTGCATCTGCAGCTCGATTGAATATTGAAAGTATAGAAGGACTCATGACTAGGTTATACGTGGTTGGCCGTAATCAGTTACTAGGGGACGTCATCAGCAGTTATTAAAAAAAATCTTTAGCTGCCAAGCTGCCTATCAGACGACAGGCCTTCTTGAACCTTCAAACTCCAGACAAATATGAAAAAGAATCCACTTATAGTCCGAAAGGGACTTCGAGTAGTTGTAGAGAATTATCATATAATCGATTCTCTCCCAAAAAGTTTTTTGTGCTTGCGGAACATGGAAAAGAGTAGGCTGGAATATTGTTAGTAATGCAAGCAAACATTTCTTTGTAAATTTGAAAAACCCGTCAAAAAAAATAGTTTATAAAAAATAAACAGAAGAAACCGAATATCATCAATCAATGAGAACAAAAAATATGTATTATTATATACTTTGTTCAGTAATTAGCTTTGTCTTTTTAAGAAGATGTATGCATTCTTTTTTTAATCAGATAAGGAAGATACAAAAAAAAAACGATACCAAAAAGTAGGCGTGGCAATGAACTAAATAGCTTTTTATCTTCTCGGTGGCTTGAGAAATTTTGAAATTTTATGACAAAAACTGGTAAACGACACAAATCCGCCAAAAGTTTTATTTATTTTAGTAGATACCGTAAAATGGGGTGAAAGCTGTACAAAAAGCCTTTCTATTATATGGCAAGCAAAACATTCCATGTAGCGAGTCACCCAGTCGCTGGGGTGACTAACGACGGGAAAGGGGTGTCTAGCGACAGTAACGGGGTTACAAGCAACTACACAAAAACAACGAGTTAATCCATTAAAAGTTTGAACCTGAAAACAATAATTTAAAAAAGTAGTACAAATAATAGTACAACAAAGTATTATTTTGAAAGGATTTAGTCTAACGGAAGTTTTAAATGAATATTAAAAAGCTAGACAGGTAGCTAAAAAAGTTTGCGGAAAAAGATACCGATGAATTTATTCGGAACTTGACACACCATCTTCCATGTATCGCGAGCCTCGGAACATTCCCATCTTATATTATGGTGTTGCAATTTTCTATACCCTAGTATTGTTGCTAGTCACCACTTTGCCGTCACTAGTCACACCATTTATATCAGAGAAATATATGCGTCAAATCTACTGCCTAAAACATTTTGTTAAATATAGTTCATTATTTACCTTCTTTCTTATTTTCTTCCTAAAAAGAAAGGCTTTGCCGCAAACACATTTCCAACAGTGAATTTCACACCGAAAAAAGTAAAGAGCAAAAAAAACGCTTCCAAACACATGCCACGATTGAAGGCAATTTGGCGCGAATTTGGGTGTCAAATCTACCCCATTTTACGGTTCATTCAATTGAATTGGAAGTATCGAACTTTTAAATTTAGCAGCTGACGCATTACGAGGAAAAGAAAGACGAGACGTGTTGGTCATCTCTCTTTATACTCCCGTATTTCGTCTCACATTGACAGAAATCAGTGCAAACTTTGACATTATTCACTATAATACACTATAAAGTCATAAAGTCCATAAAACTCGATTTCCAAAGAGGTACTTCCCATTTGAAATTTACAATTTACCGACTACACATGGAACGCTACCAACTGAACCTGATGTTCATTAAATTCATCGTGTCAAGCCCACTACAGTTCACAATGTATGAATTAAAAGTCAATATTTATATTCACATACACGCACCTCATTCCATCCGTATCTGTTCTTAGCCTGCACAATAGCCTCATAATACGCGCCAGGATGTAGATTCTTTATGGTATACGACATAATATGTGTCAGTGGCTCCGACGCTGGTCTATGCTCTGGCGTCAGGATGAAGTCGTGCCATCGTCCGGGCTGTTGAAACGTGTCATTCATCTGAAAGATTATAAAAAAGAAACAAAAAATACATTATCCACTGTTTCATTACTTTATTCACTCACATTCAAAGTGCTAAATGGACGAACGAATTAACAAGGAGTATAATATTCCACGATACAGTAATTGAAATAATGGATGTGCTAAAGAAACTGAAAATAATTGCATCACTCATCAAAGAAGTCGGGTGTAGTGTAAAGGAAACCCTACGTAGCTAGGTAGAAAACAAATACCGATAGGCGTGGATGAAGGTGAACAAACAAGAACTTCCAAACAACAGTAGCAGGAGTTCGGCTAAATCTTCGCTTGCTCTAAAAACTTAATGAAGCACGTGATTAAAATTGCATTTAGCTATATTATCCCGTTCTTAATTATGCAACGCGAACGATGTTTTTAATGAGATCTTAGCGTGAGCTACACGTATAGTGGGTGGCACGCCACCACTCCTGTCTGGCTGCTTCAGTAACCGAGAACATTCCGATTTCAAATAAATGAGATGGGTGCTATGGGATTTTACTTCTCTGATTTTCAATACCTCTTGCACTTCATTTCAGTAAAATCGGAATTAACAGCAAATAACACTTTCATACGATTTTGTGCAATAGATACTGTTTTCTTCTCAATTACGAAGAAAAATTGTAGGTGGCAGAGTGATTCGTCTGAATCTCACTGGAGGAGTTCTATTGCTCGACGAGGTACGTAGATACATAGTAGGTACTCGTATATCGTTCTTTGCCGAAGTGAATAGTGATCAATTAATGTAACTCAACGTAAAGTAAAGCAAAAAATAAACTCAATTGAGGATTTTGAGATTGTTTTTGTTTTATTCTGTTTAGGGAAAGAGTACAAGCAGCTGACAGTATCCTTCACTATTCAGCTGCATCAGCTTAGGGCATCATTAATTCTGTCGACAGAAAGTTCCTATACCTAAGCGTGAGAACACGCTCTTGATCTGAGGTACCGAGGATATATTTGCACTCGAATCTCGTATTAATTACTTTTCCTCGAAGTTTGCTGCCATAATGAGGTTGAGGCGAATGGTGAAAGTATAAGAGTTTCATTTGTAAGTTTTAGCATAATCTTTGCAATTCAGTGCTTAAAGTCATCATGTCGATTCGCAAAAATAGGAAATTATTTACGTACTTCAGTGCAGTGGGAACTATTTCACTTAAGGCATCACTGAAGCGGCTCTTTGGATTGCATCGAAATGGAGAGATGGTTTGTGATAAGTATTCTTAAGAAACAGGCACTTGGAAGTCAACATATATTTTGGACTTTGACATCCAAGTGGGGTAACATTTTTCACAGTTCAAAAGAGATGTCATAAGCAAATTCTGCAGATCGAGTTTATACCTTCTATTCAAACAAGTCCCTTAAAAGGGGATGTATCCAATAGATTCACGTTAGGTAGGTACCTCGCTTGAGCAGGTTTCATAAGAGAGAGAATTTGACATATTTAGAGCTAAGGTCAGTGAGGATTTTATTGTAAAATTGTGCGAAATGTACTTCTTTAGCCAACTGCTGCTGCAGCTGCTCTCACATCCACCCAAGTGACACCAGAATATTCCGACCTCTGTCCATGTGCAAGGATAAGAGTGATTTTGGTGGGCGCAAACTCACGTCAAACGTATTGGTTAAAAAGCACACATGGGGTTTCAGAGAAAGATGGATAAACATTTTATAAATAAATCTTAAGAATGTACGGAGATCGTGCAGACGACCGAAAAGCGTCTATTTGGGAGCGGTTGCGGTTAACAGCGGCAAGAATAGTTTAGCCTTCGACTTGTGAGTGAACTTCTTATAACAATCCGCATCAGTGCTACATTCGCCAACATCAGCCTTATATCTATATGCGCTCACGACCTGCGTAGAGGAGAACAACGATGCTAGAAAAGACAGCAAAAAAATATGTTTAAACAAAATGTCTTATGTAGGTGCCTATGACAATAAAATCGTCCTCTGTGAGTTAAATGCCAAAATGTTTATGAAGGGCATCTTTGATATTTCATTTCGGGAAGCATACCCTAAACGACATCACGTTTGGAAACAAATTTAGGCTCATTGATGTTGCTTCCCTAAGAAATCCATTAAATACCTACAGAGATAATTACCTAAAGAAAAGTTTCATCACAAGCAACCTAAAGTTCTTACGTTTAACTTGGGACTTTTTAATTAGCCCCCACCCCAATGTAGGCCGGAAATCGAAACGGTATAATTATTACGACACAAACTTAAAACGTTTTTCTTCTTATTATATACATATACCTACCTACTTTTATAAAATAAATCTTCATGAAACAGAATTTTGTATTCACATAATTTTAAATTCAATGGGCCTTACCAATAATTATTTTTTAACCTTTAGCTTATATATTTTGTAGGTCACAATATGCAATTTTGAATGGAAATTTTCGCCGCTGTGAGTTCGAAAAACTTAGCCTGGACACTAAAAATGATTATTAGTGTGGCGGAATATTTTCATGACGCTCTATACGAATTGCAAGTTTGATTTATTTTTTTTTTATTTCAAATTTACACAGAAACATGGTATAGACAATGTACCAACGCACATTGAAGTATAGAACCTTTTTTTATTAAGTACTATCTTCTAATACCTGTTAGAATATATTAATATCTCTCCTAAGTTCAAAATGTGAACTAAAAACCATAAATAAATCTTCCGAGAAAGTTATAAATTATGCAAATCAGTTTGGAACTATTTTTCTTTTGCAAAAAAGTTTAAGGACATTTACAAGTGCCGACAGCTTGTTGGTACCTACTTTTTAATGAGTTCCAAATATTTAAAAGCTTTCATTTTTGCACATGAAAATAATTTGGTAATTAACGAAAAAGGTAAAAAAATACTAGACACGCACAACACACACACATTCCGATTTCAACCAAACTTCACAAAAACCATATATGTGTGGAAGTTTGGTTAAAATCGGTAAATGCGTTAAGGCGTGAATCGGCGACAAACGAACAGAGTTTAAAGGCTCAATTTTTATATAAATATATAAATAGATAGATAGATTTGATAGGAACAGGAAATGGTTTCCGCTTCCATTCAAATGATGTTTACTTTTGGCTAAATTGCTCATCACGTTGGTGACTTTTGACAGGCTTATATCACGCCCTGACTATTGAGTAAATAAATAATTCAGAAGTTCATATCACAAACGACTATTAATAAATCCATACCTTAGATTAAGGGTATTCACGATTTTTTCAAAACCAATAACTACTTCTCTGATAAACACTCATTATGTTCAATTTAAAATTAATTAGTGTTCGTGGAACCCTTCTTTGTGGTTATTTGGCAGCAAGCCGAAATGCACACCACTAATTAGCATCAATCCGTGCATCTCGCATTTATCTTTTATCATCGTACACATAAAGTGAATTCATGAAATCAAGTGAACCGTTTAATCCAATCACCCCATGTCTACATACAGTGATATTCAAAGAATTCATTAAATTAATCACTGTCCGCCGGCTTAACATCATTGTATGCATGTAAAATTATCGCGAATAAATGCAAATATTATCTGCGTAAATAATAAATAAATTAATTTACAAGTTCATAAAGACCTAAAGCGTTGTTGGACCCACTGCTTCATACGGGCAAAAAAAAATTAAATTAAATTCGTTACATGCTCTCCAAGCATTGACAAATATTGAACAAATCATTCGGCACGGTTTCGACGGCAATTAAATTACATCCGCCTTTGATAGACATTCATCAGGGATGTGACAAAACAAGCAAAAATAAACGATCTCAATAGAGTTCATTTGGATTTAATCGAAAAATCTGAACGCTCCTGGTGGTACCTACCAGCACAGCATCGTTGTCGCTGAGGATGTCAATACAGTCCAGTCAGCTCGTACTCAGTTTT
This sequence comes from Cheilosia variabilis, assembly GCA_951230905.1. NCBI lineage: Eukaryota > Metazoa > Arthropoda > Insecta > Diptera > Syrphidae > Cheilosia > Cheilosia variabilis. Next base: position 35,552,629 of record OX579676.1, read on the forward strand.
AATTTTTTCATCGTTTCTCTTTTTTTTTCGGATGCATGAACCCGACTTCGCCCATACGCCGGCGGACTCGCACAAGTCAATTTCGCCCGTTTTCAAATTATATTCCTGTGCACTTTGTTGGAAGGAAAAAAAAATCAAGCCAACGGATAACACGAGCGCGCAGACACAGAAATATTATGTTCATACCTCGAAGGAGAAATACTGCAACTATGTACTACATTGTGTGGCACACAGGGAGCCATTTGTGACTGCGAATCCGGGGAAAACAAATTAAATTCAACCCGCAAATGGAAAACTGTGTTTTTGACCCAGTATAGCTTTCGGAAAGCTGGCAGCTGCAGCAGCAATAAATTGACCACGACCGCCACCACCCAAAGGACAAGAAAGTAAGTTGGGCAAAAATAAAATTAAATTTAGAAAACACTCAAGACAAACTTGGAAATAATTACAAAACCCAGTAAATATAAACATAGACCCAAGGATATGTGTATGGCACAGTCAGTGCATTATGCATTCCTTGCGCTTTCTCTTACCAGGACTCTTCGATAAAGCAGGCGAACTTCTTCCAACGGCGGGTAGCTATCAATTTTCCATGTTAAATTGTAACTGTCAGTGGATCTTCCCCATTTCGGTGAGTAGAATTCAGCTGGCCCCGGGCGACCAGATAGCTCCATATATTTCCTAGAGCGTCCCAGTGAGTTATCAGCAACACAACTGTAATTAAGATCAAAGCAGTACAGAATTAGTTTGTTAATTAACTTTAAAGAAAATAGAAAAAAATGTTTTTACATAAATAAAATACTTGGAATATTTTTTTTCTCCCTATGATCAATTTCAATATTGGGTTATATATCCCTCTGCTATGATGTTCGTCAAGGAGCACATCCGACCAACTGTGCGCTCTCATAATGGTACAAAAGGCTTGAGGCGGTAGCCAGCCGCACTTTACTACACATATTTGGCAGGTGGCATGTGTCCTTCGATACTTTGACCCCTTCAAAAGCGGATAAAAATAATTCTGATGTGAAAGTCACTGAGTAAAACGATCCGTAACGCAGCACGCTTAAGCTGAAGACATTGGGCCCTAGCAATAAACTTTTTTAGTCTCGACTCTAAATTTTCGTTTAGTTCACTGAGGGTATATTTTTCATACAAATTTTGCAATTGCGAGCTTTTGTAAATTTAAAGTTGAGACTAAAAATGCTTATTGCTAAGGCCCAATATCTGAATGCGAGCACCTCCAGCAAATTTGAGGTGCTGCAAAATTAAATAGTAGGATCAGGGCCAGACCAACCATATGTGCAAGGTGTGCAAGCGCACAGGGCGCCAAGTTCTGGGGGCGCATTACTAGAAAAGAAAAACTAATTTTATCCTGCGCGAACAAATACTGCCATTTGCATTGAAACAAAAAGCTTGTTGAAATAAGCCTAAAATAATAACATCCACCACACCTGTGCTGAACTATTTCTTGCATATTGACTCATGTCACTGTTGCAACTTCAAGGAGAATCTAACTCAAAATATCGCAAAATTAAAAAGTCCCACTAGACCTATGCAAGTTCACTTCTTACTTACATAATCTCAAAATATTCCACCCTGTTCGTGTAGGTTTCTTGCACAGCTACTTACATTTAACAAAAGAATCTAGTTTAAAAATCTCAAAACAAAAAATACCTCAACAGAAAAAACACATTGAAAGTCTACCTCCTGGGTGATGCGGAAAAGACTTGTACATGAGTGCAAAGATGAAAAAAGGGCGCTTTCTGTAAATCTTGCACAGGGCGCTAGTTTGGCTGGATCCTGCGCACCTACCCGATAACCCCCGCAAATTTTGAAAATAAAATTCTCTCTTAAATCGCATATCTGTGAATACATGTGAAGCAATCAAAAAAATGTTTAATGGCGAGGGGTGAAATAAAATAAAACAACTGAACTGTCAGGTTTCTATGTGCAAGTGTATGCGTGCGGCTAATTTACTTTAACATGGCACACATACTTTCCCATATAGTAACACGGGAAACAGCTTGTAGGCAAATTCTCTTAAGTTGTAAGAGCTGACTGTCTATTTAATACTTAGTTTATGACCACGACCAGTCACTGAAGAAATCTTTTTTTTTTCTTTTTTTTTTATTCTAACTGAAGAGCAAGTTCATCTGGTGAAAAGATGAAAACATGCGAAGGCAAAATTGCCACCTATGGTAGAAAGAAAATCGCCGAACATCATTTTGCGCGAATGGACTACTTATGTTAGGAGCTAGTAAGTTCTGATTAGAATCGGCCTTCAAGACTCAAGAGTGAGTCGATTTAAAAGGATGTACCAAACTTAACATACAAATCGCACATAGATTTGACAAAAAGAAAACACACAAGCAAAACAAAAATTTAAAAGAGTCTAGCGAAATAGTAATGGGGATGCAACTCCAGCTACGCAGGATGTACTCGTATATTTGATAGTCGAGAAACAACTAGCGCCTCTATTAAAGTGAGCGCATTTGCCTAGTGCCGTAGTACTTTCTAGAGATCTGTAATCTAGTGACTAGTGGAGCATTTGCCTGGTCCGCTTGTTAGTCACAACTTACAAATGATGCCTTAAATGGGCGTGTTTGCAACGTACACACGTACAGCTGATTTCAGTACACACACAAAGTTACACACAAGCCCATTTAAACTAGCCAAGGTATACCCTGCAAAAGCGACTATCATGCTGATGTTGAAATATTACTCTGCTAGTGACAGAGGCAATGGTAAATCCTTTGGAATAGTCATCTATCACACAACACGTATTCATACTTAAAAGGTAGGGATGCATAAAATGTGATAGCTCATTTACCTGTAGTTGCCGAAATCCTCCTGTTGGATGTGTCGCACAGTCAGTGTGTGTCGGTTTCCTCTTGATGACATAATTCTTCTATCTGTTGTTTGAATAGGGAATGAATTTTGATACCACGATACCTAAACAAAGAGAGAAAAGAGTGTAATGCTTTTTTTTTTGTATTTATAAAAAGGATTGTAGGTGTTTTTTTTTTTGTGATAAAAAGTTTCTAGACTAATTCACTATATACAGTCGTTTGGTGTGGTGTTTTATTTTGCCACAATTAATGGAGGAACATTATGATAAGGGTTGCGAGAAGAATATGATATGAAACAATTCCAGAGAGTGTTGTGATTGCACAGTGTAATTTGAGATACATCTGATGTCCTTAAATCCTGACCAATAAATCTGTGCCCATCAATTAGTGTATCTTATGACTAGACTAGACAGCTTAAAAGGGTATGCGCATATCAAGGGTGTTTTTGCGGGGTCCTAGTAATGTGAGAGGTCTCGTTTTGTGTGTCTTTCGTAAGCTAACCTGCGTGCTAGCGAAATGTAGTAAGCTTCCTACATCTACAAACGTGTACCTACACTGAAAATAAAGTACCAGGTAATATTGACAAAATTCGATTCTAAAATTTCAACAAAAATAGTTTTGTTGAACTGACAAAAAAATTCTTGTAATGCTAAAAGAAATTTAACTCAAGTTTTGTCAATTTGAACGATATTTTGTCAAACGGATAAAACATTTACTACAAAACTACTTTGTCAGATTAACAACAACATTTTCAGTTATATTGCATCAATTGAACAATTTTATTGTTGAATTAAGAAAGTTTTTGTTATATCCATTAAAACAGAACCAAAAATCACTTTTGTGAAATTGACAAAACTTTTGCAAAATGTTTGTAAGCCAAACAAAATACAGATTTTAAATAATACATACAAACATTCTGTTGAAATGAAAAATATTGCTTGCAGATTTGATACAACTTTTGTTGAATTAATAACACAAGAGTGTTGAATTGAAAAAAATACAATTTTAACGGGGTAATACTTTCAATGCAATGCTTTTGATGGCGTCATATATTATTTGACAACCGTGGTAAAGTAGTTTGTTAATGTGCTTAAAAATTACCTAAAAAAGTGAGTTCAAAATTCTAAAAGTAAATAAATCCGATTATGGATGAGGACAGGAAAAATAAACATGTAAACCACCCTTTAGATATAAACTGGTAAGAATTGCAATTTGGTAATATAGCATTGTTTAATATGCATTTTATTATCTTAAATTACATAGATCAAAATTGACCTGAAAGCTATGTTCCCGGATTCTTTAACCGAAGCTTCAAGACGCAACTTCAAATAGTGAAGAAGATGACTACATCTTCATCGTTATTTATTTATTTTCTTATTTTAGTTTTTAATTTTATATGTGATATTTTCTATGTTGTCCAGTAAAAATAATGTAATGTAATTTCTATAGTTCCTTTTTTTAATAAATCTAATTGCTAAACTTACTTGTTTTACGTATCATTTATTAATACCTAATGCTATAGACATAACAATTTATTTGTTGAATCAACAAATTAAAACTATGGAACTGAAATAATAATTATATAAACCAGCAATATTCTTATAAAATCAACAAAAGACAACTGTAGTACTGGCAGATTATTTCTGTAATATCAACAATATTTGCTGTTGATTTAACAAAATGACAAATATTTTCGATGGTATTAACAACAGCAAATTCAACAGAATTTTGGTTAATTTAACAACAAAATTTCATACGCACAAATAAACCAATTTTGTTATCATAACAATTTTTTTGTTATTACAACAAAAGCTTTAAGACAAGGTAAAAATTTGGTCAATTTGATAGAAAAATTTTGCTGGACGTATATTGACAAAAAAAAAATTGTTGAATAAAGCCTCATTTTTATCAAATATACCAGGGTTTTATTTTCAGTATACTGAAGGTATTTGTGCATGCTGTCTGTTGTTGCAATATCTGCGCAATATTCCTCGAGATGTTGTTTATAGTAAGGCTCATATTTAGTACAGTCGCTTTTTTTTATATATTTTGAAAGATACATTTAAACTCGTTAAAGAACCAACTTTCATGTTAAAAATAAATTACTTCGAGACTTTTCTCTTGCGAAAAAGCCGCATGGAGTTAGGTAGTTTGCCTTAAAGAAATTTCATGCACTGATGAAAAGAAACAACAGTTCACGTCGCTTTTCTTAATACATTGGGCTCTTCTCCCAAACACTGATTACACTATGCCCCTATCCCAGCGATAGTTTTGTAAGAACTTGCAAGTCACCACACCTTCTCGATCATTCTAAAAGACGGATGCGGAAATATCTGCGATAAATATCCGTATCCTCTTGTAAAACATGGAATTACATTACCTTTCAACCAGAGAGTTGAAGTAATGTGCCCGCTATTTAAGGCGAGGTCTTCCTCTACACTCAGAAAAAAAAAGATTGTTAAGCGAAGAATTTTGAGATTCTTAAGAAATTTTAAGTTAAAAGTTCTTGGTTCAAATATTATTTTTGTTAACAAGAACTCGCTTTTATGTTTTCCCGAATCAGGTTTTCAGCGTAAGAATAATATACTCGCCATAAGTATTTTATTACATCATTGCCAACAATTTAATTCTTAAATCAAAAATTTTCATATTTGGGTTCATTTTAACCAACGAAAATTGTTGGCATTACAATTTTATTTTCTGAGTGTACTGCCTTGTTTCTCCGGGTAATAATTGAAGATTCTTATGAGCCGAATCATTTTTGTTCACTCAATATATTTAATACAAGGTGGCGCAAAAGTAATCCTCCTATCAGAAAATGCTATAAATTTTGCGATTGGCCCCTAATGTCAGTTCTGTTTTGACATTTGTGTAGTAAACACATGCGAAATACACATTAAGAAACAATGTTACGCTACACTGCTCCAGAACGCGGAATATTGGTGACTATTTATTTGAGCAATAATCGGTCGGTGACTTTGGCACAACGTGAATTTCGTCGCAGATTTCCTAGCCGTCCAACGCCTACTGGTGAAACACTGCGACGTTTAGCCGCTCGCCTCGAAGAGACTGGCACAACACGAGATGCTGCCAGGCGTGGCAGACCCCGGAGCAGCCGTTTTGCAGAGAATATTGCTGCTGTAGCCGAAGATGTCATGGAAGCGCCGTCGACATCGTGCCACGCAAATGGGTATCAGTCGACGGTCTTTACAGCGAATTTTGGTACAAGATTTGAAGATGTTTCCGTACAAAGTCCAGACGGTGCATCAGCTTTAGCTGCTGACCGCCAATCGCGTCTAACATACGCTCAAGCCATCCTTAATCACCACCAAGAGGAAGATGATTTTTCATCAAAAATAGTCCTGAGTGATGAGGCCTATTTCCATCTTAGCGGGTACGTAAATAAGCAAAATTTACGCTTCTGGGGCACTGAAAATCCGCGTGTAACCCACGAAGAGCAATTACATCCGCTCAAAGTCACTGTATGGTGTGCTGTTTTCGCTGGAGGAGTCATCGGACCTTTTTTCTTCGAAGACGTCGCGGGCCAAACGGTTACTGTGAATGGTGAGCGCTACAGAGCAATGATCAACGAGTTGTTTTTGCCGCAACTTGATGAATTGGGATTGGAAAACATGTGGTTCCAACAGGACGGTGCAACGGCACACACTGCACGTGCCACAACCGATATGCTGAAGGATGTATTTCCCGGGCGCCTAATCTCCCGTTTTGGCGATTTGCACTGGCCAGCAAGATCGCCTGATTTGACCGCTCCAGACTTCTTTTTGTGGGGCTTTTTGAAGTCGCGGGTTTATGTCAACAAGCCTCAGACTCTTGCAGCTCTTAAAGACAATATCCGTCAAGAATGTGAGGACCTATCGCCGGAAGTTTTGGCCAAAGTGATGGAAAATGCCATAAAAAGGGCTCAAATGACAATCAACTGTGGCGGCGGCCATTTACATGACATCATATTCTCGACTTGATGTAAAAAAAATTAAAAGACCAAATAAAAATAATCCACAAGAAGAATCAAAGTTTTTCATTTTTTTTTTTAAATTACAGCCAAAAAGCATCGGAAGGTTATTTTTGCGCCACCTTGTATAAGTCCATGCTTCAGAGACATAAAGCAGACCCATCTGGAAACCTTCAACTAAAACATACAATCGAACTTAATTATGCCCAATTAGAAGTCAAAAATCTTTCAGCAAGTTAAAATCCACTTTGACCTAACTTAAAGCTTAAATAAGTTAGTTAGTTGTGGAATACCTGTTCCTGAGAAGCTGAGTTGTCAATCGCATTTTTGGCTCTTCACCTTTCGACCTATTTTGTTTGGCTTCACCTCAGATACCTACATTCACTGGAACTAAGAACTCCATCAAGGATTTGCTGAACACTGAAGAAACGTGAAGCCAATCTGTCCTTTCTCAGAAATTCCATCATACCAGACGTAATAACACAGCTACAGATTCATTTTGCTGTAGCAGCCATGCAAGGATGTAACAACCATGGAAAGGAAAGCTCATGAAAGTCTTTACTACGTGTACGTTCTGGTTATTATATTGTCCCTATGGTTCCGATGATTTCATTACTTTCAGGCACTCTTCGTTATTGCAATTATTAAGCGGGGATCAAGGGACTCTCGTAAAAAAGCCAAAGCCAACTTTCGCGACTTGGCTAAAGAACGAATACCCACTCAAGTCAACTCGAAGTGACAATTTCACATGACAACGGCATAGCAAGCAAACAGCACACAAGACACAACAGTCGTTCGATTTGAAGGACTTTTTATGGTTTATTTTTCTTCTCTAACACTGCTTCGACTTTGATGATGATGTCGGCGGCATCGTCTTGAGTGATGGTGCATTTGGATTGAAGGAAAAGGTTCTCAATGGAAATAGCTGGAAATAGGATTGGATAATAAATTGACTTTAGAATTATTGGATAATAGGATGGTTTGGCTGTGGCCGAATTGACATTGCATGGCGGGCTATAACGATAAAGGAATCATGTTTTACCATCGGGAATTGGTGATAACAATTTTATTTAACTTTTATTTCGGTTTGCATTTGAGCATGCGAAATGCTTTCGTGGGTTAGTATGGGCGCTGTAATTTACGCCGGAAGGTCAAAATAGGTCAGCAAAATTGACGAGATCTTTAAACGGTTGATGGGTCTCAGTGTTGAGATTATTCAATTTGAGCGATGCATACTTAAGCCGGCATAAAAATTAAGTATAATTTTGTTTAGCTCTTGTTTAACGGTCATACGGGCCTTGAACAAAGTGGTATCAATTTGGTAGATCTTGGCTGCCTTATGCGTTTATTTTTTGTTTGATTTTTGAACACATTTTGGTCATAAACGCTCACAAAAGTAGGTGTCCCAAAGATCGATCAAGCCTCTAGCTTTCTTGGAGTCTTTAAAGATGTCTCACAAACAGTTTCACTGAAATCTGTCCAGTGGTTTTCACACAAACTGGTAACAGACATGAGGCCCCACCAAGCTAACCAAAAAAGTATCCAAAACTACAACTCGCTCCTTTTTGCATTGACGTGGGAAGAAGCAAGGAAAACGAAGCTGTTAAGATGTTTTCAGCCTTTAATTAACAGAAAGACTGCGCCTTTTTCTGTTGTCGATAGACTAAGCCAGTCATATTTGGAAGGTAAAATGTGGTGGATTTATATACGAAAGCTGTCAGACGTTTTTATGTTGAACTATAAATTTTTGCAGCTTTTGCCTGGGCGACTAAACTTAATCAGTATTTCTTCCAAATTTTAGTTATAGGGTCATAAGATTTCGGTGGATTCAAAACAGAGCGCGATACAAAATTTTTTAGTTGTATTGCAGGAACGCCTCGCAGAGATCCTGTGAACAGCAGTGGTCCCAGACTGTAAAGACTGTTTTCCCCTTTTTTTATCAGCAAAGGTAATCATTTTCCCCCTAAATTCGAAAAAAGTTCCCCTTTTTTTCCCCTAAGTGTAATTTGCCTTTATTTTTGTATGAAATTTGAATTTGAAATGCTTTCCTTTTCTGTTAGACAAAACGTCAAATCGAGTGAATGCATTCAGATACACAAAAGTTCTTACGTAGACGTTCGATGGGCTGTTTTCTTTCATGTTAGTGTGAACATTTCAATTTGAGTAAACTTTGAAATTTATTTGGAAATGCGTTTAAATTTTACTTCAAAGCTATTTAATTTTCAAAGAGATTTTTGATTTATTCCCCTTTTTAAAGTTTTCCCATAGTTTTTCCCCTTTTCATCCTTTTCCATTGAAAAAGCGCCAAAATTGGCGGTTTTCCCCTCAATCTGGGACCGCTGGTGAGCAGTGTCGGAATAAGTATGGTATACAATATGAACGGACTGGTCAGTGCCGTTTTGATCGAATGTCACAAGCAGGGCTGTCAGGTTATTGAAATCGAAAGCGCCAATCTTAAATTAAAAATCGACAAAAATCGCCAAATTAATAAATCTCCAAATTAAAAGTATTTTAAAATATTATAAAACCCAGCAAATTATTATTTAAAATACAAAAAATAACACATTTATTAAAAAAAGAAAACGAAAACATTTCATTTGACACAAACTTCAGCTAACATTATTAATAAATCAAAAGGAAAACAAAAACAACGTAAAAATTAAAAAATCAGTCTTGTATGTACTCAATGTAGTCATCTATTTCATCTTGATCACCATCTTCAAAAATCTTGGCATTAAAAAAGCATTTCAGGAGATGTCTCAAAACTATTGCAGCAAATTTGTTCAACCTTCGAATGAAAGTTGCATTTAAAGAATCGATTTACATCCTCGACCTAGTTTTTGTTTTTATCGCATTCATATATTCATTCCTAGCTCCACGAACTCTGGTTGTCCCAAACAAACGGCATTGGTCGTCATCTGAACCTTAATTTTAGGGATGTGCAATTTACTCCGATTAATTCAATAACCAATTTGAAAATCCGAAATTGATAAATTCTTTGCGAAGCTGATACTTTTTCGGTTTTTTTTTTTTGTAATTAGTGGGAAATAGATATATATTAAGATTTTAATTCAAAAATGAAAAATCGCCAAAAATCGCACGTTTCTGGGTATGTCGCCAAACTGATTTTTGTGTCGCCAAATGAGACTTGAAATCGCCCATTTGGCGATAAATCTGACAACCCTGGTCACAAGAACCCAGCTTCCAAAAAATGCAATTAAATTCGTGCCATTAGGAGGGTGTTTAAGATCTCTCCTCTACTTATAATTTAAAGTCAGTGAGTGAAGATTGAAAGTGAAATTTAGCACCTAATATTGCAAAACATTTGAAATAAATGACGATGATGATGCTTCGGCTAAAGGCAACAGCCGAAAGTTATTTTAGACCCATAACTTTGCCACAGGGTTTGTCACCAGTTGCAGGAATTCTGCCAAAGTAGAGCCAAGAGGCTTTCTAGGAGAAAGAGAGGACCCAAGACAAGAAAATAATCATCATAACAGTCCCACAAGTTACGCAATTTAATGTAATTTCTCTCTCATCATTTGTTTACCGCTAAGGGTTTATTTCTCTCATTTTGCCCACAATTAAGGAATGTGGTCAACCCTTGAAGTGCGATATTTTCAACCGTCCCACCACTATTATTATTCAGTCCTTGTTACTTTCAAAAACCTCTATCGTTCAGTCTGTGTTGATGATACATCGAGAGAAGGAGTACATACATTTTTTTTGAGACCCGGCCACAATTTTTTGCTACTTTGGCCCTTTTAGTTGGGGATTGCGCTTCAACAATTTTTCAAATGCTGTGATTTCCCAATAAAAACCTTTAAGTGTAACGCAGTTGCATATCATAAGACTTTTATATTATTAAACAATTTGTAAACTTCCGGAGCAGCTTCCGAAATGAGACTTTTTTTTTTCCTTTGTTACTTTTCTTGCGACTTTTGAGAATTCTGCAGCGGTGGCCCTAGCCCCAGCTATTTCCTCAGTTTATATTTTGACATACGAATTCATGCAAAAACATAAAAGTCCTGCAGCGGTTAGGGTTTAATGTGTCCTGTAACCAATTGAAAGTAATCTACTCCAATAACCAACCTCAAAATACATGCAATTTGCCAGCTCCACCGTCCACTCCACTCATTTTCTAAATATCAACAGATAAACTGATAAAAAAAGGAAACCCTGTACGTAAATAATATCTTGCACCTAATTATGTGCATAATTTCCGTAATTTCACGTTATCCGATTTAAAGGCAAAATCCTTGCTTAACTTTTTATACCCTCGGTTGGCATTAAAACACATCGCATTACTTTCTATATTTTTCATAGCTTTTTCCACTGCGGCCTCATTAAGATACCACTCAAAGATTATAATTTTTATTAATATAATTAATTCGTTATCTATGCCCGAGATAATAATAAAGATTGCTTCCTTTGGCTGGAAACGGATAGCAAAGCGCTCTGTGGTGTATCGTTTACAACAAATTTAGATGCCATTAATTTAATTTTTATTATCTCGACCTAAAGTAACAGATAAGCTTCGTGTTACTGCTCGCTTTATATGTGTGTGCCTGTGTATACCTTATCCGGTTTTACGGTTGAATCGATTTTCAACATCAAAACATATTTACTCAAGTGCCTGGTTGATGGCACAGCAACTTGTTAAAGCCCTCACAAATAGCGCTGGTGAAACTTTTCCAAGTGGCAAACTTATAAAATCGAGAAATTCATTTCGATAGTAAAATCGTTGTAATAATGAGGTTTCGGAAATCGAATCGAGTGTCTGGATTGGGACATTGACATCTGATTTTATAACAGTTTTGAATAGTGTTACGGGGAAACTTTTATTGCTGTCTCAAAAATGTAAGTCTCCTACCAAAGCTGGAATAAAACTCAAATAGCTGAAGTTACACTGTTTCAACCTTCGAGTGAATGGCCTTTCGAAAAGGGAGGAGATAGTTTTCGATTTTTGTATTTTGCAGGACCTTAACCTTAGTGGTCAATCTTAAGAGGATTATGATGGCGTGTGGTAAATATAGCGTGCAGTTAAATGCGCGTAATGGGCTTTAATCCTATTTTGTCTGCGGTATGCGGGTTGGTATCTAAATGCACATTGTCTTAAGCTGGATTACTATCATGCAAATTTCGATTAATACCCGTAACTAGTTAAGGAGGACGGTACAATACATCGAATGTACTGGTTTTCCAATCGAAAACTTTAAGGTAGTTGACTATCCAAAGCATATAATGAAATATTTTGTCGGCGGTAGACCTATGATGTATTTATTAGGTTCCAGTTCAACAGAATCGATATCGATGAAGCCTGTGAAGAGTCTTTGATTTAATATAACGTCTGAAGTATTCCTGAAGAGTTTTAAAGCCAGTTAGGTTGAAGTTGGAAGGCAAGCTACGACGATCTTTCTAAGTTTAATTCCGCAGAGCGAATCGGAAAAATTGGTATGTGCGATAATTACCCACTTGAATCCCTTTTTGTATTTGGTGTGTGTACCTCTGCCCCTTTTTCTCTCTCTTTTAGGGGACAAAATTTCACTCAGTTCTACCCTCGCGATCTTTGTGACCTTAGTAAAACTGACAATGGGAGTGTAAAATAAATCTTCCTATAAATAGGCGAAGGGAAATAGTTGAGAACCACTTTTACTGATTTAAACATAACACATTCGCTTGATTTTTTTGTTTGAAAGTTTGTGAAGAGACGCAATGCTGTATATACAGGGTGTCCGCCGGGAAGGTATATTACTTTGTTTGTTTATAATTTTTGATTAAATGAAAGAGAATGGATCTTATATTGATAAATGTTTTATTTAATGTCGGAAATTATGTATGGAATACAATATTCCGACAATATCAGGTAAATGTCCGCCTCTGTTAGTCTCACAAATGCGAGCCCTTTTGAGCACATTTTTCATTACATTCTCACACATTTCACGCGGTATTTCATTCAAGCGTTTCTGGTTTGTTTGCATAAACCTTGCTTTTCAGATATCCCCACAAAAAGAAGTCCGGAGCAGTCAAATCAGGCGACCGTGGAGGCCAATCAACATCACCATTTCTTGAAATAACTTGTTGTGGAAAGAGGTCTTGCAATAATTCCGTTGTAATCCTGGCTATATGCGATGTGGCACCGTCTTGTTGGTACCACATGTTAATCAAGCCCAAAGCATGAAGTTGTGGCGTTAAAAAGTTTTCAATCATATCACGATATCGCTCCCCATTCACAGTTACCGTTACGCCGTTTTCATTTTCAAAGAAGTACGGTCCAATGATTCCTCCTGACCAAATTGCACACCAGACTGTAACTTTTAATGGATGCAAAGGTGACTGATGAATAATTTGAGGGTTTTCCATTGCCCAGAACCGACTATTCTGTTTATTCACATATCCATTCAAATGAAAATGTGTTCTCCCAAAAATTTCACGTAACTTTGTCATCGTCACAGTAATCGATGTTTTAACGATTAAAACACGTTGGTTTATCGAATATTTTTCCATAATAAATTTGCCACGTGTCTACTTCACGACTGCCAGATATGAACTGGCAAGGCTAATGTTTATCAAAATGGCGGCAAAACAAAGTAGTATACCTTACCGGCGGACACCCTGTATAATTTGTTTTTCAAAAATGTTGTGCAGAAGCCAGGTCACTATAATGGTAGAGTTTCTACCACTGGGCGAACTATAGTACAAATAAATAGTTGACGCACCGGGTATGCATATATGGATATGGGCACTTCTAAAAAAAACATTCGCTTTGTGTGAGTTTTTCTTTTTGAGACGAATAGATGGGACCTTAAATTTTATGGTGCGTCCAAACGACTGAATCGAAAAGCTTTCTCAGAAAAATGTATGCCCTCGGATGTTTGTCAGAATTTAACGAGAAAAAATATAATAAGAACTTTGTTTTTCCGGGGATCGAAGATTAAACCCCTGGCTCAGTAGTCCAGCACACTAACCACTGTGTTAACAGAATTTGATACCTTTACAGACAACTAAAGACAGCCATGGGCTTTAGTGAGACTGGTATTACAAGTGATCACTGAGAAGTGAAGTTTACAAAAGGAATTGCTTCCTTGGTCTGCCTTCCTGAGGTAAGCAGGAAGGTTCACGGAAAGTGGGGGATAAATTGGACTTCCTTTTCGTCCCTGCAGCAGACCCAGTCTAACGCGCGCTTGCCTAAGACTCAGTACCCAGTTTTTAAGATTAACAACCTCCGATATGTTTGCCATTTCAAGCCTTAGGAGCTCGTTTCATCTTTTAGTTTATCAAGAGAGCCCAGCTATCTCGCTGAGTTTTATATGCTTCTATCTGTGATGGGACAGCGGAGCATGCATGTTGCATTTACAGCCATGTTTACTACAAATATTTAAGGTGCGATCTGTCTTTGGAGGACACTTCATTAATCCAATGGGTATCGGTTGGTCTCTCCAGTATTTTTAACTTTCTCCATTACGTAGTAAGAGAAAGATATATTGTACTCGTACAAAATTTCGAACCTGAGATGTTAATCAATTCTGACATTACGATGATAGGCGAACTCAAAAAAGTGGGTCGCAAAATTCTATCCATCTGTCCGTCTGTACGTCCCGAGGCCTACAGCCTAAGCGGCTGAACGGATTTCGTTCAAACTTCGGATCTGGAGTTTCGGGGCTTACAGTTCGGGGCCGTTCTTTGTTTTGCATGGTAACCTCAATATTAATGGTACTTCCCATACAAAATTTTCATACCAGTTTGATTTGTTCCAAAACGGCTCTAACGATTTCAACAAATATTGATATTTAAGCTTAAGTAGGTGAGGTCAACACAACTGCATACTCAGTTTTCCGCTACAAAATCGAGTAACGGTACTTTTGAAATTTGGACATATCTCGAAAACGGTCCATACGATTGTAACAAAAATTCATTTCTAACATATGGAAAACTCAGTTTTTCTCCGTATTATCGTAAAAAGGATTTTTGAAAAAAAAGGCATTTTTGAAAAATTTAGTTTTCCCTAGTTTTTTTTTAAACCATATTGAATTTATGCACCCTAAAAATATATGTCCAACAACTCGGAGCTTACTCAATACTCCCACTCCATTTACATTAATACTTATGATGAACGAGAAAGTTACGTTCGACCCAGTCGTGCACTTTATTTTTTTTTGTCTACTCTTAGACGGTTGGTAGACAATTTTCCACCTTTGCTCGATTGGCAATATTTTCACTCTATAGAATCGTTTGCTTTATCTCAGTCCCAGATATTTAAAGCCTTCAACAAAGCCGATTGCAGATCGATTTAAAGCAGAACGACTAACGACAGACTGACCACAATACTGTCCATCTCGGAGGCTATAGCTTGCAGAGACTTAATCGCAAAAAGAACGAACTCGGTTATGTGAGATTATTTTTACGTGTACAAACGTAACTCCTTACAGTGTAATAATTCGATGCTTAGTTATCTGATTTACCGAGCTTGGGAATTATTGCCAACAGCTTTAATATATTCAATTTGTACCTACCTACTCCTGGTAAAAAAAATCAAAACATTATTAAATCATTTCGCCTTTCAATTTGCATCGTAAATATTATGGTGTCCCTCTGGTGGCTATAATATACCTTGATAAAAATCAGAAGACAAATCGCAAAATATTCTTCCCCAAATCGCGCCATGCACAAATTATGTAGGTATCCAACTCCATCAAATTCCTATGGCTCAGCAGCAATTTCTAAACCATTCGATTTTCATCCATCTCCCCTTAAAATCCACCCTTCCACACACAGTGTGTTTTGGGGGCAGCCTAATAGAATATTCCACTATCTCTCACATTGAGTGAGCTCTGTGTGCGGCGACAGATAAAATGCAAGCGGGATACCAGAGGTAAAATGAAAAAGAATTAACAAAAACTACGAATACATATAGCTAGCTGTGAAGCTCCATCTAAGCCCTGCTATAGAGAGATGAAGAAATAGTTGATTTTTATTCAAATAAGAAAATGAGGGAATCAACAAACCGTTGCAACTGGATCCGCAAACACAATGCACACTAGTTTCGCTTCGTATCCTTCACCGGAATGTATCCATGATTTTTCCACTTGTATATCCGGAGGATCTGCAAAAGAAAAAAAATCCACAAAATAACCATGAATGGCTTGGAAATGAGAAAATAACAAAAAATAATAATAAAAAAAAAAACCTTCAAATCCTTTTAGCATGCAAATATTTTGTATTTCAATGGATGTATTTCAAACAGTTTGCCAACCCTCGTCCCTGCGTGTGCCCTACAAGTCCGCGTCATCCCAAGCTTGTATATACCGGGGGAAAAAAAATGCAATCTTGTTCTACACCACACAGGGAGCAAAGCAAAAAAAGAAAATAACCTCAACATGAATAAGATAGGGTTTAATGTTTCAATTTCACTTCATACAATGAAGAGACTATGCGAGTGCCAGCACTCGTATGTTAGATATGTCTGACATATGCAGTGATTTATGTTAAGAGTTTCTGAATTTTTTAAAGCTGCACCTATACTGTGCAGAGCAACATACTGCTACAATTTCGGATAGTGTCAAGGTTCTCTTAAATAAATTGCATTCATTGAATTGTTCGACTTGAAACACGGTAGATGTGCAGGAAATTGTGTAGCATTATTGAGCATTCGAGCGCAAGGAGTTTAAATAATGTGCACGTGAACGAGATGAATTTTGCTTGATTGATTGAACCGTTACACCTTTGCACCTTCTGGACGCACCCTGACATTTTGGACCATTGCACTTGGACCGGATTGTAGATTATTGATATTTTTATTTACAAGAAAAATCAAAATGTTCAGTCATTGATAGAAATAAAAAATCTGCGTCTTGAAAGCCATGGACCGAGCTATATTTCAACCTTTGGTCCCACCAAAAAATCTTTAATAGAATGGACTGGTCAAAAAGTAAGCTTGTTCAAGTTATGTAGGCAGCACAGTCAGCTAGGTACTACAATAGGATTATTTCAAATGTTCCTTTTACCAGTCGTACCATAAAAATTACACATATCTGGAAATTTTTTCAGCGTCAATTGGGCTTATTAAAAAATGCTCGAAGGAAGGTGAGATATTCTCTACTTTGTGATTAGCCTACACTCAGAAAAAAAAAATTGTAAGCCAACAATTTTCGTTGGTTAAAATGAACCCAAATATTTATAAAAATCTTTGATTTAAGAATGAAATTGTTGGCAATGATGTAATCAAATACTTATGGAGAGTATATTATTCTTGCGCTGAAAACCTGATTCTTAAAAACATAAAAGCGAGTTCTTGTTAACAAGAATAATATTTGAACCAAGAACTTTTAACTTAAATTTTTTAAAGAAACTCAAAATTCTTCGCTTAACAATTTTTTTTTCTGAGTGTAGACAGCTATCTTTTTTTTTTTAAGTATTGTAGTCAGTAGTGCTTTCGAAGAAATAAATCTCGCAAGGCTTGTAAATTTATTACTAATTCAAATTCATAAATTTGTTCATCGCCGGACTACATCCAGTTGCGTTTCTATTACCTTTGTAGAGTGTTAAGAGAAACTTTCGCACATGTGGAGCCTCTCGCACTGCGGACGCCTGAAAAAAGTTGGGTTTTCAATAAGGACGGCTTGAGCCGTATTTCGCTTGTGAACACAGCCCTTCATGAAAAACTTCGCCTCTTTGCGAAAGACGATTTTTGGCAAAAACTGGGGTCCTCGGTCAAAGGCTCCCAAGCTCAGTCAGCGATCAAACGGCTGGCCATTAACTTAGAGCTTCTTGGTCAGTTGGATTTTGAAGGCCCAAGTACCGATGCAAGTCCGCCTGCGAAAAGTAGAATTCTTGTGCACTGAGTGGAATTGACTGCCTCGGGTTCTCCTGTGAAGTTTCACGGACCGCGGTAATGTATTCGGCCGATCTGGGGCTCCTTTGACATACGTGTATTGGCTGTTTATTTACCGATATCACGAATTTGGCTACACAGCTTTGGAGAGTCGACTTTGAAGTGTCACACGTTGCCAACATCGACCTGTCCTAAATGAAAAACGATTTATTTTGTAAACTTTTAGAGCCATAATAGGGATGTCGTTTTCCTATTTATCAATCTATGTTGATAACTAGTTTCTGTTACGAGTCTAGGTTGGCCACAGGTGCTTCCGCCGACATGCTGAACCGACTCTGACCGACTCTGCCTAAACGGTTTCAATCAACAACTTTCGTACTCAGAAATTCGGAATCGCTGGGGCCCTACTGTGAAACTCGATTCTACTATTGATTTTATTCGAAAGATATTTGCGATTCTACTTTCAAATGGCACTCTCTATGAATGTAGAATCGAATGCCGGTAATGTCAAACTATTTGCCAAAAAATTTGCGATTTTCGAACGATTCTCGCTATATGTTTGACATAACCCAAACGAGTCTCGCAATATGTTTGGCATTTCCCAAAAAATTTGTCGTGAAAGCCTAGTATGCTGCTCGCGCTTAAATTAAGCCCCCATACAAAAATGTCTCCAAACATAAATTTAAGCAAGCAGTTAAGCCAAGCAGTACGCAGTTCAAACTAAATTTGTTAGCCGCTGTACGAAAAATCTCTATAGAATTTAAGTAGGCGGATTAATGCAAAATACATTTTTCCACACCTAAATTTTGACAGATCAGGGAAAATATCAGTATTTCAAACGAAAGCAAAATAACAGTATGGAGAATGGTAAGTTCAACACAAAAAAAAATCGTTGTTGTTAATTTAATTTCTCTTAGAAGAGGTTTTTGAGGAAGTACAAATAAAAAAACGAAAACAAAAATACCAAGAAAACCATTTTTACCTCCGAAGAAAAAAAATTGTTGGCGGACGTAGTTAAAAAAACTACACAGTCAAATTTAAGCAACATTAAGCGAAGTGGTGGAGAGAAACATTGGAGAGGCGCTTAATTTAGCTTTCCTGGAACAGCATACTAGCAGAAACAATTAAATAATAATAATAAACATGGACTGTGTCGCAATTAGCTTGGAGTCTGAAGGAAATCCGGAACAAAGTCAACAAGTTGAACGAAGGCGGATTAGAGGTAAATCTAACATAATGAAGCTTGGCAAGAAAAAGTTTTTCTATTCAGTATTTCTTTAAAGACATTTTTAATCCAAAAATAAAATAAACTAAAATAAGTTTATTCTGGTTTGTTAAAAACGACCGCCTTTCGAAAGATGCCTTTATGTACTTGTTGAACAATATTTCAACAGAACTAAGTATTCGCAAAAAACAAATTTTTGTTCCCAACATTATAAAGGCTGTTTTTAAATACCCCTTGAACAAATCTGGATGCCGGGTCATATGTTGCACCTTTTCAAACTGTGACACTTTTGTGTTTGGACTTTTAGATGATTTCCTGGGACAAAAAAAAAAGCAAACATTATACATATTATTACCTACTATGTTTATGAAATATTCATGAATTTTTAATTTATAAGATTTATTTACTTACATTCTGAGAAAAAAAACTTCTTAAATCGACCTTCTTCGCAAGCACATTTGATGTAGAATGATTATTTGCGAATTCGAACGAATTTAACATTAACTTTCGGAAAAGGTAGTACCAATTTTGTGCCAAGAAAACAAAAAAAAGTTGGCAGTTAGAGCTGTTCGAATTTCGCTTTCATAACTTACTTAAAGAATTACAGAGTTGCGATTTTGCGAATTCGAACAGTTTCACTTTAGAATCGAGTTTCATAGTAGGGCCCCTGTTCATTTATCTCATTATGCAGCTAACTAAAGCAGCCGCTTTTAATAAGCTTCCTGTCTTCCTGCATAAAAAAACTCAATCTATGCGATTTGACATTTATTTCACAACATAACGCATTTATTTTGATTTCCTGTTTGGGAGCACCAAGATATGAAGCGTTGATCTTGATTTAAAGTTGCATTGCAGCATTCTTTTGGGGGCAGATTTCGTATATCAACGATCGTCTAAACGATATCGTTTTTGAAACTTTGATCACCAAAATAAGTCATATTCTGCTCCATTTTTTTTTGACAAACATCAGCTTTCATTATATTTTTGGAAAATCAACTGGATTTAGTTCTCAAATTTGTAGTTTTAGCACTTAGTTTCTAGTTTTGGAGGTCTATCGTTTCGACGATAATCGTCTGAAAAGTTACGGAATGAGTGCCTTGGACAATAATTTCTTTTCATTTTGTTCCCCTCTCCAATTCGAAGCGATGAAAAGATACGACATTGTTGTCTTAATAAATGCAAAGCATTTCGAAGAACTGCAGTAAAATAGGTTCAGTGCAATACCAACGGGTAAATTTAAAGATAAAGCAATTTTTTGTCATTCTCAAAGGTGCAGAGGGGTATGTACCAACTGGTTTTAATACCTTATTTCTAGAAATTCTAACTAGCTAACATACTCCTGGTAAAAAGTATGCGAAATTAACATATTAACACAAATTTGTTCGAGTGGGCTGGTTTTAAGAAATCCATCCAACCTCACTGTCAAATATGGTATCCGCCATTTTTAATTCTGACCGCTGTTTCAATCTAGCGAATTCATTCCCCGTACGTCCTCCCCTTTAGCGGCTAATGTTAGGACAGACCAATATTCTCGCAGTACTTTTTTCGTGTCCATCACTCCCGCTAATAAATTCAGCAAAACCAAAGCCACAAACAAGGCGTTTCTTATTAGGCAGGCGTTCCAGAACCTATAAGGCTTTCTATCTCTACATGCACTATAAATAGATTAAAATCGATAAACACATGTTCTATGCTATTTGACAAAATATTTTCAAACTGCCCTTTGGCAAAGGTCACACAGAAGAAAACTTGCTCCTTTATGAGTTTTCAATTGCCATGCAATTCTTTTTGAATCACTTGGCAAATTTAATCAACAAACAAGAAATTAAATTTTCTGCCCCCGGAACTTACATAGAACATCAAGTCGCATATCGACTGTAACCGGATCACCGACTCCATTGTCTGCCGTACACTGATACACTCCGGCCTGTTGACGTTCCAATTTCTCCAAAGTCAGTATTGGACCGTCGCCAATACGAGCTGATGATTTTCCAGCCCCACTCTGCAAGGACACAAACAAAAAAACAAAACCAGAATTTATATAAAACTTTGTTTATGAAGAAAAGTTTTCTGAAAATTATGCACACACAAAAGGAAAAGGCAAAGGGACGAAAACTGAAAAGAAAGTCCAAAAAGGAAAACGCTCTTTTGTCTTTTCTTCCCCTCTCCGCTCTCCCCATAAATCTTTGGGTAATAATTTTAAGTTTACCCTGCACCCTGCACCCTGCACCCATACTGCATCAAAGAGTACCGTACACACTGAGCTCGGGCCCGATACTATGTCGGCGCGACGACAGAAGACTCTGCAACTACTCCAACTGCATTAAACAAGGACTCTGGGTATATGCACAGGACTCAGAACGCAAATCGCATTTATTAAGAAGCAAAACTCACTCGTGGGACTAGACGACGGTGGAGTAATTCTCATCGGTGAATGGGGACACAAGGGCCCCCTTTAGTCGACAGCGTACATGATATGTTGCACCTTTACAAAAGAGTGCGGCTGGGTATGAGTGCATATCCACACATGGCTACAGTCTTAAGTGTAATTTATGTTAAACACGTCTTCAATGCACATTACGGACACGTTTTGCGGTTCCTTGGCAGTGCTCGTGAGCTCGTCTACTCGCCATAAAATCCTCTTGCTTGAGCGAGTGCAGCCAAGGATCGTCATCCTCGCTACTGCTTCACTCCATCCACTGGCAGTCGCCTGTGTAACGCTCTATCGGGGAGCTCATATATTAGTCTCTGACCGAAAAGAAAAACAACAAAAAACGGGACACACACATCGCAAAGACAAGAGGATAATATTTATGCACAATTTAGGCAACTATACCTCCATTCGTCGCGTTCGCCGTCGTTATTCAGGACTCCAACTCCATGCCTGATCCTCATACTTTATGCTGCCTAAGAAGCGAACAGCAGCGAATGGCGAGCAACCAAAATGGTAGCATAAATCTTAAACTTAACATGCACGGGTGCCATGACGCTCACTTCGGCGGATGTTCTATTCTCATCAACTTGGTCTGCGTCGCTATGGGAATGAGTTAGTCAGTCCTTTGCCATTTCGAATTGATTCATACGTTTCCCCATAATACCCGCTGGTAGTGCATGGCAATCAAATGTTTGGAATTTCGCCCTCTACCAGAAGATGCCAGCAGCGAGTTCCAAAAACTGGGCAGAACAAGCCGGGTTCAACAAAGGGTGCAGTGGAATTAATTGCGCCGCATAATGGAATGGAGAGGCAACCTACGTATGGTATATAACGTACAAGGGAACATGGTAGGTATCCCCAAATTGATGCCACACGATTTGCAATGGCAAGTTTGATTCGCTAACAGGCTTGGGCCTTTTGAGTGGGTGAACCAACAAAGTTCGCCGTTCAAATGGGACGAGAGTCGGTACCTATTCCCAACAATATGGAGGGGAGTCCTATTTTGGGGTTTTTTTTTTTTTTTTGTCATTTTTTATGTTCGCTTTGCCGACAACTTTGGAAATTGATTTATGACCATTTTGGGAACGTAGTGCGGAGAATGATTTAATGTGTTCCACGTACTATGACAGATTGAACACGAGGATATGTTTGGTGCAGACGACGAGAGTCATTGGTGCTCCATGTCTACTGCTGCTGTATGGGCGAACTTTTGCCACACTCATACAGTACGAACCTTTCATTGGTACTTTCGTGAGGGAATGTACTTGCAACTAGCACCACATGGGCAATTAATTTTTTGCCATATTTGGAGAATAAGAGAGAACCTAAGGGTAGATATGGACATAAGGGGATCTATTCGAGATTTGATCGATTAAAGTTTTCCGTTTGTTCGAGGTTAATCCAAATTAAGCGTCAGTTATTGATGGTCGTGTTTTTCGATGATGTGTGGAGTGAATGATGCGGCAGAGAGCAGAAGTTTTGCGGAAAAGTTTTCAATATGTGTTTGCACAAGGGTGGTGAGTGGACGGAGCATTCGTCCAGATTTCTCTTGATTACTGCTGAGTTCAATTGCTAAAGTTTTGCAGTAAGTGGTGGTCTGGTGGGTTGGTAAGTGGCTTGCCGAAAGTTGAGCATTTCCACTGAACAAGTTTAGTTGAATTTGAAAAGAGCTCTGCCGAGTGTTGATAAAGTTTTCGATGTCAACTTGTTGCGGTGAAATTGGTGGGTTGCTTCATAATAGGAAATGTTAGCTAGCGGTGAGTGCGTCGGTTTTTGAAGGGCGATTTCGCTTATAATTACAATTTATGTAGGAGCATCTAACGCCGCAATAAGGTACAGAAGTTGTTAAACATTTTGCGGAGTTAAACTTCTCAGGCCTTGCTGGGAAGCGTATGAAGGCTATTGACTCATGGTTGGCTTCGTAAATGAAGTAGATTGTAAGTATTCATACAAGGGAATCGATTTAAATCTAATAAGTAGATGGTCCTTGAAATCCTTAATGAGGACATCGATGTTAAATGCTCTTAACAACATTTTTTCTAAGAATTTTTCGCTCAGAGTTTCAAAAACATTTTCTTTATCCAGCAAGTCCTTAATTCTTAAAAGCGACATCTTTCCACAATGCGCTCAGAAAAGCCTAACGGTATAGGTTTTGATTTTCATGCAAATTTGATGCCCCAAAAATGGGCTATTCTCATGAAATTACCTTCAGAACTAAAACACACAGGGTGTCTTACCGAAACGTCGTTGGAAACTTGATTTTCACCGAAATGTCCTTGAAGTCCATGAAAAACGTTTTAGAAAAGTCTTCTTTACCTATTAAATTAATGCAGCGAATCAAATAAACAAAATTTCAAAACTTTCTTACGTTTTCACTACGCGTTACTTTTTTGTATGAATGAAGGTAGACACCTAAAGAAGATTATTGCGAACGGAACATAACATTCAGCGATTTTCTCAAAAAAGATGTAAGCCTGGCTGCTGTTTGTAAGACCGATAGCAATCTTTGGAACAATTTAGAAGACAAAGTTCTATGGAGGATGGACCCAGTTTGTGTACAGTCGAACCCGCATAATATCACATCAAACGGGCAACAAAATAATGTGACTTTAAGCGGGTTGTGACTTTTATTCATTCAGGCATTTATAATAAACACGGAAGTCCAGCATACGCATATATATGTATCAATCTCACTGTGAGAAAGTCACAAACAGTAAAAGTCCCATAAATATTAAGACAATCGACAAAGGAAAATGTACATACACACCCCATTTTTGCATTGAAGACGACTTCCATACATATTACGTATGGACAGTGAAATGTGACTATAAGCGGGCAAAATTGCATGCAGCTTTTCTTTGTAAGCATATTTTTTGTGTGATTTTAAGCGATGTGACATTATCCGGGT
Organism: Cheilosia variabilis; assembly: GCA_951230905.1. Taxonomy (NCBI): domain Eukaryota; kingdom Metazoa; phylum Arthropoda; class Insecta; order Diptera; family Syrphidae; genus Cheilosia; species Cheilosia variabilis. Next base: position 35,576,846 of record OX579676.1, read on the forward strand.
TCGACTGTACAGGATAGGAAAGTTCGAGTTCATCTGACTTCTACTTTAAGTGAATTTCTACAAGGTGGGCCAGAAGAGATCACCCTATTGGAAGATGCTCTCATTTTTGCAAATGGCCGCCAATGTCAAATCTGTCTATAGTGTTGGCGCTGCGCGAATTCCGTCGCCGATTCCACGGCCGTTCGACACCGACTGCGCAAACACTGCGCCGTTTGGGCACCAACCTTGAAGAGTATGGGACCACACGAGACGTTGCCAAGAGTGGCCGGCCCCGGAGCGCCCGTTGTGCCGAGAATATCGCCACTATTGACGAGGATGTCGAGCTGTCGCCGGAAACATCGACCAGACGCCGTGCCTCACAATTAGCCATCAGCCGGTCGTCCCTAAGGCGTATTTTGGTCAAAGACTTGCGCATGTTCCCGTACAAAGTCCAGTCCGTGCATCAGCTGCTGCCTGTCGACCGCCAAACGCGTGTAACCTACGCCCAAGCCATCCTCAATCTCGAGGACGAACTGGACGATTTTTCGACCAAAATCATAATGAGCAATGAGGCTCATTTCCACCTCAGCGAGTAATGTATGAGGAGCCATTACACCCGCTCAAAGTTACTGCATCGTGCGCTGTTCACGCTGGAGGAGTCATCGGGCCATTTTTTTTCGAGAACGCCGCAAACGACAACAGTGGACGGTGCGCGCTATATGGCCATGTTAACCGAGTTTTTTCTGCCGCAATTGGACGAATTAGGACTGGAGGACATGTGGTTCCAACATGACGGAGCTACGGCACACACTGCGCGAGACACAGCCGATATTCTGAAGGCGGCGTTCCCGCGTCGCCTCATCTCTCGTTTTGGCGATTAGCACTGGCCCGTTCCAGACTTTTTTTGTGGGGTTTTTTGAAGTCCCGAAGTTCTCGCCGAAGTGATGAAAAATGCCATAAAACGAGCCCATATGGCAATCAATTGTGACGGCGCCCATTTGGCCGATATCATCTTCTCGACTTGACCAATAAAATTCTAAAGGTTCAAATAAACATAATCAAAAAACAGAATCGAAGTTTTTCATTTAGAAAAAAAAAGAGAGCCAAACAACATCAGATGACTTCTTTTGTCCCACCTTGTATAACGTGGAAGATGGATCATGGTGTAGTCGGATAGTTCATGTGGCTGCCATAAAAAAGTGTCAAGGTCAAATTTATAAAATGCAGAAACTTACGAAATACTTACGAAATACTGTGGCGTAAAATTGTATTAAATGTGTGCTCTCAGGTATTTTAAAGTACAGCCGCAGGAAGAATTTGCGTCATAAAAGAATTAACGTTGAATAGGTGCTTCTTACATCAGCATATTTCACAAAGCCATAAGTGCGCGTCGCTGTCTCTTTATTTATATATTCTTGACATAACTTCTCAATTTTTAATGATCGAAAATTGACTCCCATTTGTTGTGTCTCTAATAAATTAGTTTTTTGAATATCGGCCGACTTTTGACGTATAATCGGGGCTGGTCTAGGTATTTAAGTAAGTTAGTCACTTAAATATGCCAATATAAACTTTGAAGTGTGGAGATCGAGTAGACCTTTCTTCCAGCTGCCATCGACTACCACAGTAAAAAGACTTTCACTTAAACTTTTGTGAAAACAAAGAAGTATTAGGCCTTTTTTTATTTTTCCTAAATGATCTATTCAAATTATTGATTTCCACTGTTTAGAACAGTATAGTACGACATCCAACTGTTTTTCTAAACCTGGGAAATCAATGATCTCTATAGATCATTTGGGCAAAATAAAAAAAAGCCTTATATAACAAATTTGGGTTGACATGCATAAGTGACGCAGTTGGTCAGCGTTAAGTGTTTATTAAGCAAAGGGTCTCAGGTTCAATCGCAGTCAACAATATAAAGAATAACTTATAAGAGTTCCTCTTTCACCGCTCAGGGATGGCTGATAAACAACCGAGATGCCCTTAACCTCTCAATTGAGCTTAAGACTGAAGCTTCCTTCCATTTGAGAAGGAATGGCAGTGCGAAGATGGGTTTATGGCTTAAATGGACCTGCTGCAACAAAGATCGTAAAAATAGGTAAGAGCTATTTCGCATTATCTAGCTAAACGAGTTGCCGTTGACAACACAACCAAACAGTTTGTGGTAAATGTTAGTGAGGTCGTTATATTACAGGTTCTAGAAAATCAAACAAATAGGGTCGGTGGGTGCACACGTTAACTTGTAAATAATATTTAAAATGATGCATAAAGAAAAACAATGACAATCAAGACGTGGATACGTCATTCGGCATAATTGACAAGGATGCCGAAACTGAAAGGACTCCTTAGTCAATAAACCGACACAAGACAACAGATTACTCGGGATGCGATGCCTTTAACACTTCCCTTTCCATTCCACCATGCTTTCATCGCTCTTTCGATCCTTCTTTTTTACAATAAAAAAAAAAAGTTTTTTTTTATTTTGTTTTACTGATACAGTGCTAAAAGCTGAAAGCAAAAACTTTTACTGACTCTTAACAACCACCTACTTCTTTCAGAGCGGATACCAAGCTTATAACAATAACAAGCATCTGCCGTCTTACAACCTTTACAAATCCCATTTATGTAGACTTTGCCTTCTGGAGTACTATTTAATCGAAAACGGATCTATTAGCTCTCAGTTAAGAAAAAAAACGAACAAAAATATAAACAAACTTTCACGATTAAGTTTCCCTTTTGCGAATAGCCATCATTACCATTTATCGACAATCTCATCTCTCATTCAATCCTTTAACCCTTAGAGAATTCAAATTGAATTCAAACCTCCTCCCTCCACTATCGTTCTGTCAATTCCAAATCCGCACTTGATCCTCTAATCCCAATTAAAACAGAGAGAGAGAGAGTGAAAAAAAAAACAACAGAAAAACAGAAATAAACAAAAGAAAGCCCAGAAACAAACTGTACAACAAAATAATCACAAACAGAAAATACGAACCTTCTTAGTCCAGTATATTGATGGGACAGGATTTCCTGAACCTTTGCACTCCAACGTAATTGGACCACCCTTTCGCGCTTGCAATTGTCCCGATGTTGGTATCGCCCGTACACTTGGTGGAACTGAATGAGAAACAAACGAAATGCAAAATAAATGACAAAGTTGAAAGTTTAATCCTTTATAATTATTCAAAAGGATAAACACGCAATTTAGATAGATTTGCTTCTTCCATACACCCGAAAACAATTCGAATAACTAAAGAGGAAACAAAAATTCAAAACAAAGACGACAAGAAAGGCAACTTCGAGTGGCATTTATACACACGACTGACAAAAGTTGCTAGAACAAAAAGAGGTTCTAGTTGAAGAAGGATTACAAACTAAGTACGTACGGATATCATTATTATTTCGATCATCATTTTGACTTACCCAGAATTTCGACTGTGTGCACTTGGTCCCTGTTCACTTTGTCACTGATTTGACACACATAATCTCCGGCATCTTGCGGCTCCACATCAGATATTTCTAAATTATACCCATCTATCAGTCTTATTCGTTCATCCCTTGTCACCATTATATTCGAGGCTGTGAGCACATTTATACCACGTCGCCAGAGTAACACAAAGGTGCCTGAAAATAAAAAAAATAAAACGAACAACGTCTTGTAGTGATATCTGGCGTACGAACAAGGAAATGAATTTCGTCCTAAGTGCTAAATAAATAAATCACTTTAGATTGTCACAAAAGTTGCCGTTCGTCTAATTTCGAATTTATTGCCGAGTGGGGACAATGTCGAGTTTGCCAAGTGTGCCTAATGTTGATTGGGATTTCAATGGTTGGTAGGTATATACGCAAAAGTTTTCTGCGTTCAGTCTTTTTTTTTTTTTTTTTAATATTCTTTATGCATGTGACCAAAAAAAGCTGAAAGGACATTAATTCTGGGCCGGAAGTATGAGCAGAGTCGATGACACCATTTCACTGTTCAAATAATATTTTACCATTCATTTTCACTTTTCCTGCGAACACAATCATACAGCAACATCTCTGTGGTGTCGGTGATTTCTAGGATCAGTAGTCAACCTTTGTTAGGCACAACAGTCTTTCGGTTGTCGGCATGAATTGAAGAGAATGTGTTTGAATCAATTTTAGATTGTACCCAAATTAGGAAGAATTCCTTTTCGCGATAGAAGGGTCATGACCTTTTTTAAATTTTAAAAGAACAGGTTGGGTAACTCTGATTTGATACAGTATGTGCGTTCGATCTAAAGTAATGATAATGCCAAAGAAATAAGGAAGTAGTTGGCACCAGCGTTGACAGTTCAATAAAAGAGGAGCGCAGTAGATCATTAAAAAAAAGCAGTAGATTCGATCTTTCCGCAGTAGATTTTTTGTTAAACAATTGCTTAAAGCTATATTAATCATCAATTTAATGTTTTTTTTTATACAATAAGTTCAAAATAAGTTGGCTTCGTTCAGAGGCTCTTTACAGGGGCTATTTTTATGCATGGTTTTTGTACAGCTGTTTAAGAGAAGGTTTATCAAACAAAAAAGTGCAGTAGATTGGATTTAGTGGCAGTAGATTTATTTTTTGCAAGAAGTGCAGTAGATCTGCTGCTATTGCAGCAAAGTGGAAACGCTGTTTGGCGCTAGGGCTACCTACCCTAAGCTAAACTTCTCACAACCATTCGTTTGATTGAGTTTTTATATTTTACGACGAATGGAAAGGATCTGCTATTTTACAGCGAGTACATGAATCGAGAAATCTTCTCACGACTATCGGATGTTTGTCAGACGTTCATGAGAGGTGGCGCAGTGAAAAAAAAACGTTATAATGTAATGCACAGACAAAAGCGAAACTAATAAGGTTTCGTTTTTTTCCCTTTGGGTACGGAACCTTAAAAACCAATAAAATTGTAACATTGGAATCGTTACTCCGATATAATTTTTAATTTGTTCGTTAAAACGCCTCGCAGTCCTGACCTGACGCCTTTTGACTGCCATACTCGAATTACAACTTTTGGTGCCGATGAATCACTTGCGGGCTATTGGTGGTTTCTGTCCATTTCAGGGGAAAAAGAGATTGCAGTCAAATAATGCAACTTAAATGTATCTGAACTCCGTCTACACTCTAAACGACAGACATGTATCAACATCAACATATGAAATCATGCATAGACGTAGATTGACGTTGATTTTGTCCTTTTAAAGCCAATCATTCAGTCAAATGGAAGAGAGAATATGTACATTTGGATATACCTAGGCACCGATTGGGACATGAGTGAACATCTATAGCAATAGAGCTGCTGCTGCAACGTGAATGTTCTGCAATGATAATGATGATACGAGTATTAATGTGTAAATGAGTGATGATTGGTGAGAGTATCTACATATTCGCACCTGTCAGTGGTTGGTACGTCGTTTCCATTGATGGTAGCCATGTCGGTGTTGATGTTGTAGTTGCCCTTGTTTTAATCGATGAATGTGATGCAGTTGATTGATGGAAGCCTAATGTAAATTCACTGAGCTCCACGAATCATCGCAGCGGCAGCTCAACTTGAAAATGTGCTTGTTTGGCATGGTGGTGGGATTGTTAATTTGAGTGAGTTTTTATGGTTAATTAATAAACGGGTTTGATAAGAGAAGTTGTCTTTTAACAGGAACCTGTCTATTTTTATATTGCATTCAATTAGGTACGTCCCATTTGATAGGCTTATTAAAATGAAGTCAAGTAAATCAATTATAAACGTAGGTAGGTATTTCGTAAATAATGTTGATAATTGGTGAACAGCAAGGGTAATGGCAGGGGCAGATCAAGTAAGAGGATGTTTTTAATTAAAAATGTTTAGCTTCAATAAATTTAATTAATAAAAATAATAATAAATTAAAATTTCACTTAATAAATTAATATTTTTTGTTTTTTAAATTTAACTTTTATTTATAAAATTCATTTATCGATTTTGAAATTTTAATGATCAAAATTACAAATCAGACTGATTTTTTGTTTAATTTTCGTAAGAGTTTCATACATTTGTGGAAAATGAAGTAGATGAAGCTTTTGCATTTAGTTGCTAGTTTTGGGGGTCTACCGTTTCGACGATAGTCGTCTTAGAAGTTACGAAAAGTACGCAATTTATTGGTTTGGGCTCGGGGTTAGATCGTTTGAAAACCAGAAATAGGCTTATGTCCTACTGATGCTTACAACGGAACTGCTTGGCTTACTCGAGGACATAGAATATTAAAATATAGCACTCTTCACATCCTTTTGTCATAGTTCTTGAATGAAAATTCGTTTTTCCTTCGTATTTTCGCCATTTATATATAATGGCTGAGGGTTCAAGTTACGCTGTACGTTTAGCCTTATCCATCATAAGGCATCATTTTGCATCAACCCTAGAAGACTAAGGTTACTGACAGCCCCTAATAGGCTAATCATTCGTCGATTTAACGAAAAATACTAAAATATATTTTCTTTAAAACTTTGTGGAACACATGTGGTTCTACTTTTTTTCCTGAAACATTAGAAAGGTGTTGCCAAATGAAAAACGCGATTTTTATTAAATAAATACTTGAGTTTACATTATTAAACAGTCTTTAAAGTAAGCACAACATTTTTCGTAAATCACAACGATTTTGTCTTGGATTGATACAAATATTCGTAATTTGACATTGAAAACGGCGGAAAATACAAAATTCTGTTTGTTGAAATTTACGATTAGAAGTATCAATTCGAGCTTCTTTTATTTGTAGTGACTTGCGAGATTGTTTGGCGCAATTTACCACTCTAATAGGTCAATTTCTCAAACACCACTTCACAATCTCAAATTGCGAAAAATATTTGGTGATTTACCAAAACTGAATGATGAATCAATAAAATCTTGTAATAATTTAACACATGAAACTGAAAATGTATATTGGCGTAGAGAAGTCGTAAATTGCAAAATATTTTTGGTAATTTTCATGGAATCAACTACCTGATGTGTGGATTTCATGCACAGTTCATAGTCCATGTACCTATCGAAATCCTTTTAAGTCCTTTCTTTTTATGGATGTGTATGTATGTGGTATTGCTAGACAGCTGCAATCCTGAAGCCAAATCTTCATTGTGCACATTGCGTGTCGGTGCAGAGACAGGCAGTCGGTATTCAATCTTTGCTTGAAGCAGTCGGATTAAAGTTGTTTAACTTATTCATATGAATAGTAAGTGTACTACTAATTATAAAGCATTCTGGAATATATTTTGTAAGTACCTATTGTATAATTCCAAAAACGCATATACCTAAATCTGTATTTTTTTCAGAATGTACATATCGCTATTAGAAAAGAAGTATAAATTGGAATGGATTCTAAAATATGTAATCGAAAAGAATTGTAAAGGTTCGTATCAATGTCAAGTTCAACTAAATATTTTGTTTGTATTTTAAATTTCATCAGAAACCGAAAACCCACCCCAGACAAATCCCGTTGTTTCCGGACGATATGGCGCCGCAGGATTTTCTTGGATATCGGGAGGAATACGACTATAAATATTATGTATAATAATACAACTATGAGTTCTGATTTGTAAACTACAAGACATAAGTTATAAATTAAGAATAAAGTTTTCTAATTTTACGACAAAACATTTTCAATTTAATACGGTGATGCCTTAAATCACTACTCAAGAAACGTAAATTGCAAAATACGAATTGCAAAATGATAAAAATAAGTTGAAATTTACGATTAAAAATTTGTAAATTGCAACTTCTGAAGTAGTAAATCTACCCCTGTTAGTTCGCAAATCAACACTATTGAGTTGCAATTCAAGAATAATGGTTGTAATGCTCGTTCGGACGACCCTATTCGACCTCATTCGCAAGAGCGCACCGGTGAACGGTGACTGAGTTAATTACTGAACACACGTTACTTTACTATGTCCCTGGGTTCAAGAGAGACAGTAAGATTACGAATGCGACGTCGTCGAATCGACGAACATTAGCCTTTATGGACCAAACTTCCATGTCCAATAAATCCTGTATCGAATCCACTGCTGAAGGAATTCAGATGATTACAAAATTTTGGTTGCCTTTTTGGTAAATCACAGAAGTTCACATTATTACTTTTTAATTGTGTTTTCTTTAGTTTTACCAAACCAATAAAAAGAAAAATAAAAACAATATTTTTCAAATAAAACACCTTTTAGGGTTTTATTTAAGTTCACATTGAAATGGTTTTTGTTCTGCACCGGAAATTTCAATGACTTTTCTGATTAACTTTGGACTTCGTGTTATAGTCGGTTGGGGTAAATGGGGACGATTTTTGCATTTTTCAAAGACACATTTTTTTCAGAAATATATAAAATATAAAATTAAATTTTTTTAACTTTTGGAAACGGATATTATATTATAAGACATACCCCTTCCGTGTTTACATTTCCCCCATAGTTTATAAAAATACTGGGGTAAATGGGGACAACAAATTTCTGTTCTGCTAGGAGCTCGCCTATGGGGTAAAAGTAAACAGACATGAATTTCTGTTAATTTATTTGCTTGAAAAATTGATTACCATAATGTTTACATTTACCCCATGTATTGCATGCACCGGTGTCGCGACAATCCAAATTCAGATTTTTTTTATGTCTGGGTTCCGAGAACTATATTTAAAATGTGAAAATAACGGCCGTTTACATTTACCCCTATTTGCTTTTAAGGTAACGACATGTCCTTGATCGAATAACAAACAACTGCACAACTGAGCCACGTCAGACCGGAATTAATTTTAAAATATGAAATCAATCTCGCTTATAACAAAAACCAAAAATAAATACCAAACAAATTTTATAAGGTTTTAATTAAATTAAAAATTTCTTATTTGGCATTCCTCTAAAAGTGCAGCAAAAATCGAGCAACATTCGTATTCGTATGCAAATAAATTAAATTGCTCGTGGCACTTTCCACGGTGCTGTACATATTTAAATGACGAGACATTTCATTCACCACCACCGTTCCGGGACATCTTCATTGCGAGGACAACCAACATGCCAGAATTCTTTCATCTCAATTTCAACACCATGCACGGTTCTCTGCCATTGTTACCTGTGCAGCCTGCAGGATGTGTTCATCCCTTTTATGGGAAATGAAAACGTTTTTATGTCCACTACTTTGCGATGTGATGAAATGTGACAGACTTCAGAAAATGATGTACAGTAAAAAAAAATGCTGCATTTTCTCCCTTATCCTGTAAATGAAATATGGATACGGTATACCTGTCGCAATGCCCATAGGCATCCTACACAGTGTCCTGCTAATCCCATATGCACACAATATCAGTGGACTGTTCCCTTACATCAAGCAGCTCTCAACTTATGCTCTAATGCACGCTCATCGCGTCGTGGGACTGTGCGTCCTTTACTTGTGTGCAGAATGTAATGGACGTGCTATCAGAATGTGTCAAGATGGACTTTACATCAACGAGGGAACGGCTTTATTTGCTGAATTTTTTTTTGTTCTTTTTGGGTGTATCCTTTTAAGCTCGCTTACTGATTTAACTACGTCGCGACACGCCGTAGGGCTATTTGTCGTTAGCCCTATTGTGACGGACTGCCTTCCGGTGGAAGGGGAGAGCTTGAAGTTGGACTGTTAAATGCCACCCCGGGAGCGTGTGCTCCTGCAGCGAGGATGTAGGTGGAAATATAAAATAACATGTTCGCATGGCCCGAATGAATAAATCATTCCACTTGTAACGACCTCGTACTTAAGGAATTTTATCTTATGCAGATAAACGCCTGTAGTGGATATACCCCAGGGACATACAGAAGTTTTAATGCTCACCATGTTTAACGAGAGATCCAAGATACAATACAAGGCAGCGCCTTATTGTATGTGAGCATAAAAGCCAACAATCATCAGCTAAAGCCAATAAGCTTTGGTAATAACCATCGGCATCTATATCTCATGTAGTTTACTGAATTCTCAACTCGATCGAAACGAATTCAGGGGTCAGATTCTATAAGAAACGAAAGGATCACACGTTTTCGAGCGCACGAATGATTTGCACTATGTTACACAAGCAAATTTCTTCGTGCACACGAAAACGTTTGAACGTTTCGCCTTACAGAATTCCGACCCAGGATAGCGATGACTTGGTACAGAGCATGCAAATAAATACTAGAATCAACTGGGTGGGCACTAAAACCATTTGTTTAAATTTTGTCGGCGGAGAGTACTCCTATTAAACGACGTCATTCTCAACATAGTTTGTTCAATGACGTTAGGAGAGAGACAATTTAACGTGCGCTGGAATGGATAAATGTCAAGATGCTCGTCGCGAAAAATGGATAAGTTCCTCTCTCAGTCACAACAATCACAAAATTGATTACTTAAGCACTACCCACGGAGGTGTCATCTCTCTCCTTCTCTGGGGTATTTGTCATGATATACGATATACCTACTTAAAGAACTAATCAACGGAGCTTCACAGTATGCGGTAGAGATTTCGGTCGATAGCAACCTCTTAAGCACGATGAACCAAATGATTGTTAGAAATTAGGCCCAAAGTTCTTGTAAATCTGGAACTGGTAATCTTTAACACGAAATATTAAGATACCGCCCTTCAAACTTGTACAACTGAACCTTAAGGTATTGTATAGCTTAGACTATAGCTTAGCACGGCACTAGAAGCTCAATCGGAAACCTAATGTTCCTTGAAAGAGTCCGATAGCTCACAACACTCTTCATTTGCATGAGGACATCGGGAAAAAGTGGTGCTTAAAAACAACGATGATGCATATCAGCTTTACGCCTTTGTAGGCTGACGAATACTTCTTTAAGTCGGGTTCTTGTCTAGGGAAAGGCGACGACGATGACTTTAGCCATTTATATATCTTTTACTACTGACAACCGAATAAAGGGCTTGGTATGCTTGACTTCGACATACCATAGGAAGCAGTGATTGAGCATTGACGAAGGAATAAAGATTCCAACGCGGTTTAATTTTTGATACATATACGACCCGTTCCAAAACAAATGTGGCTACGGGCCAGGCATATACTACAGATATAGGCCTACACGCGGCTCCTAAACTTCTGGATACATGCAGTGGGTTCCAGGCTGATGTTCAGGCCATTCTCAAAGCTTCAAAGCTTGAGGTGGAATCAAAATCGAACAAGAATATCGCTTAAATGTGGCGCTGTGGCTTAGGGGTTCCAGGCTCAAAACCCTGAAAACCCCAAGTTCCAACTTAAGGCTTTTCCACTGCGCCACCTCTTCCGAACGTCTGACAAACATCCGAGAGTATAATTGTCATGAAAAAGCTTCTCAATTAGCCGTTTGGACTCGACATAAAATTTTAGATCCCAAACATTCGTCCCAAAAATTAAAAGCTCACAGAAAACGAATTTCTGTGAGAAGCTAGGTTTGGGTCCCTACGGACCAACTATTTATTTATTTTTACATTAATGGTAAGGCTGTGGTGAACAGTGTTTCCACTTAAAAAAAAGTATTCCGGTCAAATCTGACCGCATGACCGATTTTTATTTTTTTAAATTCGGTCAGAAAATCTGGTCAAATGATAAAATACGAATTTTTGACCAGCAGTCCGGTCAAAAATTAGATAAAGTAATATATTTTAAGTAAAATTAGATGTATGTATATATTATTTGTATGAACTATGAAGTTTCTTTATTAATATTAATATTCAGTAAAAAAAAAAAAAAAACAATTCATTGAAAATCTTTCCATTACAACGTTTTGCAGAAAAGCGAACTTTCCACTCCATTTCGGCGTTTGAAATTGGTAAAACCAACACCGAAATATCAAAATATGTTAACTCGTCTTCACTCCAGTCTTGTTTGAATGCACACACCCAGTCACAGTTGGTAGGAGCATTCAAATGAGACTTCCTCAAGGAGCCGCTGAATTCTAGGATTATTCACAATAAATTGGTTTCTGTATGAAATTGTGAGTGTGTTGGTTAAGTATGGCCAGGTATCGTTCAAATTATACAAATCTATTATTTATGTCTAGTCATACTCGTGGAACAATAATATCGTGGTTAGGTAAAGAATTTTTTCGTTTCGGTTAAAAATCGGTTAGACCGGATTTCAAAATATTCTCTGGTCAGAGTGAAGAGATTTCGATCAGATATGACCGAAATCCGGTCAGAATGGCAACACCGGTGGTGAGATGCAAAATACGTAATACTTTGAGCTATAGTCAGGAGGTTATACAGGGTGTCCGACGGGAAGGTATACTACTTTGTTTTGCCGTCATTTTGATAAACATTAGCCTTGACAGTTCATATCTGGCAGTGGTGAAGACACGTGGCAAATTTATTATGGAAAAATATTCGATAAACCAACGTGTTTTAATCGTTAAAACATTATTTTATCAAAATCAATCAAAATTTTTGGGAGTCGGTTCTGGGCAACGGAAAACCCTCAAATTATTCATCAGTCACCTTTGCATCCATTAAAAGTTACAGTCTGGTGTGCAATTTGGTCAGGAGGAATCATTGGACCGTACTTCTTTGAAAATGAAAACGGCGTAACGGTAACTGTGAATGGGGAGCGATATCGTGATATGATTGAAAACTTTTTAACACCACAACTTCATGCTTTGGGCTTGACTAACATGTGGTATCAACAAGACGGTGCCACATCGCATACAGCCAGGATTACAATGGAATTACTGCGAGACCTCTTTCCACAGCAAGTTATTTCAAGAAATGGTGATGTTGATTGGCCTCCACGGTCGCCTGATTTGACTGCTCCGGACTTCTTTTTGTGGGGATATCTGAAAAGCAAGGTTTATGCAAACAAACCAGAAACGCTTGAGCAACTCAAACAAAATATTCGTGATGAAATTAATGAAATACCGCGTGAAATGTGTGAGAATGTAATGAAAAATGTGCTCAAAAGGGCTCGCATTTGTGAGACTAACAGAGGCGGACATTTACCTGATATTGTGTTCCATACATAATTGCCGACATTAAATAAAACATTTATCAATATAAGATCCATTCTCTTTCATTTAATCAAAAATTATAAACAGACAAAGTAATATACCTTCCCGGCGGACACCCTGTATAAGACCACCAATGGCCGTGACTGAAAAAATTATTCTCAAGACTACAATCACTACGGCAGAGTGAGATCGCTACAGGATGTCAAGTCGTTGCGCAGGGTAACAGAAGAGGTTGGTTTTCCAAGCAAAATTGGTACTTAGGTTACGCATGGAAACTCAGTGTGGGAGCAAATTGGTGCAGGATCTGATTGATAAATTTTCCATAAGGATGGCGATCTTTTGCGACTGACTGCGTAAACAAATATTGTCCCAACCTGCAGAGGAGTTGGTTTCCTTGAATTACATAAAGGGGCGGTGGGTTATTTGCGACACAACAGAGAAGTTTGAACAAAATATATTGGTTACAACCTACAAAATACCCTCCTTTGATGCCCAAAGGACATAGAAGAATTGGTTAGTAAAAGTAGTAAGTCAGTTTTACTTACGAAACACAAACAAATTGCGTCAAAGCTTGTTTGGGCCCTGATCTGCCTGGCTCAATTATAAATTCCTCGGAACCGAATGACAAATTTAAGAACTGCAACTAAGAGACTTCTTTAGGTTTCTATGGGCGCAAAACCAGTGAGAAATGAATAATGGCAAACAAAAAATGGTTCAAGAGACCAAAGCTTCCACACGCACACGGTTGGTTTTGGCATATCAGGCACTTGTCTCCACCGTACGTGGAGATAAATAACCCCTTCAGGTTGTGTTAATTACTACAATACAAAAGAAACAAATCTATAAAACGGAATGTTCAATTACTGAGTTTGTCCCTATCGTATGGTGCAATTTTCCAATCGAGCTTAGGCCAGCCCACCGCACGTCCGCTGACAGGAACAGGACACAGCAGACAGCACAACCCGTGGCCATTTGCCAGGTAACACAAACAACAGTCGTCAATTACTTCTGCTTTTTCCGGTTTAAAAGGGAAAACAGAAAAGCCAACACAAAACACAATCAAATCCAAATGGCAAACCTAATTTAGGGATACACCACACACACACATACTCCAGTCAGGAGAATCCCTTCTCCCGCTTTTACTTGGACAAAAAAGAAAAACCGGAAAAAAAGAAAAGAAAAACTTAAAAGAGAAAACCCAACCAAGTGACCGGAAAATTTATATTAAAAATCCCACAACTGTCGCACTAAACCACAGGCGATAACTCGCATGACTTCCAACTTCCTCCTTTGACTTTGAGGTGCAGCGCGCAGAGTAAGCTTTCTATACCCGGGCACCAGCACATGGGCGTGTGTGTGCTATCGTGATGGAGTTTCCACCTTCCACCCATAAATATGCCCGGATGCCTGTAAGCCAAATGCAGTGCAGGTGGTGCTACTGTGAGGAAAAATTCGCCGGCGCACCGGTGGTGGAAGGATACAAACAAGGCAACAACAAAAGAAAAGTCAAATCTCTAAGTACAGATAATGCCGGAAGTCAATTGCTGTAGGATGGCATGTATGTGTTGTATGCGTGGGTGGATGTGCTTGTGCATGTAGCATGTGGGGGGCTTCGTTGATGATAATTAAACATTGCATACCTTCAGTATGCCCGCATTTCCTCTTTATAGCGACAACGAAATGGATAAACTCTTAAATCCGGAATTCCCTCATTCATTCCATTGCTGTTTTCTTTGGTTTCCCGATACCTAATTTCGTGTCCCAATAAATGTCACTTAATTCCGACTAGACCAGGTGTGCCAGCTGAATAAAATCCCATTAAAACTCAGATGCTGTACAGTGCAATGACAATAGAAGACGACCAACTACGAAGCACGAACACACAGGGTGACACGATTATGGTCATAAACATAGCTGCTATTCAATTTTGGATCAATGAATGGGGGAGTTTACTACCCCTTCCAAATTATAGGTCACAGATACATCAGTGAAGCGAAACACGTCATGTATTGAACAAAGCAGTAGTTTTGCCACGTATAACGTAAAAAAGGTATCGCATACCACGAAGGTTGCACTGCATTTTAAAGTGCTCATAAAAATTCAACACCAAGCACGGTAAAAGTTTTAAGACGCACCATCAACTTGCCATCAACTTTGGATAGATGAATCTCAGGAGAATGAAAAGATAAACGCTTTTAATGAAAGCAATGGAACCACTTTGGGACGTATCTATAGACGGAGACATAAACTTGGCAATTTGGGGCGTAGTCAGTGGCGATTGCAGTAGCGTTCAGTGGTAGCTGCCAGTGCATATAAAAGCTGGACCAGTTTAATTAAACTATCTATACGTGGAGTTATGTTACAATTCACTAGAATAAATGTCACACACACAGGACAAGGACTTATTGGTCGTGTAACTTAGTTAATGGGAACTGACCATTGGTTTCTATCCGCTTCGAGCTGGAAATATTCATCAAATACAGAAATTGACGACAGAAGGGGAGTGCAACTGTGCCCCCGTGTTTTATGAAGAAGCTATCAAAATAGTGGCGCGCGTTCCTTAAGGACAGCAGTGAATATAGCTGAATTTCCACTGATGTTACACTTGTCGTATATAAAGTTTCGCTTTAGCCGCATGAGGTAGGAGGTACCCTTGGGCTGATTGCAAATATGTGGATCCAACATTCACATACCTTTGGACTTTTTTATTTGAAGGTAGGTACACAGTTTGACCTGTACCTACGGTTGCCAGATGTCACGCATTTGGCGGGACAGTCCCGCTTTTGAACCTTTGTCCCGCCAATGTCCCACTTTCTCGACATTTTCATTTTTATTTCCATATATAGTTGTTTATTTAATTCTTTATATTTTTTCAACGTGAATTTTTTATTCTGAGTTGACTAAATCTTATAAAAAGATATATTTACTATTAGATTTTCTGGTCTGAACACTACCAATTGAAATTTCGCCGCTTCAAAACATAAACCTGCACTGTCACTATGTCAGTGGGTATTTGCGCTCATTAAGCTTCTAGTTTTCGTTTAGTGCTAAAAATAATAATAAAAAAATGGCCAGTACAAGTGGCTACAAATACAAAAATAACACAAGTGGAAACAGATTAAAAAACAATAAACGAATGGTTATCTACAATAACATTTGGAAGAAAACAAATTCGTGGCTTAAAAAAACAACTGACGTTCACGTAGCCGAGTGCAAGTTATGTTCCACAAAATTTTCGATCGGGCATTCCGGCGTTTATGACATAAAAAAGCATATGAAGTCAATAAAACATATATTTTTAAAATGTCCCGCCATGTCCCGCTTTTTGAGAAAATTGTCCCGCGTTTTTACATTTATTTTATGGCAACCCTACCTGTACCTCTACCAAGGCCCTTAAAATAATTTGGTAGGTTCCATCATTAACCAAAAAAGGGCTGGAAGAAAGCATGCCCAATGAGTGAAAGAAGCCGAAAAGCTCTTCATAACTCGCTGATTAATGTCGCACAAAAGATCATGCTTATCCAACAAACTTAAGTCTTGTTGTGACATACAACTTGGGACTTATCAGCATGGTTTTCGAACCGGCAAATCGACCATAGGCATACCACTGAAATAGATAATGAAAACGATCAACGAATTTGTGAGGCTGATCATGTTTTCAAGAATATTAAACATTCTTTGCCGGTAGCTCTATAGGCAGTGGTCCCAGATTGGGGGGGGGGGCAATTTTGGCGCCTTTTCAATGAAAAGGGATGAAAAAGGGGAAAACTAAAAAAAAGGGGAATAAATCAAAAATCGCTTTAAAACTTAAATAGCTTTAAAGTAAAATTTAAACGCATTTCCATTGAAAATAAATTCCAAAGTTTACTCAGAATGAAATGTTCACTCTAAATATGAAAGAAAACAGCCCATCGAAAGTCTACGTAGGAATTTTTGTGTATCTGAATGCACTCACTCGATTTGACGTTTTGTCTAACAGAAAAAGAAAAGCATTTCAAATTACAATTTCACATAAAAATAAAGGCAAATTTCACTTAGAAGGAAGAAAAGGGGCATTTTTTCGAATTTAGGGGAACATTATTACCTTTGCTGATGAAAAAAATGGGAAAACAGTCTTTACAGTCTGGGACCACTGTCTAAGGTTGTTTACCGAATTCGGGCACAGATGTGTATCAACACTGGCGACAGTCACTTGAAGGATATCATCTTTTCCACTTAACCGAAAAAATTGTCTAGGTCCAAAAAAAGATTTCCATCATTCAAAATCATTTTTTTTTGTGCAAACCTAATTTAAAAACAAAATTAGATGATTAATTTTGTGCCACCCTGTAGAGGAGAATTAGTACCGGGCGCCTATGAGATACGAATTCTTCGACGGATTTTTTCCACTGCGAGCGACCAAGGCAAATGGAAAAGAAAATATTAGAGCGATCTCTACAAGCAGTATCGAGATGTGTATGTAGTCCAAAAAGTAAAACCACGTGCACAGCATTAACCTAGCAAAAATGTCTTCGAATATTTTAGTAGCCATATTGTAATCGTTGTTACTAGGGGCTATGAAATACCTTTCAGAGTGATTCAGCAGACCTTTCAGAGGTGACCATTTTTTCAATCACATAAAAGAGGACATTTTTTTTTTAGTAAAAAAAACAATGCAGTCAAAAATGGTTAAAGCACATTTTTACTACCAAAATTTGTGGGTTTTTGATGGGTGGAATTGACTTGATCTTTGAGAATCAACACAGGATTACCGTCTAACTCCCACTTTGTAAAAGCTGAAAAGGTAACCGCGTAACCTCGCATATTTCTTATGGAAAAAGATTACATTTTGGGAAAAAGAGGACAATGTATTTTTTTTTTAGTAGAAAATCATAACAGCGAAAAAGAGGACTGTCCTCTCAAAAAGAGGACGAGTGGTCACCGTACTTGTATCCCATTCTTGATGAATCTTGCTGAAGCATGGAGAAGGCTACAAATTCTTCCAATGATCTTCAGTACAGAGGTGTTTTTGTCGAGGACGAATGCAAAAGAATTTGAGTATAAAGGGCGACGGTAAGGTTGGCAACCTTTAATAAGTTATTCGGTTTAGAAAAAAAAGCAACGGTCAGTCAGTACAAATAATCTCAATGGACCAGAACACGGATAATGTCCTGATTCCAATAACCACAGCAGTTTTAGTGTGTAATGCAATAGAAAATTTTTAGCAGATTTATGTTAATGAAACGAAGAAATTCTTTAAAGTCTATGACGACCTGCATCTGGAATGAGGAAGACTCACAGGCTCCATGAGAGCAGAATTCTTTTATTGCAAGTGAGGTGATGTCCTCTGCGTGTCCCACTTAAACAAATTAGATCCTACTTGCTCTCCATTTTAATTTAAATCTCCTCCTACCAACTTCGTCTCTATATTTTGGACCGAATATTTTATAGCTTGCGTCACGGGATCCCAGATTATAAAAACAAAAATCCCCCTTTTTTAAAACGATATTTTTTCCCCTTTTTCAAAAATAAAAATCCCTTTTTTTCCCCCAAAAACAAAAACGCCTCTTTAAGTTTTATTTAAATATTTTAGAATTAAGCAAACAAAAAAATACTAGGAACGCATAAAATTCAGTCAGTACCTTTTATGAAATACTAATAAAAAACAAAAAAAAAACTTACATAACTAAATATGTAGTTACTAATTTTAAAATCACATATTTTATGTTTAATAAATAGGTATATTTAAAAATATATATTAATGTACCTTAAAGTTTGTACATTGCACTATTGCGAAGTCTTAAGCAGCCTTTTTCTACCACTAAGTCATAACAATCATTTTTTTTAATAATTTGTTTGCTAAGAATCACACATTCTGTACACTTCACAAATTCGCAACTCGTTTTAACTTTTTCCTTGATGATATCGATATGAAATATGAAACGCCAAGCGCCAAATAATGAATGCATTCAACAAGAACCAAAGTTGTAAGTGAGACGTTACATGGGCCCATTTTAGATTGTAATCATTGAATGAGTTTTTAAAATAGTGTATTCTTTCGAAGACTTTATTTAAATAAAATTGTTAGTGTTTTTTTTTTCCCCTTTTTAGATTGTTTTCTCCCCAAAAATCCCTTCCCCCTTTTTTCCCCTTTTGTTAGAAAAAATTGACAAAATTGCCGAATTTCCCCCCAATCTGGGATCACTGCTAGGGTCTTCTATGCCGCCTCTGAAGTTTTTGAATGAAAGACCCCACAAATGTTTTTCCAATGGAAATAAACAGCTGCTGTTGAAAGTTGATAAAGCCCCATTAGTACATCAAAGAAGCTGTCTATTGTGACACTCCACGGACCCGCTCCACTGACGTTGGGTGACCCTACCATATAAACCTTCGCAGTGTTGTTAGCACTCTCTCTTCATTTATCCCACGAAGCGTGGTCAATTTTCCCTTTTTTCCCCACCATACTCAAATTCCCTTTTAAAGTCCCACGATACTTTTTTTCGTCAAAATCCAGTTTTTAAAAGTAAAATTTGTATTACACGGAAAGAAAATCACGTCAAATTAACCATTAGCATAAAAACCGCAGTTTGTAACACAGCTATGATTATTTTTTGGTACTAGAAAATGTTGATAAAAGACGATTTACATGAGCTGTCTTTTATGGACATTCAGTGTGTTGATAATCATGGTGAAATACAGGTGTATTTCACCAAAAATTCATAGTTTGAATGTTTTCTGTCAGATATCTGAAATTCCCATGACTTGGTGCTTTATCCCTTTAACCCACGGAAGGCTTTTCGGACATCGAAATTCCCACAAAAAGGGATAAATCCCACGATATAAAAACACTTACAGCGTTCTGTGTCTTTTTGTGAATAAGATGGGATGAATGAGCCACTCTTTCACAGTGCGCGTTATAATCCTGTGAGGTGCCGATATAATATCCATGAACAAAGTTTCGATACCACATAGCTCCTGCATAAGTGACAAATTGCACTGTGTCAAGCCTGTTTCTGTGTCCTGTTTCCATGTCACATCATTGAAAGCGGAACAACCAGTCAACGAAAAGAACATAAGCTCCTTATAACCACCATCATACAACACAGTTACGGTAAACTTGTTGAAAAAAAGTAAAAAATACTTCATAAAGTACAAATGGTTTATTTTTGCCACTTCAAGGAATCCGCTTCCGGATTAAAAACAGAAAACGCACAACTTCAGATTCACCGCAGATTTATTTTATTGTTTTAACATTTTTCTCCCTCTCGCATTCCTATGTCCTACATTCATTAATGTTTCCATATCACAGCGAATGGTTTCGAAAAAAAAAAAAAGCTTTTGTGCGATAAAAGTTTTTTTTTCGCATTTTTTTCTGTTTAATCCATTTTGTGTGTCAAGGCGTTTGACCCAATTACCGTAAATTTAAATAGATATAAATACCTACTGCAAAAGAGTTGTATTTTGTAAAAATAAAAAACCGAGCATTCTGAACCGAGAGGACCAAGTTTGTGCAGCGAAAAGTGGAATAACTTTAATGCGGGATTTTGTTCCTAATAACAAAATGTTGGTATAAAAAAATAAATAAAATTCGATGGGTCTCTTGATTTCTCACGCTAAAACAGTTCATAATGGTAGCGAACGCTGGACTACTGATTGAGTGGTCTTTGGTTCCCACTAAAACTGGGCAGTTAATTGACCCCAAATTTTGTGCAATTATTACCCACCTACGATTTGAGAATTTTTCGATTCTAACGGGAAAACAAAAACCAAATCGAATTATTTATAAGGATTTTAGTATAATTGAACTATCATTAAGAATAACAACTTTGCAAACAACCACAATTGCACCTACCCCACCCGCAAACAGTGACCCCAAGCAGGTGAGTTGCAGAAGGCAGCATGCCACCCCCTCATTCATTTTTCATTGCTTATGAATTGTGGGCTTACATAATGTCGTCGCGTGTTAAGAGAAATTATTTCCCACAAACAAGTGAAGTTATTGCTCACTTTCAGTGTGAAATAACTTCACATGAAATAAGTGAAATCATTTCTCACTCGAAGTGAAGTTGTTTCCCAAGTAAAGTTATTGGCCGTGAAGTTATTTCCCTGCACCGATGGCATATGGTAAGGATCGCAAAATCCAATCCCACTTATAATCCTTATCCATACTGTCAGTTTGACAACATAAACATCATGGTGTTCATGCCATGCACTCTGGGATCTACATAATCGCATCATTTCCATTAGGGCTATCAGAAAATTAAAATGTCCCCGGTCAAGGATGAACGTCGGCCGAATGTACGTGCTCCAAAAAATGGCTGTGTAACATACAACAAAAACCTTTCCAAACACAAAATTAGTTAATTAAAAAACCACTCAAAGCTCATAAAACAGAATTAATTTTTCGAATTATCTTATTGTTGAGTATTTCAGGAACGTGATTCTGCTCTAATGCGATCCTGTATAGAACAGCACACTCCATTGTCATTTTTTCTGCACCTACCAATATCTGCATAATTTATCAAGACAAAAGGTGGATGTAATACCCAAATTTAGGGTTTTAATTTACCCTGGCGTCGCGTGGTTGGGACTGAGTCGAATTGTTGGTCATTTACTTTAGTTTGCAAAAGTAGGGGCAGGATGTGACACATGTTTTATTCGTCGCGTTTACCAATTAATTAAATGAAATAAAAATAATGTTCGCACTGTGTAGTCCACACCCTGTACAGCTGATGGCATCACATTTTGTTATGTCAATTTATGAGATTGTTTGCCGTGATAAATGCTTTTTTTTTTTTTTGTATTTCCAAAAAAATTAAGTAATTTAAATAATAATAGTAATGAAAAAATATACGTAGCTGTTGGGTGAAGCAACTGGGCTTGAGGTAGTTGGGTAATTTAATGCAGAAATAGAACCAATTCAAAATATATTAACCAGTCGTCACTTTTATAGGTCTTTGAAATGCAGTCGTGTCGTGGTGTTCTATAATTTCATAATTCCCAAACTTCTACGGTAATACTGTTGTGTTTGTTTTTAAAATTTAGATCTACCATATTTGTGATTTAGGTAGGCAGGTAGAAGTAACGGTTCAGCTCTGAACGCAAGTAGCACTATGGTGTGCCTTTTTGTTACCACGATTTGTGAGCAGGGATCCCAGATTAAAAAAAAATCCCCCTTTTTTAACACCAAACCGATATTTTCTCCCCTTTTTCAAAAATAAAAATCCCTTTTTTTTCCCCAAAAACAAAAAGGCTTATTTAAGTTTTATTTTAACATTTTATGTTTCATTTAAATAT
Source organism: Cheilosia variabilis (assembly GCA_951230905.1). Classification (NCBI taxonomy): domain Eukaryota; kingdom Metazoa; phylum Arthropoda; class Insecta; order Diptera; family Syrphidae; genus Cheilosia; species Cheilosia variabilis. The sequence continues at coordinate 35,599,033 of OX579676.1, forward strand.
CTTAGAATTAAGCAAACAAAAAAATAATAGTCAGTCTTATGAAATAGTAATTAAAAAAAAAAAAAAAACCTACATAACTATGTAGTTATTAATTTTAATATCACATATTTTATGTTTAAATCAATAAATGGGTATATTTAAAAATATATATGTACCTTAAAGTTTTTACATTGCACTATTGTGAAGTGTTAAGCAGCCTTTTTCTATTTCCCCTAAAAAATCCCTTTCCCCTTTTTTGCCCCTTTTGTTAGAAAAAAATCTACCAAATTGCCGACTTTCCCCCCAATCTGGGATCACTGTTTGTGAGACTTAGTTTGTGATGATTGTTAAGGGTGTGATGCATTTTTAAGTGTAAATACTTTAAAATGGAGACAAATTATCCCTTTCAGCTCAAAACACTACAGAAAAGAGAAAATTAATGAGAAAATCAATTCCAAAAGTACGGGCATCAAAACCCGAAATATATTTGCTTTATCTACCCCAAAAATTAGCAAGCTTACTCATAGTCCCTTTGATATCATCGAGACTATACTAATTAACAGACAGTTATCATAGCCCTTAAGGATGCAGTTGCTAAAGAATTTAAATCGGGTAAAAAGCTAAGCACCTTTCACCGAAGTCAAGTTGCCCGATTAGTCTTTAAGAAATCCAAAAAATAATGTCTTTCATGGGTGCTATGGATTTCGCCAGGGCACTCATTCCGTAATTTTTCAGACGATTATCATCGAAACGATAGACATCCAAAAGTAGCAACTAAGTGCCAAAATTACGAGTTTGAGACTTGAAACCAGTTAATTTTCCACAAATGTAATGAAAGCTGACGATAGTGAAACAAATTCGGGCAGAATATAACTTCTTATGGTCATCAAAGTTTCAGAAACGATTTCGTAACGACGGTTATTGTCATACGGAATCTGCCCCCAGGTAAGTGTTTTCCGATTTTTTTCATTGTGTCCAAAATTTTGTACGGACCAACTTTTTGAGTCTTAATTATTTTTTTTTTATTTTGGGAAATGTTTTCGGAAATTAATCCGGGTTTCCCGAAATAGCTGAAGAAGCTATAGCAGCTTATAAGGTACTATGTGCAGCTTCCCTCGGTCCTTGAAGAGATAATAAAAACTGCGTATACCTATAGTTGTGTTAAAAAGCTTCTAAGAGGCTATACTATCCATAAAGGTTGGCACCTTAAGTGTCGTATAACAATACTTTTACTAGGTTAAGTCAGCTTGCCATTTGGGTTCACAATTCGTCTGATTGGGTTTTAACAGCTTTGTGTATGGGCACTACAAATCTTTTGACAGGCTCTGACAGCTTAACCCTTAAAGAAGTTTTAGCGGACCTCTATTGTGGATATTAATGGGATGTCTTGCTGACGCGAGACGTTCATGCCTACTGAACCTAAAGTTTTTTTATCCAAGGCGCCATCTGTTGGAAACGTCTGAAAAACATACGAGAGTATAAATGACAGAGCTATACAACCGTTGGAGTTTGGTACTGCCATGCGCACAGTCCGACAAAGGGGTCTGAAGTTTGCCTTAATTTGGATCTCAAAATTCTAGTTACCGAATAAAAAGCACTTCACAAAATGTGGGCGGAATTTAATACTGGGTGTGGCATCTTACAAAGAGCAAAACTTTTAAACCAAGTTATCAATTGCGGGCCTATAATCGTAAAAAGCCGCCACGCTTATAGAACTCCGAAACAGACGAGCAACGGGTAGCAAGATTGTAGTCCATTGAACCCATTTTCGATAAGAAATTATTTTTCAATTTCAGTGGGAGCTATCAGCTAAAATTAAAACTCTTAACTGAAACTGGACGAATTCCCATCAGTCAGTTAAACTGAAGTGTGGAAAAACTTTTAATTCAGTTGTCATTTTCAATTGCAGTTGGCAGTGATTCAAAGCCTTCGAGTTCCTGTTATTTTTATTATTTGTTTTTATCTTCGCAATGTTCGATTCAACTGAAATTTATCGTCCTTAGAGACTTGGAGTCGAGATTGCCATCGGAAATTTGAGGATTTGGTAAGTATTTCCACTTGCTATATAGAGTTGCAATTCGTCTTGTGGTTATATAGCTTCTGTCATGTCTTCTCTCGTATTTCTCGTTTATTTCTATATAATTGGTCCTGTATTGCCAGGAACATGCTTTCGACCTAATTACATTTAAGTGAAATAGAATCGCCATTTTAAGTACCAATCCGTGCAGCATTTGTTTTCTTTTTGCATTTTTGTAAGCAACAGAAACTTGCTATCGAATTAGAGTTTCTTCGTCCAATACAAATGGGTGTCCTTTAACGACTGCACACACACGAGTAGAATGAAATAATACCAGACAGACGTCTGAATGCACTCCTGTCTTAGCTCGACTGATTTGATTCGCACTGCTCGGTCAAGAGCACTGTTCGCTTATTTTTGTCCAACAAATTAAAGCTAAAGTCCTCCTCAAATGGCAACTGTGCGTGGCGTAGAAAAACCTTCTGATTTATTTGTATCTAAGAAATATTTTCTATCCAGAAGCACTTCAATAAACACAACAAACAAGTGCTACTTAAATAATATAGCAAAACCGAGGAAAATGTTTAACAACAACTTGTATCCCACCGTATCTCCACATCACTTCAACTATAAAGATTGCCTTAAGATTGAGAAAAACAATTCAAATAATGTTTAATAGGCTTTCCAATCATTACACTAATTTGAATAACAATTCCCACCTCCATCATCATGTACAACCCACATTTCCGTAATCCGTACACAGAGCAATTTAATTCTACACACCACTACACCATAATAACCGGCTTAAATCAAATCATGAACAAATCCTTAGCTGCTGTTATTGTTCACAAATCACAACAATATTCGCACATAATTTTTAATGCTTACCTATATTTTCGACCTGGCACGGCAGGACTAATGTGTCGCCAACAACCGCTCGATATGTATGACCTCGGGATAGAAATCGTGGCAATGGTCCGACAGCGGGTGATGTTGCCATTGGTCTGGTGGCCGAACCTGAAATTTTAAAATAGATTTTCGTTTGATTAATGACATTGTTTGCCTGCGAAAATGTTTCTAAAGACGTTTAATGAGGTACGAGTAAAATGTTTATTTAAGGACTCGGAATAGGATAGCATCAGACAAGGGCGATTGGAATTTCCATAATGGAGGAAAGGAAATATTCCGACGAAGTTCAACTCAATGTGTAAAAACTTTCTGGACCGCTCTTAATGAGAAACTGGGAAAGTATTTTCTTTGACAGAAAGTTTGACACTGCGTTTCTTTTTTTTTTAGTTGCAGTATTCAAGTTAGAGATGGGGTAGGTAACGATGTGTTTTAATTTTAAATTTGCATATTTGCGTGCTTAATTTATAAGAAATGTGAAACGCGAAAGATTACATCAACGATTCACTATGATGAAGTCCTTCGCACGAAAAACAAAATCGGTTTGCTGCGAATGGGCCGGTACCCGGTACCTACCTAGACCTACACGCCGGCCGTTGCGAGAGCGTGATTATTCTAAATGGGTGAGCTTTCTTATTCTCAACTGGGGCAGGAACCTACTTTTTCGGTCAAACCGTTGTGCTCGTATTTTGAGTATTGATGAATTCAATTGAATATTAAGCAGTACTTATTGTAGATTGACGGTTTGGGATTGCAAATATTGCTCGAAATGTGCTAGGGACGGTGCAGCTTTCTCACATCTCACAAACTGTATAAGGAAGAACATAATTGTGGTTTGGTCTGTTTTTGCGTCGACGATCTTTGGCCGTTCTTATCACTGAAAATCCTTGATCGCGGCTCTATTTTTCTATTTTTTTGAACCAGTTTTATTTCGAAACTATTTTTATTTTCCAAATTAAAATTTCTTCTATTTATCTAGTTCATATATATGTATTAAGAATAAAAGAAGTTTCGAGTTTCAATAATTCAAAAATGCAAATTTTTTTGTTTATAATGGACCCCAATTGGAGCCAGAAAGCGGCCATTTGTCTTTCTTTAGGTAGGGACACAGGATGCATGTACACACATCGAGGAAATGTTTTTTTTTGTTGCGTTTATTATTATTAAGTCGCAATATGTATTAAATGATTCTTTCTATTTATTTTATACTTTAAAAGCATGAGAACATTCAACAAAAGTTTTGTTAAAATAAGAAGAAGTATAATAGAAAAGAATATAAGAAGAATGGGAAGTTTTCGCCCTTAACTTTTGGTAATGCTAGTCTGGTTTGTTAAAAGCGCCATAATAAAGTCAACATATTTAAATGTAGGTACATTATGTTAAACGAAGGTACCTACAACTTAATAAATATAACGTTTGTAGTCCATATTGCAATGTGTACCAAATCGGTGTAGAAAGTTTGTGGTAATTTTAGAATTACTTCAGTTACTATTTATGTTACTTGCTTTGTATTAAAAAATACTGATAATATTTGATGTAATGTGAATGATCGAATTTTGGTTTAAAAATAGTGGAAATTAAGGAAAAGCGATATTCTAGCTTTTCTTAAATATCTCTTATTTTTAAACCAAATGTTTATTTGGCACAGTTCATTAATTGTTTCGAATTTAATCTATTTCAGTTTATTTAATAAAATCAGAATGCATTGTCATTTTTCTCACGCCCACATAATCTATGTAGATCACTGCTTTCTGTGGTTTACAACAATAGTACGAGATTCAACAGTTGTTGTAAACCATGGAAATCAACGATTTGGGTAAAATAAAAAAGGCCAAACAGTAAAAAGACAGAAAGTGCGTCGCAAATAGTAAAAGTAAACTAAAAAGTTTATTTAATGTTTATACAATTCTCAATACAATGGAAATTAATACTTTTGGAGGAACATTTACTAAACGATAAACATATAATAATGAAGAAAAAATTCGAAGTTACATATAGGTTCGTTCGCGTACGCGGTTTGAATCGAATCGAAAAAAAAGAGAAAATTAGCAAAATAACGAGTAACGAGCAGCTCCCTTCTTGGCTCGAAACAGCTCAGAGAATTTCAATCGACTAGTAGTGATAAAAATGTCAAATACGCAAAATTGACGGGAAACAAATTCAAAATCCGTTTTAAAAATCAATTGTACACAAAAGTAAAATATCTGAAAATAATGAAAATTCGGTGGTCGTCGAATGTTCTCCTAACACCTTTCATATGTTGCAAAAAGGTAAGCTATAAATATATTCGTGATATGGATTCGATTTTAAAGATGTCAGTGCTCAGTGGCTCAAAGTAGCTCGAAGTGTATCCACGTACTTTGGAGTATATTTTCAGCATTCTGAGAAAGTTTCGCTCAATTTTTCGAGTTTGACAGATTTTTAGTGCTTGGCTCGTGAAAGTACGCAAATGGTCCTAATATATCGACTCATTTAAGATATTCATATCATAAAACCAAACAGGATTTTTTTTGCTACCAAACCCTGTGTAGATGCTTAATGCTTGACGAGGAATGTCATATAATTATCCGTGTATACCTACATTTAAAGGTGCAGGGTATGTGTGTGAGTATAAATGCCGTGCCCAGTGTTCCCAGATAAAAAATCTGAAAATGTTGTTTTTCCGAAATAAAAAAAATCTTCTTTACAAGATTTTGTTCAGAGTATAAAAAGAGCGAAATATGAAATGCAATTTTGAAGTACTATACACCTGATACATGAGTCACCTAAATATCTATAAAAAAAACTTTGGTCATCTTTTTTGTAATTTTGGAACATATTTAAATTAAATTGACTTAGAATTTCATTGTTTATATCAAGTTCATAGGATTTCAGGTCATTAGAAACAAATCCTTTGTAAAGATTAAAATTTCAACAACTGTTTCAGTATACTTACTCAAACGATTACGGCTTAAATTTAAACCAGAAAAAAAAAATTTCAACATTTGCAAGAGGAATGTGGAAGAGACAAAATATTGAAAATAAAATCTTTTAAGACTAGAAATTATGCGAAGTTTCCATTCGCTGTTTTTACTCCTAAAACATTTTACCAAAAACACCTTAAATCAGTTATTTTATAAAAATTTTTAAAATTCATCTTTAAGTGTTCTTTCTTTCTTTGAGTTGATGGAAACGTTAGTGAAACAGATATTGTGCATGTGCGCTGTTCGATTCACATTAAACATAATAATGGAATTAATGGGCAACGTTTTTCTTCAATAGAAAAGGTTCTTTTTATTTGTTGGATTTAAAAAGATCTTGATATCAAAAATCTTTAAATTTGATGAATTTGCGGTAAAAAGTCTTGTACATATTTTGGAGCTCAAAAATCTTGAAAACAAAAGATATACAGTACGCCCTCGGTAAAAGCAACCGATGGAAATTCGAGCAGTTGCGTTAATTGAGGTTGTTGCTTTAACCGAGTAACAAAAAAAAAAGTGCCTTGAATTAGAATTTAAGGTGAAAACCATAGTATAAAAAATAAAAGATTATTGGTCGTCGTAAAAGAAAAGAAAAGGAATATAATTTAATTCATTTAAAACAAATATTTATACATTACCTATGTAGTACAGTTTTTGGTTAAATTGCTTTAAAATATTGGGAAATGTTCGTTTGCTTTTTCTTAGGGGATATATTAATGTCAGCGGCCAGCTCTCTCAGTTTTTGAAGAGTCAAGGTATAGTGGAACCGAGTTTTCTTCAGCCCATTGAAGACAAATGCTAAATGCTTGGATAGCATGTTCTGTTTTGATTTTTGGCCGTTGAGGACTTACACTTGCACCTGTGCTTTCTTCTTCACTATCGATTTCTTCGGCTTCTAGATTAGTGCAAACAGGTTCCTGCTCCATATCGTTTTCGGCAATCCAATTGATTTTCTTTTTATTCTTGCATGATGATGAAAAATATGCACCTACGATCTATGTGTGTTTAAAATTCTGAGAGAAGTGCTGTAAAATAACTGCCCAGTTACAGTAAAACCAATCACAAAAAAAAAAAAAACGAAACAAAAATTAAATGAAATAAGAGCATGGATTGAAAGTTGCGTTTACCGAGTCACAGTTTTTTGAAAAGTTGCAATTACTGAGTCACTAATGGTAAAATTTAAGGTGTTGCTTTAACCGAGGTATTGCGTTTATCAAGGGTTGCTTTTACCGAGTGCGTACTGTATCTTGCATTCTGGTATCAAAATATAATCTTGTAATCTGTGTGCACCTACAACAGATATTAGGTGGTAGTATGAGTGAAGATTGTTTGCAGAAAAGGCGCCAACATAATTATAGTAGCATTCAATGGTCAGAAGCACGAATCAGACTGATAAGTGCTAACATTCAACGGAAACTTCACAGTTTTTGTGTGTTTTGATAGATGTATGTTACAGTAAAGGACATTTGTATCTTTGAGTGGTGTAATGGTAACAAAAATGTCAAATAGTTACCATCTTATTGGAATGCTTTTATCGACACAAAATTGCGTCAAATATACCATATATCTGGAGATAGAATTCATTCAATCCGCAACTCACGAAAGGATGTTCGCCTATTCTAGAGCTACTACCAGACCACGGCAGATGTGCAAGAGAACTTCTCGAAAATATTATTTTAAATGCAAATTCTGAGCGTCCTACTAAACAGAAAACCAATGCGCATCACTTATATCAGTGCACTTGACAACCGCGGGAGCATCACTATTCCAAAACTAATTTTTATACTGGACAAGTAAATGTTGACACTCGCCTCTTGATTCTTGGGGAAATTCTTGCAAAGGACTAAAATTGATTTAAGTGCAGAGCTAACCTCTGTCTACACCCATCTTAGGTGCGCTGTTATAGGATTGCGCTGGTGTCAAAACAACGTGTCTTTAGATATAAACCAGGAGATGGGTCCCTTATTATTATATTTCATACAGCGCATCATTACTTTCTTAAATTCCCAATTGTTTAAAATGTTCGTCATGCTCGAGAAATACAAGTAAGCTAACATGACACATCTGTGAACTGAGAACGTTTCCATCCTATAGGCTGGATGATTTTATTTAGCTAACCAACCCTTACTGATCTGATTAATACAAGTGTAAGTATCTACTGTCTAAGTGGCAACCTAAAACGAATCGCATTTTCCAGATATGAACTGCTGCCAGCGCCTAAAGATAAATTTCCATTCCAAAATACCAAACAAACTTCTAGAGCAAAATTAACATAATTCCCCCTTACTCAAACACTCTAAACTACACCTCTCACCTACAGGTTGATGGATACTCTGCAAAACGTGTAAGAATGCATGAAATTAACATTCGAATAAATTTTCCCCACAGCGAATTTAAATTTCACTAGCTTTCCATTGACTCCATCTCCCTCCCTTCTCGAGAATACATCCTTTGGAGCTACACTATACCTACCTTAGACATCATCAACTTGAACACAACTCGCACAGTATCTACAACACAAATGTGCTGAACGCCGAATGGAGTGCGTAGAGCACAATTTGCGTTTAGGAAATCGTACCGTTTTCAATTTGCTACCTACTTGTTTTATTGCGAAAACTTCAGTTAAGTCGCACAATCCAAACCACCCCGACTGGGTGTTCATGTTCAGTTGTCGCCGACCCACAAGACAATAACGCTTTCAGTGTTATAAGATCCTTCTGCGAAATTTTCCAGCACGCTCGCCTTCTCCTTGACTACGTAGATATTATTCAGATTAGAAGGCAATATCAGCGAATGACATTCATCGTCCTCGGGACCAGCATTATTCGACATGTAACAGGGAACAAATTTGTCTGCGAATACGTTTATGCTCGCACCGGGACCATTGCATGGCTATTTTTATGCTAATTGAAACCGATTCGGATGGAAGCAAATTGGCTTTTTTTTCTCTTCTTCTCTAGTTGGTTCTATTGGAGGATACGTATACCTATTGGAAAACGTTGCTTCGGTATAGTTTTCAATTTGAATCGAATTTGTTGTATGGCCATTTCTTTTCTCTATTGGATATCATTTTCAGGACTTTATACTGTGAAGGTGAGATATGGGGAGTATATGTTGTGGGTATCTGTGGGTACAGGCTGAAGGGTTGCTAATCCACTGGTGGATATTCTTACGATAATTGAAAACGAAAAGGATATTGATCGTTATTCGGACGATAGTCGGTTGGACCGAAAGACTCTCTCGAGGAGGCGGTAACTTGCATGCAATTTTTGCTTAGTAGATAACATTTTAATGACGTGGTCCCTCAGTCCCTGCAGTCTTTGGGAGTGAGCTGTATTTAGGATGCTGCCTTCGATTCAGATGGCATAAGGAAATTTCAGCTAAAAAGTATGTCTCAAGAAAAGTCCCAGGCTACATCTACCGAAACTGAATTTTGCATGCTTTTGCACATTTTGTCCGAAAGTAGACAATTTTATTTATTTATACCGTTTATAAATAGTCAACGGAAATAAAATTTCAATGAAAAGATTTATTTTTTGTCGAAAACGAAAATACACATCGTTTTATTTTTAGCTTTCGAACGAAATGTTTTTTGTTTTAAGAAAGTTCAATCTATCGCGCCAAGGAAAAACAATTGAAGGCTTTCGTCCTCAACGCTTGAACAAACCTCTCTTTGAGTGATTTTTTGTTCGCCATACGTTGGCAGCCTTGGGAGAACAGAATCCAACATCAAACAATATAACCCGTACCGCGACAGACCTTGGCATCGGTTTCTAAAGGGGTCAGCCTGCAGAGTTTTCATTCGAGCTTAGAAAAAAGACATTTCGAGCGAAAGCCAAAAAAAAAACGTTTTCGTTTTTTCTTCATAAGAATTTTAAAACGAAACACGTTTTCGTTTCGTGCTATAGACAAAGACAGCTTTTTCATTGAGAATTTATTTTCGTTGACTGTTTCTACAGTGTAGATGAAATTTGCGCCTTTCAAACAAAAGGTGCAACAACCTACATTTGAACGACCACGTTTTCGGTGGCACACAAAAGTAAATATTTTACGTAATTAAAAATATTTGCGCGACTATCAATCACACTCTATAGAGTCAATAAATAATGTAAACTGTTAAAGAGCAATAGCATCATGATTGCCTAGGTGACGAAATCGTAATCCAGCTGTCTACCAAGATAGCAACTTGAACGCAATACTGCATTACGAACTGATAGACGGAGTACAGCTGCCCATAGTAGAAGGACTCCAAACAGGTCGCTGTAAATTCGGCCATGAGAAGGTGGAACTTCATCAGAGAGCATTAGTCCCCAACCAAATGTCATCAATTATCACTGGCTCTGAAAATAGGGGCAATTCTAACCTGACATCCAGTGCGTTTTTGTCGAAAAAACCGGTAAGGTTTCTCTGGCTCTCCTTTTTTTATAAATTCAGTCTTGTGAAACCTTACCTGAGCTACATCTTATGCGGTCCACGACGAATATAAGAAACACTCATATCAGAACACATCGCTTATGAGCAGGGAACGGATTTTGTTGACCTTGCCTTTTTTTGCCTCTTTTAACAATATTATTTTTTTCTGCCTTGGTTGGCCATATTCATTAAGTTTATATGCACTTTCTTCTTAACTATAACATTTTAAAAAGTCAAATCGCCGAAACACCACCGAAGTTTGCACCATAAACTAAGTATTAAATAATTTTATAATTATAATTTTATTAATACTTAGTTTATGGTTTGCACCAATTACTAATCTCTGATGCGACTAGAATGTCGCATTTTTGTTTACCGTGGAAACGAAACTTTTTGGACAAAATTCCTGTTTTTTGTTTGGCTTTACTTTCGAGTCGAAGCAAAATTTTTATATAAAAAAAAACAAAAAATATACGTCTTACTAAAACCGCTAGACATCTCTGAGGTATTTTCTCGTAAGTGCGAACGCTGTCATCTTTGTTCATATTTTGTCGCAGACTGGTCAGAATAAGAACTTTCTCAGTGATTTCCCGATTTTTGTTTGTGAATAACGGTACAGTCCTATTATAATGCTTATCATTTTTTTTCCTCTTCAATAAAAGTTATTTATGCATTTTTCACAGTTTAGTTTTGCCTTTTTTCATTTTTTAGGTCAATAAAATCCGTTCCCTGCTCATGAGAAACAACTTTTCTTGGATTTTAGAGGTTTCTTAAATTCGTCGTGGACTGTATTTAACATTATTATTGACAATTTTTGTTGTATCAAAGTATGTCGCTACGAATAATTTTTTATAATAATTTACATTTTTTCACGTGACGGGACAGAGAGATCCGTTTGTCCGCAGTTGCTAATAAAGGCGTGAGAATGAGACCACAAATCAGACGCCTAAAGTGTCATGGATGTTCTACCCATAATTATAGATACGTAAAACGGAAATAAACACAAGTTCCGGCGAAGAGCATCTCTACAGTCACTTGAAAACATTTCTATTTCTGATTTAAAACATGTGAAATAAGAGTGGTTGTTAGTTTCAGTTAATTAAACAAACAATACATCAATCAGCTATACGAAATAAATTCATCACTTCCCGAAGCCATTTTGTTTTATAGGAAAGCGAAATTTCGTACACCGCCGCTATAAAAATATCAACATGCATAGCTTTCCCATAATTCCTAACTCTTGTTTACGTGATGGCCGACCAAAAAACGTGTCACGTTTATGGCGTGTTATGTAATGCCGTCCCTTTCAGTCACACGGCTATTTAGTATTTAGCATCCCTTTAATTTTCCGTGTTACGAATGTGTGACCGTGTAAATGAAGCATATGTACTTTATTTACAAAATATTGCGTAGTATGTCGGGAGCCTTTTGCATTATATAGCAGAATTTTTAATACAGTTCGAAAACTAGTGTATTCTTTAAAAAAAATCCACCCAAAAAGTTGCACGTCATTTATTTATGAAAATAATTGTCAAAAAAAAACGAACGTTTTCCCGGATGAAAAGCCCGTTGAAACAATCGTAATTCAGATAATTTATTGAAGCTATTCAGAGAACCTATTCGTCCATTTAAAATATTCTATGAGCCATGACATTTCAATAGCTTCAATCGAAAATCATTTAATATACCGCCACCGGAGTCAGTTGTTCGCGCACCCATCGTTTCCTGATGTGGAAAAAGTGTTTATTAAAAACAAACCCAACAAAAAAGTGAACCAAAGCAGATTTCATATTCAGCTCTATACATCGGCCTCGGTTTGGAAATGTTTCACATACGCTTCACCAATTAGCTGGGTTGTGTGCCTAAATAATAAAAAAGGGTAGAACAAATACAAAAAGAAAATACCTACCCCTGCTGTGCACATGCACAATATCCGTTCGAAATCCAGTAGTTACGCCCAAAAATATAGAGTTGAATTACACAATTCCAAAGCCATTACGATTTTTATTTTATTTCTGGAAAATCTCTATCACTGAGATTAGAGGTATAGAATACACAGCACCCTAGTTCAGTTTGAAACCATTTTTTGAGGATAAAAATATTTTCATACTCAAATGGAAACTTTGTGTATACGAGTGGCCGCACCATGGCCAGTACCTACTGAAGATCATCAATTTCTAATGGAATATGGAATACTGAAAGGGTTGTGATAAAAATCTATGCCCCAAAAACATTAAAATCCCTGCAATGGATTTTGTTCGTTGAACAAAAATGGTACTCGTATACCAAAACGATTAGAATTGAACAAAAATAAAACAACCTCTTCGGTACAGATTTCGAAAAAAATAGTTCAGCTCGACAGAGAGGTGGTGGCAGGTGGAGGGACAGAGGGAATGAAAAACTATTTAAAAGTCCAATTAAACTGAATTGAAATGGGTTTTAAGGATTTTTCTCTTTGATGCGATGTGTAGGTATTATTGTTGCACTATTTCAATTTGCTCTTACGGTTTGTTTATGAATTTCGACTAATTAAACAAAAACACCAAACCTATGTAAGAGTATTTTTTAATAGCCACTTTGCACTTATAGTGAGCTAGTCACTCCCTAACGCAGGTTAAAGGGAGCAGAAGGTATTTTTTTATTTCAATTTAAATGTTTGGGTGCTCGTACTTTTGTTTGTTGTTTGGCTCGGCTTTGTATCGGGTGTAACTGGAGCGGTAATGGTTCTCGGAATTGCAAAAATGATATGTGTCCACAAAATTGTTAATAGGGTTTCATTTTGAAATATATTTACCTATCATGTGAGGTACTTGGTGTATCTATATCTTTTAACAAGCCAGAATCTATTTTTTGTGGCTCGAGTTAACCAAATTTTATACATACAACTTTCTGCAATCTGAAAATGTCCAATTGGTAAACTACAGCAAAGTAAAAGCCTTTTCCTTTAGGAGTTACCTATGAGTACAACCAAAAGCTCCGCCGAAATTTTGTTTTTCTGTGCCGATAGTATTGTTCAAAGATCACAATTGTTACAAAATAAGGCCATGCGGTGAATTTTAAAGTGCAATAAATGCGTTTCAATTTGTTTTATGTTAAGTTCGTTAAAATAGTAATCAGTCAAACAGAGAATTATAATGAATGTTTTATTGTTAGTTTATAGAATTAAAAATGACTTAATGCCTGCGTATTTACTTATGTACATATGTGCAATATGTACATGAGGCGCAACCATATTCATCAATAACAGGCAATAGTTTTAGACTACCGAACTTTTTAAAAGGAAGATCGCAAAATTCTTTCCAATATAAATGCTTCAAAATATTCAATGAATTGCGTATTGGCATTCAAAGTGAAACAAATTTAGCATCTTTCGAAAGAAATATTATTAATTATGTAAAACTAAATTATTAACTTTTATAAAAATTAAAAAAAAAAGTTGAAATGTATTTATGTTCTGGTTAAATGGGTTTTTTAAAAAAAAGCTAAATAAATAAATTACTTACTTAAACAAAATAGAATATAACTCAAATCAAATGGGCAGCTCTATGTCATATAGGTCATATCTCTTCACTCTACTTATCGAAGTCGAAGATCAACGTTGGAGGCATTTGTAGTATCTATTGTTGGAAGATGATTGAAAGCGCATTGAAGACTACCGATGCTTATCAGCGTCCCATATCTTAACACTTCTGGTCAAAATCTATCCGCTTCTGTAGCTGGAAATAAAAGGCATAGATTAAAGAGGTAGACCTGCTCGACCGATTTCAAAGCTTGTTCTTTTTAGTACCAACGTAGACTAGTTGTTCGAATGAAATCCGAAGAGTGGCGCTGTTGCTTCTACTGCGTTTGTCTTTTAAACTTACAAGACACTGAACAGATTTGGATGTAGGTTTCACTGCCATTGCCTGCATATCTCGGGCTTTATCACTTATTTCTGGCTGACCAATTCTTGCTCTAATTGGAATAAAATGATAAAGGTGCCACGTTCGATCACCGGAAATACACTTATGTCCAATGGCTTAGGAAATATAATTACACAAATTGGTAATTCCCTGCAGTTTTATCATCCTTTTCAGAGGCGTTAGGTGTAGCCAACCTATTTTCTAATAAGTGGATAAGTTTGTTAGATAGGACATGCTGTCAGCCGGCCATATTTGAGAACTTTGTCATCTGGGACAACAAAAGAAACCTGAATTTTATACGGAAACTTAGCCCAACCCTAGCGTAAGCTCTTGATACACTTTTTATACAGATATATATATATATGTATAAAACAGAATTTCCAATAACGAGAAGGAATGACAGTTCGACATGATTTCATTATAATATGCATTATAAGTCATAGTCCGTTTTTGCAAACGATGGAGAGTATTACAATTTCAATCTGTAAAAGCTCGTGATCGAAAACCATATATAGAATATAGAAAAACCGATTTTAAGCAACAATATGTTTAGAAAAATAATTTACTTGAAAAACAACACACACTAGAAAAGTTCAGCGTCAATTTGTAAGCGGGATCCGGTCGAAATTCTGCTTTGGAAAATTCTGTATTCGGACACAAAAATTCTGCTTAGCGAAATTCTGCTTTACGATATTCTGACTTTCAAATTTAGAGCAATACAATTCTGCTTAATCTGCTTTTTTTCCAACTAACAAATGTAAAAGACGAGAAAACAAAAAAAAAAAACAATTTTAAATTTATAAAACGTTAAACGTTATTAAAATTAAAATTAAAATTGAAAAGAAAGAAGAAAAAATAAATTAAATATTGACAAACAATTTTAATTAAAAAAAAACAATATCCATTGAAAAAAAAAAATAATGCGAAATTTAAATAAAAAACAACTTTTATTTATTATAATTTCATTTGTTTTCTTTTTATACCTCATTTCGGCCGTATAAAAGGACAGCCGAAATGATGTTTAATCAAAATTCCATCGACAATCGACTCGGTAGGATCTTCGAATACTCTAAGATCATTTTCCTAAAAGGTTCGTTGTAATTACTGCTACGCTGCGATTGATGGTTTAGTGGACAGACAAAGACTTTTCCTCAGTCTTCCTAAAAAATATCAATAGCAGTGTCGCTTCTTTTGTTTACTTTCGTATATCTATGATAAAAATAAAATAAAATTGTATTTTCAAAAATTACCCACGACATTTTTTATTTTTCTCTCAGGAGGACGTAAAAGGCTACAAATAAAAATTAAGAAAAGAGGAGTTAAAATTATATAAAAAAATGTTCTCTCCATCTCTGCAAAATTCTGCATACAATAAAATAGGTTTGGAAAATTTCCTCAAGCGCGCGAGTTATGTGCACAACATCAACCAACACTCAGATGCACCATAGCACATCTTGCTTGGCATGCATTTTATTCAGTCATAAATTTCATATCAAATAATTCTTGTAATCAAATATATTGCCTCATGTTGCAATACAATACAATATCTTCTTAACAAATTGTACATCTACCTTTCGTTTCCGTTCTCACGACGGAAAACTACAAGCTAACGAAAAAAAAACAATATAAAAGCCTCTGAAAATGTAATCAGTTTGTTCAGTCTTGTATAATAAAGTTGATACGGCGAAGCTCTGCCAGTTTGAAAATTGTTTTTTTCATTTATTTTGGAACGGTCAACTTAAGTCGCGCTTTTTATTGTTTGCAGAATTTTGTAAAAAGAATTTTGACCCATCCAGAATTTTGACCCCAAACCTTTGTAAGCATCCAATATGTTCTAAAGTAAGTTATTTTTTATTCAATTCCGTTTGCATTTGTTGATAATTCCAATGTTTTCGTACAGAGTGTCCGCCGGGAAGGTATACTACTTTGTTTGTTTATAATTTTTGATTAAATGAAAGAGAATGGATCTTATATTGATAAATGTTTTATTTAATATCGGCCATTATGTATGGAATACAATATCAGGTAAATGTCCGCCTCTGTTAGTCTCACAAATGCGAGCCCTTTTGAGCACATTTTTCATTACATTCTCACACATTTCACGCGGTATTTCATTAATTTCATCACGAATATTTTGTTTGAGTTGCTCAAGCGTTTCTGGTTTGTTTGCATAAACCTTGCTTTTCAGATATCCCCACAAAAAGAAGTCCGGAGCAGTCAAATCAGGCGACCGTGGAGGCCAATCAACATCACCATTTCTTGAAATAACTTGTTGTGGAAAGAGGTCTCGCAGTAATTCCATTGCAATCCTGGCTGTTTGCGATGTGGCACCGTCTTGTTGATACCAAATGTTAATCAAGCCCAAAGCATGAAGTTGTGGCGTTAAAAAGTTTTCAATCATATCACGATATCGCTCCCCATTCACAGTTACCGTTACGCCGTTTTCATTTTCAAAGAAGTAAGGTCCAATGATTCCTCCTGACCAAATTGCACACCAGACTGTAACTTTTAATGGATGCAAAGGTGACTGTGAATGTAGGCGCAGTGGCTTAGTGGTTAGTGTGTTGGACTGCTAAGCGAGGGGTCCCAATTCCAACTAATGTTTTTTTCCGCTGTGCCACCTCTCGCGAATGTCTGACAAACATCCGAGAGTATAACTGTCATGAAGGAGCTTCTCAATTAGCCGTTTGGACCCGGCATAAAATTGTAGATCCCTTCCATTCGTCCCAAAAATGAAAAACGCACACAAACGAATGGTTTTGAGAAGCTAGGCCTTGTGTCTCTACAGACCTGTTGCGCCAACTATTTATTTTTTAAAGGTGACTGATGAATAATTTGAGGGTTTTCCATTGCCCAGAACCGACTATTCTGTTTATTCACATATCCATTCAAATGAAAATGTGTTCTCCCAAAAATTTCACGTAACTTTGTCATCGTCGCAGTAATCGATGATTGATTTTGATAAAATGTTTTAACGATTAAAACAAGTTGGTTTATCGAATATTTTTTCATAATAAATTTGCCACGTGTCTACTTCACGACTGCCAAATATGAACTGTCAAGACAAATGTTTACCAAAATGGCGGCAAAACAAAGTAGTATACCTTCCCGGCGGACACCCTGTATATCCATTTCTGCTTATGTGCATGCGTACAGGCATCTGCCATTTTTCCGTTTCTTGTATTTTTGCTTTTACGAATAAACAAGTTCTTTAGTTCTTTCTGAATCTCCACACGAAACGCACATCAAATAAAATAATAATTTAATTTTGAACATAGATTGTCTTTTTTTTTCTCTTGTATTGTGATCTCGAAAGGTAAAGTTCTCATCAGCATTCAATTATTTATATGGGCATGTAGCAATAGCGGCACTACCACCGCCTATTTAAAAATGATTCCAGTCCGCGGAATGAGAACTGCAGTTGATGATCTTTAAAAAAGAATTCGTAGAACAAAAAACCAAAGCACACGTACTATTTTTTGTTGTTCTTATAGGCTTATAAAAGCAAAAAGTGGGATTTTATCATGACTCAGATAGGGAAACTCCTCGATATTATATAGTATAATTTTTTATTGAAGCGTCCTCCATATGGCTGTGTATATCAACGATCCATTCGATGTTTTCCTCAACCATGCTTTTGTAAGACTAATTTATTATCGTCGGAAGTGTTTCATTAAAACAGGCAACCCACAAATAGCTTATGAGCCAATACACAAAATTCCTACCTACCAATTACGTAATGATATCCTTTTGGGGCAATTTTTGTATAAAAATACTATCGGCGGGTTAATGTGTATCCCTACATATATTATTAAAAATTCACCAAGTATAATAATTCACTAACACCCGCAACTCAAACTCAAACTTAAACAGCACTGTTTACGCCAATGAACTAACTCAACTTATCGTCTGACCCGGAATGTAGGCGGTCTGCTCACGGTAACCCTTTAACTGGATATTGTGTATAGCTTCACCACACGCCACGCACTAATTCGCACTGAAGCACCACACGCAACGCTAATTATTATTCTACATTGTTGATGTTGTTTGTGTGAGCAACACAATATGTTCAAAATCGTCGGGCGGTTTTAATGTTCGGTTAAAGTAATCAAGTCGCCTGCCCGCTTTTCGGGTGTGGGGTGTAGGTTTGCCATTGTTTTTTTTTTTTGTATGTTTGAGAGCCAACAAGTGACTGTATTATTTGGGTAATTATATCTAAATCAATTCTTTAGGTAGGTTTTTAGTCTTCTTTTAAAGTTGAGTAGAATAAACTTCAGCTTTTCTTTTAGAAGTAGGCAACTTTTTGAACAGTTAGCTAAAGATCGCGCTAACTGGAGAGGCGTATTGGTTGAGGCCCAGGTCCACCCGGACTGTAGCGCCACCTAAGTAATTAAGTAACTTTTTGAACACTTAAAAAAAGGAATAGCTTAGCTTTTTTATTTGATTTGCGGTTTGATGTCAATGGAGTTGCCATCAGCCCTTAGGGGTAGACTTCTGACTTCTTTAAAATAGTACATTTTGAAGGTTGTGTGTAAATTGCTTAAATTTGAAATTTTAATAAGTTAAACAAGGAGGGGTCCCAGGTTCGATTCCAAAAAAAAAAACCTAATTCCATCTAAGGTGGGTGTTTCAATGCCTCTCGCGGCAGCCTGAAATTACGCCAAAAAGTGTGTTTCAAAAATCATAAAAATAATTGTGTCGTGTGGTTTTTGGCAATGCTTGTTTGCGGTCGCGTCATCGCGCGGTCATGCTTACGCGCCAGGGTTTTGGTTTTGGTTTTTGCCAAATTCGCGGCATTTGTGTCAAAATAATTGGACGATTTTTTCTAGGAAAAAATGACACAACTTCGTTTAAAGGTTTTAGGGCCCTTTTTCGGCGTAATTTCATGGGGCCCCTCTCGCGAACGTCTGACAAATATCCAAGAGTATAACTGAGCTTCTCAATTAGCCGTCTGGTTGGTTGGTTGGTTGGTTTAAGTCTACTGACCATAAACTAAGTATTAAATAGACCGTCAGCTCCCGCGCACCTACCCGATTCCCCCCGCAAATTTTTAAAATAAAATTCTCTCTTAAATTTCATATCTGTGAATACGTGTGAAGCAGCAAAAAAAAGAATTTCTAAAAGGTGGGAGGAGTAATAAAATACTGACACTCAGCAGTGTTCCTGCATGTGTCATATCTCTACCTTTTTGTGGGAATTAAAATTTTTGAAAAACTTTCCTGCGTAAGAGGAAAAAATGTCTTAATTGTTGGACTATCAATAATCTGGCAGAAAAACAGTCAAACTACATTTCACTATGAATATCAACGCACTAAATGTACATAAAAAAGAGATTTGCCTTAAGCAAAAATTTCTATTATCAAAAAATTATCATTATAATATTAGCAAACTACGATTTTTCTGCTGAAGATTAATTTAATATGATTTTCTCTCCGAACAATACAAATTTTACTTCTAAAAGTATGTATTTTCCATAAAAAATCTAAGGGAATTTGAGTTTAGTGAAAAGGGAAAAATTAACACGCTTCTTGTGAAAAATAAAGAGAGCATGCTGAGAACACTGACTGAGAGTTAGTGTATTTGGTGAGTTCCTGTCAGCTGATGGATGCGTTCTGAGAGTTTAAGCTCGTTGTTTTATTTCACCACGAAAACATGTAGATATTCTACGAAATTTATAATAGCGAATGTAATCAACATAAATAAACAAATGAATGATGTGTGAAATAAAATAAGATATTTTTGTTCCTATAATTATTGTGTCTGTTTTCGTTTGCTGTTTTTGGCGAAAAATTATTTCACCGTGAATGTCCACAGAAAAACGGCAAAGAATTTAAAGAGAAGAATTGATTACGACTATTAAGATTTGAAATAGTATGAGTTTTTAGTTATAATCTTTTCATGAAGATTCCGTTTATTAAAAAAAAAAAAAAAATTATTAGAAAATTTGGAACAATTGAACAATTAATAAAATTACATTTGAAATCAATTGCGTCAGCCGAGAATATGAATAATGTTCATTTATAATAAAAATAAAAAGTCTAGTAGACACAATCAACGAAAATTTATTTTCTTTAAAATTTACGGGAAAGAACGAAACTCAAAATGTATTTAAGCAAAATTGGAAATAAACATGTTTACTGATTTGTACCTTGATATGTCTCACGCATTTAAGTTTTGCTGCTTACAATTTATTTGCTTTTAATATATACGATTCATAATCATTAGTAATCAAATATTTTTTTATATTAATAAGCGTTTTTTTTATATTTTTGTCAATGATTCATATAGTTTATCGATTTCGATTTTTTATAACAAAGATGAAAACATCCCGTACTATATAGATTACCTAGGTAAAATGAAAGAAATCTTAATACGTACACCTACCTAACCTATGCGTTTTAATAGAATTTGGTACTAAATTCACCACACCATACCCACCGTTTTCTTAACACGTCCCGATAACGGGCAGTTATTTGAATTATTTGAATTTATTTCAATGTTACCACAAAATGAACTGTCAGGCAACTGTCAGGTTCCTATGTGCGAGAGTATGTGTGCGGCTAATCTACTTTAACATGGCACACATACTTTGCCACATAGAAACACGGAAAACAGCTTGTAGGCAAATTCTCTTAAGTTGCAAGAGCTGACGGTCTATTTAATACTTAGCTTATGCTACTGACGAGGGAAAAACACAAATAACGCATTGAGTGCCGTTTTGAGACCACAAACTAACGGAACCAAAAGATAAAAAGGGGGGAAGGAAGTTAAGGGAGCTCAAAACCAGCCTGTGGAGTTGAGAAATTTGATGATTTTATTAAAATGGATACTTTGGATAGCCGAAAGGTCATCATAAAAGGGATGACCTAGTGCACTGAGTCTGGTTTTTGCTAGTGCCGGACACTCACAGAGAAGATGAAACACTGTTTCACTCTTGTTAGTGTCAGTGCAGCTACGGGAGTGGGTGTTATGAGAGATGCCAAGCTTGGCCGCGTGAGTTCCTAAGGGCCAATGGCCCGTACTAATTGCCGTTAGTCGGGCGACATCTACACGCGTTCTAGATAAAAGGTTGTTAGTTCTGGCATCATCGTAGGTTGGCCATATCTTTCTTGAAATGATACAGCTCGTCAGATTCACCCATCTCGTCTCCGCCCTAGAGGAGAAGTAGTCTGTCTTAACGTATCCCAGCGGAGGGAAGACTTCCTCAGCCGTCTGGACTCGACATAAAATTCTAAGTTGATCCCTTCCATCTTGAAAAGTTTCATCAAAATATTCGGTATTGTTTGCCATTTCATCATGCATCGGCGGAAAATTAAAAAAAAAAAAAATTAAAAAAATTCCGGCTAAGTTGTTAATAGATACCCAATGTGAATTTTGTCATCATGAATTCTGTGTGCAGGCAATTCGTCGCAACGTGGAAAAGTTTGAGCGCACTCCTTGGACCAGCCACAAACCAGACAGAGATTGGTGCGAAATGAAGAACAAATTTCCCCCTTGGGGCCCAGTATCGAAGAAGACCCCGAAATGTTGTCTTGGTTCTGAACAGCGGAATAGAGCATCGCCAAAGAGTCAACCCGACTTTTTTTTGCGGTTGGATTTGGGCCTATAAACAATTGAATCCCGACGAGCAAACACAACGACGGGAGCTCACGATTTCGGCGCTGGAAATGTTTCTGTGGCCAGAGCTTGACAATATCGATATCCAAAAAGACGGCGCGACGCTCGAAGTTGTGAAGGCGAAATTTGGCGAGAGTTCATAAATTGGCCGCCGCGATTATGCCACTTGACACCACTCGATTATTTTCTCTAGGGCTGCATGAAGTCCTTTTTTTTTTTGTTGATATTCCCATGCCCAGTTGGCAGACACTGCGACCTGAAAGATTATCAATGGGGAGAGGTTTAATCTGAGAGACGTTCGACCTCCCTAATGAAGGTCAATAAGTCCTTAGTAGCAGAGTGTGCTATATCTGCTGGTGTACGAGTCTCTCTATTAAAGACATGTTTTCTTAACCAATAAAAAGCCGGGCTGCCACAGAAGATGTGTTCGGAGGATTCGAAATCCTCCAGACAGAATCTGCATTCTGTTTCCGTACAGAGGTTAATTTTGTTCAGGTGGTATCTAAGGCCACTATGACCTGTGAGGAAGCCCACTAGCTTTCTTATATTATCCTTACTGAGTTTAAGGATTTCCTTATAGGTGTAGGGGTTAATTAATCGTTTGGATTGTCTTAGACCAGGGACATGTTCCCAGTGTTCAAGACGAAGCTGTTTTTCCCAATCGTTAATTTGCCTTAGCGCAGTAGTCCAATTGAAGTCCTTAGTCTTCGCCAACAAGCCATAACCACTTTGGGAGAGTTCGAGTTCGGCTATTGCCGAAATAATGCGGTGCATATTTGACCGAGTCATCATAAATGGGACAGACCGCTTGAAGCACTGTCAGCGAAATGATGTGCTATTCCACACATAATGGCAAGGATTTAGTTCTAAAATTGCATGTCTCATTCAATTTTTCCCCTATCGTTCTTATCTGGTCAACCTTTATAACCATAGACTATGTGAAGATCTGGGGCCCAATAAGAACCGAACCCTTTTTAATGTAATTGGACTCGATCCCACAGGATGTAAAAGACTCCTCGCTGCTTAAAATAACCAAGCTGTCACTTTGTTGGAAGAGGATACATTCTTTTCCGAGAAACCGTAACCTGCAAACCGAAATAATTGGCAACAACTACTAATACGTGAAGGACCTATACTCGCCGCCCATACATTTAGAGAGCCACTCAAACTGTGAACAGAGACAATCACGTCAAGAGTCAACCAGAAGTCACAACACCCCATCGACATAGTTGCTTATTTGATTGGTTAATTAGGCCATGTCCCACCTACGACCAGATGCCGATGCGGCGACAAGTTATTTATGTTGACATCTCGAATTCCGAACCTAATTACGAGGACGCCACACGCGCAGTCAAATCCCGTCTCGCAATTATCGGGTATAAGAATTGAATTAAATTGCGACCATTTGTAGGGGAGTTTCCAACTAATGAGACCTAATTCCGCAAGCTGTAGGTATATACATCATGAGAAACGGCGTTGGAAATAAAAAAACCTTAAAATTAACTGTGAAAAATGCCAACCTATACCACAAGGACATTATCCCTACAATCAGCACAACATTACCAGGGATATATTCTATGGCTCATTTCTCATGGTGTTTTGTTTTTTCCTTCGTCAGCACTAAAATAAATATCCCGTAATAACCGAGCGCGGAAAGCGTCCTAATGTCTTGCAATTTACCCCGTCCTTTGCGCCAGAGTAGTCGTCAAAATTGAAAAATGCGCTAATTCGAGGGTAATTTCTGCAGAAAGTTTCCAATCGAAAGGCGGATGATGACGATGGCTATCACAACTGCTGCAGGTAGTGAAGGGTTTTCAGGTTTATAGTGGTTGCTAATGCTCTAATGGGTTGCGAGCGCGTTAACAACTAAATGATTGATATCCTGCGGGTTGGTGACCTCCAAATGCGCTCAACCCGAATGGGTGGCAGCAGCAGTCGCGGTTAATTGATTTCGTTATTTAGGTCTAAGTCCTAATTGCGGCAAAATTTACGCGATGGCTGCCAGCAGCTCAGGTAACGTTTGATGGGTGATTGCTCTCACTCCATCGTGCGCCATAGTATCCTCCTGCGGAGCGCCATTAACTCTGAAATGGCTTTTGCCTCTGTTATTCATTCAGTTTAGCTGCGTCGGTGTTTTTTTTTTTTTTTTTTGTGTCTGCTCCCTTCTCGTTTCGCATTCTTTTATTCAATTTTTAATGAAACCTTGATGACGCTGTAAATTAAAATAATGACGAGAAAGAAAGGAAGGAGCAGCAAGGATAATGGCACCGGAAAGTGCGCTTATGAAATTGAAGTTCTTGCCGCTTTGTTCCAGGTCGTCGCTGCAGTCGTTTGTATATATATTTCTGGTCGCGCACACAAATGGAAATGAGTAAATCTCAGCTCAGACATAATTATCGCAGAGTAATGGACGAATAGCGACGGCCGGCAATGGAGCAATCTTTTAATGCTGTTGATTTTATGAAAATACCATGTTCATGTCCCGGTGTGGTTAGCCTATAGCATCCAGCTGCGTAGCAAAACAAAGCAAAGCAATTAACTCGCACAGAATGGCCCAGTGAGCGATCGCGGTGGCCGAAGGCGTGGAGCTACACAATACAGAGGGGTCATTCGAGAGGACTCTTTGGGCAAAGTCGTTGGTTCCAAGGACACTTTGGGCGCTTTTCAGACATAAATGTCCGCATTCGGACGGAACTGCCTTAATCACTGAAAACAGCGCAAAAGGGCTTTGGCACTGTATACGTAGGTACACACCGGGATCGGGTCGTTCAGTGGGAAGGTATCATTTTAAAAATTACCCCCCGAGGAGGTTTGGAAATTATTTTCTGTCCCCTGTGGTCTGAAGTTGAAATGCTATGAGCCAAAATGGAATTAGAGACGCAGAAATGGAAGAGAATTTGTCATATATTAACCCATTGTTGTTGTGGATGGTACCGCCGTCGACACAACAACTAATGGTCTCAGCTAATTACGATCATTTGTTTGTAGCAGTAATGTTTGCGTTTATAACCGCTTTATGGGCGTGTGTGCGGTAAGCGTATTGTGTTCTCGATTCCTCTGTAGTAGGTGGGCTTCCCAAACATCGCAGCTGAGATTTTACGAGTTTCGTACATCGATTGGCAGAACTTTTCGCATGTAAAACGAATAGAATGGGAGGGATGATAATGGCCTGCTTATGGCCACGGTCATCAAAACAAGAGCTTAGAGTTATGATATTACAAGGGTATAATTAGGCAGGCAACACCGAATGTATGCGGTTCTTTTGATATTATATGCGAGGTGCTAGGTGATGTTGAAGGTTGAATCTTCTCGGACTAATGGGCGAGCGAGCTGAAAAGTTGGGGCTACGCAGGGAGTTGGGCTTCTATAACAATTGTGCACATTAAGAGAAATGACCGCACTACACTAAAAAAAAATAAAAACCGAATCACATAAAAATAAATGCGAACTCTTGTGAGTACTTTGGCCAAGGAAACAATTTATTTTATGTGGGGAAAGTTTTTGTATTTACCATAAATAGTGTTAGCTACTTTAATGTAAATTCGGTAAGAACGTACTTCTGAAGTTGGAACTCATTTAATACTACGTTTAAACCGGAGATTAACTGCGAAATTTAGAAAAAAATCTGTAAATCCCGCATAAATCTCGGGAGTTATCATACAAAAGTTAATCTATTAAAAAGGAAGATTAAAAATAAACCTTGATTATCAACCAGGTTTGCATTTACAGTCCGGTTTGTGAACACACTTTCCACAGCTCGAAACAGAGCTGTATTTGACAGTGTGTCATAAAAAAAAAACGAATTTCTGAGAGACTTCTCCTAGCCAATGCAACCATCAAAACTTTCATTTTGTTTTGTGGAATTATATTATAAACATAAAATTTTTTTTTAAGATTTTTAGAACTCATGTTTTATTATTTTAAACTTTTGACTTTTTTTAATTTTTTTTTAACTATCACAATTTTGGCTTGTGCGATTTGAGAGTAGTCGACAACATCTGGTGAAACGTCAAATTAATCTTGTTTTTTTGGTGGAAACGCAGTATAAGCCATTCGACTGGCTTTAAGAGCTGAGAAAAATACGTCGAATCGATAGTTCCAGGCAGCCATGCCAACTAAGGCTTTTTCATGCCTTTAAGGCATTATTTTCTTAGCTAAGACTTTAAGGCGCAGTGGCTTAGTGGTTAGTGTGTTGGACTACTAAGCGAGGGGTCCCAGGTTCGAATCCCGCAAAAACCCAAATTCCAACTTATGGTTTTTTTCCGCTGCGCCACCTCTCGTGAACGTCTGACAAACATCCGAGAGTATAACTGTCATGAAGAAGCTTCTCAATAAGCCGTTTGGACTCGGCATAAAATTGTAGATTACTTCCATTCGTCCCAAAAATGAAAAAAACTCACACAAACGAATGGTTATGAGAAGCTGGGCCTAGGGTCCCTCAGACCTGTTGCGCCAACTATTTATTTTTATTTAAGGCTTGTTTTTTTCAAAAAGGCATTTTTTTTTATTTAAAATATATTTTTATTTTTTTTATATTTTTAAACATGCTTAAAAAGTCTTGGCCAAAAAGAATTTTATACGTAACCGCGGTCTTAAATAATCTAACTCTGCCCATTTTACGAAAAATTTATCTGTCAATCTTTAAAAATAATTCCAGCTTACACTTCCAGTAAGCGGAATGAAATTGGAAGCATATCTGAAAGCTGTTTTTTTTTATATTTGTGTTTAATTTTTGATTTATTGTTCCACTTTACTTAAAAAAATTATTTTTTTTATTGAAAAAGAAATCTATTTTTTTTAAGTTAGGCATTTTTTCGTTCAGAGTGGCTGGCAACACTGGTTCCAGGTGATGATGGTTGGAAAGCCAAAATGGCGGTGCTCGTACGTTGCATACCCACCGATCCAACGTTAGCCACCGCTATGTATGGGCAGGGGCACGCAGTGATTTTTGGCACAATGTTTATATCGTGCTTCGGCGACATACAGAATAATCTATTCTCTTTCAAAAAACTTCAAGTGCGTTTGTCATCTGAGTTACTTGGCCAATTGCGATGAAAATAAAGCTGATGTGTTGCTCCATAAGATCCTATGATGTGTCTGAGATATCAACACGAATTGGGTGAGTAGTTTTAACGTGATAGCTCATCAAGTTCACATACAAACAGACAAAGAATTTTTTTATATGCTGGGATGTAGTGGCTAGAGAAAAGACCTACAAATTTGAGCTTTAGTTGAAGAGTTTTGGATTTGTTCTGTACAGGTCGAATTCCAATAGCCCCTCATCTCGGTGGATACGGTTGCCTTAGGCTGCAGAGAGAAAATTTTAAGGAAATATTGACTTGTTTTATTTTTTCTTAAGACACAATTGCACAAAGGTTCAACTGTCTGAGAGCGATAGTTGTAATCCTTGAGTGGATAAAAACCGATGAAGAGTCATCCCCAAGTAGTGAGCTTATTAGTCTTTGGTTACTCTACGCTTGTGGTGGGATGAACTTGATTCTGTCGCAAACTGGGAACTTATAGAAAGTTTTTGATTTGATTTCTTTAAACTGCAACTGTATCCATAATATTTGGGCAGGTACACCTGTACCTAGAGCAGCGTCATCTTGTATTAAGTCGCACCAAAAGTTTGGAAAAATGACCTGGTAATAGGATAAAATATTTTACTTATCTGGTAACTAATCGACAAAGTTTTGAGACGCTGGCGATTTATATTCAGTAGCTATTCAATGAATAGTTACTGAATATCAATAAGTTCCAATTATCGGTTTGTCATTCTGGAAAAGTTGCTGATGGTCTGTTCTTTTTGTTTATATATGACTTTTGCAGTCTGTTAAGTTTGGTAGTTGGAACGAATGCGGTACTATTTTTCTAGGGACTGCACTTGATCAGAAGTCATGTGATGCACCTTTATATACCTATAAAAGGAATAACTATGTAGCAGCCAACTTCAATCGAGAAGTGAGAAAGAAATTTCCTATTTCACGGATAGATTCCTGATGGGTGGCACAGCGGATGAATACATCTTCTCAGAAATACTATAAGTTCCTTCTTGTATTGCGCCTGACAGTCAAGCTGATAGTTCGGCGCGTTGAGCTGACGAAATATCAGCAAGTGCCTTTGGCTTTTAAAGAGCACAAAAGAGGTGTGAGAGTAACACTTCCGAGAGGTATTAAAGTAACTTAGAAAAATCTCAGACTGTATGTTTTCATAATAAAGATAAAATTCTTAAGGAAACGAAAAGGCCTCTGAACTATACATCTAAACTGTATCAAAACACATCTGTTGTTCTGAACGACTACTCTTTCAAGGGCTGATGATGAAAGTTCGGAGAAACACTTCATGTTACACGTTCTTGATGACAGAAGCTTTCAGGCCGGTGCGCTGGTGCGTTACTAAAAGTGGAAACGAAAACCTCAAAACCTCAAATCAGTAAGGAGCACTTGTAGCACTTGTCTAAAGATGAAATTATTCAAATACTAACTACGAAGCTAACTGGTAAGGTCCATAATACTAGCAAGTTGATGAAAGCTCACGATTAGTTGACATTCTTCGATTGAACCTAATTTTTATTTCAGACGCTAGAAAAGACAAATTTATTGCTTTTGGTTAACAAAAATGGATATCTATCATCATTTTTGATAGTTAAAAAAAAATACCTCTAACTATTCAAAATTGATGTGTGCTCTACTCGATTTTGTTAAATGGCCTTCTCTATTTCCTATTTTCAAATGGAAATTTAAAATATTATCAGTTGCGCCCACATTATGACACACTACGGGTGGGAAACGTAGCAATTGCTCAAACGAAATGTCAAAATCGAAGCATTTATTTATTTATTTATTTATTTATTATTACTCAGTTATTAGTTATATTTTATTATTTTCTTGGTATTATTTATTTTTGGTTGCTGTTTTCCTTAAAACTTATTTATATGACTTATTGTAAATATTTTATATTTAAACTGTTTCTAAACGAAATAAAATTATCTATCGATCTATCTTTTAAATAAAAACTGATTTGGGTCAACACTAACTCTTGACATGTTCAAAAAGCGCCGCCACTTACCTTTTACTCAGATCGGTATGAATAGAACGTGGCAATTGCTACGACAATCCTAGTCTGCTATTAAGCTGACTCAGACATATTGCTAAATATTTTTTAGGTGCATTTTTTACATAAAACAATCTAAGCGTTGTGAATTTCCGATGTTTTGCTTATAAGTAGTTAAGTTAAATTCTATTTATAGAGAAAAATGAACAAAAAACCTATGAAAAAAGAAAAAATTGTTTCGTGTCACGCGAGTTATGGACTCGGACAACTTGGCTAATATTGCTTTCAAATGACAGAATCATTTCAAAGGTTTATTGGAGATCTGGGCTCTTATGAGGACAGTATAAATAACCTTTTGGTAATTCGTAGCTCTTCTTTCACTAATATCTTTGATCGGTTACAATTCCCGCCACCTAAAGCAGAAACGAAATGTATGTCTTTTTTTTTGACTTTTTGGTCGATTCTTCTAAAAATGTGTATATATTAAAACTAGTATTCCATTATTTTCCATCCTACGTATCGTTGGTATTTTCCAAAACGAAAGATCAACAAGCTATTTGGCAAACAAAATTCATATTTCCAGGCGCAGTTGGCGATTGCATTCATATTTCTGAATTTTATGTTTCATAATTTCAATTTCCACAAAAATCGCTAGAATCTCAAGGAAAATTCAAGAGTTTAAGTTTACTGGTCATGTTTGACCGGAAATTTCTTATTTTCCAGACATAAAACTTAACGGATCCGGAATAGAGTACGTTGATTCAGCCAAAAATCTGGGAGTGATTTTAATAGGACACTGACATGGGATACTCATATTAATATAGCCGTTGGCAAAGTATACGGTGTGTTACGCCAGTTATGGATCTCACAATATTTCACCCCTCAAAAAACACGTATCCAGCTAGCAAAAACACTTGTTGTTCCAATCCTAAGCTATGGTTGCGAAATTTGTTGCAACTGTGATGCTGCCAGCAAAAGGAAGCTTAACGTCGCACTTAATAATATTGCGCGTTATGTTTATAACCTGAATCGTTTTGACAGTTTTCAAATTATTCCAAATCACTTAATAATATGTCTCTTGACAATTTACTTCGTTTTCGTTCACTTGTCTTGTTATCCAATGTGGTGCAGACGCATCAGCCAAGTTATATTTTTACTAAATTGTGCTTTAGTTCTTCTAACAGATCCAAACAACTTGTTCACCTTGTTTGCCTCGGCATGTGCGAAGGTTAGGCGGCACTGAACAGTTTCGGACTAAGCTCAAATCCTTTTATTTGGAGTTTTCCGACTGATTTTGTTTTTAGTTATTCTTTTTTTATTAACTTTAATTAATTGAATATGTATATATTTTTATATATATATTTCCTCAAGAAATGTTACATTTTTTTTCTTCTTCTTTCTCTTTCTCTTTTTTTTTTAAATCTTTGAAAATGTCTCTTAGTAGCTTGTTTCATATATGAAGTCATCGTTACCAAGCTTTCACTATATTGTAAGATCATTTTATGTCTTAATGTGTAAGCATTAAATTAAAATAAATGAAAAAAAAAATTAAACTGCAAGGCAAGTACGCGTACAGCGAAGTAAATGCTCTTTTCGAATTCTCGACCATATACTTAAGCAATGTTGGTTTTTATTCATACCGATTCAAAGCAATTGCTAAAGGCTTTTAGGGCCGTTTTATTCACTGTTGTTCAACTTCCCGATAACTCCGAGGTTGACCAACTTCGGAGTTGATTCGAAAGAGAGAGTTGAGCGGCAAGTTGAAAATTGCTTTTATTCACTACTTTAATTCTCAACTCCTCAGTTGAAATTCAAAAGTTGACTGACTTGCTGTTTCAGAAATATCCCTGGGATATTTGTGGCAGATGACACAAAATATGACAGTTTCAACTTTGGATTTGGATTTCACCCGTCATTTTCGTTACGGGTAAAACATACTTTGATTATATTTTATTTTTTGTTTCTGGTTTTCGCTTTAAAGAGTAGATATCCATATAAAAATTAAATTGGTTCGAGGGAATTTTGCGAAAAGTTATGTGCTGTTTTGTTACTTTGTTACTGATTTAATTTACACGATCTATCGAATTAGATTTACGAACTTAATAAAATATACAATAAATTTCAACTCTTTCGCGATGTACAATACCTTCTCCACCAGCTCCATCATTGACGTCCGCTTTGAGAGACGGAAACTATAGATAAAGTCATGGTCGTCCCATTTTTCAAGTCCGTCACCGTGGTATTATCTTGTATTGCCGTCTCTCACAGACCAAATTCTCCACCTCTCCATCCTCTTCACAGCTCGAATCAGACTATGGCCAATTCTCGCAACAATAATTTAAACGATATATTATTTCAAATTGTAATTAATAATTATTGCTTTCGTCACTTGATTTGAAGAGCTATCAGTCAAAAACCCCAAAAAAATAAATTTAAACATAAAATCCCAAGTTTGCTCTCCTAACTTCTACTATTTCGGGGAGTTGAGCGAATCCAAAGTTGACCAACTTTCGGTTTTCTCAACTCCGGAATATCCAAAGTTGGGGGAATCAACTTTGAGTGAATAAAAGCAAATTCTCAAGTTGAAAATAAAAATCACCAAGTTGTGTTCAACTTTGAGTGAATAAAACCGGCCTTAGTCTGCTACAATATTTTGCTCAAAGCGAAAGCTAGTTTCTATTCATACGACTCAATCGGCCTTAGCAATAAACAATTTTGGTCTCGACTCCAGATTTTCGTAGTTCACTGTGGCTATATTTTTCATAAAAATTTTGCAATTGTGAGCTTTTGTAAATTTAAAGCCGAGACTCAAAATGTTTATTGCTAAGTCAATGGCTCACTATTTAAAACATTTCACAGTGTTCAATCCAGAGAGGCCTAACCTGCCCTTTGGCAGTTTGAGGTTATCTTGACTCTCAAATTGCAAGTGTCTACCACCTCGTCAATTATTTGCAACTCGATTTACATCTAAAGTCAAATATAACAAATTGCATATTACATTTCGAATTCCTGATTCCGCTTAATCCAATTAGATGAGCTCAAGTGAACAAGTGAGCATAATCATAAGTGTACAATGAAAACCTCTTAAAATTCTTGTGCCCACACACGAGCTGACGCAAAGGTATGACAGCGAGCTATGTTTGCACTTATTACGCTTTTAGTGCAACAATAATATAATGCACCCCTCGCATCCATTCTGTTTTCGGTCGTCTTCAAGACAGTCATTTTGTATGAGTGCAAATAAAACCCATCTACTGTTTCATACAAAGAGATACGAATTTCATTTGGAAGATGGAGAAAATTGTATTGCTTGTACACTTTCCATGGCCCGTCGGTTGGATTATAGTTTCTTTGAAGACAATTCCGCAAACAGTACATTCTTTACCTTTAGGGTATTCATACCGACGACGTCCTCGTCATCGTCTTCGCCTGTTACCTGTTGTGATGTGGCACTTCACAGAGGCAGAAGTGTATATCCCCCCATCCTCACAATTCATTTAGAGTATGGAGTCTTTGAGTCTCTGTCTCTTTGTCTCTGTTTGTTCTCAATCATTCTTTTGGCAGTATGCTCGCTGGCTGGTATATCCCCAAGCGTAAAAATATATGTATTCTTCGTTCTACTTAGTTGCACTTTGATGAAATACAATAAAATGCGCTTTTCATATGTTGGTAAGATGTGTGCCCATCGTACAGGTAAAATGAAAAACCACCTGTCTAAGGACACTGCACGACTGCTCAGAGATATCTACACTCATATTGCAGCAGCAGTTGGCAAAAGCAACCAACTAAACGACGAACATACACGACCGCGAAGTAAATATGACAAACGAGTCCCTTCGTCGTGTTGTTTTCACTTGAAATCCTCTCAATTCTTACTTTTTACGTGATAACTGTGAGCTTACCAAGAATACAGGAGGTTGTTTGTTTATTTTTGTTATCGTCAAGTGCACCAGGATGCCTGCGAAATTCTCAAAAGAAACGCTATGCGTCACTGCAACTGTGTGGTATTTGTGGACATAAAAGTGAATGAGCACGATAAAAAAGGAAGATAATATCGTTAAGGAGTTTCGCTTTTTAGCACGCACACACAGAGGTTCCTCCTGGTGTGCTACCCCGATCTTTGGATGGCAATGCAATGACGATAGTGTATCATTGCAGAAAGTGCAATCGATTTGGATGATTGAGGAAAATGATTTAAAAATCGATGGGAGTAGATTTCTCCTTCAATTTTCCTCGAACTGGTTCACAAGTGTTTCTTTCATCAGAAGAAGATTGCAATCTGTACGTTCGGTGTACACTTGTACAGTTATAGAAAATGCTGTTACATGTTTGGTGATTCAATGCAATCGATTGCCTGAGCCCACTTGTGAGACTTACTGCAGGTAGGTTTCAAAAAAAAAAAGTTACCCATACGCCCCAGTAGTTGGAGCAGTAGCAATCAGATATAAGTGTACCCACATGTGGCAGGTTTCGTACGGGATCCATATTTAGAAGTAGGTACACAATGTTGGACTAAGGAAATGCAACGGTTAATAGGACTTAGCTTTGCCCCATGTCATTTTAAGGGAGTGCTCGTACTTATATTTAAAATATACACATATTTCCAAAATCGTAGGTTTATTGAGAGTTTGAACCGACAAATAAATTTTTGACTTAAGTGCTCTTGGAATATTTATGCTACTTTGTGTAGAAAGCAAAATGAGATAGAAAATAGGTCCTGGAAAGAAAGATCTGAATTAAATTTAAAAATAAAAACTCTTGTAACAGGACGCGAGATACATGCCTGCGTTGAGGACTTAACGCATGATTGATTTCTGGAAGACTACGCAATTGGAATGTCTTTGTTAAATAATAGTTTTACAGAAAAAAAAAAAAAAAACAGTGGCACTCCGGGAGAAGTGAAAACTTGAACAATTACGTGTGTATTTTTTGAATCGTCAGGAAATATTTTATTGTGCAGGAAATACTTTTAAATGAAGGGAAATTATATTACAATTTTCATTTTCGTTTAATGCGCTTATGTACGTGAAAAATAATGCATATTATTTTACATACAAAAATTGCAGTCTATTGCTTAAAACGTAAATTCACAAATACATGAAATATGAATTTAATTAATTGGTAATGTTTTGAAATGAATACCAATGAAACTTGTGAAACCATCATTATACCAAAGCAAATTTTGAAAATAGAATTCTCTCTTAAATTGCCTATCTGTGAATGCATGAGTAGCAAAAATAAATTCTTAATGGCAGGAGGTGTAATAAAAAAAAAAACCAAACGAACTGTCAGGTTACTATGTGCAAGTGTATGCGTGCGGCTAATTTACATGGCACACACTCTCCCACTTAGTTACACGGAAAATAGCTTGTAGGCAAATTCTCTTAAGTTGTTTGAGCTGGCGGCAGCGTTGCCAGACACTTTTAACGAAAAAAAATGC
Organism: Cheilosia variabilis; assembly: GCA_951230905.1. NCBI lineage: Eukaryota > Metazoa > Arthropoda > Insecta > Diptera > Syrphidae > Cheilosia > Cheilosia variabilis. The sequence goes on from OX579676.1 coordinate 35,633,320, forward strand.
CTAACTTGAAAAAAAAAGATAAAATAATGCCTAAAATAATAATTTTTGGGTCAAGTGGAACAATAAATCAAATATTAAACACAACTATAAACAAGATAAACAGCTTTCAAATTTGTTTCCAATTTCATTCAACCTACTGGAAGTGGAAGCTGGAATTATTTTTAAAGATTGACAGATAAATTGTTTCGTAAAGTGGGCAGAGTTTGAAGGTGGAAACACATTCTTTAAGACCGAGGTTAAATATAAAATTCTTTTTGACCAAGATTTTTTAAGAATATTTAGAAATACAAAAAAATTAGGAAAATATTTGAAATGTATGTTTTAAATTTTTTTTTGATTCAACATAATGATATATGTATATGTAACCTCGGTGTAAAAGAATGTGTTTCCACCTTCAAACTCTAAGTGGAATTAAATTGGAAACAAATTTGAAAGTTTGTTGTATAAATAAAAACTGTTTTTGTTTATTTTTTTATATTTGTGTTTAATTTTTGATTAATTGTTCCACTTTACCGAAAAAAATATTTTAGTTATTACATTGTTGGACAGAGCATCGTTTTTTTCAAGTAAGGCATTTTTTCGTCAAAAGTGGCTGGCAACGCGAACACTGGTGTCGGAACATTGGAAGCAGAACATTGGTGTCGCGAGTTCAATGGTTTTTCCAGAAGTTTTCACTTCAAAAAATGCAAAATTTTTAAAGCGGAAGGCTGCGGGCACGCAGTGAGCGACTGTTTTAGTCTCCCGATAGCTCTTCAAAACAAATGCAATCAGCTTGACCGTTGTGCGACTAAAGTTGCAGTTTGGCACATTTTCGAGGGCCTGCCACAATTTTTTTTTTACTATTTTGGCCCTTTTTTCAGTTGCGGAAGGTGCTTTAAAAAAATGTTAAAGCATTTACTTATGACAACACTATTATGAATATTATTTAGTAAGCCAATACTTGTTAAGCTATTCTGCTTAAGAAACGGCAGTTTTTTTTCATTGGCCCTTTTCGTTGCTAATTTTCAGAATTCTGCTAGGGTGATGAGTGCAATTCCCTAACCACGTCCTCTTTTTTACCTTAGAAGGCGATCTTCACATATTTGATCTTCACAGCCTGATACAGATTTTCCAGAGGACTTGAGGAATCTCCGATGAGCAAATGTAGTGGGGACAATTCTCACAGTGTTTGTCAGTTTTGTCGCCTTTGAGATATCCGTTGACGTACCTTGGCTGCCACAAGTCAGTCGTCCTCTTGGTAGATATAGTAGGGACTTCGTAGGTATTAGTTTTTGACGTATCTACCATGCAACAACTTTTTGTAGAATATTACGAGCAATCTTATGCGAAAAAAAATACAAATAATAAAATAAATAAACTTATATACAGGGTGTTTTTTTTAGAGGTATAGAACTTTAAGTTGGCAACACTATGTTAACTGCCGGCCATTGTCAGCTGTCAAGTGATTTATTTTTAGTTTGTTTTGCCATTTCATCATGAACAAGTTGACAAATGAACAACGCTTGCAAATCATGCAAATTTATTTCGAAAATAATGGTTCAGTTCGCGAAGTTTACCGCAAGCTCCGTTCATTTTATGGTCGACATAATCGTCCATCAGAGCAATTAATTCGGTTAACCATGGATCGTTTTCGCACTACGTTTACTCTATGTGATAATACGCATCCGCAGAGACGTCGAACAGTGCGCACCGAAGAAACAATTGCCGCTGTAGAGCAAAGTGTTGAAGAGGACCCGGATGAATCGATTCGCCACCGTGCACAGCAATTGGAGCTTTGTCCATCATCTTTATGGAAGATTTTGCACAAAGATCTTAGCTTTCGACCTTGCAAGATCCAGCTTGTGCAAGAATTAAGGCCGCGAGACCTTGCAATGCGTCGTGATTTTGGTGTATGGGCCGAAAATGAGATTGATATCGATGCTGATTTTTATCGCAAAATTTTGTTCAGTGATGAGGCTCATTTTTGGTTGAATGGCTACGTCAACAAGCAAAATTGCCGCATTTGGAGTGAAGACAATCCACATGAGACCCTTGAGACGCCATTACATCCACAAAAACTGACTGTTTGGTGTGATCTAGGGGCTGGTAGAGTCATTGGGCCATACTTCTTCCGAAATGATGCTGGAGAGTCAGTTACCGTTAATGGAGACCGGTATAGAGATATGATAACCGACTATTTTGTTCCCGAATTGGGTGGCATGAATGTGGATGAGATGTGGTTCCAACAAGACGGCGCTACATGCCACACAGCGCACGTCACAATCGATTTGTTGAAGGAAACATTCGATGAGCGCATAATTTCGCGGAATGGACCTGTCAATTGGCCACCAAGATCGTGTGATTTGACACCATTGGATTACCACCTTTGGGGATATGTGAAGTCGCTCGCCTACGCCAACAAACCAGAAACGTTAGGGGACTTGGAAGCCAACATTCGTGGCGTAATTGCCGACATACAGCCCCAAATGCTCGAAAAAGTGGTTGAAAATTGGACCTCTAGACTTGGCTTTATTCGAAGCAGCCGCGGCGGCCACATGCCCGAAATCATATTTAAACATTAATGGCATAAAATTATCCTTCCAATAAATCCAAATTGATGGACATTAAAACGATTTTTTTGTGTTTTATTTCAATTCGAAGTTCTATACCTCTAAAAAAAACACCCTTTATAACGTAAGGTGGAGCGAAGGCCCTGACCAATAAAATCTGTTCGGTTGAGTTAACATTTTCAACTGACAGATGTATACAATACATTGCACACCATTCTATGGAAGGTTAGGGGACAGACTGGTTCCCAACTTTAGCCGGATGAATTAAGATTACTTTCAACATTTTTGTCCTTTGACAGTTCTCATAAATTGAGGAAATATTTAGAGAATGAGAACATTATTGCGACGTTCGTGGACGAATTTGAGATGTTAGCCCAATAATGGGTTATCGATTTTTATTGGTTGTTGTACTGATTCATATTGGTTCTCAATTAGTAGTTCATTGTCTCACACCAACAAGATATTATTGCTGTGTTTTTTTTTAATTCCCGCATCATTTGATTTTGACATTTATTTACTCAAAATGGAAAAATATTCATTTATAAATTTCCTAGACAACAACACAGGAGCCAGAAAAAAAAAAAATGTGACCATAGATTCGGCTAATCACTGAAATGACAAATGAACTGGAAAAATGGAACGATTTGTTGCAAGTCTATGGTTTGGTAAACAAACACTCATTGATTATCACTGATTTGTAATTATCAGTTAAACTAAATCGATGGTAACCTAACCAAGGATTTGACCTGGTGTGAACAGACCGGCCCTTAGTGAGACAGATGTTAACGATTGGTTTAAATACTGAAATCAATTACTAAAGATTGAAAGTACATCTGTCTGTGATGCTGTGATGAGGTTGATCACTGGACTGCAATAGATTTCTTGTTGCAAGCTTCAATGATGGTCCGTCTGGTATTCGCCTCTCTTGTGGGTTGTTCTCCTGCTTGAAATTGAGCGTGCAATGCTGTCAAAGTTATTCTTGCTAAATCATCCGCTTTCCCTTAAGTGCATTTGGTACTTCTCCTACCTTAGACCCAAGTGCTGTTGTTGTCAACCACATTCGGAAGAAACTTCAATTTCCAGGTGTCCATTCTTTACCCATCTTACTAGGTAGTTACACACAATTTTGGTACGGGCTTGAAACCACCTCGGCCCTAATACCTTAAATAAAAGTATTTTGGACAAAAATTTGCACTACTTCCAAATAATACATGCCAAAACGAAGCACAACTGCTTTTCGCAAGCCAACAAATTTAAGATCACTCCATGCAATCCAACAAGCGATGAAAAATTTCCTTCCGCTCCAGATTTGCACTGCAATCCCACGAATCGACTGCAAATATAACAACAACTCACTCACGACTTCAAAGAGAGTGACTTGACACCTTCACATGCCACTGGGATTTCCGTAGAGACGAAGTGTTAAGTAACACTTTACGTAACATACCAGCGCACATACGAGTAGGATAAAAAAAAAAAAAAACCGAAACACACTCCAATGCCAATTTCAGCGGCAGTACATATAATTTATGCAAGCACCGCACCAACCCAGAATCCGGGACACAGAATGCAATACGGAGAAAAGAAAATTCTAGCGACCCTTCACCGCAATGGGTCGATTCGGCTCAGTATCGAAATGTACTGCCACTCAATACCTGTGGCAATATCCTAAGTGTGTGTTCGTTCATCTTGGCGGAGTGCATTCGTTTTACATATATTGAGACTACCTGGTGAACCTCTACACGAAAAGACATCACTTTTGTGTGTTGCACATATAACCGCAGAGCTTACACAATGTACCTGCCATCCCACCGACCACGCCCACCACTTTGCAAAACGTGAATAAGATTACTGCATCTGTTCGTACTTACCTATAGCGCTATGTGCCTGGTTCCGTTTGCCTTTTTGTCGGCGTTGAATAGATATGTGTGTGTTTGTGTGTGTGCATGTGCCCTATTCACAACATCGTCGCCGGCATGTCCTGCATTTGTGCTACATACGGGCAATAATAATTTATAGCCGAAAATGATATTGAGAGGAAATTGAAATACAATACGGTATTTTATGTCGCTTGTAGACTGCGGTAGTGAACTGAAATGCTTGCTTCGTCGACTGCTACATCATTTTCGTTGGCGGGAAACACAAAGACGACTTGTCGACTCGCCTGCCGTGCATACGTTCATTCGCTCGCAAGTGCAATATCCAGTAAACTACTTTGGTAAATGTTGATTTTGTATGCCTTCAGTCATCGTGTCCCTCCTCTTATCACAAAATAAAAGATGCATCATAAAAAATGCACACAACGTCAAGGTGCGCTCTGTATAGGTACACACACAAACATACATTTTTCTTATAAGTTGAACAATTTGAAATTTCGGAAGGACATCCGAGTATTCATGCATATTTATGCACATAATTGTGCAACGTAGGAAGCACTGTTATGGATTTGTGAAGGGATTTTCCGCTGACAGAAGAAGGATTTCATCTCAAATGCACTTCACCGGCACTCCCACGCCGCCGCCGCCTCTCCGACTCCTACCTCATTTCGCCTCGTTTGCCTAAGTATCATAAGGGATGTCTGACAAGATTAGACAATGGGCGGAATAGAATACACATCTTAAATGCGACATCTCTTCGGGGTGAGAAAAAAAAAATATTGACAGCAGATACGGGTCTTGTTTCAACCCCCCTGTATAAACAAAAAATAATAATATTATGCAAAGTGCATGCGATAGAATTCAACACTATAATGGCTGGGAGTATTATGTGAACCCCACAGGGTGTCGTAATGAAAAATGCTTTCATCGCGTATGGAACGAATCCGTGCACGGGATGTTGATGGATGCACTTAAATTGGGGGTGATATGCAAGGAAGTAGGAATATACGGCGGAAGACATGTCAGCAGATATTTATGTTTGTTTTTTGCTTGCAGTTCTCTTTTATTTTTGTGTTTCCTAAGGGCATATGCTGTGTGGTGTCACTTGCAGTTTTGATAACTTTGAATTTGGAAGCGAATTGTGTGCTTTGAGAGAGAAATCCATGCAAATGCGATTGCAGTCGGGGACTGCAGATTTATATTAGTCTCATCTAGAGAGTGGCATGTGTTGATGTCTAGAGATTGGAATCGGGAGAGGGATATGAGAAAGACCGCATGCTGTTTTCATGGTTTTGGGAAACTATCGTCTCGGAATGAGATTTAAGAGAAGCTCTTTGAATGCATTTCTTATTACAAAGATGTCGATGTCTTCAATTTATGGAAAATTGGAACGAATCGATGGTGGCGTTCAGAGGGTGTTGCAATCCCCGGGACTTGGTTGCGATTGAACTACTTAATTTACAACGTGAGTAGGGAGATGATAGGTTGGATAGGATCAGCGCTGCCGAAAGTACTACAATAGGAGCATTGTATTTCTCTTTCGTCCGCCGTACTCCCGTACTCCCTAAAGACAAATTGTGCTCCTTTTTTTACCCGACTGGTTACTTTTGGATATACCTATTTTCACTTGTCTTTATATTTCTCTATATGTACCTACTAGCAGTAGGTACGGACTTCGTCCGCGCGGGACTCTGTTAAAATGTACTTTTTTAGAAAAATTGTTACTGAAATAGTTTTTTTTAAAGGATTACTTTATAGACAATGTTTCTCGTTTTTTTTATCGGGCGGCAGTAATATTACCAAACTCACCGTGCGTAAAGCAATCTTCCCTTAAATCTATACCAGCGTATTTCAATGATTGATTTGCAGTCTAGTGCCATTACATAGTTTTGGTGGCTTTAAGTTCCGAAGGAGCATTACGGGTGTGCCCTTCCGAAGCGTTAGTCTATGGTATGGAGTATCCGATGGTTTAAGGGAATTCAACAACTCTACCAGATAGTTAACGGCTTCATCTTCATTGCAAACAGTGTCTACGTTTTTCAGAACGAAAAGAAAATGCGAAGTACACACCAAACAGCATGAGGTCGCTCGCGCAAATGATACTTACGCTCAGAGTTGCCAGAATTTTGTTTGCTTTAAGCGCTCAAACCTAAAAAATATGTTGCCCAAAAAGAAGTCCAAAAATCGTTAAAAATGTTCCCAATTCCTTAAGTACTTATTTGGTATTCTTTCCACTGACCTGCCTTTTATTGACTTCTATCTTCTGCAGACTGCAATTGGTCTTTGTGGCTTGTGTGTTGTGTCAAATCAAAATGAATAATTGGTGTGTCTGCAAGTTGAACGACTGTTTGATGTCACTTGACTGTAAGAGTGCTGCCAAGTTTTAAAAGTGCGGGATGGATGGTTCGAAAATATTTCTTTTTTTGTAGTTTTGTGAAGGAATAAAACAAACCAAATTTGTTAAACGATATGTAGGCCAAAATTGTGTTGGGCGCTCATGGAAGAAATTTCTATCGTTTTTTAAGAAAAAATATAGCCCAAAATACGATAAAGCGCCCAATCTGGCAACTCTGCTTACGCTACATTCTGCATATCCATAGAAGACGCCATGAGACAAAACGATAAACACATTCTCATTCAGACTTCACGAATACAGCCAACACCAAACGCACAGCGCACAGCAAATAGGCATATACGCACGCATGGGTTGCTATTGCTATAGACGTGGAGTAGACTGCGATTATTATTCATTTCAGTCATACTCGCATGCCCGCCGCATACACAACCCAAAGTCCAAAACCGATACGGAATGGAATATGGAAAATAAAGTTTTTCATTATACTGATATTTGAAGTGAATGTGAATAAAGTTTTGTTTTCTGTTTATTTTCATTTAATTTCATGGATCAATAAAAAAAACTGATTTTGTTTATTCATTTGTTATTACATTTTTTTCAGCACAAATTACTGAATGGGATATATGTGTCCCACCCAAAAATACGGATGGGACACATTTGTCCCATCACCTCCCACCACCCCCTGATATCTAATTTTCAATTTTAGACAGGAAATAGTTTAAACTCATTTTTCTGAATAGGGGAAACCTAAGAAAGAAGTTATATTGGTCTCTGTACACATCCGGATCGAAAGGGTTAACTCAATCACGCTACTCTTTTATATATATAGATATTGGAAAACAAATTTTAAGTCCTTGATGTTTCATTAAGATTTTGTGCTTGATTTTGTAAATAAATTTGCGGCGTCTTCTCAAGGTGTAACGGATCCGGTTGGTCCAATTGTTGGCAGATTTTTCACCGAACCGTTTGTCTCAAATTTGGCTACCAAACGTTGGAGAGTCGACATTGAAGGGCCACCACGTCTGCCATTAAAGCCATTAAATCAATGCAACGCGCGCAAGGTTTGGACATTGTGATAGTAAAGTTTTATCATTTGGACGTTCTGCTCACATCTGAAACTTGCCATGGTGCTTTGGCATTGAATAATAAACACCAGATTAGACAGATGCCACCAAAGCAATATGGCGGCACAAAAAAGTAAGTTCTTAATTTTTCTTCTGTACTCCCCGGACCCCGGTACTCCCCAAAAAAGTTCTTGTATAGTCCTCAACGAAATCACGAAACGGCAGACCTGAAGAGCATATTAAATTAAAAGGGATTACATATTTCTTAGCATATTGCTCACACAAAGTTCACGATAAATAAACCATCAGTCGCTGTGGTTCTGTAGTATTTTATTAATTTACAACTGTGAGTTCCTGAGACCCTTTCCGTGAGCTGCTTTAAACAAAAAAAAATTATTGTATTCCCAATGCTGGCGAAAGCGTTACTCGTTCCACTTCCGATCTGCTGCTGACTTTCGCTTCTGACTAATCATGTTCAACTAGCTCGTTTAAGTCGACTGGTTTACAAAAAATAACTTCTGGGACCGAATAGCCTCATCCGTCAGCGAGCTTCAATTTCACGGAATTAAATCGATTTTACATCTGAAATAAATTCCGTCATATATTGCTAGTTCACGGATGAATGTGCGATTCAACTAATGAAAGATTTTCGTGCTGGGTTTCGTCCTAGTTATTCCACAGTAGATAATATTTTTGTGCTGCAGCATATTTTGGGAAGACTTTTACAAAGAGAAAGCAAAGGCGGCATACATTTTTGCTAATTGATTAAAGAGATGCCTTTGATACGATAAATGATATGATGATACACTGCTTTAATTTTTCATTAACTCAGTACTAAAAAGCGATTCTCGTTCAATAAGTGACAATAACTTCGTTCGGGTACTTTCTTGCAAACGTAAAATTATTAAAAATTTGCTAAGAAACTGTGCAAATGCGACCATGTACTGAGAAAATTTAAAAAATAAAAAAATGAGAGAGCGATCCATTTACCCTCTTTTCATTTTCTACTCGCCGAATTTCGACTTACTGAAAAATGAAAAATGCAAACTGACAACTAAGTGACAGCTCAAACGTTTTACAAGTAAAACTGTATTTATTTTCGTCTTCAACGACATCGGAGTAAGAAGTTGTAATTGAATGTTCTCCTGGAACATAATCAGCGCATTCAAAATGGTAAATTTAATAGGTATTTGGCTTTAAAAAAATTCAATTTCAACTTATTTTGTAGATGCTGCATTTAACGATAATGTCAAAATGACATTTCTTAAACTTTTTGTAAGAAAACCGGGCACGTACTTCTCTTGAAATTGAGATATTTCTCTCTCATTTTTTTCATTTTTCTATATTGAAAGTACACGATCGAACCTAATATTGTGGTGAATTTAATATCGCACAGTGTGTTGTACGACATAAGGTTCTCAATTTTCAATCTCTCACTAAAAATATTCATTTGAAAATGAGTAGGTAAGGTACGTGAAAAAAAATATTTTTCTTTTTTTGATGTTTGGTTTCACATTTTCGTAGAACGAGAATCGAAATTGCGGTGAAAGGGTGAAAACATTTTCATTTCACTTTCTCACGGAACCAGAATTAACCCCCAGGTGTACGGGCCCAAACATATTTGATCTTTTCAGCTTTAATATGGCTCTAGTCTAATAAACTCCAGTATTCTGATGTTAGTAAAAAATCTCCTCTGAATCCTTACAACATAATATGAGAGATGTACCAGTAATACGACTATTATGTGCTATCCAGAGAATAATTTGATCAAGTCTAAAGCCAGAATTTGTATACGAAGTGCATACAGGTTCAGGCAGCCTTGCCGACCTTTAACAAGGAGCCTTTATTAATGCTGAAGAAGTGCAAATATCTATGAAAGTAACCTTACTGCGTAGCCGTATTTAAAAAAAAAAAAACTTTTACTGTCTAAAGTTGCGATTGCAGTCTTACATCGATATTCTTAAGAATATTCTCCGCAGTATAAAAAAAGGGTACCCAAGTCAATAATATTCTATTGGCCATACAGTTTTGTCCGATTAAGGCGTACCTAATCCAAACCCGCTTTTTATGAAACATATTTCATATTTCATATATAATTATAACAAAGAATGGTTTCACAGTAAGATTACATCTTATAAGTTGTGAAGGCTTTACAAAAATTTAGAGTTCAAAAGCAAATTTAACATTATGAATTGGTGAGGACTGATTACATGTAATTTAGTTGGAAACGTACATAAAACCAATTAATAACAATAACAACAACAGAAACTATATGTAAAACTAAATGAAATAGATTTATATTTAAGTATCACTAGCCAAGTGTTTGAAAAGATAGGTTTGGAATGTGCTTGTGTTTGTGGTTCTCCTTAGTGTAATGAGTTCCATAAGAGAGTTGCGTGGACGAAGAATGAGCGCTCAGATTGCAAGCAATTGAATCGAGGCCGAATCATGATGGCTGCTATTTGGGAAAACTGGAAAAAATGAATCTGCCGTACAAGTACTCAGGTTGTTGGGTCCGCACAATACAATGCAAGAGGATTAGAGTTCTGAACTGAATGATGTTGTCGAAGCTAAGGCCCATTATTAGCAGAGATTAACTCGATATGTGGTCGAAATACCGTTTTCTAAAAATGTATCTTGCTAGATTGTTATAAATGACATTCAATTTACGCCTAGTGTTGTAGTCAACAAAGCAGAAAACCTCGCAACTAGGGTCCGCCATCTAACTTTTTTTTTTCAACTAGTGCTTATTTCGCGAATGGTAACACTTAGCTCATGTCTGATTTGACAGATAATTAGTTTTATTCTTCCGCTGAACGAATATGGTTGTGTATACACTTGAACAACGCTGGGAAATATTGCGACATTACTTTGAAAATCATGGTAATGTTGCAGAATGTGCGCGAAAATTGCGTACGGAATTTGGAAGAAGAGAGGCACCGTCAGCTTCGTATGTTCGTTATCTTGTGAAAAAAGTGAAAGAAACTGGCATCCTCATCGATAAACCAAAGCGTGAAAAGCCAAAAACAGTGCGTACACTCGAGAAAATTGCTGCCGTGGCAGAAAGTGTGCGTGAAGCGCCATCAACATCAATTCACCGTCGTTCTCAACAATTGAACATTTCGGAGACATCATTGAGACGAATTTTGCATAAAGACCTTGGTATGACGCCATACAAAGTCCAATTGGTTCAGGAGTTGAAGCCAAATGACCATCCAATGCGTTTTCGCTTCGCTAAGTGGGCCTGCGATCGACTTAGAGAAGATGCCGATTTTATAGCCTCAGAGCTGATGTCGTTTGGCCACCTCGGAACTGCGATTTGACACCGTTGGACTATTATTTGTGGGGTGCCGTAAAAGATAAGTGTTACGCCGACAAGCCAGACACAATTGACGCTTTAAAGGACAATATTCGTGAAGCCATTGGTGAAATACAGCTGCACACAATCGATAATGTGCTTAAAAATTGGACCGATCGTGTAGACTACTGCATGACCAGCCGAGGCAGCCATTTGAATGAAATTATTTTCCATTATTAACCGGAAGGATTGTACTTTCAAATAAAAAGAGAAATTTGAGAAAATATCCAGTAGTTTTTTTTATAGCATTTTCAAAAAAAAAAAAAAGTTATTTGGCGGACCCGTATACAGCATATGGGTAATAAAAGCGACTTAACATCCTAGTTTCGACCGCTATGTAGTCCATACCAATCGGAGACCATTGTATACTTTTCCGATGGTAGTTGCAGCGTGATCTGCCTAGGTAAGGGTGTTATTCAAGACTATTCCTAAATTTCGAGCCTTCGTGACGTATTCTATGGATGACTTGCCTAATTTTATTGGCGGAAAAGTGGATGTATCTAAAGACTGCTTGTAAACACAGAGTGTTTTATACTTCACTGGATTCAGTGATAAGTTCGCCGGTGAGAGCTTTGTTTACTTTGAGTTCCATTTCGGTGGTGCGTTCGGTCAAATCCGTGATTGCAGATTCAGTATAGTTGATGTTTTCGGTAAATTTTGTCTCGATGTTATGCACCTTCAGTAGAAATTCGCTATGAATTTTGTCCATTTTCCCTTTGAGGGTTACAATAATAGAGTCTAGATTGACGCTTAAACTCTTCGTGAAGAACCTCAAGGGACAAACATGTGTGTGTTGAAGCTTCCCGTGTGCATGGCGTGGTATTTGATTGAGTTGGAGTTGAGTTTAAAGTGAGTTGTTGTTGGGGTGGCTCGGTCGGGGTAGAAGGGTATTCTGGCGTTAGTGTTTGTGCTGTTTGCTTGGACGGATTTTTGTCGGTGACTACCGCTTTACCATCGACGATCTTGTTGGGCTTGATATTCGGCGAATTCAGTTTCGTAACAGTTGCATTTTGCTGCTGCGTTCGAGCTAAGTTCCCGCGGGTGTTAACTGCAGCCGACATCGTGTGGCGTTTGATATAATATGTATGTGAATGCGAGAAACACAAAATATAATTTGGAAGTAGGTGTTTTTGTGAGATTTTTGGGACAGTTATAGAAATTCTTTATGATTCCAAGAAATGAAATATTCAAAGTGAGTGATTCCCGCACATTTAATTCGAATTTCCTTATAACGCACGAGTTTTATAGAGAGACAGAAAAATACCTCTATTCACTTTCGAACATATAACTGAACGTTCCATGCAGACCGAATGATAGTGAATCTTCGTAGGTGAACTGCCGATTTGGATGGTTTTTAATACAAACGGTTAAAAAGTTGCATATTTCCTTCTATCTCCGAATTGGGCTAAACACTAAAATAATTATTGCATGTCCATTGTCCATTTAGCTTTGAGTGAAAAAGGACGACTTAATGGATTAGTTCACTCCTACGACAATCAGCAACCCCTTACGGAAGTTCCAACTACCCACGAATGCCAATTGCTATAATGCTACTCATTGGATTCGATAAACTAAGAAAAGACAGAGAAGAGATTTCCAAGGAAGGTTGTTAAACACAGATTCTTACATATTTTTATATGTATATGTTAGGATCTGCGAATGCTCGTAGTGGTAAAAACCGAGCACTGCTTTATTGGAAACATGGCTAAAAGGATGGACATCTATACAAATGACTTATGCAAAAGTTAAAAAAGTTGTTGTTATAAAGAAGAACTTAGCGGAGTACGACTACCTACTAAGTATTTGGAGTTAAATTGAAAAGCAGCAACGATAAGCTTTTTGAATTCATGTCACCATGAGGGTTACAAGCCTGTTGTATATTTATCAAGAAAAGCTTTAGCCCACGATTCAATCTGAATGAATTTAAACATACCTACTGTTAAAAAAACTACGCCTTTCTTTGCGAGGAGAGTTACCGAGTCTTAACAGAAAATATTTGTCAATTCTATACTTGATGCGCACCTATCTATAAAAAAGAGAAAAAAACTGCTTTTGGAACTTGTTAAATGTTGCCTGATGTCAGGAGGTTTTGCTATTGAAAAGGTCTTCCTTCAACTAACCAAACGCAACTAAATCAGACTGGCAACAAAGACCTTGTAGCGTATTGTTAACAGCTTTGTTATACATCTTAAATGAGCCATAGAAATGTCAAGGAACAAGTAATCAAACTCAATGTCATTATTAAAGAACATTTTCGTGCATAACGGGCGAATCGTTAACCATCCAACCAACCATCAAACCAGCCAACCATCAACTTGTAAAGCCATGTGAAATTCGAGACTCCTTGTGACTTTCTAAATCCCTGACGCGAATGAAATCAAATAGGTAAGTCTGTCGCAGACTACTCCACAATGAATTGAATTGCATTGACCCCGACCAAGCCCATCGATTCAACTGTATTGCAGTATCCAATTGAATTTTCTACACCAACTTGGTGTTCTATTATGCCCCAGCATTATTTTGTCTCTCCATCAGGAAGTCGTAGAAAATCAATTGGATTAGTGTCCTGTCATCGGAGCTGGGAAAGAGCAATAAATAATCAAAAACGTCTAGCGTTCCCACCCCTCCAATTGACATTCAACAACTCTCGAAAATAAACTTTCATTCAAAAGGATATACAACCCAAAGTGTTCGTGTAGAAAACAACACAAACACCCTTCACCCTGTGCGTGTGCAGTGATTTGAGCTCGAATCGAATAAGAGGATTTCATGGTTCGATGATTTTCATTGACAAGAAACATCTAACCGTGTATGGCGGTATCATCAGCTGAAAATTCTTCTAACTTCACACCATCTATTTGAATTGCTGTCGACGTTTTATTTTCCTTAACACACGACCAAGGTATCTATATATATTTTCAGAGATATGCTCGTTCGAAAAAAAACACCGTCCAGATTTAAGTAATGTAAATATGAAGTATCTTACCGGCTTGGCACAATGCCATGTGGAACCACCTTATCCAGATGGGGGATTATCGGAGATGCGAGCTCGTTTGCACGAGATGGTGGGAAAAGGGCGCACAGCGCACTAATGTGTTTTCTAGTTTGGCACAATTATTAAGTAGAGTAAATGGATTACATGGTGTTACAAGGTTTGGGTAATATAGTTTTTCAAGGTCTTTTCTGTTCATGGTAAAAGCAAACCAGGTGGCAACACTGTGTCGATGCTCATATTTTAAAGAGAATTGAAGGAGAAGAGGATACAAATTATTCTAACCTAAAGTGCAAAGGCTTTCTTTTTGACAACGATACCTATTTTATGTTTGAATTGGTAGGCCGCGATATGATTTGAAATACCTTGAGTCGCTGAGGCCCTAATAGCTGCGCATGCGAGTATTCTGGGTATTGCGATCTGTTTATGTTCACTCGTTAATCACATACCCACTTCAGAGCTCGATATGCAAAATGTGTTTTAATCCACAGACTAATCGTTCATGGAGTGAGCTCAAGTCAGGATTCAAACGGCATATTGGCTGAAGTTTTTTAGTTGGTGATTTTTGGTAATTTGGTAATTTTTATGTGGTTTTGGTCAATTTTTGAACAGGTGCACCAACAAGAAGAACTCAATATCGTCTCATGTACATGCTGCCTTACTTTTTCAGAATGAACGCGTTGCACACGCATAACCGATGTAACCCTGCTTTATTAAAAAAATTTAATCTATACATACAATAAAACTGTAGCCGTTTTCATGTGTTAACGGTTGGCGTGAAAACTACTGCACAGATTTCGATGAAACTTTTTTTGAAATGTCCCTTAAGATCCTGAGAAGGAGCGTTTTTGACCAAAATTTGTTTTTTTCCTGACTTTACTGCATTTTAATCGCCATTACTCAAACAATTCTTAATCAATGCAAACAAAACAAAATACTTAACAGACCAACACTGCCATAATACTTTAAGCCATCAATCAGCTTTCTGTGTCATCTAGGAGCTGATCTACAACCCAAGATCTAACATGAAATTTTTGGGGTGGTTGGCTGGCGCACATCGCACAAGCCAATACATTTCAACAAAAACTGCGTGAAGTTTTCTCCGATTGAGTGAAACGAAAGAGGAGTATGCGAGGTGAATGAGGATGTATGAAACAGCGACATTGTTTTTCTGAGGAAATGCGCAGATGGCTGATGACGTCCGATGGTGTTAATATCCACTATATTATTGCTGTAGTTACTGTAGTAGTATATTTACCACTTGCGGGATTTTCGTGGTGCTTATTTTTGCATTTTTACTTTTTTATTAAAATATTAACAACCGAAAAAGTTTGAATTTTACTACATAAAATTTCAACTTCGCAGTTATGTACAACTATGATTCAGGGAAATACTTTTCTTTCATTCATCATGCGGGTAGGCTGTAGCCCGTACAAACGACGCCACGAAAGAGAATCGACGGCCGAAGAGTGTTACAGCCATAGGAAATCTAAGAGAGAATTTTCAAAATTTGCGGGGGAATCAGGTAGGACGTAGGAGCGCTGTATGTTATTTCAAAACGTATGTTTTGTTGTCAGTTGTCATTTTTGCACAGAAAATTCAAGGTAGCCTTGATATAGTCCAAATATTATAAATGCGAAAGTAAGATTATTTTAACGACCACAAAACCAATTTTTATGAATTTTGGTATAGGGATAGACGGGACCTCTGAGAATGACATAGGCTACTCTCTGTCGTGAAAACGAAACGTGAAGGGGATGAAGTAGGGGATCCAAGTTTAAATGACGAACCAATTATTTCTCAAGTTAGGGATAATGAAATTCATCATAGGTTTCTATATTTGGTTAGAAATAGATATATTTGCTGCGTATTTTACCAATGAATTTAAATGTGTAGGGCTTATTGGTTGACTTGAAAGAGAGGATAGTTTTGGACCCGATAAGTGGCGCTGTTGTTGACATAAATAGTTTAATTGAGTTACTCGAAGTACTAATTCTACGCAGACGAAGTCGCGGGTACCAGCTAGTACTTAAATACAAATTTTTGAGTTTGGAAAACCACTGCGTTTGTTCAGCAAAAGTATTTAAAGTATTACTATACTCTGTCCAACAAAAATTGTCAGTACAGGCCTTATGTGGTGCTGCCGTTCGGTTTTAATTTGTTTGTGTTTCTGAAGGAGCCAATAATATTCAGTTAAACCATTTATTTTAATGTTGTCTTTTAGAAACAAGGATTATTCGTGAGGTGTTTTAATGCATTCATTTCATTAACGCAACAAGTGATCATAAGTTCGTTGTAGTGACATTGCGATAAATTAATAGTCATTACTAGGGCAACCGGATTCATGCAACAGCATGTTTTTTTTTGGATATCGTATGAAATATGTTAATATACAAAACTAAGTACATATTTTGAGCCCTATTCGTTAGAGCATATTTCTGCATATTTGGGAATAAATGCATATTCACTTTGTAGAGCATATTTTTGGCATATTTTAGCATTTTTGTTATATTTTTGCATATTTGTCTATTTTTTCATTAAATAGTTTTTCACACAGAAATATCAAAATGACGAAGAAGGTAACCCACATCCGATCACTCGTCCCCAGTAAAGATAATGCCTTGAAAGGATTTTATCATCCTTTTTTTTGCTACTCTTTCCGCGAAGATCTGCACTGCCGGGAAATAATTTTTTTTAAAAATATGTGATCTAGGTATCTGTGTCTATCTTACCGAAAAAGGCAAAAGATTAAATTGGAAGATGGTAGCCCTAATAGTAGAGGAAAAGGTGGTAATATGGCACCTGTTGTTAAATTGGAACCCCCTTCTAAAACCAACTACGGAAAACCTGAGAGAGCTTTAAAGAGGGACCGATTTATGTAAGTCATTTCAACCAGACTGAGAGACAAACATCCTATTTTCCCTGTACTGGATTTTTCCTGGACAGAGTATAGTAAGGTATAGGTCCTATTTAATTTATTTTATAAAGCAGCCGCTGCTTAACTGCTGAGAGAATGACAAGGTTCCTACTTGCATGATGCACTTAATTGAATTTGAAAGACTAATGTTTTAAAAATGCATTTTTTTAAAAAAATTTTAATGGTTTGATATCTACACTTTTCTTTTAGTTTCTCTGAAGGCTTAAAGAAAAATCCGAATTTCAAATAAATTTCACGCTTTCCTACAAATCATTTCGAAATAATGCCACAAATTTAATGCAACTGACCTTTGACTGATAAGAGCTAAGTAAAATAGCTGTATAAATTTCTTACTATCGCTACTTACAACTCAGCCTTCGGAGCAGCTACTAATTCACTCGAACTGCGTGTGCGTACTGTCTATTGAAACTTTGACGTGGAAAGTTCTTTTGACATTTCGGCGTGAAAAGTTTGTTTTTAAAATTGGACTTTACGTGAACTGCATACTAGGCTTAGACATAATGTGCCTTAATTTTTCCACTGCCCTGACATTTTTTTATATTTAGTTCGTATGTCAGAGAAATATCAAAGGATAGCCAAACTCACATTGGCTCAAGACGATAATACTCGTATGTATGGTTCTTTCGTGTATTATCAACTTTCCAGATTGGGTTACTTTTTTTTTGTTAAGACTTCAAATTGTTGGTCCGTTGCGTTCGTCACAAAAATAGATCTCAAACACTTTTGAAGGTTGGCCAAGAAGCCTCTATGGACCTGGTTTCACCCAAGGTTTACTAAAAGATTTATAAAAATTGATTGCTTTTGAAAAATCATAACCTTTCGTATATTGATTTAGAAAAACCAAAATGTTTGCCAAGAATTTGCATTATAATGCACCATTGATTCCACGGCGCTATTTTTTTTATCACGGGTCATCTTTTGCCATACAGAGACTCTGAAAAAGAGTATGCGTGCAATTCAACCCTTGATGCCTCAAAGTTTACCTCGTAATATCCAAGCGTTCCACGGTGGTGAATCAGTACAAAAGTAAAGTCGTCATTCAGCAAACACCGCCCAATGGCTGTTTATTCAACAGCCACGCTGTTTTATTGTAAGCCGTCTATCTGTACTTTAACATAAAGGCCACAAATTATAATTTTCCACGCCATAAATCCTGGTATTGCGTTGCCTTTCTGTTTGAATTACAATGCGAAAGGCAAACAAACGTTCTACAATAAACTTTACAGCTTTACAATGGGAATCAAAGGGGAAAAAATATAAACACACACAGAAAATAAAGTCCTTTTCCTCCTCTCAGTCAGAAAGTAACTTGGAAAATTCCCAAATCTCATTGCAACTTGATTTCTCATCTGCATTTCGCTTTTGGCCGTTCAACACTTATTCCCAAGCGACTGTCGAGATGCAAACTCTATTCTGAAATTCTTTTATACAATTCGCACTCCGCTCTTGTTCCAGGGCTATCGTCCCTTCACCAGACATGTACCTACTATAAAAATACGAGTTCAACTCCGTCTCCGTTGATTTGTTGTTTTACAATACAAAGAATGGAACGCAAACAAAAAGAAAAAAAATATCGTCTTGCAAATCAAGTTCTCAAGGCTCCCCTGTGAGCCTATCATCAACTTTACACCAGTGAATAAATTATTCTTTTCTCTGTGTGAAATAACAAAAGGAGGAGAAAAAAATGTCCATGGAAAAACTGTTTGCCCTATCGCTTTATAATCTTTTAATGCTGTCACAAAGATCACATAGCTGACATTCGCAGGCACAAGCACAACTACTTAATTGTTATTATTAATTATTTAGTGCCCTTTTCGCCTGCCGACAATGACCGCTTTCGTCATAAACAGGGTGGGGAACAAAATTGTTAGCCCAAGTTGACGTTTTCTTTTTGGATCAGGTGCCCATGGATTTTCGTGGCCATTCCCAGTGGGTAGCTGTGGATGTTGACACAACGATGCTGCTGGACGTCTGCAGCTGGCAACTTTTGTCGTGCAATACATTTTTTTGCCTTTCCTATCGGCTTGTCGAGGCTCACCGTCCAAATGGAAGCATAGGGTGTGGTTTGCGCCATAATTTAACGACTTAATTATAGGCCGGCTCACTGGGCTCGAATGATCCCCTAACAAGAGGAAAAGAAAACGACTCTGATATCGTTCGTTGTTATGTCATAATATACACGCCGAGGGTGGTCGCTGTAACGAGTACAGCTCTCTTTGGGGACTATTTTGGAAACGATAAAATATAAATGTTTATACAAGCCATGCCGTGGCCCGATTTCATTTACTTCTCAACGGGAGTACGTTATGATTAATTATTATTGCGAACAGCGGTATTTTTTTGATATACGAATAAGAGTTTTCGTGGATGGCTTGTCATTTGATTGGCGTTCGATTCCCCTTTTTTGTGCCTATTTTTCTTTCATATTGACATGAATAGAAATTTGTTAATATTAGTCAAAAGGAGCCAAGGAAAGTGTAGTACTAGAAAATTATGTCACTCAACTCAAAGACTAGGTTTCTTCTATTGAACTACACGGAAAGAATTGAAAATCAGCAATTGCAAAATTTTGAGTTGCAAATTACGAATTATATATTTTTCGTAAATCACAACGATTTTGTCTATGATTGATACAAAAATTCGTAATTTGACAATAAAAACGGCGGCAAATACAAAATTCTGTTTGTTGAAATTTACGATTAACGATTGTAGTGATTTGCGAGATTGTTTGGCGCAATTTACCACTCCAATAGGTCAATTTCTCATACACCACTTTACGATCTCAAATTGCAAAAAATATTTGGTGATTTACCAACACATGTGAATTGAAATCATAAATTGACGTAGAGAAATCGTAAATTACAAAATATTTTTTTGTAATTTCCGTGGAATCAACTACCTGATGTGTGGAATCATTTTATGCACACTTCATAGTCCATGTACCTATCGAAATCCTTTTAAATCCTTTTTTCTTTATGGATGAATGTACGTATGTGGTATAGACAGCTGCTATCATGAAGCGAAATCTTCATTGTGCACGTTGCGCGTCGTTGCAGATGCAGAAAAAGGCAGTCGGTATTCAATCTTTCCTTAAAGCAGTCGAGTTAAAGTTGTAACTAATTCGTATTGATAGGTTGTGTACTTCTAATTATACAGCATTCTGGAATATATATTGTAAGTAGGTACCTATTGAATATTTCCAAAAACGCCGAAGTATGCATATAGATCTGTATTTTTTCAGAATGTACATCTCGCAATTAGGAAGGAAGTATAAATTGGAATGGATTCTAAAATATGTAATCGAGAAGAATTGTAAAGGTTCGTATCAATGTCAAGTTCATCTAAATATTTTGTTTGCATTTTAAATTTCAGCATAGACCAAAAAACCATCCCAGACAAATCCCGTTGTCTCCGGACGAAATGGCGCCATATGATTTTCTTGGATATCAGGAGGAAAAATAATTATAAAAGATGACTCTAAATATGTATTCGAAAATAACCTAATTAATAAAACTATGAATTTTGATTTGTAAATCACAAGATATAAGTTGCAAATTGAAAATAATGTTCCTCAATTTCACTACTCAAGAATCGTAAATTGCAAAATGATAAAAAAATAAGTTGCAATTTACGATTGAAAATTTGTAAATAGCAACTACTGAAGTAGTAAATCTACCGCTATTAGTTCGCAAATCACCACTATTGAGTTGCAATTCAAGACTAAATGGTTGTAATTTGCTAAGGGAGGAAATCGTAATTTACAACAGAAAAGTGGTAATTTACGAATTGTTCTTGCAATTTACAATCCATGAAATATCAAATTGATAACTATTTGTGTCGAATTGCGATCGGTTATGGCAATATGTACTTTTCATTTGATCGCATTATTGATAATGAAAAGTGTGGATTCGCGACTTTTGAGGGTCAATATCTTCACTTCGTACAATTTCTAGAATTGCGAATAAAAAGTCGTGAATTAGTAAATCCTTAGCTAAGCTCTAAAACTAGACAAACTTTTCGTGATTCTGCGCTTACTTTTCTTGATTTGATCTTAAATTTCTTTCCGTGTACCTCAGCCAAACAGAATAAAGCCGACAACTGCTCAATTTAACAATTCAAAGTGAGTTGCTCAGCCCGAAGAAATGAAACATGAGCGTAGTTGTTCTGATTCCGTTCTGGAGATTCAATATATCTATTTTATATATCATAAAAAAGCCTGCCTTTGACTAGAATTATGTGCAACTTCAATTCCCAATGCATGTGACATTTAAAGACGTAGCGGCCTTACGGGTTTTAAATTCAGTCCATTTTTAGTATCTCATAAAAATTCCAACTTACTTTCAGTAGAATTATTTTAAAGTATAGTTTCTTGCGAACTTCTTAATACACATACCTGAAACGAAAAAAAAATGTTAATGCCTTTAGCATCTGCTAAGTATTTCGAGGTGAATGCATAATTAATTTAATCTAATTGATATAAACGGTAACTGTACCCGTAATTTTGTAAGTATGATTTGTATAATTTATATTAACAATTTCCCTAATGGTAGTAGCTACTTAACTGAGTGATTTCAGTTAATTCAGTTAACAGATGTGTTGAAACATGAAAGCACAATTTTAAATTAGAGAAAATTCATAAAGTAACGAGTAACGAGTAATTTTTAACTGGGACCCTAAAGAGTTTATTTTTATCTTGCTGTGTGGAATGTTAAATATTTTTGATAGACACTCAAAAAAAGCTGTTTGCTTGATACATGAAAAGAAATAAAAACAAAACTTAAAATAACAAATAAAAAAGTAATAGTCATCGGTCGAGTTATAGAGCAGCATTAGGAACACATTAGGTACCTCGATCGGACCTTGTCTGGATGGTTTTTTCATGTTTCACCTGGTAAAGGTAATTCTGGTAAAGTTCTTAATGTTGTCAGCATTTGAACGGTCCACCAATCGGGTGACAACTAGACAATGACGGGCTGAACTACATCCAGTTCACAGCCACAGAACCATCTTACAGGTTGTAGTACCAAGTGTTGCAAGACGTTTTGCTATGGGGGTAGGAAGCTACAAACAATTTAGTTAGCTTCCAGTTGATACAAGGGCCCTTAGTAGCACCAAAATAGCAAAAAACAAGCTAATGTTCGCTAAACACTTTCAATCTGCATATTCTTGTGGTACTACCACAACTATAGTCTCTAGTAATAGCTCAATGTCCTGTGATCTCTTTAATATCGGCAACTTAGAGTGCTCAATCCCGGAAGTTCAAATTGCCCTTTCTTTATCAAATTTAGATAAAAATCCTGGTATGGATGGCACCCGCCAATTTTACTTCAAAAGTTCTCCTTCGCGTTTTCTGTACCTCTGTGTTTAGTCTTTAATTTTTCTCTCCGGTCCGGAATATATAAATCTGGATCGAGACATGATAAATACTAACTATCGTCCAATCTGTAAGATTTCAACTATTCCTAAGTTGTTTGAAAAACTAGTTTGTGACAAACTTACACCTCTCTTACAGAGATTTATCTCTCCGTTTCAACATGGCTTCGTCGCAGGCAGATCGACTACCACAAATCTCTCAAGTTTTTGTAATTCCGCCTTCAATTACCTTGAGAAGGGCTTGCAATGTGATGTCATGTATACTGATTTTGCCAAAGCGTTAACCACAATATATTAATTTCTAAACTAACTGGCTTCACTCTAATTTCCTAATTTGGATTCATTCTTACTTAGCGGTTCGTATTTAGTATATTCGCATAAATGACACTTTCTCGTCACCAGTTTATGTTACCTCTGGAGTACCTCAAGGTAGTCATTTAGGCCCTCTGCTCTTCATTTTGTTTATTAATGACATTCCTGACTTATTTTTGAGTTCCCAGTGTCTTATGTTTGCCGACGATTTGAAGGTGTTCCGGCCTATATGTTCAGTTCACGATTGTATTCTTTTACAAGAGGATCTTAAACGACTGTCCATATGGTGTCACAGGAATAACCTTCATCTCAATGTCTCTAAATGTCAAAGCCTTTCTTTTTATCGTAACCTCTCCCCAATTCACTTTACGTACGCAATCGATAATACCTCTCTGTCCATTATTTCATCCAAGAAAGATCTTGGAGTTATGTTTGACGCAAAACTTAGCTTTTGTAAGTACATTGAGTCTTTGGTTGCCAAAGGTAATCAGATGTTAGGTTTCGTATTGCGGAATTCGAAAGATCCACATACTCTTAAATGGTAATTTCTTGCATTCGTTCGATCTCATCTTGAGTACTGCAGTATAATATGGAATCCGTTTTATGAAGTTCATTCTATTAGAATAGAGAGGATCCAAAAGCGTCTTACTAGAGTAGCTGTTCGTAGACTGCGATGGAATAATGAAATGCCATCTTACGATACTTGGTATCTTACCTCTCTTTAAACGGAGGCAATATTTTTCTATTATGTTTATTCGAGATTTAATAAATGATCATATCGATTGCCCTTTCCTATTATCATTAATTTGATTTTAAGCTCCTTCGAGAGCTCTTAGAAATCGTCTTTTATTTTATGTACCTTATCATAGAGATAATTATGGATACAATGAACCAATTTCTAGATGCCTTAGGGAATCCAGTATATATAGTAGTTTACTCGATTTTCATCTCAGTAGGGATTCATTTAGGAATAAATTAATTCTGTTGTTAAGCTTTGGTGGTCGTTTTTAAGAATATATTTGTATCAAGTAATCTAGCGAGAACTGATGTACTCATTTGATTGGAAATAAAAAAATAAAAAAAATATACCCGCCACAATATGAGACAAATAGTGCTTGGTTGTTGGGCTGTGGAAGTATAGAAGTATACCCATGAAGCTTTTTACTTGTGTAGTCTTGTGTAGTCTTGGATCAGATTCATTCGTTACATTCGTTACATATTTATTTACGGTAAGAGCTGGAAATGAAGGCTGCAGATTAAAACGACCCGCACATGCTCTAAATTAAAATATAGCCACCCGCTCAATCAGAAAACCAAACCTTGATAGCCGTTCGATTTTAATAAGCTGCAGAGTTATTTATGCCTTTTTCGATGTTTTCTTGCGTGGGTGACTGATTGCGATCTCTTGATCGTTAAATTGAAATCCACTAGAAGCGATTTCCCTCTCCATTTGTGCGAGTGCACTGCCACAAAGCAAAGCCCCAATGCCTCCCAATGCGAATCCATTAGCCATTAGCCACGGACTGGACATCAAGAAGATTAACTCCACCAAATTGATGAGGTCCTTGTGCGAGTCCTAAAACTCATAGCAATTTCACAGAATTACTTCGAAAAATACCTTTAGGTGACAAATGCTTCTTGAATAAAAAGCACATTCCAAAGAGACAATAAAAATCGAGTAATTACATTCCAAAGCCATTCTAGCTTAAATGATTGTTTCCTGCTCCTGCCAAACTTTACTGCCTTTTCTTTACATTTCCCCTTCACTCACCACTCGTTATTTCATTGCGATAGAATGGAAAATTGCTTTTCATTTCTTCGCCGGATAGAGAGCAACAAAAAAGGAAAATAAATATATTTTCCTTCTCTTGCATTTTTCGGGGTCATAAGGCAGAATAAGAAAAACCAGACAAGAAAATGGACTCAAAGGAACGAACAAAAAAAAGAACAAAAAACCTAATGGCATATAATTATATTTAATTCAACAGAAAATAATGGTACAACTATTTGCGGTAAATCTCTCCATAGCCGTCATCCTTGTAGTGTGCTGCGCTGCTCTTTACTGAGTATACGTATATGTATCTCTGAACTGAAAGTCCTTGTGCTACTTAAGAATTCAACTGCATAAGGCGCAAAGTACTGCAAAACAAAGAAAACGACATTGCGCGTCGTAATAAAGGAAAGGAAAATTTTGCACTCGCAGAGGAATTTTTATATTTTTTTAGTTTCACCGCTCGAAAATCCAATGGAAGTGCCGGGAAAGAATTTCCCACTGAAGGAGGAACTTTTGCATTTAATTTAATGAAAATTGTTTTTTTTTGTTCTTTTTCTATATTCCACCACTGAGTGGACTTTTCCGCGCCCACCCGCATCATAGATAGATACGCAACGCAATATGGGATGATTGTATTTTGTATGCTAAGGCTAGGAATAGTTTTGTCCTTTAGCGTAAGGGCAGCAGGAATTAGCGCTCAGGAACTGGCTTTCCTGCTATACTGTTTAGACGGTGGGGGAATATTCAATTCAATTTGTTACCGCATTATCCTGCATGGGACACATTGAGTTGAACAAGTGTTCTTGTTCGGCTTTTGTTCTGATACCTATCGGACGTTTTCGTTTTGGGATTTGATAATGAGTTTCAATTCTTTTTTTGTTGCTTCGGCTGTGTTGATAGCGGAAAATAGCTCGAGGTCGCAGGAATTACAAAGTCTAATTCCATTATTTGGTTTCAAGATTTTTGGTTTCGTTAATTTGTTTCCCTGCTACTCCTTAATGTGTTGGTAAAGGATGTGCTACTATGTTCGCTTTAATGAAATAATGCGCACTTGTAATTAAATTTTAATCCGCAGTTTATGCGCACTTGTGGCATACTGGTGGAGTAAAACGGTGTAATCGGTGCGACTAGAAGTCTACAACTTTGTGAGAGCAACTGGTTGAAGGGTATTTTCAGAGAAGTTGTTCGTTGTTCGTGGATAGGTATGGCTTTATTAATATGGGAGGAATATCACTTACAAAATTTCCTTTAACTGTTTTGCGTGTTTTTTTTTTATTTTGTGTAGTTGAAGGGAAGTGATGGCCATCAGTGTGAGTGGCAATAAAAAAAATATAACTATCCTGTTCCAATTTTCAAATAATTTTTGCTTGCAGAAATGAGAAAACGTCCTGTGAACAGTGAACGCAATTTTGAATTTTCGCAAAATATGTGTGAACTAGCTGAACCCCCGCCGGCTTTGCCAGGCTAAAAAAAACACCTTTTTTAAATAATTTAAATAAAATTAAAACATTTATTGCAATTCAATGCAATGTACACAACATTCTTGGTTATTTTTTTACCATCGCTTGTATAAACAAATATTGCAGATGGTTTTCCGACTCGGAAGCATGCAACGTAAAGTTGGCCATGCGAGAAAACTGGATTTTCCAAATTTATACCGCACATTTGAAAAGATGTCATTAAAAAGTCCTAGCGACCTATTAATGGTAACGGCGAATGCAAGGCGAATAGGGAATTGAAGACGCTTAAATTTGAATGGGACATCAGAGGGAATCATCGGTATGCGAGGAATCAAAACTTCTTCGACTTTGAATTTTCCATTCAATTTCTGAATATTTTTTTGATGGCATAACAGTTAATAACAGGTATGTTTGATTTTATCTTGTGTGTATTTGCGATGACAGATACGTAATTAAAATTTAAACACGTATAAATCACGTAAATATTAATCACGAAAATGAATGATAAATCACGTAATTTATGAGATGATTTAGCTAAATCAAGTCGAAAAGATTAACCACTTGGAGGACAACATTCGCTGCGGTGTGGCCCTGGCCGATATACGGCCACAAATGTTGGAAAAAGTCATCGAAAATTAGACTACGTCCGAGCCAGCCATCATATTCAAATTATAACGCCAGAAGATAATCTTTCGAATAAAGTAAATTTCATGTCAATTTAAAAAAAATCATCTTTGTTTTATTCCCCTTCAAAGTTGTGTACCTCTAAAAAAACACCCTTTACATAGTAACAAATTATTGAACAAAACCAAAATAGTTTTAGTCCAGCAGATAGTCTTGGTCATTCAAATCATACATTAAAAAAATAAGAATCACAAAAAAATTAGAAAAATATTTGAAATAAGAAAAAAATGCCTTTTTGGAAAAAAACAAGCCTTTAAGCCTTAGCTATTGAAATAATGCTTAAAAGGCATGAAAAAGCCTTAGTTGGCATCACTGCCCACACTAGGGTTTCCAGATTGGTAAGCAGAAAAGGCGGACTTTATACATTTTCAAGGGGAACAATTTTTCAATTTTTACATTGGGAGACAACAATTTTAACGAAGATCAAAATGTTCCTTCATATTCGAAAAAATTAAAATAACGAAATATTTTCAAATATTTTATTTAGTAAATTCGTTCAACTTCAGTTGTGAAAGATTGTATCTATAACAATTGGTATGCATGGGGTCACTTTGACTTTGCAAATCCAAACAGTTAAAGAGAAGAAAATAGCCAAAGTGGAAGCTGATACATCAATCAGAACAGATACGAGGAATGACGTTCAAAAAACAAGGACTCGCCTGCATCAAAGTCGACATAAAAGTTAACCACATATAGGTAGATAGGAATTTTTCCGTGAATATTTTTATTCATAGTAAAATGTCCCAACGACCATCAGTTCCACACAGAATATGGACGATCCTCAAATGGAATTCAGAATAAACTGACTTTTCATTTGAATGGTTATTATACTCTGAAAATTCGTCAGCATATCTTCTTGAGTGCGACTATTTGCCTCCAATTATCTGCCACATAAATTCAGTTCGAAATGAAACGAAACTCATTTAAACCATTTACATAACCATTGCATGAGGGCGTGTGGAATGGAATACCTGAACGTACATCCCACATATCTCCGCAATATCAGTTAACCTTTATGGAATTATAGTCGTCGAATTTGTATCGGTCGATCTTTAGTTGGAACGAAATTCTCTCATCCGCATTCCGTATATCGGTGTATGGAACAATTCAAATAGGGAATAATAATGACAGCCATTCAGAAGCTCCCCATGGAAACATTTCTAACAAACGATTTAGCACTGCCTCTCATAATGGTGAAAAGGATATTACGCTCTCAGCCTCGAGTTTATAAATAAAATACATACAGGGTTACACATAAATTAATTGAATCTGCGAACATGATGTTCCCTATTCCTCCTTCAAGCTGGTGCGTGTGTATGGTTTAACAATGAATGCAAGTAAGCCGGCAGACCTTGGAATGAAATGAAATTTGATCGTCTCCTTCTTCGTGTACACACTGCTGATGATGCCTGGTGAAATTCCATTCTTTTTTAATGAAAACTTCTTTTCAAATTGTGTACAGAGCTACATGGGTGAGGCATCGCATAGTACAATAAATTGATGTGCGCCTTTTGCGGGGGGAGAGCTTAGTAACTGTTCGTGAGGGTTCGTTACGTTACCGTCGGTGTTAGGTGAGCTTTGGTATTTCGGAATTTGTGGTTTTTGCTTGGTGTATGTGATTTAGCACTGATGGATATACATTGTGGTGTAGTCACATTTGGAAAACATCATGAATGGGTGGCAAATAAGAAAATCCCATCAATGGGATTGTGTTACTTTTGAATTCGCCGTAGGAAGGACAGGTAGGTACTTTTTGATTCTGCTCACCTTTCGGTTTTTTGATGCGGAGCAATATACTTCAGTTCAGCAATGGATGGGGCCCGGATAGTTTTGTTTTTAGAAAAAGGAGTTCTGCAGGTGGTCGGTGCCACAGAATAGCTTAGAAAATAATGTTTGAAAGGAGTTACGAGTATGTACCAACCTACGTAGAAATTCTTTGTGCGAAAAAGCTGCAGAGGAAAATGTAATATTGTTGATTGATTTTGTAGCGTGGCCAATATGTGACTAGCAAGAACGCAGCGTCCTCTACTCCGAAACAATATTTTTCGGTTTTCCACGATAAGTCTTACAACTGGCAAACTTACGATAAGGCTGGAATCCGAAACTCCTCAAAAACAAATCACTTTGAGAAAGCAAAATGTTGGAAGAATTCCAGGAATCTGCTTGCTTGTCTGTCAACCCGATGTGTTGAAATGTTAAAAGTAAAAGTTGGCGCAGAATACCAGAACTGCCGCTGAAAATCATAAGCGCGACCTTATATGGATGACATTGAGAAATGTTTCTAACAGAAACAAAGAATACCAGAACTGCCGCAGAAAGTCATCGCAAATTACGCGACATTATATGCTGAGGTTTCTATAATTATTATAATGGCCACCACTGATTTCAGCGCTGCGGGGATCAGGGATTTCTGCAAATTCCACCAGCAAAAGTGACGGGAACAACTTCAGCTTCCCATAAATAAAAGAAAAGTGAACGAGAGACCCCCCATGGAATCTGTCGATCTTTTCCAAGAAAGCGGAAAGAAGTAGTCGCGCAACAAATCACAGACGGTGCTAGTTACGCCAAAGATTTGTTCTTAAGTTTTTTTTTTCAACTGCGCCACCTCTCTCGCAGGTCTGACAAACATCGGGGAGTATAACTGTCATGAAAGAGCTTCTCAATAAGCCGTTTGGACTCGGTATAAAATTTGTAGATCCCTTCCATTCGTTCCAAAAATGAAAAACTCACACAAAACGAAGGATTGGGAGAAGCTAATTCTGGAGTCCCTACGGACCGGATGCGGCAACTATTTATTTATTTATAGCTTACACCACCAGGCAGGACCCCAGCTAAGGCTGTTTCGAGCAAAGTAAAATGAGGAAGTCGAATTTTCGACTACTTTTTCGAGCAGCTGATTAGGCTATATAAATAGTGACAGCTAAACTAAAGCAAACTAAAATAAGCACAAATCAGTTGTTAGCTGTCCAATTGGTTTCGTTGGAAATAGAGCTGCCAATCCGAAAATCAAACCGCTATAAAAAAAACCTCTTCTGTACAATAGGAAACTTTGAGGTATGAAGAAGAAGACTTGGTTCTTTTTTTTCAATTCAAATCAATTCAATATAAATACATTAACATGTAATAATTCAAATTAATTATTCAAAAAATATAGACAATTTTTTATGGATGTAAATTCAATTCTGGGTATTATATCATGAAATATTGAAAAGATAATAAAACACTTTGTGGTCATAAAGGACCAGTAGCAAGAGTATACCTAAAATGATGTAACATTTAAAATATGAGCCGCAAGAAGAAGGAAGGAAAAGACAACAAGCACTATTGGTGACACGGAGAGTGAATCAATGAAGCTGAAATATGAAATTTTACGACCCGAGAATAGAAAGCAAGAAATAAGATAGGGAAGGACTGCATTGGTTATTGTATAACTTAAAATAGAGTCTCCACCTCAGACCTTGAAAGTAGCCGCATTTTAAGGGATTTAAGAAATTAATAACAGTTTGAGATTTTTTAATGGTTCTGATTTCAAGACGCATTTCAAAAATCCAAATTTAAGATAGAAAAAACATTTACAAATATCTCTACTATTACTACGAGTATAGAAGACTAGTTGTATCCGATTTTTTTTTTGTGTCGAGTTCCAAGAGGAGAGTTTTTCTTAGAATCCCAAGTGAAATGTGTTTCATGTGAATTTTTCGGTTAGCAGGATCGGCTTCGATTACTTTAAATATACGCGGAGGAACAAAAGGCGAACATTGAGAGGAAGCATAGACGAATGCATAGAGAGAGGTTGTCCTGTGCGAAGTATATACCGAATTTATGTCAGTGTAGATTTTTTTCTTTTTGTGGGGGAATTTTATTGTACGAATTTATATTATTTATGTTCAATAGATAACTGTTGCTCGGTTGTGGAAATGACTCTTTACGTGCTACGTGCTAGACATAACTTTATGTCTGCTGTTTACTTTGCACGACTGGATCGCAGGTAACTTGCTCCTTCATTCTATTTACAGATGACAGTGACAGTTTTTGTGCAGCAGAAAACGAAGGTATCAAGACCTAAAATATACGCACCTATTAACAATGAGTAGGCGTGTCACAGAAGTTGCTATCTAAGCAGGTCAAACGCTATGGTGTAGGGTAGAGTTGCCAATTGCCGACCCCTTAACGCTATCTTCCTACAAAAGTTTGTCATTGAGGCTTGAATTGTTAAGTTTTTGATATCTATATATATTTTTTTTAAATTGTTCAAGAGATATAAAAAAATAAAACAATAATATTTCAATGTAAAACAATGTTTCCAATGTCCTGTATTCGGCCACCCTGCCCACCAAAAACAGAGAGTAGATGACAGATCATTCTAAAATTCGAGCCAGAGAAGTACGAAAACAGTTTCTTTAATTTCGACGCTCTTCATGACATGTGGCCGAATACTGGAGACGGCGGGAATAAAGCAACTCTACCCTATACAAAATCTTATAATAAAAGAAGTGAGCAAGACAGTATAATATGTAAATTACACAAAGCTTGTCCAACGCAAATAGATATAAAGGGTGTTTTTTTTTAGAGGTATAAAACTTCGAAATGGAATAAAACAAAGGTGATTTTTTTTAAATTGACATGAAATTTACTTGATTCGAAAGATTATCTTCTGGCGTTATAATTTGAATATGATGGCTGGCTCGGACGTAGTCTAATCTGGAGGTTAATCAAGTGGTTAATCTTTTCGGGCTTAGACTAGCGACTTCACATATCCCCACAGAAAATAGTCAAGCGGCGTTAAGCTGCACGATATTGGAGGCCAATTCATGGGTCCGCAACGGGAAACTCTGCGGTTACCAAACGTTTCCTTCAATAAATCAATTGTGGCACGAGCTGTGTGACATGTTGCGCCGTCTTGTTGAAACCACAGCTCCTGCACATCATGGTTGTTCAATTGATGAACGAAAAAGTCAGTAATCATGGCTCTATAGCGGTCACCATTGACTGTAACGTTCTGGCCAGCATCGTTTTTAAAGAAGTACGGACCAATTATTCCACCAACCCATAAAGCACACCAAACAGTCAGTTTTTGTGAATGTAACGGTGTCTCAACATACACTTGAGGATTACCATCACTCCAAATACGGCAGTTTTGTTTATTGACGTATCCATTCAACCAAAAGTGAGCTTCATCGCTAAACAAAAAATGGACGTAGTGCGTGATACGTATTTCGAACAGAACTATGATTTTCAAAATAAATTTGCACAATTTGGAAGCGTTGTTTAGGCGTCGGTCTATTCATGTTGAAATGCCAAACCAAACTAAAAATAAATCACTTGACAGCTGACAAAATGGCCGCCAGTTAAAATAGTGTTCCCGACTTAAAGTGATATAAATACCTCTAAAGAAAACACCCACGAACATCAAATTCTATCTTCAAACAAAATGTGACAATATCAAGAACCGAAGAAACGCATTCCCACTGTGATTATCTGGCACGTGGCCACTAACTGTCAAATGCAGGACAATATTAAAGAAGCGTCTATAAAAATGTTGTATATAATGGAAGTTTCATAACTTCCGGCAGTCTAGGTAGGGCAAATTCTTTTCGTCATATTCTAAAACCACCGATGCAACTAACGATACATAATGTTCTCATTTATGAGATGAAAATATGAAGATACATTCCATCCGTCTCCTAGTTAATGGTTTCAATGTACTCCCGCTTATCCTACCACTTCATGAAATTTCTTATTTCATCACTTCCGCTATGAAGTAATCGCAGCCCATTAAGAAACAAAAAGAAAGAAAAAAATAGGTAAGTAGGTACATACTTGAAGATTAACACATTTGTAAAAAAAATTCTCTAGGTCAGTAGAAGTATTCAAATTCATGGCTGTATCCACCCACCGGAAAATTGTATATAGAGAAGACCAGAAAATGTTATTCCTTCCTGTACGCTCTTTCTCTCCCGCCCAACCCAGACCTGATGAAACAGACAAGTGGATCTTATTAACATCCAAAAATTCTCTATTCATCGTGTAAAAAGGGCGGCATAATGAGATGGAGGATAATTTATTATCGAAACGATGTGTTTTTTACTTCTTTCATTTTTTTGTTTCGCTTTTTTTAAGAAGAAAAAAAACAAACTTCCAATTGCTAATAAAGGAAAAAATCAGACGAGAGCGAAAAATTATACAAACAAAAAAAAAAAACATATCTAGGTATACAAAATGTAAAGAAACTTAAATAAGTTGTCGGAGAATGTCGCTGTATGCGTGGTCGTGTGCTAAGATGATGCTATCATGAGGAGTAGAAACTCAATTCATTATAAATTCTGAATAAGGATTCAACGTTATTTCGTGTCTTATCTAGAACGACAAGCCATTGTCAGGAAATCGAGATGAGAGATGTGCAGACTTGGAGGATTTGCCCCACACAACTAACAAGCAGTTTGTCTCCAGATACCCGTACTTGCACAACATCATTCGGCCCACATGGAAAGTTTCTTACAGATTTCATTTCGTTCACGATAAGAAGTGTATCAAACAGAACAGATACACACCTACATAGATGTATGGCAATATGAACTTGAACAGAGTAGAGTACAATAACAAAATTCATATAATGCACGCAAATAAATTGACACCGAGAGAAAAACGACAACAAAACAAAACAAGGAAAAGAGCCTCGCTCCTGATGTAGACGGGGTGTAAGATTGGTGATTTGGGGGCGAGCGTCTACATGCCTAGAAAGGCAATTTTCCAAATTGGAAAACACATGCCGCATAAACAGTTTTCGTTTACATGATACGCCAGGGCAATTGTCGTAAATTAAAATTTTATAATAAGAAGCCGAAAGGGGTGAAACAATTTCGTTAAAGCGTAATTTTTCCAAGAACTCGAACAAGTCGAAAGTGAGTTTATTTTTTGTTTATTCTTTAGGCGCGCATTTCGAATGGGGTTTCTTTGTCGGTTTGTTATAAATAATACAAATCACGTGGTAGATGGATGAAAATCCAAAGTGTTCTTTGTATGCAAACGTAATCTGTTTCCTGGGGTGTTAAGAATATTAAAAAAAAAAAAAAAACGATGGCCTTCGTGAGATTGTGACTGATTAAATCCATTTCATTGATGTGGATTGTGTGAAAACAATTTTTTTTTTTTTAGTAGGTACAACCTGAAGATGTTTAAAAAAGCTCATCCTTCTGGCTTGTGTAGATAAGATGTAACTCTTGATGGAGAGATAGAAGCGCTTGAAATTTAATCGTTGGTGAAATTTCAGGGAAGGATAATGAAATGTTACCGCTTTAACCCTGGATGGTTACCCTTATTCTACACACTCTAAGGTTATGCTTCGTCGAATCGACGAAGTCCACTTTAAAACCTACATACTCCGAACTTTACTCCGAACTTTGTCTTGCCTTTAACTTGAAATTGTTCAATAAGACTCTTAGGCATATTTAAACTAGATTTATATTAGGTATCCGCATTTTTTCTCATTTTAAATGTAAATTTAAATATATCACTTAATTTTGATACATTGACAGTCATTGATTTAAAAAAAAAAAAAACAACAATAAAATAATAGCACCTCCAAAATAAACACACAAATAAGAAGTAGAAGTCCATATCAACTAAATCAATAAACAAACAAATTAAAAAAACAGTTTTATATACAAAAAGTAACACTTACGAACATACCTTACAAAAAACAGAAAAAACTAATATTTCTGATGATAGCAGGAGAGCATACGTTCGCTCACTGGTAGAAACCACAGCCAACTGATGTTGTAAGAAAGAAGAATAGAATAGGACGAATAGTTAAAGAGAAATCATAAAAAATAAAAGAGGTGTTCGTCGACACGACGAAGGGTAACCATCCAGGGTTAAGTTGAACAGACCTTGTGACTAAGAGCACCTGTAAATAAGAGAGATCACCTACAAAACCTAACAAATATACAAAAGTGCCCCATGGTTCACAAAAACTAACAAAATGAGCAAGAAAGTGAACGATTGGGCGGCCAAAACCCTTCTCGTCTATTGCAAGTTTGGTTTTTGCTTTTTTTTTTTTGTGGTTTTTAGTATACGAATGATATTTACAATCTACAATGACAAAAGATCACACTGCGTCGTCTAGTAGACATTTAAGAGTATCAGGGAAAACATGTGTGATCTGACGCTAAGTTGTAACCGTTTTGGAAGCGATATTTGAACTTTAAGTTCGTTAGTTTGTCTGCAAGAAGGCGGACCCGTACAAGATGGGCATTCTCAACGTAGGCCTCCATGAAGGGAGTTGTGATTCATACATCCCAGACCGTAATACTAAAGAACAATTCGATTTTAAACGCAACGCTTGAAGGCAGTGGGTCTTACTAATAATTATTTTTAACCTCCACGCTAAATATTTTGTAGGTCACAATATGCAATTTTGTATGGAGAATTTCGCCATTGTGAGTTCGAAGAATTTAGCCTGGACACTAAAAATGATTATTGGTATCGCGGATTAATTTTAAACGACGGAACTGAAAAGCGATATAAAAAGAGACAACGAGAGTGCACAATGCACGGGCAGGATACCGACGTTCTGTCATGTGTGGCCTTGTATCAGTATGGCGAGTTTTCATTAGAATGTAAACGGGAATAACCTATCTCGTCGAGTATCTCTAGAATGTGTTAACGATCCATATAAGAAAGAAATTTTTCCAAACAGTTTAGAGAAGGAGAGAAGACTTCTTTTTTTTAAGTCGTGGGGGAACATATATTTTAGTTTCAGCATAATTTATTAACTTTAATTGAGACCTACGTAAAATGCATACTTGCACAGTAATACAATGGCGGAGTTTTTTAAGTTAAAAAAATGCATTCGATATTTTTGTCCGAGTTTACTATTGCTCTCAAATTTAACTATCTATGCATTTGGCTTTTGCTGGTAAAGGTTATAGTACAAAAAGTCCTATGTACATCGCCCTTTATTTATGTAAGATACCCGAAATAAAAAAAAAGGTTTTGATCAATTTTTGTATTTTAAAAAAAAATATATAGAATGCGCCGTACTAATAACAAATTTAAGTCTCGACTTTAAATTTACGGAAGCTTACAATTGCGAAATTTGTATGGAAATTATAGCAACCGTGAACTACTTACATTTACAGTCGAAACTAAAAATGGTTATTGGTAAGGCCCAATGTGTTTATTTTTGTTAATTAATAACTAAGAGAGGTTTATAAAAGTATCAGCGACATTTCAAAATACATTTTTTTTTAATTTTTTTAAAGAAAATATGTACATTTATATAGAAGACGATATGAAGCATACCAACATTTAACAAAACAAAAATATGCGAAACCTGAAATCGGAAATCAAATAGCAGAATCCATTTAAATATGCCATGTCTTTTGATTGGAAGTATAATCACATACTCGTATTTTTACGAATTTGCTTTCCGATATTAATATGTTTTTTTTTTTAAATATGTTACATTTTTACTCTTCCTAGTTCCTAAGTAATGTAGGCAATTTTTAAAAGAACAGTCGCATATTTTTGTGACAGTACTGTAACTCTAGTTGTGTGGCCTCATGATCGCATGATCCTCCCGCGAGTATATAATATCCCGTTTTGTACTTGACAATATAATACAGCTTTCGATTGCTGTTGAGTTTAGTTTTTAATAAACCATCGTAAAGTCCGTTTCGCCCTACAGTTACATCCTTAAACTACAAAGTTTCCCATCACATTTGCATCTCACAAAAATATGGTGCTAGATAAACGAATTTGAAAAAAAAACCTCCAAGCCTTATAGAAATTTATTCAATTTTCGGTAATATTTTCTAAAATTCACTTATGCTTAGTGCATAGCTTGGGTTTAACTTGCATTTTGTTAACTCATTTTTGGAACAACCCCCAGGGATTTCCTTTATAAAAATATAAAAATCTGAAATGTGAATGGATTAACATTTTTTGGTCTAAACTCAACATTTACAAACTATTTGTTATTTAAATACCGCCACTCGGCGGCCATTAATAAACGTATTCACAGACAGAAGAAAAAAGAGCGGGCGATAGAGGATTTTTGTAAAAAAATTCCTAGAAAAACGGGTGGGTGCAGGTGTTGCCGTTGAATTTTCGAAAAATGTTTTTTTTTTTTTTTATTAAATGCAGAGTAATATGTAAATAACAAATAAATTACATATATTACATACACATAGAAGGGTAAGACCAGATGGCAAAATAAATTCAATCCAACAAAACAAAATAGTAAACTAAAAAATTGCAAGACTACTAGAAATATTAAAGTTGAAAATTCCTGATGTGGACCATCGCTAGGTGCAGTTGAGGAGACTATAAAAAATATAACCCAGTCTTAGTAGGTTAGTTCTGTCCTGTAATGTCCTTCCAAGATGTTGCCTTTCAGCGACCCAAACAAATTTATTTATTCCTTATTTTTCCATATTTTTTTGTGCGAATAAATAAATAAATATTTGGCGCAACAGGTTCTTGCTAGAATAACTCGAAATAAAATTCAAAAGCTGACCTGATTAAATTGAGTGTGTGTTTCCTCCATATTACGGCTTAAGCTTGTTCGAATACGAATTCAAGTTTGAGTACTCCCGTTTATGACATCAAGCCCCACAGCGTAACTGTGTACGACCCCTTTTTGACAACAATTGATTGAAAAGTATACATTCTGTCAAACACTGCAATATGAACGGAACGGTTGCGTTTAATACCACATTAATCTCATAAGAACAGTAAAGTCGTTCGTATTGATTGTGAATTTCTGGCCAGTAGAATATTCAGGTCAACCTGGAATAATAAAACTGAAACGTTATTCAGTCAGTATCCCTTACGTAAGAGCAAACAATTCGTCATCCTTGCAAAGTGAAATAAGGACACTTTCATATCGAAAACAGAGCAAAATCCATACCGCCTTCCCTCATTCGATTCCCTGTACATCTCACCCGCACAAAGCAATAAATTTCCATCAAAAGGACCAAACAAGATGTATACGATATTTGAATACAATCTGCAAACATCCTCTCAAGGCATATGTATCTCCCTACATCACCCTAATCATGTCCGCCCTGCTAACACAATCAAATCAGATGTCAATATCTCACAGGAGCTCGAGTGTCCCCATGGTATCCCAATGGAATACAAATAGTATCGGACGCGTACTAAAATCCCTTCAGTCATCCAGCCAGTCAGCCTTTGGGCAAGCAATCAATAATTTATTATATTTGACCAAAAGAGGAATAAAATATTCCATGTCCTTGAGCAAGGTATATACAATCTTCTATTTGAAACTCGGAGTCAGAGTGGGAGAAAATACAAATTAAAAGTATGTTTCCCGAAAACCTTTTTATTATCCCTAAACAACCTAGCGGGATCAATTAAATGTTTCTATTTCGAAATTCCTCTCGCGCCTCAAAAATGAATTATGACCTTTGAATTAGAAAGTTGAAAAACACGTAAAGTGAATCGCATTGAGGGAAAGTGAACCTTTTCTTATTCTTCCCTCAGCTGGAAGGACAATAATTATTATTACAGGTATGTCCTTTGACAGCAGTCTTTGTTTATTTTATTCTCTATGCCCTTAGCCAGGTGGTGGTGTTTGCATTTCGCAATCCTTTCTCCGCGACACGTGTGTAATGTGTATTGTGTGTGCTTCAAGTCGGCGACTCAACCTAAGGACACACACGTCAGGGATTCATCGGATTTTGCAAATTGTTTTCTTTTTTTCTCACTGACAATAGTAACAATAGCAACAAAGGGAACAATGAAATAAACGGAACAATTATTCTTACAGAGAGTTAAGAGGCAGAATATGCAAGACCATGGACCAAAGACTGCCTGTAGGGTGTTCCTTTGAGAGAACGATCTTATACGTATATGGGTGCCTCGAGCTCACGTGAACATGAAGCAGACTTTACATTGTTCTTGAATCCATTCAGCTGTTTCCATATTGCTTGGAGTTATTGTACGCAAATGAAGTCGTGTGCTAGGTATTAATCCGATGGATAAAGGCGATGGTGATTTCGTCTCAAGGGCTCCTTTTAGGTAAGCGATACAATTGGGTTGAGTGATTATTTTTCACGGTTTTTCGGCAACGGCATCGACTTAGGGAAGTCAAGTTTCGCTTGCGAGAATACCCTCAGTTTGAGGCTTGATCGACTAGATATACCTTTTGAAGGAATGAGGTTTCAAAAATGTTGGACCTTCCGGGGGGCGGAAATCGTTTTTGTAAGTTAAGAATAAGGTTCAGTATGTCCTCAAGCGGAAGTGGGTATACTCAGTATTGTATCTGGATTTAGCCTCCTCATACCTTTTTTAAAGCGCAGATGTCAGTGGCAGAGAACACAGAGATAAATAATTACACATTGCACTCAGAAAAAAAAAATTTAAATGCCAACAATTTTCGTTGGTTAAAATGAACCCAAATATCAAAATCTTTGATTTAAAAATTAAATTGTTGGCTGAAAACCTGATTCTTGAAAACATAAAAGCGAGTTCTTGTTAACAAAAATAACATTTGAACCAAGAACTTTTAACTTAAATTTTTTTAAGAATCTCAAAATTCTCTGCTTAACAATCTTTTTTTTCTGAGTGTGGTATATTGAGAAGTTGATGCTTGGGTCAGAACTCCTGCTCCCACTTTGAATACGACTTTCTATCAATCAGTGAACCACGATCAGGGATCCTTTTGTCCAGAATTGATGATGACAAAACCATCGCTTTGACCATGTCTATGTCGTGGTATGATTCGTCCTCCTTCAAATGCGCTTAACGCAAACGGCACCGAAAATGTGGCGAAGAGTCTTCCCTCGAAGCGACCCGCCAATATCTTCAGAATTTTGACCAAGGTTTAAAGAGCCCACACAGGAGTGGCAATGATGCAGTGGATAGAGGCATAACTCATATGAGGACTCGAGCGGCCCAGGATCGATCCCCGGCTGTGGAGAAAATCGGTCTACCACCAAAATTTAAGCACTAGTATGGAATGTAAAGTCTTCAATTCAATTTCTTAACGAAAACTGTGCAAGCTCTGTTAGAATAAATCAACACCATCCACCGAAGTGCATTTGACCTCTTCTCTGTTTAATTGCTTATATGGACGGTTTGTTACAGCTCGGCCGCGGTGAAGAACGTTTTTAATGGGGAGAGCTAGACTGAACTGCTGCTCCCATTTAGAAAGCTTGTCGAGATCTGTAGTTTCGGTCATCTTCAAGCAATATAAGCTTGTAACATGCGCTCTACAAGTTAGAGGAGCCCCATTGAAATGGGTGAAAAGTTGGAGTATGCGCAATCTACCTCTTCTTGTTGAGTCGGTCTGTTGACTATTAGGCGCAGTGGCTTATGGCTTAGTGGTTTGTGTGTCTTACTACTAGGCGACTGGTCTCAGGTTCGATCCATGGAAAAACACAAATTCCATCTTAAGGTAGATCCATTCCAAAAATAAAATGGTTTTGAGAAGCTAGGCCTAGGGTCCCTACGGACCTGTTGCGCCATATATTTAAATATATGTAAAATATATTCGGATTTGGAGCTTGGAGGACTACAGTTTGGAGCCGTTTTTTGTTTTGTACGGTAACCTCAATGTAATAATGGTACTTCCAATATAAAATGTTCATACAAGTTTGATTTGTTCGAAAACCGCTCTAAATATTTCAACCAAAAGTGTTATTTAAGCTTAAGTAGATGATGTTCACATGACTCCGTCCTCCGTTAAAAAAATCGAAAAATGGTACTTTTGAAATTTGTACATATATCGAAAATGGTCAATAATATTGTAACAAAATTGTATTTCTAAGGTTATATGGTCAGTTTTAACTTAATGGAAAACTCAGTTTGTCTCTTAAAATAGATTTTTGAAAAAAGGAATTTCTTAAAAATGTTGTTTTTTTTAGTTTTTCTGAAAACGGCAATAACGATTTTGACCAAAATGCAAACTTAGAGTAAAATTGATATTTCCAAAATTATGGCGTCCTTAATTTTCAATTCCAATCTTTGAAAACGCTTATTTTAAAAACTGCTCATATCTCGAAAATCCCATTATCGATTTCGATAAAACTTTAAACACTTACATCGCAAACAATAACTTGTACTCGGTTTTCAGCTAAATAGTTAAGCAATAGTATTTTACAAACTAAACACTGCAATATTTGGTACTGTTTTGTCTGCCAAATCTTACAAAAACCGCTCCAACAATTTTGACCCAAATACATATTAAAGATAATATAAGTATTCTAAATAAGAGCCCGTACTTAGTTTTTCTCAAAAATAATCTAATAACTCAGATTATTAATTATTTCTCAAAAATTGCACAAGTTGCGATATATTTCCACATAAATATTTATACGGTATATTGTTGTTATAATCTTAATGTCCCACTTCTAACAAAAATACAATAACAGCTAAGCAAAACTTCTTTTTAGCAAATATAACCCACTTCTTCTTTTTTCAACCATATTGAATATGCACCTTAAAATAATGCCAACCACTTGCGGCGTTACAATCAGAAGCTCCCACTTCAGTTGCACACCACACACGTCCATCGACGTATTTAGTTTATAGCTGCTAATGCAAATTCCAGTCAAAAATAAAAACATGCCCTAACTGATCAGGAAACAGAAACTCCTGTGGCACTTGGTCTTGTACTAAGAAATCTTGCAAAGTTTAAGAGCTTATAAAATAGTGCAGTATAGGCTCTTACAACTCTCTAACCAGAACTTGTGACAGTCACCTGCTACTGAGAGCTTCAACGTTTAAAAACTCACATTGTTATTTGAGGTGAATAGCCCAAAAGACAATTTTATTTAACACTATTCCTTTTCCTATATTCACCGTTTCTTTTATCTAGCATCGTTTCTCAGATTTATACCTACCTGAATAATAAAATAAGAAAACAACCAACCAAACTTTTGATGAACGATAAAGTTTCGTTCGACCCAGTCGTGCACTTTATTTTTTCTTAGATCCATACTTTATCAGCAGAGCAGTACTTGCGGCTTCAATGCCTTTTTATCGGTCCATAAATCGGTGTCTATTCTACCACTTTCTTGTAGCCATGAGGATTAGGTACTGCGCGAAATGGCGGAGGGAAATAACTTCACGGGCAATAACTTCACATGGGAAATAATTTCTCTTTTTTTATGTGAATTTATTTACCACTAAAAGTGGGCATTTACTTCACCACAAATTTTGTAAAACTATTTCCCACCAACGATTTGAGAATTTTTCGATTCTAACTGGAAAACAGAAACCAAATCGAATTATTTATAAGGATTTTTTTTAATATAATTTAACTATAATAACAATTTAACTATAACACCCACCCTTGCACCTACTCCCTCCCCCAAACAGTGACCCCAAGCACGGGGGTTGCATACATTTCCCACTGTTTATGAATTGTGAGCTTACATAAATGTCGTCGCGTGTTAAGAGAAATTATTTATTTATTGAAGTTATTGCTGACTTTCAGTGGGAAATAAATTGAAGTTATTGAACTCCCCATGCTTCTTTGATGCGGTCACGTTAGAAGCGGGACCAGAACCAGCATTTGCCGTCCTTAACGTTACAGCAAGTTAAATATATTTTCAAGTGTGAGATGGTTATGGACCCATAGAATACAAGAGAGAAAAAGTATCTTACAATTTACCACCCGCAAGATTCGCAATTCCCCGTAATGTAATCAATAGCACATGCAATATTCGTTTATCCTTTATTAATAAATAACTCATAACCCCTGCGAGCGTGATTGGCATATTCTTCACCTACTGACCCCTTCTGTCAATCAATATTCAATATCAAAGCGAAATTAATTTGCTGCACTCAACCGTGCACATCATTTGTTAGAGCGCTTCCTGCCATTGCTATCCTCCACCCAACCGGAACATATTAGGTCGTTATCCTCATGCCTATATTTTCATCAAGCTAAGTTTCGCATTTTACGGAATTACATCCACCACTATACCAAAGCCGTACCTGCACATCTTTGTTAGTCGATACTCCCAGTCCCAGACACACAACTGACGAGTCAACATTCTTGTAAAGCAGTAATAACTTTCCCCATCACTGCTGGGAATATGCCTGAGCACAGGACCGAACTGAGAACTATTTGAATTTTACCATGACCTGAATTTTGTACACAGCTCGACTCTGAGATGCACGCTTCAGTGGCAAGATTAATATCTTCGACATCGTATTATATTATATCCTACAGTGCCGGTCGCTCTTTCCCGTACTCTTGTTGTCCTTGTCGTTGTCCATTCCACTCATAGCCCGAAGTGATGGGAAAACTTCGGTCCGCAAAAGAACATATTGATGTAGCTTCTCAAGTTTTTCGAAAGGATCTAAGCTAAGCAACTGCATTATTTATTGTGCTGAAAGCAAATTGTGGAGTGATTGTTATCGCACACGAATAGCACATTTAGATGAGTAGCATTCCATTGAATTGCTGCTCAATTGACAATCTCTCCTTACACTGCTGTCGATTCCATTACAACTACTGGTACCACGTACCCCAACCAAAACATTCGAATGGCCATCTATTAAACTTCAATTAGTCACTTTCTCTTGGTCGCATTCCCTTAGAAATTTGGCGTGCCATCCTCCATTCTGGCGCAAATATTTCGGTACCGCAAACAGGAATTTACTTCGTATACGAGCTGAGCTGACTGTGATCTCTGTACGAGTCTCTATCTCTAATTGGACAATAAACATTGCCATGAACCAACAATTAAGTGTTTCCAACGCCATTATCCTGTGAGAGGATATGAGTGTGTGCGGTACTTGTGCCGGCCGGCAGTGTTGCACATAATAGAATTCAATGAAACGACCGGGGACAAAAGGTGACTAGACCAGACCGGACAACATCAGCCTGAACCACCACCACACCAGCAACACTCAGTGTGTCAATTTTAATTTATTTGTGCAATTCAGACTAAAGTGCGAATATTTGTTCGACCATTACATGCTGTTTTCATATTAACCCATGTGAATGGGCCTCTGGGACGGACGTGATGTGTGATTGATTGATTGATTATACTTACTGGGGTGCGCGTGAACTTCACCAAACCGAAGCGTATACCACCATGGAGAATACACTGATAGCGAATTAATTAAACTTGGTCGCAAATAATTAATTCGTTCGGGAGTAGTAAGGATATACAAATCACGTGCACTTGACTCAAATACAGATTTTGTATGTATCTGCAGCCAGGCAACAGTTCACAAGAATAAAAGAACAGATTTTCTTCAAGGTTTGTGGCTTTTGTTGTTCTGTGGTGCGGTTCTAATCACGCGGCGTATCGTTGACCTGCAACAGGGGGCAGAAATACATTTATCTATATCTTTTGGCCATGCAATAAATTCGGTAGCGATTGAGTTGTGCTGATGGAAAATTTGTTTACACTGTAGGTTTCGTTTTTACAGTGATATTTTTAAAATAATGACATGCATTGGTATAAAATTGGGCAGGTTTGATAAACCAAACTACAGGATGGCGCATAGGTAGCGTTATTATTGAATTATTGAATCGTGTTTTTGTTTATGTTTTTTTTTGTTTTAACAACTTATAAAGTTTACTATTCAAAGACTCAGCGGAGAACAAAGAACCATAGTGGAATTCTATTTTACAAAGATCATATCAAAATTTGCGTTCCATCCGTCTTTGATCTAGAAGACCTCGTATGCAGCTCGAAATGATGTGAACATTGTTCGGGTGCAAGCAAGTATTGATTAAAACTCCGAAGCTTCCACCATGAGAAGTCGACTTTCTCACCAGTAAGTTTTTTTTTTATTTAATTTTATTTTATTAATTATTTATCAACATCATTTACAGTAGAGTAATATAATCTTTAAGTTATAAATGAAGGTGAAATTCGAAAGTTTTAGGGGAAAATAATACATGAGTAGTGAGTACACGAAATTGGGAAATTCAA
Organism: Cheilosia variabilis; assembly: GCA_951230905.1. Classification (NCBI taxonomy): domain Eukaryota; kingdom Metazoa; phylum Arthropoda; class Insecta; order Diptera; family Syrphidae; genus Cheilosia; species Cheilosia variabilis. The sequence goes on from OX579676.1 coordinate 35,677,984, forward strand.
TTAAGAAGCATTTTATTTAAATATTTTTAAATTGGTGATGTTTAGGCGGTCTTTGCAAAGATTTTAACCGCAGTTACACCTTTTTCTATAATTGGATCACGAGCTAAAACCAACAGTCCAATATCATGATTTTCTGATTTTAATTAGTCAAGGCGTTTGCCCGATATTACGGCAACATATTTTTATTTGGGACTTCCTAAAGGAGAAGATATATGTCAATAAGCCAATACCCAGGCAGCAGCTTAAGGCCATTATCGGAAAATAAATGATTCAGATCGATGTCAATTTGAGAGATATTATCTTCAGAACATAACGCGAACAAATTTCCAAACCATAATCTTAAATGAGTATAGAAGAAGTTGACTTAGCAATAAAAAAGCTAAAGAACAACAAGGCCGCCGGCTCTGATGGTTTACCAGCGGAGCTCTTCAAATACGGTGGTGATGTTTTGGTAGGGCGCATGCACCAAATCATCAACCAAGTATGGGTATCAACTAAACTCCGCCTTGTTGCGAAAGTAGCATGCCGGTCCCAAGCCCGAGCAAAGGAGGACGGTTTGAGGTAACGGTTAGCCTATCCTCAGTAGAATCAAACTGTTAGTGTATTCTAACCCACAGGAGCCAGTGGTTAACACTCAACACTTATGAATGGAGAAACAAAAGGAATTGTCTACTCCAGTTGGTAAAGGCAATAGCCAAAATCCATCCGTAGTTTTCTCGACTACGGCCGGGGCACGGATTCTGGAGGCCCCAACATTCATACTTGAACCCACAAGCGACTCTTGCGGCTCTTTGAACTAGCGTGTCCAGTTTCAAAAAACTCCTGTAGAAAACCGGTACCTTGGTGGAATACCGAACTGCAGTGTATTCGCAGAGAAACCAGGAAGCTCCTGAATCGGTCTTCAAAAACCAGCTCAGAAGAAGACTGGAATCTGTATCGATCGAAACAAAAAGAATTCAAGAGACTAATTAATAAATCGAAAAACGACTCTTATAGGAAATTTTGTGCGGAGGTCGCATCACTAAGTGCAACCAGCAGGCTTGTTAAAGTCCTCAAAAGGGACAGATCAAGTAAACTGGAATCGCTCCAAAAATCTGATGGTAGCTACACTGAGACAAAGGCGGAGACTTTTAGTCTCCTGCTGGAGACTCACTTCCCGGGAAATCAGGTCACTACGTGCTCTTCAGTGGTACCGCCAACGGTGGCCACTTCTGAACGGGCAAATACCACGCGGCGTAGCTGGTATATTGCATCCAGAGTGGTGACGCATGACGCCATGCCTATCAACGCGGAAAATCCTGTGAAACTGCGCTTCAAAACCTCGTTTGTAGCATTGAAAGCGCTCTTGATCGGAAGGAGTACGCGTTGGGTATTTTCGTTGATATTAAGGGTGCTTTCGATAATGCGACCTTTGACAGCATGTGCAATGCAGCCAGACATCATGGTGCAGATAAAACATTGGTGTTGTGGATTAAAGCAATGCTAATGCACAGGACGCTGATTGCCGAGGCGGATTGTGGAAATTGCGTCACGACTGGGGTAAGCAGAGGCTGCCCTCAAGGTGGTGTTCTGTCTCCCCTTTTATGGTGTATGGTAGTAGACTCTCTGCTAACGGTTCTCAATCTTCCTGGAACCTACACACAAGCCTACGCGGACGATGTCGCCGTTCTATCTGTCGGTTCGGACTTAGGGACTGTCTGCTCTCTGGCGCAGAGATCCTTGGGCTTGATCGATGATTGGTGCACAAGAAATGGGCTTTCAGTGAATCCTCTTAAAACTACGGTTCTTCTCTTCACGAGAAGGAGGAATGTCACTGGTCTGACTCAGCTCGGGATAGCATTCATCGCCAGGAGCTTTATGTGGCGATGGCCGAATTCGGGATCCCGGCAAAACTGATCCAACTATGTAGCGTGACGCTGGAGAACGCACGCTGCAACGTGCAATTTGGAAGTAGTTCCTCCGAACTATTCCAAGCATGCACCGGATTTCGGCAAGGATCACTATCATGTGACGTCTTCAATCTCGTGTTAGAGCAGATAATGCGCAGGGCAGGTGTCAACACGGAAGGCACTATATTCAACAGATCCGTCCAGCTACTGGGGTATGCAGACGATATTGACATCATCGGTCGCTCCCAGCGTGCCGTGATAGAGGCTTTTACGGCGATTGAAGAACAGGCTAAATTCGTTGGTCTTGTAGTAAATGAGGACAAGACTAAGTACATGCTATCAATAAACAAACAAGCATCTGTCCACCGCCTAGGACAGAACGTCACTCTTGATAGCAACAATTTCGAGGTAGTTAAGGAGTTTATCATGAACTCCACAAATGACATCGTAGTGGAGATCCGGCGAAGAATTACCCTAGGAAACCGCTGCTACTTCGGTTCGGCAAAACAATTGGGTTCAAAACTCCTAACTCGAAGGACAAAATGTATGCTCTACAGAACCCTTATCCTGCCAGTTCTGCTTTATGGCGCCGAGTGCTGGACGATAAGCAGGAAGGGAGAGCTGATACTGGGCTCCTTCGAAAGAAAAATTCTTCGGCGGATTTTTGGTCCTGTTGTGCACCACCCTGTATTCAGTTAATTCAGGTATGCCGTATGCACGCATGCATGGAGGGCAAAATCAAGGCATAACTAACTCCTTTTTTATTTATTCGTCAATTTGAGTTACAAACCCATTTAGACAACTTAAAAAACTATTATATTATAATATAAAATATAATTATTATGGTAGAGACCAGACATTATTTGATTGTTAAAAGAATTTCTAGAAAAGTTTTGAAAAACATCAATGCGATCAATAACTAAATTTAATGAAACGCTCAAGTGGTTCATTACTGCCATAATTTGTTGTGTGAAACTGACCACGAAGATGAAATCTCATACGCAACAATCTTTCGGGAAAATAAAAGTTTATCCGCTCTAATAAATAGGGGCATTTAATGTGCCAGTTTATTACATCTCTTATAAACATGATACTAAAATACTTGCGTCTATTTTCAAGAGAAAGTATATTAAAAAGAAGGCATCTAGTTAAGTAGGGTGGAGTTTCTATATTCCACCTTAGCATTTTTAAAACAAACCTAGTAAAACATGTTTGCACCCTTTCTATTCTGTAGGACTGATTTTGGTAGTAAGGATTCCAGATTACACTACAATAATCCAAAACCGATCTAACAAATGCGAAATATAGAGCCTTTAGTGCGTATGGATCAGAGAATTCTTTTCTTTTTCTTAATATTTTTGTTTATTTAATGCTTATACGCGTACATTATAATTATACGAATACTATTAAGATGTTTTTAGAATACCCAGAATAAGATCGCATTCCTGTGGTAAGGCTTATGTTCCGTCGGAGCAATGGGTCACAGATAATGTTGCGCTTTTGAGGAGCCCAGTCAGCCAATTTTCTCCACAACCTGTATTCCTATATCCTGTGTAGGCTACAACAATTTAAGTCGTCAAATATGCTCAATAAAACAATTTAAAATGACTTGCTTTCCATCAGCCTGAATGTATGCAATATTTTGTAATAAACTACTGTAAACGCAATAAGCAGTTTAACTACGGATAGGTGTCCACATGAACTATACATACGGTCACCATCCGTTCAATATTATAATGAACAGTTCTGTATTTGAAGACGATGTTCATTATGAATTATTTCGTATAGAAAAACAAATTTATTATTATTATTATTTTAAAAGTTGTTCATTATTTGTTCTGTATTTTGTTTACATTTTTAAAAAAATGGGCACATTCAAGAATCTAGTTATTTAAGTCGACTAGATTGATCTGGATGTAACCTGAATGCAAAAACTAGATTGGTCTTGAACGTCACTTTTTTCTACGCCAGCCACATATGCGAACTGTCAACTTAGTTCTCAGTCATGAATTTCTTGACTAGATTCGTCGGCTACCCCTCCATAACCGTCAACAGAAACAGCTGCTCATATGAACGATTTCAGCCAATCAAAAAAGAGACACATCTGGTTAAACAGCTATCAGACTTAATGAACTTGATAGTTAATAACTTTAATATTAAGAAAGCCAACATTCAATGAACAATATGATATACTAAAGTAAAAAATTATATTTATTTTTTTTACTTCTTTTTTATAAAGGATACCTATTTTATATTTCTCAAATGAAAAAAAAATTGTGTTGAAATTTTTGTTTTTCCTTTTTCTATTGTTCATTATTTGGAAATCTACCTATCGCTAAGAATCTTGTCACTTCTATTTTCAATACACATTGAGGGTGAATATCATAAGTAGTGTTCCCAGACCTTATAGAATGTTTTCCCCTTTTTTTTATGAGCAAAATCAAAAAGTTAAATTTTTTGCATTTATTTTCATATCAAAAAATTTATTTATTTATTTATTTATTTCATCAATTGATTTCAAGATCTGCTGATTACAAAAGTTAAAAAAAACATATAAAAATTAATAAACAAGTTTAATTCAAAGTAATCAATTAAATAGATTAAATATTATTTTCTTAGGAAAATCGCTCTTCATGCAAACGTCGATATCGTTGCAAACCACGTTAAACAATTTTAAAGAACGTGTAAGCAGTTCATTTAAACCATAGTTAGTCCTATGAGGAGCTATATGGAATAATTCACTTCTGTTTCGAAGCATTCGTGTAGGAGCATAAAAAGGAATCAAGGTAAGCAATTCCATAGAAGATATTCGATTATCTAAAATATCTTTTACAAATAGTATACATTGCACTTGCCTACGACATTTAAGCGTTTTCAAATCTATGAGAGAGCACCTTGACTTATAGTCTGGTTGGGGCCCATCCCAATTAAATTTTCTCAGGGCATAGTTAGTAAATCTTTTTTGAATCCTTTCCATTCTCATAATACTATTTTCATAAAAAAATGGTGACCAAACTACACAACAATACTCTAAAACTGGTAAAACTAAAGACATAAACAAGGTCTTAAGTGTATACGCATCCTTGAAATCAGTTGAATTTCGTTTTAAAAATCCTAACAAAGAATTACCTCTAGACACCACATAATCAATGCTTTGAATCAAAATGGACTTCCAGGTCTTTTATAGTACTGACTCTTAAAAGGCTAAAATTATGGAATTTGTATTCAAAATTTATAAGAGATGGAGATCTTGTAAGACTAAATATTTTACATTTTGAATAGTTCAGCTCCAGGCGATTGTAACTACACCAATTTACAAAATTTGTTATGTCTAACTGCAGAAATAGACAATGCAGTGAAGACGTTGAAATAAAATTGTTTACATCATCTGCGTACATCAAAATGTTACAATATCGTAATACAGCAGGTAGGTCATTGGTGAAAATAATGAATAGCAGAGGGCCCAAATGGCTTCCTTGTGGAAGACCCGATAAAACTTCCATAGTGTTTGAGGTGCAATCATCTATCTTTACAATCTGCTTTCTATTGGATAGATATGATTTTAACCATTTGGTGAAATCTTTATTAAACCCCAACCTTGTTAACTTTTGCACTAGAAGATCATGATGAACCCGGTCAAATGCTTTAACAAAGTCGGTATAGATGACATCAACTTGCTTACCATTTTCTAATTGATTGCTACAGAAATTTGTAAAAAGGCTTAAATTTGTGCAAGTCGATCTTCCTTTCAAGAATCCATGTTGGGACGAGGACAATGATTCCTTAACAGAAAAGTAGAGCCTTTGAGTAATCATTTGTTCAAACAGTTTAGGCACTGAAGATAGTTTAGAAATAGGTCTATAATTTTTGACTATATGTTTAAGACCACTTTTGTATATAGGATCAATGAAAGAAATTTTCCATTCGTCCAGGAAAACGCCAGTAGAAAGAGATGTATTAAAAATACGAGATAGAACATAACATAAAGAAGTTGAACATTTTAATAGTAAAATAGGAGGAATCAAATTAAAACCCGCTTTTTTTGTCGTATCAATATCAATTAGGCTTTCCAAAACATCCTGTTCGGAAAAACTTACTAATGAGAAATCAATTAAAGGACTTATATTTGGATATAGCTCACTAGTATCCGCAATCTGGTCACTATTATATGAAGTTTGAAAGAATTTTGCAAGGAGATTACATGAAGATTGAATATTATCTGATTTATGACTTTCATATTCCATATTTTGGGGAAACGATAAAACTTTTCTCTTGGAGTTCAAAAACACCCAGAACGATTTGGAATTTGTTTTTATATTTGATTCAGTATTATTTATATATTGCCTATGCAGACACTTGTTTAAAAAATCAAATTCTTTCCTTAACTGAAAAAATCTAACACGGTCTTCGAAAATATTTGTTGATTTACAACGCTTAAATGAGTTAAACAAAGGGAGATTAAATGTTCTTTTCTTGACTGAGGTAGGAACAAAACGTTCTATTCCTTCAAACACAATACTTTTAAAAATAGAATACATATCTTCTAAGGATTTACTCTCCAAAGAATCCTTCCAATTAACAGCATTGAAGAAGCTATTGAGCGCAAATGAAATGATCAAAATTTGATCATCTTCCATGTAGCACCAGTCGATGCCACCAACGTTAAAATCGCCAAGTATGCATGGAGATTGGTTTATCGTTAATTCATTCACTATAGCTTGAGCATTAGAAATGTGATTTGAATATAGATCTATTTCACTCAGAGGGCGGATGTAACTAGCAATAAAAAATAAATCTTTAACTTCAGCAGAATCTTTTGAACTTATACAAACACAAAGTTGATCAATTTCATCCGCATCATTCAATAATTTGCGCTGAGAACTGTTGAAAGTTGAACGGACGGCAATCATCACACCGCCTCCACGTTTCCATCCTGTATTTGTTGAACGATCTTTGCGATATACATTGAACGATGAATCAAAAAGCTCAGAAGATATGAAATTTGAGTTTAGCCATGTCTCAGTAATGATGATAACATCATACTCATGCAGAGAAGAAGACAAGAGCTGGTTAGTTTTAGTCCGCAAACCGCCAGCATTATGAAAAAATACTCTAATCTCTGATAATTTTTTTATACGTCTTGGATTGATTATTTTATCTTGCTGTTGTCTTCCTTCTTCGGAAAATTTACGAATTTATTAATTTGTATATGTTTGGGCCATATTGACGCATCCAAAGCAGCATCAAAATGGCTTACAGGGATCCCCAACTTGAAGTTAACAAATCGTAGTGAAGAAGAATCAGTTTCTTTTTTAATAAGCTTAGAACAGCGCATAGCACTCTTCGAGATATTCAACTTAATTGAAATATAATCAATAACATTTTCCTCTGATACATTACTACTATCTAAACGGGAAATATGTAGAAACCGTAGACGAGGCACAGATTGCAATGTGATTTCACCCTCTACAGCATCGGCAGTCCCAAACATTAACTTGTTGGTGCGATGAGCTTTGGAATTTAAACAATGTGAGTCGTGTTTATTAACAAGCCTTAAATAAACATGTAACAAAAAGAATATATTAGATGAAAACATTCGGATAGACACAAATTCTTACATAGACGGTCGATGGGCTGTTTTTTTTTTAGCAAACTTTGACATTTGTTTGTAATGACAGCTGAAAGCCCTGGTAGCTAGTGCTGCAATATTCTTCTTTATTTTATATTAATACTGTAATTTATTACTTATTAATAAAGTATATTATTATTATTATTGTTTGTAATAAAAATTCGTTTTAATTTTACTTTCAATTTAAGTTTCGCAGAGATAATCGATTTGTTTCCCGTTTTTAGAAGCTTGGTCCAACTTTTTCAACTTTTATATCATAAAAGTGCCAAAATTAGGAAAAAATTAACACAAATAATGATGGAACCTGAAGCGCCATCCACATTTAATTTTAGGAGCAATAACCCTGATATCACTTCCCACCACCCTATTCAATTTATAGGCGACTTCAGAAGTCTGGCAAATATGCAGAAATTTTCACTGGGAAAATGGGGTTATTATTGCAGAAAATTGCAGTTGTTTCGGATGGCAGCATCTTCTCAAAGATTGACACTTTCGTACTTTTTCTTAATTTTTGGATAGAGCCTCACTCTTCTGGTCCAAGTGACAGTATTCAACAATAATTAAAACTCATTTAATTTAAGCCTTGACTGATGCAGTTGCATAAAATGGTAGGAGGACAAGGGTTTCACTTCTAAAAAAAATGCCCAACAACAACCCGTGACAGACCTGCTCTTGGGAAGATCTACATATTAAAATCGGTATCTGCGAGTATCTACAGAGTGGCAACTTTAGCAGCTACCTATATCTGCTTTTGGTGGTACCTCACGGTTTCCCAGCAGTTCCCGCAAAACCAAAATAGGGAATTGCCAATGAATGTTTGTTTGCCGTCGTGTACACCCGAGCGCATTAAATAAATGTATTATTTATTTTGTTGGGCATCTGCTTTGTTGCACGAGTGGTCTCGGGTTTTTTTCTTATCCGCATAGGTTTAGTTTATCTTATACAAACATACAACACCTATACCTGCATGTATCCACAGTTGTATAGACATTCATCTGCTGAGGGATTGTGGTTTCAGCATCTCTCCTTTCGGTAGAACTTACCAAATGTGTATGCCTGTTTGATCTTTGGCCTGGTTGGGGGGTGTGTGTGGTGCGATGAGTCGATTCGAGTGCCGAACTGAAACAAATAAAAACAAATAAAAAAAAAGGAGGCAAACTTTTTTCAACGTTCTGATAGATGCCGAATGGACTTTTTATGGTACGATAGTAGAGAATCTAATTCCCTAATGAATTTTCAGTTCAATTCGATGTTCTTCGTTTTCCGCCTCAGATATTGGTTTGGTTTGGTTTGGTTTCCACGAAGCAGGAGAAAAAGAAATTAGAAAACTTTTCTCATCGGTTTCTTTATTTGGGTTTCTTTCGTTTGGTTTTATTTCGGCTCCTTCAGGATTCATGCCGCATAACAATTTCAGGAACAATTTAAGGATTCTTCATTTCGGTTTTATTCTCCAATTGAATTCGCAATAGGATTGGGGGTTGAGAGAGAATGACTTGAACGAACAATGCTGCGGATTGAGATGGAACTGTGCGATGTTTTTCTGTATGTGGTCTTAATTTGATCTTAGGTACGGTATATTTTCATTTCGATGGGATATCGTCTCACTTATCGCCCTGAACAATGAACTGTGAAATTAGCTGTGGGAAAATGGATTTTCAAAATGAATTAATTCGGTTTTGTGTGGGGTTTTCATATTGTTTTTGTGTTTGTGTGTGTACATTCTACTTTTAGGTGGTAATGAAAACAGATTTTGTCTTAGATAAGAGGTTGACATAATGTATACGAGGGGTTTGTGCAATTCGTTCAGTCGGTCAGGAGCCCGAACGCTTGTTCTTAATGGGATTCCTATTATTTTACGGAGAGCTTCTTAAAAATAAATAAGTGCAAATCGATTCTTTATAATCTAAATGAGGACGGACATTGGACATAGTGTAAGCTCAGTCTGTGGTGAGGTAGGTACTGTTTTTATATTCGTATATCTAGTGTTTGGTCGAATGGTTAGTATCATATTTTTAATACAAATGTCGTGTTTTTTTTCCATTACTCAATCTTTGCTGTTGGTTTCTGCATCATTCAACTCGGGTGCCACAGATATCAAAGCGCGTCTTGAAATCGCAGTTGGGGACATGGTTCAAGGGCGTCCAAATCAAGGACCGCTCTGTCCGAAGAAGTAGCTGCTTGTGTAGTGCGAACACGTATATCAGGCATTCTGCCGTTTCTTTTACGATCTCTGAGCAATACAACAAAGGAACTTCATTTCGGCAGCCTAATGCGTGGAATTATTCTTTTAGTCAGCACCAAGTTCTATTGGTTTATTCAAAAATGAGTTAAATATGAGAAAGTGTTCTTTAGAAGGGCCCTCATCTAAGTATTTAATTAAAAATTTTCAAAACATGTTATTTCCTATCCTTTAGAGTACTTAAAATGTGAAGTTTTTTTCAAAACTACACTATTCCATTCAGTCGTTTAATTCAAAACTCATTTATTCCCATATAAACTGAATGCCGCACCAAACCTCTTTTTTTCCTATGCAAATCAAAGTAGCCGGTTTCAAAACTCATGTTTTCCAATGACATTAAAAAAGGCGGGAATTTTTGTTATTTTGAAAATATTCATTCTTAAACTAATTTAGTGTTGCAATAATTCCTGTTTTTATTTAAGTAATTTAAATACATTTTTTAAGCTTTCTAATAACAAATGAAATTTTTTACTATCCAGTTTTGAAGACTGTTGATATTTTATGTTTTTAGTTAAGTTTTTTTTTCATATTTTAAATTTTCTTTTAAATAAAACAAAATGAATTAAATCGATAAAAAAGTTTTCTTTCTTTTCAAAACTCCTCTATTCCTAAATAGGTTGAATCAAAAGTCAACTATTCCAATCTTAATTTTCAAAACTCTTCTTTTCCATATTAAATTGATTTTTTATAATTTTTAGGTTTACCTTGTAACGAAACGTCCCCGTTCGTCACATTCTCGCAGTGCACAGCCAGTCACAGATACCCCACTGCCAGCATTAACCCATTACGTGGCATACCAAATTTGCACTCGCTCGTAGGATTCACACTGTCTTACTGGTGTAAAACCAATGAGTACCCGTAAGAAATTGTCATTCGGGGAGATCTGTCTAAGTGTGATTCGTACCAATCTCGTGTACCAGACAAGACTCCCGTATAGAAAGTGACTCCCGGGTCTCTGTTCTAAATTTTTGACGGCTGAATTCCCTCTGGGAAATCGGCCTTATATTAGCAGTGTCAGCAATCCCAGCTGACTCACCCGAGGACTCACCCCCTCCTTTCCCCTGGAACCACGCTGTAGTCGGGCCGCTAAGGATCCACGCAGTAGTCGGGCCACTAGGATCCACGTAGTAGTCGGGCCGCTAAGGAACCACGCTGCAGTCGGGCCTCACCCCCTCCTTTCCCCTGGAACCACGCTGTAGTCGGGCCGCTAAGGATCCACGCAGTAGTCGGGCCACGTAGTTAGATGTAAATAGATTACCGAAATATTATTAAGATCACAGTAGTTTGTACAGAGAAGACAAAACCTAGGGTAAGCGCTATCAAAGCATTGTAGAGTTATCTAAATATTGTTAAGCCATCGGTCGTTTAAGTATTTACCAAATGGTGTACACATTATCCGATTATTGTTAGAACGTATATAGAGTTGTATAAATAGATTTAAAGTACACGGTGAATAAATTGTACCTCTAAACCAGAGTTTCGTGTTTCTTTGGTAAATCCTGGATCCGGCGAGCAAAACCTCGGCCAGCGAAAAAGCACATCACAACCTTATAGGTTCAAAACCATAAGAAATAGATAAAGATCATTTCAAACTTGCAATGTAACCTTCAAACCAATCACTTATATCATTTTAGTAGCTTTTAACAGTTTTTTTCGTTTTACTCAAAATTCCCAAAAGTGGAAAAGAAGAGTTTTGAAATGATACCCCTCAAATGGCCTCTGACGATTTTTTTTTCACTACGAGCGTCTGCAAAACATCCGAGAGCATAACTGCCACGAACACAAAGAAAAATAAATTGTAATGCCAACAATTTTCGTTGGTTAAAATGAACCCAAATATCAAAATCTTTGATTTAAGAATGAAATTGTTGGCAATACTGTACTAACGCTGAATACCTGATTCCAGAAAACTTAAAAACGAGCTCTTGTTAACAAAAATAATATTTGAACCAAGAACTTTTAACTTAGAATTTTTTAAGAATCTCAAAATTCTTCGCTTAACAATCTTTTTTTTTCTGACCGAACGAGCTTCTGAATTCCGCAGATCGTTCTCGGAATAAAATTGGAGCTACCTTGAAAATAGAAATTCACACAAACAAATGCCTGTCAGAAACTAGGGTCCATTCCGGTACCTCTGGCTGCTACTATTTATTTATTTTTAGGGTTCCGTAGCCAAATGGCAAAAAACCGAACCCTTATGGATTCGTCATGTCTGTCTGTCTGTCTGTCCGTATGTCACAGCCACTTTTTTCCGAAACTATAAGAACTATACTGTTGAAACTTGGTAAGTAGATGTATTCTGTGAACTGCATTAAGATTTTCACACAAAAATAGAAAAAAAACAATAAATTTTGGGGGCTCCCCATACTTAGAACTGAAACTCAAACAATTTTGTTCATCAAACCCATTGGTATCTATGGATAGGTCTTCAAAAATGATATTGAGGTTTCTAATATAATTTTTTTCTAAACTATTTAGTTGCGCGAGAGACACTTCCAAATTGGTAAAATGTGTGGCCCCCCTCCACCCGTAACTTCTAAAATAAGAGAATGATAAATTTAAAAAAAATATGAGATATACATTACCATGCAAACTTCCACCGAAAATTGGTTTGAACGATATCTAGTAAGTAGTTTTTTTAATAAGTCATAAATCGTAAACCGCAATTTACCTTTCATTCAATCAACTCAAATATAAAAATAAAAAAGCGGCCAAGTGCGAGTCGGACTCGCCCATGAAGCGTTCCGTAGCAGCCTATATGGGCTCGCATATAGTTAGATCTAAATCCCATCATTTAGGTACCTAATTATAATGTTTACATAATAACATAATTTGAACAAAATACACTATTTTTAAAACATAGATCAAAGTTACAACTACAAGAACTTTTATATTATGTTACTTGCTGCTACAGAAACCTTCATGGGCGAGTCGGACTCGCACTTGGCAGCTTTTTTTTCATTGGCAGGTTCACCGCAAAATGCAGCAAAGCCCATAGTTTCCACCACGAACTTCGAGACATTGTCAGCAGCTTAAAGTTGAGGGGAAATAAGTTCAGTAGAATAAGGCTAAAGAATTTCCATTCTCCATATTTGGTACCTATATATGTTTGCATCTTCTGCTTGTGACCGACTTAGGGTATTAAAATGTCCTTTCAAAGAAACTCTTGATATTTCATAAGACGCTTACAGATTTCATCGATACATAAATGTTACAATAGACAGCTATATTATCAATAGGTAAGGCCGAAGCTCTCCTCTCTGCTATATAAAAATATTGAGTACTGGACTAATTGGAACCTATAATCACTGCAGACTGCACTTTCATCTTAACAGCAGTCGCTCGTTTGTTCTGTGATGTACTAAAAGCCTTCATCACCACAAAAACTTAAGACGACTTTCACAATATCCTCAACTGTGCTCGGTGAATTAAAAAGCGATTTTAATTGGCAAACGTGCTTGTCCTCAGTAACCATTCAAAAATTTCTCCCACATTGATTTCATCAATCTAAACATCTAAATAAAACCAGAGGATTCAAGGACCAATTCTATTGCCGTTTTTCATGCAGCTACACTTAGTAAGTTGATATCAGAAGCAATTCAATTACATAATAACAAATGAGGGCTTTCTCTCCTCCTTTTATCATACAATGCAAGGCTTCGTTTAAAGCTTAAATTTACAAATCTATGCTACAATGACTGCAAGTGGTTCCAAGGACAAACAATATTCAATTCTTCTCATACACAAGGAGCGTGCCACAAAGCCTACAAAACAAAGGAATCTCTATCCTTAGAAAACCATATGTAAACGTGTAGCAAAATGCACATTGCACAAAATTCATAGAAGGCATAATCTTCGCCTTCGATGCACCATCATCTGTTGGACGAAGAAATTTGAAAGGAACTCTCTCTTGGCTTGCATGCCAACAACAACAAAACACGTGCTTGAAGATTTATATCGTCCTCTTAAAGAGTTCAGTTTTTGTTTTGAAAAGGATGAGATTCTCCTGTTTATAATATGTTTCATTAGAAATGCTTTTGACCGAGCTGTCTGAGCAGCACTTGAAGGGGTAAAAATTCAATAGAATCTGATCCTTTGTGTTGGAGTGCAGATGCTATTTGTTGATTCGCACTTGAGAAAAGGGCAGTCCTATATAATTAAATTTCTCAAATCATTAGTTTTGTTCGTTTTGCTTTTGGCGAAGCGCATGGAAACAAAATATCCTTGAATGTTGATCAAATGGGTTCCTTTCTTCGGTCAAATATTGTGAAGGGGTGGAATAACCGACGGCTTTGGTACTTTCCATCTCAATGGTATCAATGAATAGAGGCCGAAGTTGATCTGCGTTTGACGTTAAGGGTTAACACATGCCATCGACCGTTCTGTTTCGATTTGTGCCGAGATTTGTATGATACAAGATAATTCTGTTCTCAAAGGGATATGGCTGTGTATTTTCTTTTTTTGTATGAAATCAAACTTTAAGAACTTAATAAGCGCATTTTTCAAGGAGTTGGCATTGAAAGGTTTTAATTATGCGTACTTTGGGGAGAGCTTTTACAATTTCGACTTAGGAGTATAACTTTTGAAAAGGACTCCAGAGGGTAGCTCTTCACATCGTACACGTGCAGACATACATCAAATGGGCTAAATGTTTATTAATACGAGATTTCTTTGAAATCGTCTTGCAGTGTTGTAGGCCTAGGTCCTCTTTAGAATTGGGAATGACAAAAGGATACTTGGCTACATGGAGAAGTGTGCTGCGGCGCTAATTAAAGGAATTTCAAGAGTCGATGTCGGTACGGTTGCCATGTTACGAGTGCACATTAGGTTGACATTGGTAATAAATGCACTTAGTACTTTTTAAGTGAAACTTAACTCACTCATGTCATGTTTCCCTTTGTGGGTAACGAGCGCAAAGGAACTTTTTTATTTTTTTCGTTATTTTATTTATTTGTTCATTGGCATCATTCATTTAACGACACCCTTTCGACATTATTGAAGAACAGGCTTGGTTTGCCATATCTTGGACAGCATTTCAAAGGCAGACTTTGCTTTTCGAAGAACATCGTGTTTGGTACCGCCTTTGGTAGGGACGTTACAGATGGTTAGTGTGCTCGAAGTGCAAATGCCACCAGTTTCCAACGTTTGACAAATATAAAAGGTTTCGACTGTCCTGAAAAAGCACCTCCATTCAGACTCGCTGTCAAATTGTATCGCCTTCCATTTGCCCCAAAAATAAAACCTCATACATACGAACACGTTCAAAAATTGGCCGATTTTGGCTGGGTTAAAATAAACTAATTGTTGACAAAAAATGAGTATTAGTTGCTAAAACTACAGAAATAAAAAGGTGAATTTTTCCCGATTAACAACAACCTGTTGTTTAAATTCTACAGAGTTATTTTGTTATATACAACCCGGAAAATTTGTGGAGAAATTGATAAATCGGTTTTTATTATTTTTAACCGAGTTTCCTTAATTTAATCCACTACAGAGTTAGTGGAGCAATATTAACAGTATTACTTGGTAGTTTTTAACTAAAAGTTGTTTGATTTTATAAAAAAATATTTTCTGCGTGAATGCTTATGAGAAACTAGGCCGGGGATCGTATAACCGTCTTGGGCGACTGATGGGCAATGGTTTGACTAGGTCTGTATAGCTGTACAGCTCGTATAGTTCGTCGATGAAAACGGATCAACGCAAATGGGACCGACTTTTCTTTATCTTCATCCATTTTTGATAGAGTTCTAGCTTGAGCGTCCTTAAGCAGATCAAGGTCTTATACAGAATATTGTTAGTTCCTTAAGGTATGCCTCCACTACTCAATTGCCTTTTCAGCCGGAAGAAGCAGCATTTCGCAGGAGATAACCTTGTGGGAAAAATTCCTAATCGACTGTGACGTTTAACCCATAGTTCGTCGATTTTAGATTCTCAGCTATAACAAGCTGTTCAATAAGCAAATTTTGACAAAGCTGACGAATGACTTAAGAGTGGGCAAGAACAATTGGCACAGAACTTTCTCCCAATCTCTGTATGGTGAGCCTTGGTCATTACGCTTAAATGTCACCGGCCTCCTTTAAATCTAAGCCTGTTGACATTGAAACTGATTAAGAATCGGAAGCCAATACCACTTTCAATCGGCACTTATCAACGATCGATGGTCGTCGCAACTCATTTCGCTTAGACTTGACTATTCTTATCTATCAAATACTAGCGCCCCTCACTGTAATAGATCCATTTGGCTAAGTGCTATGAGCTATACATACAGAGGAAATTATTAACATTAACATAATGGAGAAAACAGTACTGATTTTGATGGGCTCATTTATTATACCACTGTAGCATTACCATACCGAAATGAACTTGTTAGAGAATTTAATCAGTAAAAGCTAATTTTGTAACATCATTATATTAATACATGAACATCCAAAGTTTCCGTACACTTTTTTAGTATTTATTATGAAATAAGGAGAGTGAAACTCATATCATTCGAAAGGAACTGTGCCATAGATGTGCACAAACGAAAAATCGTGGGTATATGTCGCCATTAAGGCTGGTAAAATTGAGTTATAAATTCCCCATACAAAACAGGTAATTGAAAGGATTTTGGTGACCTTCAATTTGTCGCCGCCATATTACCATAGTAACGTATTCAAATATAAATAATCTTAGATAAGAACCTGTTTCCGATGGAGCAGCTCATTTACGTATTTTTTCGATATCTAGATGTCGCTCTTTTCGTTTATAAAAAAACAACATAATTACGTTTTTTAGTATTACATACCCATAAAAGGTATGGTCGATTTTTGACCACAAGCGATACTAGATGATCACAACTTTCAATTCAAGTTAATATCTATCTATACATGTAATAAGACTGTTTTCATGTGTTAACGGTTGGCGTGAAAGCTACTGCACAGATTTCTATGAAACTTTTTTTGAATTGTCCCTTAAGAACCTAAAAAGGACATAGGCTATTCCTTTCATTGCCAAGCCTTTTATTGGGAGCGTTTTTGAGCAAAATGTGTTGTTTTTTTTCTGACTTTACTGCTTTTTAATCGTCATTACTCCAACAATTCTTCATCAATGCAAACAAACCAAAATACAGAGCCAAACACTTCCATAATTATTTTAAGCCATCAATCAGCTTTCTGTGTCATTTAGAAGCTGAGCTAGAATCCAAAATCTAACATGAAGAAACTAGATTTATTTTCTCAAATCGAAAATTATCAGCAACCGCTGTTCTGATTTGGTTTGGTTGGTTGGTTGACATTTCAACAAAAACTGCGTGAAGCTTTCTCCGATTAAGTGAAACGAAAGAGAAGTATGCGAGGTGAATCAGGATGTAGGAAACAGCGACAATGTTTTTCTGAGGAAATGCGCAGATGGCTGATGACGTCCGATGATGGGCGTATGGTTATGTTAATATCCACTACTAAATATATTGTTTCTTTAGTTACTGTAGTTATTTATTTACCTCTTGCGGTTCACACGCTCAACCAATCTTAACAAATGAAATGTAAAAAAAAAGAGATTTTCGGGGTGCTTTTTTTTTGCATTTTTACTTTTTAAAAAAGGTTGAATTTTACTATATTAAATATCAACTACGCAATTGTGTACAACTATGATTCAGGGTAGGGTTGATACGGAGCTTCGACTCCGAATCCGATATGTCGGAACCTCCGGTTTAAATTACACCTCCGAATCCGGCTTCGGTTCCGATATAATCACATCGGAGGTTTTTCGTTTGGAATCGGTGACGACCGATAAACATGAACGACAAAGAATTATCGAGTTGCGACATGTTACACTTACAATACAATACGGCTGTCTTTTCACTCTTTTATTTACTTTAAATGAGTAGGCGAGATTTGCATTGAAGTTAAGAGTACGTGCGTCAGACGTGTGAGTTAGTTAATGATTAGTTGATTTAGTAAACAGATAATTTGCCGTTCTAATAAAAATTGATTTTTCAAATTTTATATTTTATTAATTAATTTGTGTCTGCGTGCGACCTCCGCCTCCGACTCCGACTCCGGTAAAACCACCTCCGTAACATCCCTGATTCAGGGACATACTTTTCTTTCATTCATCATGCCCGTCCTGTAGCCCGTACAAACGACGCCACGAAAGTGAGTCGACGGCCGAAGAGAGTTACAGTCACAGAAAATCTAAGAGAGAACTTAAAAAATGTGCGGTGGAATCGGGTAGGAGCGCTGTTATGTTATTTCAAAACATAGGTTTTGTTGTCAGTTGTCATTTTTGCACAGAAAATTCAAGGTAGGCTTGATATAATCCTAATGTTATAAATGCAAAACGAAGATGGGACCTCTGAGAATGACATAGGCTACTTTTTGTCGCGAAAACAAAACGTGAAGGGGATGCAAGTTTAAATGACGAACCAATTATTTCTCAAGTAAGGGATAGTAAGATTCATCATAGGTATTGTAACAGGAAAAAGAGAAACAAAGTAAAGGTACTACCGGTATAATAGTTGCACTCAATTCCATAACTAAGGAGAGAAAAAGCATTCATCGACATTCAATTCTGGAGTGTGGACGAGTGCGGTCACTTTAATTTTTATACGTAACAAATAAAGAAAAATAAATATTGAATTGTGCGTTTTATTCGGCGGAATATTTAGACAAAAGAGGCACATAAAAAGCCTTTTACAGTTTCTATGTTTGGTAAGAAATAAATATATTTGCTGCGTATTTTACCAATGAATTTAAATGTGAAGGGCTCATTGGTTGTCTTGAAAGATAGGATAGTTTTGGACCCGATAAGTGGCACTGTTGTTGACATAAATATTTTAATTGAGTTACTCGAAGTACTAATTCTACGCAGACGAAGTCGCGGGTACCAGCTAGTTTAATATAAATTTAATGACCCGATAGACGACTTTTGTCATTGTCGTAAGTTGTGTATTTTTATTTAAAACAATCTAAGCTGAAATAATAATTTACAATTTTTTGATATTCAGTTGAAAGTAAAAACATTCTACTACTACTACTACTACATAGCCGAGTTTGAACAATTCCACTTATTGGGCTTTTAATTCGAGAAGTGGTAGACTGACGAACCGAGGCGAGCACGGGTTAGCTTGTCATGGATAATACTCCTCGGAATACCGACGCCTTCTGAGTGAACAGTTTTTTCCAGCAAAAATCGACAACCTAAATAAATCTGTCATTCGACTTTTTCGGTCAAGTCCAAATATAATCGCATTAAAGTCGACTTATTCGCTATATACAGGCGACACATAGCTGATTTATTTTAAAATCATTTCTATAGTAGCTTGGGCAAATGCAAGTCACGCGCACGTCCCGTCCAATGCAAAAATTCGTTTATTCCAAGTCATCTACGTCCACTTTAATGTTGAGGCGAAAACCCACTTTCATACCTATAAGACTGTCCGAAAAATGTATTCATTATACCCCCAACTTCCAATGATTATCCTCATCATTTTTATTACGATTCTCCAACAACAAGGAAAAATTTTAAAAATATGGGACGAACATTTCAAATTTTGCTATCCTTTTCCTAACGACCCATAGTTATTCACATCATGTGCGCAAACAAAATTAATACACTTTAAACCGAAAGCAAAATCCCAACAGCATGGTCCAATAAAAGGACAGTTATCCTTTTTTTTGTTGCCATCCCCTAACTGTTTTAGTGAGTAAATGGGTCAAATCGAAAAATCACCTTGGTACACAATAAACGAATTAAGTCACACCGATGTGTACGAGAAATTTTGTACTTTAGCCATTACGTACACTTAAGAAGTTCTCCTGCTACGGAGACGGGGAGTGAGAGATTGGAAATGAAGAACTGTTGAAAAACAAGACTAAAAAAACGAACGTGCTTTGACTTTTGAAAAAGGATTCAAGCTTAAAAATACCACAACACAGCCCTCTTTCTGTTTAATATTCGTGCGGTTCGTTTGACCTTTTTGTTTCGTCTCCCCGCGCTGCGGTATTATGTGTGGGTCCATCGTCCCTAAGTCCAGGTATACAAGTCTATTTACCCGGTGGAAACTCTTGACAGTTTTTTTTTTTGCCATGAAAAAGCTTAGTCCTTTTAGCGAATTATCCTAAATGATTTATGTTTTCTGCCTTTCTTTGTGATTCATATTAATTGGCTAATTAAACTTCTTTTATCCTTTTTTAAACTGACGTTTGTCATGTGGGAGAGCAACGCATGCTAATTGAAGGGGAGGCATTTTTTGAAAGCCTAATAACAACGGGGAGGATTAATTTGCGGGACGCAATTGCTTATGTGGGGTTTTTTTTTCATTCTTTAATGTCTAATGTGCGGTAGTGGGCTAAAGTGACCAATGGAAATGGGGCTTTGAATCGGCAATTGGATTTATTCTGATGACTATAATTTCAAAATGACTCGATACAAATCAATGGTTTCTAGATGATTAGGGGCTTTTATCTGTGTATTAGGATATCTGCCATTCGGTTCTGGTAGTCCTGGACTCTTAATCGTGAAAGGATTAACTTTGGAGCGAATTCTATCGGTTTCAGTAAGCACGCACATGCGAGATGTCATTAAATCCCACGACCTGAGTATTTTTAAGGAAATCATATGACTTCTCAAAAAGGACATACTTTTTTCTTTCAACTGTTGGTAGGGTTCCCAATCGTCCTCTATTTCAGAGGACAGTCCTCTTTATCAACTATTTGTCCTCCTGTCCTCCCTTCCTTGAAAATGTCCTCCTATATTCAAAAATCTAAAGCTAGTTTTGTAGGCTATACCTACGTGTTCTCAATGGTATGCACATGGAAAACACCCTTTCTTGCTGCACGCATTCACTCCCATTCATTTTACTGGACGCGTTCACTCGGCTGTCATTTACAATCCAAATTATGATAGATGAAGATGATAGAACTCGGTTTGTTTTGTTTCGTTACTCTATTGGAATTCTGTTCGGGAAGGTATAGATATTACTACTATTTAAAATTAAATAAATTATATAAAACAGACGATGTCCACTTCACAATCACCATCCGAGAAAGAAACCTCTAAATGTGCGGCAAAAGCAAAAAGGCATGGCGCATGTCATAAGACGGATTCTTGGCTTATTAAATCCGACAAATCTGCAAAAGATGCATATTGCAAAATTTGTTGCTCAAGTTTTACTGTTGCTTTCAAGGGTCACCTGTTAGTGACAGAACATCAACAACGAAAACAGCATATTGAAAGGTCAAGAGCTGTTTGTTATCAAAATGTTTTCTTACTCAAGGAAGTAGTGAAGAACCAGCAGTTTTGTTGCCTTGGAAGTTGCTCATGTTTTCCATAATACTAAACGCAATTTATCTTACAATTCCCTGGACTGTGTACTTAAATTGTTTAAAAAGACAACATTTTACTTTACTTAAATATATGAAAAGCTTTTTTTTTTTATTTATTTTTATTACTACTAAGGTTTTTGTATTTTTTGTAATAAAACAGAAAACATAATCATTTGATTTTTGTTCTATTTGGAGAAATTGCGTCCTCCTTTTGTTTTGAGTAAAGTTGGGAACCCTAACTGCTGGGCATTCAAAATGAGACTTGATACTTGTCGTTTCTGCTTTCGCGGATACCTCAATTTACTTTTATCTGCTAGCAAAGCGAACGTCATATCGTTTCGTAAACAATGAATGAGAAATCTGTTGATTGATTTGATAAAATAAAAATAGTGTGCTACATATATTTCGTTTCGAGTGCTCTTAACATGATCCTAGATATTTTTACAATGTACAGGGCGGGCCAAATACAAGCTTCTTTTTTAAAATGCAATAATTATGGATGATATTGGCCCTAAGTGTTTGAATCGTTTCCGGATTGTTGGCAAAACATCCGCACTTCACGGTTCCCCACAAAAAAAAGTCCAAAGGGGTCAAATCGCAGCTCCAAGGCGGCCAATGGACATTGCCTAGACGGCTTATAACACCATTTGGGAATTGGGTGCGCAAAACATCTATTGTAGCGTGGGCTGTGTGGCATGGCGCGCCATCCTGCATGAAGTAGAGGTCGTCCAAATCCATGTCTTCAATTTCAGTAAAAAACAGTCGGTTAACATGGCAGAATTTGTGCAGAATTTTCCTCGGACTAGTGCGTGACATGTTGAACTATTCACATCGATGGCGAGTTGATGTGAACTGAGTCCCACACTCTCGGCTACAGCAGTCACATTCTCTTCTGTGCGCACCGTACGACGACGGGAACCATGAGTGTTGTCCACTAGCATACCAGTCTCAAGAATTTTTTGCACAAACTTGCGTACAGCCAAAATTTATTTTCAAAAAACGCACTGGTTGGGCTAATCAGCACTCACTTTGGAAATAAGTTTTCAATATTTCCCAACGTTGTTAAAGCGTAAGGCGACTCATTTCGCGGAGGTATGACACTGACTTTCTGTCAAGATTTCGAGCGGGAAACAGCTGTCAGTGTCAAAATAATCTATGACCAATAAATGGCCCACCCTTTACAGGCACAACCCAAAGACCATTTCTGTCCTCTGCCCAAAATGATTCTGTTTTCGGACTAATAATGACGAAAGTGAGGGTGTAGCCATACCTTAACTTAAGTCCACCGAATCTGTCTTGTCGCAGATCTTTCCATTATCCCATATGGACAGTGTGTTCTACAGACATTAAGTCGACCTGAAAATTGCAAAGCTTTGAAACTGGCATTCGACACAGCATCCCAAATAAAAGTTAAAACAACTATTTCGCAGTCGCCGTCATGTAAGAAGTGCGCCGTCTAGAGATGGGAATGCGGGCTTTGTATTCCGTTTTGAATGGACGGACGGAACTGTGATCATAGGTAAATATAGGGACCTATAATCGGACATTGCAAAAACTACATAATTTCCGTAGAGGTATGATTTGTTAACAAACATACTTTGGCGGAACTGACGGTGCTAACAGCAGCTTTAAGATCTGCTCTTTTCCCAGCTCCTCCTGTCGCCCTCAGAGTTCTTCCAGTAGAGTTATCTGACAGGTAGGTCTTACCAAAATATTCTGCAGCCTATTGGAGACTTTGAAGGGAAGACTTAAACAAAATAATTAGGACCCTAGTTTGTGTAAATTTTTATTTAGATTTGTACGCCGAATTGAGAAGTTTTCGGAAGAAAGCTATGCTCCCGGTTGTCTGTCAGACTGTAACGAGAGGTTGTGGAAACACCCTTAAGGTGAAGTTTGTATTTTTCGGAAGATAGAACATGAGACCACTCGATATCTGTAGTTCAGCACACCAACCAATGAGCCAACGAACCAACCAATTAGCCATAAATCGTTAAACTTTGAAAAATGTGCTGTCAAATCATATTTTAAGACTGCAATTCTTATGAAAACTTAAACCTTTATCAAAACTCCTTAAACAAATAAAAACACACATCCATTTCTGATCCACCCTATACAATTAGGGATGCCAGATCTGAAAAATTAGCTGGCGGGACATTTTTGCATTTGAAGTGATAAGAACGTTTTTATTTTAGTTTACATTTATTTGTTGAAATAAGTAATAATTTGGTTTAAGTAAAAGTCTTTTAATTCATATTTGTACATTTTATGTTATTGCAAACTTTTTGAGTTCGGAGACCCTGAACTATCATCATCAGATTAAGGCGCACTTCATTGTAAGAAGTTATGATTATAGCTTTCAAATTTTCAGTGCGAGACATTTTGCGGGACACTTATAGCGGGACGTCTTGCATCCCTTTATACAATGTAGGATGGATGTATGTCTGATAAAGGGAAACGCCGAGTCGCTTGTCGGGCTAGAAGATTTTTATATCTGCATACAAGATTTTGTTTACAAAGCACTTAAGGACCTAGAGCCGATAGTAAACAGCTTAACTCACGCTACGGAAGATCTTCGAAAAGATCCGTCCAAACCACTTATTTTTTGCATTAAATCCGCCCCTGTTACCCTTCTAACTTTTCTAACTCTAGACAACAAATCTTTCCAATCGTTCCTCCTTAACAATGCCCAAGTGTGCGGAGCCACTAAGAGAGAGTTTCCAGGTTCGCACATGCACCGAGAAACCATGCTGGGATCATGTGGGGCACTGACCCACAAAAGATTGAAATACTTGGGCAAATACCAATTATCTGATGAGGAAATACTGTCACTGGAGCCAGCTCACATCCTAAGATTCTTAGAGGAAACTGGACTAGAGAGAGTGCTATAGGACGGATTTCTTCCGCCAAGGAGAAATGAGAGTACCAGAACCTCTAAAATGATTCCGAAAGGAATTACAATGTGAGGGGAACTCTTATGAGGGATTATACCTCACTGACGCGTAAGCAGGGAGTACAATAGACCAAATGGTCGCAGTACAGCAACCCCTTTCACATAATAATAATAAGGTATTTTCATCGATTTCTACAGCACCCATCAAGCGGCAGCAAAGTTGAAAATTATATTATATTTAATTTTATCACGAAAATTAAAATAAAAAAAAAAACGATCCTATTTCAAATACCTACTGTAGCTGTGGTCAAAAATCATGTTCATGGGCGCACATCTGTTGCTATCCATTAATTCAGACCTAAGCGAAAAGATGATGGATGATGAGCCGAAGCGTGCCTTTTGTGAATACCATTGCTATATTTACGTAACTAGGTCCCGTATATTTGCGTCAATCGCGACCTCAATCAAGGTCGAAGTGGGATACGACAGTCAAATTGGACCAGGTAAATGCCAGTAGTCTGGTTTTGTCACTGTACCATTGTGTTCACCAACAATAACATTCACAACTCGGGCGAAAACCGCCCAACGTTGCTCGTCATATAAATCGAAACAAGTATTCGCAATGTGCGTTTCACACAGCCACCGGGGAGTCGTATATAAATATTTATGCAAACGGACGGGCACATATTATTGGCATTGTCATCACACACAGGAGCATACACATATTTACTTGTAACTTGTATGTTACTTACAACGGTTTCCACAACTCGTATGAACAGGGCCGCACCAACCATAAGTGAAAGATGTGCAAATGCTCAGGGCACCAAGTTCTGGAGGCGCATTGCTAGGAAAGAAAAATTTATTTCATCTATCTAAAATACTGCCATTTGCATTAAAACAAAAAGCTTGTTCAAATAAGTCCAAAATAACAACATCCATCACAGCTGTGCTGACTTATTTCTTGCACAGTAACTCACATCACTTGCAATGTTGCAACTTCAAGGAGAATCTAATTCAAAATATTGTAAAATACAAAATCTCTCTAGACCTATGAAAGTTCACTTCTTACCTACATAATCTTAAAATATTCCACCCTGTTCATGAAGGTATAGTATATGCAAAAGAAACTAGTTAAAAATCTCAAAATAAAAAATACGTCAATAAAAAAAATCCCATTGAAGGTCTTCCTCCTGGGTGATGTGGAAAAGACTTGATCCATGTGTGCAGATATGAAAAAAGGGCGCTTTCTGTAAATCTTGTTCAGAAACAGGGCGCTAGTTTGGCTGGAGCCGGCACTGCGTATGAATGGTGTGTGTGTCCAAAGCCCTGATACGAGACGGTTCAATTCTCTTCGTCTGGTTGGCACCCTTAGTTTTTGGACAGGAAGGAAAAAATACATTTCAACATCCCGATGGGAGGCCAGTTATCGGTATTGCCATATGAGTATTGTTATTATTATCCTGCTCAATGTAATCGTTATTGGGAATTCTCCCTTCGTTTCTTTTATTGCACTTGTATTTTTATTTTTATTGTGATTATATCTATCGATTTTGATGTTGCCTTGCATATTGTTATTGGTCGTTCTCGTTGGATTCGAATACGATTAGTGACTCGCACCAAATTGAACAGTGCACTTCGTCGAAGACGAAAAAAACACAACAATTAACAGATTCTAACTGTCAACTAGTTGATGAACATAAACCGACCTATTTCTTTATTTTTTGCTTAATATTTTGTGCAAATATTTGTATGGGGAATATTTTGTGTCCTCTCCGAGGGAACTGGAATATATTACCAAATGCCGACACATACCAAAGGGTCTACGTGAAAGGATTATGAAGAAAAAAAATAGGAATGTTAATCCTCTTGCCTCATTCGGGAAATATTTCTCAATTTTAAGGGATTACGGAGCTTAACTGGTAATGGAATTGGTATGTTCTTGGTCATCCATATAGAAGCAGACATTTGCATATTATAGGAAGTGTATCTACCAGTCAAACATCACACAGAGACAGAGCATGGAGCAACAAATATTTAAAACTCTGTCCGGTTAGGCGATGGATACACCCGGTTGGTGTAGAATCTGATGGAAAGTTTTCGTGTTGAGGCGATAGACGCACCTATGCGGAAACGTGTTAGAACGATAATGCTGCCGAATTCGAATGAGGTCTGACAGTAGATGTACATTTTGTTTTGAAATGTTATGTGGTAGAAAATATCCATCAGCCGACTTTGCGGCTAGCTCTGATAGGAGAGAGATTTCGAATGCTGTTGGACATAAATGAAACTTTAATGGTACCTCCACCCCCTCATTACGTTCTGCCATGTTTAAAGTAAACTGAGATAAACTGGTCGGGCACCAATTCGAGTGAATGTACATAGCTACATTATTTAAATATTTTAGGGCAGCATTTACCACGAAGGCTAAGACTTTAAGCTGCTTATAGGAGAGTGTACCCGTTTGTTTGTTATTAAAAACTTGTCCCTCTATAACATTTTAATTTTAGCATACACTGGTTAAATTTTAAGGTGTTTCCACTGTCCCACCTCTTGCAATAGTCTGCCACACGTTCGAGTCTCTTCCATTTGTTAAAAATTAGACATAGCACGAATGTGTCCCATTAGGACTAATAACACCAATTATTAAATATTTAAAGAGATTTGTGTTTCTCGGGGGCTAAAGCTTATACTGAACCTCATCACTGAGCCACTGCAGTTTTGTTGTAAGGTCATTATGATGAATAGTTCTAGAGGTGCAGTTCCGAAAGGTAGTCGGAATGTGCCATTCTCGACAGAAACCCGGCAGATGAAGCTTATGCTAGCGCTAGACAGAAGGAGCAAGGGCATGAGTCTGATTCTCTACCCGCCTCCATGCTATATTATACAGCCTTTGACATCGTCCAGGATTGCAGGGTTTGTGTTCGATTGGGAATACATTTCTTGTAAGTGGCTGACTTACACAAGAGCTTTTCACAAGTGACTTATTCATATAAGAATCTGCAGTGGAAATAAATTCGCCAACATCCGCCTGGTTTGTTGTCTTACCTTAACAGTCGACAAGGACGATAATATTTACAATGAGCTCTCCCATAAAATAATGTCATAAGAATGATATTAATATAGTTCAAGGTTTTACTTTCAGGACAAAGCCACACCTGATTTTTTTTACGATGAAAAACGCTCAATGTTAAAGGTCGAAGATTTTATTGAAAATAAAAAAAATAACAGCAAGCCAACATTAAAGCCGAAATCTTTCAAAAGTCTGTTATGTTGATAATGGCAGAATAAAATCCGCAGACAGAATGTCCAAAAATGGGCTTTTTAGAGAGCTTCTTACAGCAAACTCTGCGATTTATACCGCATGTACTCTGTAAAACACATTGACCTGATAAGAAAAGTGATCAGTCAAAACTGATGGACACCTACGCTCCTGCCACTGCCAGAAGGGTTTTGAATTTTACTGCAAAGCGACCGCTCAGTAGAAGGAGACATAGATGGCGCATGCATCTTCAACGAACTCAAAATGTCATGTAGAGTCAGTTAACCAAAATCGCGCTATTTTGAAAAAAATTCCACCCCAAACTGTAGGTAACTACGTAAGTAACTTAGTCCACAACTGCGTCTTTATAAAAAAAAAACAATGTGCACGAATCGTAACTTGTGACATAATTTTTATAAGCGAAATAGATATAATTTAAGATATTAATTTTAATTTTTCAATTTAAACTTGAACTTGCGGGTCTGAGGTCATTATAAAATAATTTTAAGACGAATCTACAGAGCTTTGCACGGTTTCCTAGCCACTTGTTCAATTTCAGTTGCGCTTGGGGATCACTCCCAGATGGAAACTGCGCTGGACGATAGGGAGAGCTGTTGCGCTTTCAGTCGCGGAAGGGCGAAGTCAGTTATTTTGGTTTTGGTATGGTGAACAGCGTCAGGCCGGTTTTACGCGGGATCCAACTTTGTGGCCCAGAACATTTTCTACAATTTCACTAATTATGGAGGTAAACTCTCAACGACATACCCCACAACTCTCTGTCTTAGCTATAAGAGAATTCTCTCCATTACCATCTACGAGCCACATCAGGGCAGTGTTGATATGTCATTGAGATGGTTTTTCCATCGGGAAGCTAATTTTATCCCCATTTTTCCTTTTTGGACCTAGGCAAAATCCCACAAATTTCCCACTTGTTTAATTTAAAAAAAAAACTGTTTAGGTATTTTCAATATTTTTATTAACAAAAAAATAAAAGATGGCAAAAAAATATTCTATTTTAAGGAAGAATAAGATAAACAGTCATTTTATTACTGGATACACATAAAAAATTACATTATTACAATTCATGAAAGAAAAACATATAATTCATTATACTCATAGGTATTGTTTGTGTATATCGCAAATAATCTCTATAATAAGAAACTATTCGATAATGAATAAAAACAGCAACTCAGTTGAAAACATAAGCAATGATAATACCGGTGGAAGTTAGAAGGAGAAGTTCAAAATGTGTATGAAAGAGAAAACAAAAATGTGATACTCTTAAGCCCGTATGACACTACATTTTATTCTGCTTTGAAAATGAAGCTAGAGCAGTACGAAAAATTAGAAGGAAAATTCCCGATAAGAGTGAGTGCGTACACACCAATTTTATTAATGTAGAAACATTAAAAAAAGTGCATTAAAAATGTATTAAAATCACATTTTCAGCTGCTGGCAACTTTTTTTTTTTGACATTTCAAGATTATTTGAAAATAAATTCGATTGAAAATTTGCGGTTGCTTTGCAAACAATTGTTAACCCTTTCGTAATACACTTTTAGTCTCTTTTACACACCGCTGACTTTCCAACATTATAAAAATGAGGAACGTGTTTTGTAGTTGATTTATTTCATAACAAGTCATTTAGATAGGTTTGTTTTGTGAACACAGAATAAGGTAGTAGAATTATGATATTGGGTTGAAGTTTGATGGAAATTTTTTTTTTTGTAAGCTGACCAAATTTCCCACAAAATCTTACCAAAATCGTATTTTTTTCCCTTTCCCCACGAGACGGTTTCTTACCATCGAAATTCCCACGAAAAGGTTAATTTCCCACGTATGTTCCTATTTCCGAGTGTTGGCTAAATGCACTAGTAGCGTAGACGTAGAGGACTATAGAATTGCTGCAGTTCGTACATTGCTGAAAGCCTCTGTTATCTTCTGAGTCTAGAAACGCGGGTAGAGTTTATTCTTCCGCTGAAAGTGAAGACGGGGTTAATTAGTGTTCCTTGTGTTCAAATGCATGGCGAGGCTAGTTGTAGCATGGAGTTTACAGAATGCATAATTCGTCCCAGCCTATGCAAGTCCTTTCTTAAAGGCAGGTCTAAGACAGAGAACGGTTTCTCTGAGAGTAAGAAATTCAGCTATTTTAACCGATACTCCAGAGAAGCGAGACTGTTTCGAGGAACAAACAAAAAGCAGAAAGGACGCCAAGATCAAACAAAAAGCCAGGTGAAGGAAAATATGTTAGTTTCTTGAGTTTTTCCAACAAGTGAATTGTGATTTTGATCTTCTTATGACCTTTTTTAAGAAATTTTCTTAAAAGCAGATAACACAAGTTTTATTTTTAACTTTCTCCATTACGTAGTAAGAGAACAAAATTCCGATCTCGAGATGTTAATCAATTCTGACATTTGAAATTTGGACATATCTTGAAAACGGTCCATACGATTGTAACAAAAATTTATTTCTAAGGTAATATGGTTATTTCTAACTTAATGCAGAACTCAGTTTTTCTCTGTATTATCGTAAAATGGATTTTTGAAATAGTCATTTTTGAAAAATATAGTTTTCCCTAGTTTACCTCAAAACGGCATGATTTTGACCAAAACGCAAACTTAGAGTAAAATTTATGTTTTCAAAATTATTGAGCAGACTTTATTGGACTTTTTTGGTGAATTTGAAACCTTAAATCTTGCTGTTTGGTTTAAAAAAGGTTTGACTCACTCATTTGCAGAATCGTTGGAGCATCAAACTTAATCGAAAGTGTTACTTCTACCCCCACTCTCCCCTACTCTATTGTTCGCACTGCTTCGTGAAGAGTTGTCTCAGTCGATTTGCTTTTAGGTATGCATGCTGTGACTTGGAGAGTCACGTGGTACTAAAATTATTAAACATTGTCCATCGCTCTATTGTCTTCAGTACAAAGGATGACAGGCGGATTGGTTTGAAATCTTTCGCACTTTAGTGACCACGTCTGCCCGTCTGTGCAATGAAAACCACTCTTACTCGTCTTCACGAGTAGGGTACCTGGTTGTTGAGTATATACACTACTCGTATACAGCTTATTAGACCATGGTCGTACCTACTAGTTCTTCTTCTAATGGATATACTCGTAATACCGCCCAACCCTTGCAATTTATGTAAACCGAAGATGTTTATATTCCAGGAACTTCTCAACATTTGAAAACCCTCTCCATTACTATTAATAATTCGAATGTTTCTGAAAACAAAGCACACATAATTATTTATGAGGGGAAGTGCACACAACTCAAATTTATTATAATTGTTCGAATCGATGAATGATTGGCTGATTAGGGTAGCCAAAAAAAATTGATGTAAAAAGTTGAGTAATTCTATGAAATATGGAAATGGAAAATGATTGGCTACCTTCAATAAACTGAAAAAAATTACAGTCGAAATGGAGGATAGCTACAATATTTTTAATTTGCAATACGAGTAATTGTAGTTACCACCAGTTACCACGTGATTATAGAGCGCATCTATGGTTACACCAGGTATAACCAATATTCCAATCAATAGCTTACCTGAAATGAAAAAAAATAGCCATATTTTAAAGGATCGTAAAAATGTATAAAATTATTTTAGGAACAAATACGTCATCACAAAAATGTTTCAGACAATTTCGGTTGTAGTTTTGTCACAGCCATAAATTATGTTTGAATTTAATGGACATATATTTAATTCACACGCAAGGCAAAACCATAAAATCACCAGTCGTGTGACTGATCTCGATCTAAGGCAGAAAATTTATAATAAATAACTGGTGGACTTTTTGCAACCATATCTGTTTATGCGAGTTCTGATTTTAGAGCGGAGTGGACCTGCAAATTTAAAGTATACCAAATCCGCTCAGTTGGGAAGCTTATTTGAAGCACTAATTACGCTCTTGGATGACCCAGTAGAAAGAACCTCGCGGTTTTATTCGTGTTTTCCTAATACTAGAATGTCCAAGTCCAGGTATACTTACCAGCAGTTAGTTG
Source organism: Cheilosia variabilis (assembly GCA_951230905.1). Lineage (NCBI taxonomy): Eukaryota > Metazoa > Arthropoda > Insecta > Diptera > Syrphidae > Cheilosia > Cheilosia variabilis. Next base: position 35,709,196 of record OX579676.1, read on the forward strand.
AAGTTTGAAAGGGTGGATATTGAATTAATAAAATATGTTCCCACTGAAATTCATTTTCGAACTATGTAAAGGGTTTTCCAATACGAGGTGTTATTTTGGTATTCAAAGAAAAATGTAATTTTTTGAGATAAATGATCGGATGTTTATGTCATAATAAAGAGGAAGGTATGTCGTTAATAATGAAAAACAACATCAGCCAAATGGCCACCACGAGCACGCATACAGGACCATATCCTTTTCATGAAATTTTCCATAACCAAATCGCAAAGTGGCTGGCCTACATATGTCCACGATAGCCTCACGAATTTTATCTTTGAGGTCTTGAATCGACACTGGGCTGTTGGCGTAGACCTTATCTTTCACGTGGCCCCAAAGGAAGAAGTCGCAAGGTGTTAAATCACAAGATCTCGGTGGCCAATTGTGATCACCTCTTCGAGAGATAACACGGTCCGGAAACTTTTCCCGTAAAAGATCAATCGTTTCGTTGCTTGTGTGGCACCTAGCGCCGTCTTGTTGAAAGTAAACGTTGTCCAGATCAATACCATCCAACTCCGAGTGACAGCTACCAAAATAGCGGGTCATTCACAATAACACCTCTTATTGGAAAGCCCTTATTTACAAAGGGTAGATTTTTTTTAAAGATTTAAGTGGTTTTTTAACCCAGTTTCGTGCTGGAAAATCATTTCAGTTAATACGCTGTCATAAGCAATTTTTACAGCTAATAAATAGGCATCAGCTTTCAGCTATAAAAAGACCCTGACAGGACAGGAAGAGATCGTTCATTCAATGAAAAACCAGTTCCAACACCCAGTACTGAAGCTGGCTTGGCTTTAAAAAAAATTTGAGAACAACAAAGGTGCAGGTTCTGATAGTTTAACAGCGGAGTTTTTCAAATACGGTGGGGGTGTTTTGGTAGGGCGCATTCACCAAATCAACCATTTATGGGTGAAAAGATGTATGCTTGATGACAGGACTATCGGCTCCATTATGCCCTATCTACAAAAAAGGCGATCCTATGTTTTGCAAGATCTAATGGAGCATATCCCCGCTTAAGATCGTATCCAACAAACTGCATTTGAATGTCTCAAGCTGTTCTGAAACGCACTAATCGACTCGAACCAGTTCGGGCAGATCGAATATAGATTTTCACACTGAGGCAAATCCTGGAAAAGACCGGCGAATCTTAAAGCCGAAACTTACAATGTTTTTATCGACTTCAAAGAAGCATTATGATACAATTCATCGGAAAATCTTCCAATACGAGAAGATAAGGAAGACCGAACCTCTATTTCAAAGATCAAGCCAATCGCGGATAGTAGATAACTGGAAACAGCGTGGATCGCAGAGGATGTCTCAGGCAGGCCTTTTTCAAGCGTCGGGAGCCCATTAAGTAAGAAAGTAAGCAACTCTTACTAACCGTAATGTCCTTTGCCAACAGTATAACAAATAAGAAGGAATGCCCCAATTAATTTAGTCCAAATCCAGACTATTTTGTGTGTATATTCGTTAAATTCCATTTTTTCAATTTCTCACATCGCTTCCCTTGTTGCGCCCCTATTGTGTGTAGCACAAAAAATCGTCTGACCCACATAACTCGTATAATGTACGTGGAGCTGCTACTGCCCAGGGGCCGAAACAATCAATTTTGTTGTCTCTCATGTATTTCAAAATACAGTCCTGCGAATTGTGTGTTTCGTCGTCCACAACAAACTAAGTATAGGTTTTGGCCTTAAGCAAGAAAATATGACTAGCTATAATTCCTTTGCGTTTTTTTACTTGTTCTACCTACCGACATGTTTCTCATTTACTCGTATCTGGCCTGCATTAAAGTTTCTTTTGTGAGTGGGTACACAATTAGATGCAAAGTTGAATGTTAATACTGAAGTATACCGTCCCCAACAACTACTGACAGGTGTTTTTGATGTTTTTCAATATTATTGCCAACACGTTTGTGTATGTATTAACCGCACGTTTGTTATGTGCGCGTTGCGTTTTGAATTTTCATCGTTCAAGTGCCTAAATTTGGATTGGATAATGGGCACGTCAGGAAGGGCATTGAAGGTGGTAGGTGCATATTGCATTGACACACTATACATTATAGCGAAGGAGTATGAATAGATTTTGAAACGTTTGGTCAAAAATTGTTTGATAACATCTGAGTGTTGGCGGAGCAAGGAGCGTCAACTTATAGGAAGAGACCTGAAGCTGGTTGGGGCGGCTTGGTATAGTTGGCGTCTCCTCCACCTTCAATGTTTGCTCAAGCAGGAGTGCCTATCAAGCCCCAAGCTGCGGCAAGCAGGAGAGAGTTGCGATCTGTTCGCATTTTTCCCCAATGAAGTTGATGCAGCTCAAAGAGGTTGCAGATGTACATTCCTATATGTTCGGTATTTAAATTTGAAGATAATAGTGTTGGCAACCTGTTCTCTATTGAGCAAAGTAGTACCTACTACCATCAGATAGTCTTCAAATGGGGCCCTACAATGGGGCTTGATGTACCAACAGATATTAAATTCTGGTTTTACATTTTTGAAAGGTATTTTCATATCGTGTTAATGTTGGAAATTTATGCTCTTGTAGTAGGATGGTTGAAAGAAAACAAGATAACTTTTATAATTCAGAACTTAATGGTATTTGATGAATCCAAAAAGACGAAGACGTACAAAATTGTATAAGGTTTTTAGACACTTTAGTTTTATCGTTATTTATAATAATTATTTTTAAATTAGTTTTTTCTACAATCGGACAAAGGTGGCTTCTTCAAGAGAAAAAAAGTAAAAAGGAAAAGGAACATGTCGCTAATGACAGTGTTCTGGTTAGTTCTCGGTTTGCCCATGGTGGCGCTATAAACATTGAGGCGTTATCACAATGTCCTACGCCAAGAAATCACTTATTTGTCTTTCATAATTACTTACAGGTTAAGAAGAAGTAAAATTTTCGTTAAAAAATTTGTTTTTAACCCTACAAGATATGTTAAATGGCGTATAGTAATCTTGTAATAGGAAAAAACTTGGGTATGTCCAACAGTATATTCCGTCAGGTCTAGTCCTCTTTAGCAACGCCTTTGCCATTTTGGTCATGCAACCGGGGCTTGTATTAGGCCTTTTATATTAGATCTAGGTACAAGGTGGGCCTAAAGAAGTCATCCGATGTTGTTTGGCTCTCATTTTTTTCTAAATGAAAAACTTCGATTCTGTTTTTTGATTGTGTTTATTTGAGCCTTTAGAATTTTATTGGTCAAGTCGAGAAAATGATATCGGCCAAATGGGCGCCGTCACAATTGATTGCCATACGGGCTCGTTTTATAGCATTTTTCATCACTTCGGCGAGAACTTCGGGCGACAGATTCTCGCACTCGTGTCGAATGTTGTCCTTGAGGGCTTCTAGGGTCTCGGGCTTGTTCATGTAAGTACGGGACTTCAAAAAACCCAACAAAAAAAGTCTGGAACGGGCGATCTTGCGGGCCAGTGCAAATCGCCAAAACGAGAGATGAGGCGACCCGCGAACGCCGCCTTCAGAATATCAGTTGTGGCTTGCGCAGTATGCCGTAGCTCCGTCCTGTTGGAACCACATGTCCTCCAGTCCTAATTCGTCCAATTGCGGCAAAAAAAAAATCGGTTAACATGGCCCTATAGCGCGCAGCGTCCACTGTTGTCGTTTGACCAGCGGCGTTCTCGAAAAAAATGGCCCGATGACTGCTCCAGCGCACCATGCAGTAACTTTGAGCGGGTGTAATGGCTCCTCGTGCATTACTCGTGGATTTTCGGTGCCCCAGAAGCGATCGTTTTGCTTCTTGACGTACCCGCTGAGGTGGAAATGAGCCACATCGCTCATTATGATTTTGGTCGAAAAATCGTCCACTTCGTCCTCGAGATTGAGGATGGCTTGGGCGTAGGTTACACGCGTTTGGCAGTCGACAGGCAACAGCTGATGCACGGACTGGACTTTGTACGGGAACATGCGCAAGTCTTCGACCAAAATACGACTTAGGGACGACCGGCTGATGGCTAATTGCGAGGCACGGCGTCTGGTCGATGTTTCCGGCGACAGCTCGACACCCTCGTCAACAGCGGCGATATTCTCGGCACAACGGGCGCTCCGGGGCCGGCCACTCTTGGCAACGTCTCGTGTGGTCCCATACTCTTCAAGGTTGGTGGCCAAACGGCGCAGTGTTTGCGGCCATTTGCAAAAATTAGAGCATCTTCCAATAGGGTGATCTCTTTTGGCCCTTGTATATACATATATATATACCTTGTATATAGATCATTTGGGGGTCAATTCTGGCTCTGTGAAAGAGTGAATCGAATAAAAAAAAATCATTTTCACATTCGCTTTCATTTTTTCGATTCACTTAGTACATCAGGTTCTCAATTTTCAATCTCTCACTAAAATCATTCACTAGGTACGTGAAAAAAAATTATTCATATGAAAATTTTTGATGTTTGGTTTCACATTTTCGTAGAACGAGAATCGAAATTGCGGTGAAAGGGTGAAAACATTTTCGTTTCACTTTTTCACAGAATGGGAATTGACCCCTGAATACAGTTATGTATTCAGTATACAGTACAGTGGTAGGTCACGTTTCTTGGAGTTCTTAGACGAAAAGTGTGACTTGAAGCAAATTATCGTTTTCGCGTGATTTCCTTCGTTTTTTGAAACAGCGAAGTACTTTACGTTTGTTTCTTTTTGTTTTTTGCAAAATCCCACCCATTGGTTTCTCGATGAAAATTGTGTGAAACTCGTCACGTAAGCGGAAATGATGCTGGGCTTCGTCGAAGGTGTTTTCGAAAAGGTAGAGGTCTACGCGCGACCCTCGAAAGGTTAAGACATTCGGCGCGCCCACTATCGAATAGTTGTTACTTTGGATCGGCTTACCGAGATCCAGAAAGCGACATCTGCACTCTTTCTTTTTTTATTTAAACACTGCGCTCCCGAACTTCAAAGGACTGCGACCTAATAAAGAACATATAAACGGAACGAAATGCAATTGTACTTACATCCCCCATTTTGATTTTGATTCAATTTCAAAACAAACAACATTAATAACCCCGTGAAGGGCTAGTTTAAATCTTGATTCATGTTGGTCAAATTATTCACAGTGGCTGGGAGAGCGTGAAACGGTATACCCTGGCCAAGCCAATTAAGAAGAAATCCAACACCGTATTTCACTGAAACAATTCAATCTCGGCAGCAAAGTGATTAGAACACCAGATTTTGCCATTTAATTGCCCAATAAATCTCCACTAATCACCTTCAGATTTTACCAACAGAATACCATCCCCTGTCAGTGCTGTAATTATGTTTGCCAAGTCGAATCCATAAAGGAGCACTGTGGCGACTTCTTTCAACGTATACTTAAATCGAATGGAATTTGTCTTTCAAGTTGTTGTCTCCGCCGAGGAGCAAGTTCTTTTCCGGGACTCACAGTTATTGTCCTTGTAGCTCACTTATGATTCTGTCGTGACAATCAAGTGAAGGTCATCTAAAAATTTATGACCAGTGACGAATAAGTACTTTATCCCAGCCCACCTACACACTGTCACAGGCAATAACACTTTGAATGGCAGAAACTTCTTCCTCCGCATGTTCCAGGATAAAGCACAATTACCATCCGCTAGGAAATGGAATGCTTAGCGCAATCAAAAGTATATACATATTTACTAAAATGACAAATATAAACATAATTAAGACTTTGATATCGTCTTCTGTGCATTGGCGTCCGTCTTCATCGTTTAACCTTCGAGCTGTTTAATTTTTAATTTTATTCCTTCTATCCTTGGAGTGACTTCCGCTTGGCCTGGTGCAAACATGAAAGTAAGCACATGAGCTGTTTTGTGCTTTTTGGATATTGCTATGCTAGGCGTACGTAGAATTGTTGACTGTAAAAGTGGAACGCAGTCCCCAGTCAGACCCGCGTCCTCTTTATACTTTTGTGTGAGGGAATGTGCGCTGATGTGCCGCACAACAGGTCAGCTACAGGCGTTGTTTTCATTTTATTTCAGCTGAAAACAAGTTAGCGCATTGTAATTACACACACTTCAAGGAAAACTAAAGCACCTCGAAATATAAAGACCAGAACGTCACGGTACTGGGTGGATGGACAGCAAAAAATAATAACTGCTTTGACTTGCAGATTTTCAATGGTCGTCGGTTCTTCCGCTTCAGAGGTTTCCTTGTACCTATACCGCCAAATATTATGACCGTAAGTATACATTTTTTTGTGCTGGCAGTGGCACACAGAAGTTGGTTATTGATTTTTCATGGTGACCTGTCGAAGGACGAAAGCCGCCAGACCCAGAAGTAGTTGTTACCAGCTGTTAACCGTTAATGGAGCATAAAGGAGGATATTCTGCAGCTTTATACTTGGCCGGAGAGTGAAGCATTTTTGTGTCAACCCTTCGTTTGGTAAATATTCAATTTGTTGGAGACATTGGTCGATTTGGTAGGAGTGTCGTCCTCTCCTGGTTTTGGGTATACGGTATGGGTTTAATTTGTATGGCAGAGTACTTATCTTATAGATACATGTGATTGCAGGAAATTCTGTTTGAATCCTCGATTGAGGGCTATATGGCATCCACTGGGGTGGAAAAAAAGAACGAGAGGATTTCCCCTATAAATCCTAGAAATTGATTGTATGTTTAATGGACGGGGGAAGTGGGAGTTGGGCGGCAACAGGAATATGGAGCATAACTAGAATGTCCCAACGGTTGAGCAAATATATATCTACAAACTGCATTTGTAGATATTGTGAGGGCACTTATCGTTCATCATTTCCAGAAGCTACGGCAAATATTGAAAGGATGAATTTTCCACTGAAAAGGAGGTCACATAGCCATATAGTGAGTTTTGGCTCTGATTGTGAGAGATGTAGGGTATCACCGGACGGGCTGCAGACATTTTATATATAGACCAAACCGAACCGTCTCTCATCTAATAGGTGAAGGAATTTGTAAGCTGAAACCGACATAGTCCCTCGAAAATGCTCAGTATTCACTGTTCGGTACCACGATGATTTATCTTTTATTTATGTGGGTCAAAATGAAAACAGTGACGTCTTGGTAAAAATACTCACAACTTGAATATAATATACTAGGTATGCGAGCGGCTTCAAATGGATATAACAAAACTAGGTATGAAAAGGCGTTAATTATTGGCTCAGGTAAACCGCGGACAGGCTTTTCGACGACCGACTATGAAATAACTTTCAACTGACTCAAACTAAAATTGAAACAATGAGCGAGGGTGAGTGAAAAAGGAGGCAGTTCGAGGAAAATGAGACGGTGGCGTGGTGAAAAGGCCTCTTTTCACAGTGGCTATACCAGTGACCAGTGTTGTTGGAGAGAAATATTATAAAGTAGTACTGCAGCCAAAAAAGGGGAGTTTTTCAAAAAAAATAGAAGTACATATACATTTTTTAGCCATCGAAAATAAATGTGGGTACAAACATTTTTTTTTAACTAGGTATTTACAAAAAAAATCATAAAACAAAAGTTCGGTTAATGGATTTTTGTCGATTTCCTTAAGAAGACAAAATCACTCAACCATCCTTGACGAAACATTTGCGGGCGATTTTTGCTTTTTTTATTTTTGAAGATGTTTAAGGTGCATCAGCATTAGAAGTCTTAACATGGTCGGTTCTTTTGCTTTTACCAATTTAGATTTGGTCGATGTATTTCAACAGCAAATGCTTTTTCAGCAGAAAGCTCAATATCGGTGGCTCTTTCACAAATTGATTTTGGTGCTAAATTTATAGGAACAGCAGCAGACTCACTTGTTTTAGAGCCCCCAGCAGCACAAGACATATTTACAGCTGATTTTACCTTTACCGCCACCAAGGAATATAATTTCGCTTACCTAATACCTGTACTAGAAGTTTACTTTGATTTATTCTAATAGGAATAAAAATATTTTAAGCATTAATTTAACAAATCTTTTCATTTTATTGAACTATCCATAAAAATTCACGGAGTTCAAACAAAATGGCAGAACCGCCAGCCATACCCAAATCATACTGAGACCCCCAACTCGCAATCCTCTTGCCGCTGCCCCCCCCCCCCCCCCAATTTTCTCTCAAATTCCACCACTTTTTTCCCTATCGGTGTAGTGTGAATAAGAATCAATAACAATACTTAGCATTTTCCACCCCATAAAAATATAGCTTGTAGGCAAGTAACGGAAAATTGGCCGAGATTGGGGGTCTCAGTATGATAACAATAAAATAAATACCGAACTGACAGATGAAAATCGCATGAAGCCAACGAAAAACAAAAACAAACTAGAAAGAGGAAAATTTGCTTTTTGACGACAGTTGCCAAATTTGCATTAAATTTGAGGTAAATTAAATTTATTAAGGTTGAAATTACACTTTGCTGCAAGTGTAAGATATTTTAGGTTTTTTAAAAGAAAATAGGAGTACGAATGTGAAAGGAGGAGTACGGGAGTACGGAGTGTTGAAAGTAGTACAATAGTCCTATGGGAGTACTTTTGGCAGTACTGCCAGTGACTGCATAAAAACTTCTGCATTTTTGCCATAATTTGCTTCATAATGGCCGTAGTCGGTGCGGTCTGCGGTGAGTTATGAAGCGAAACAAGGGAACTGACCTGAACTTGTGGGGGCTTGTAATAAATGAGATCATATTTCTCAGATGAGGACAATCAATGTTTCCATTCAGTTATTAAAGAGTTTATTGCAGCGACTTCACTTATTTTAGGCTGCATCTATGAATATTTTTTGATGCACGTTAGGTGGTCCGGGGCAGGAATCGATGCAGACGCCGAAGGTCAAAACCAATACACAAACCTTCAATGTGCTTTTCCAATTTATGGGGTTTTGCATAGAAAACATGTGGTATAGAATGTGGCATAGCAAAAAATGTTTGGCCTTACTCTTTTTAAAGTAAAAGTAAAACTTCTTAACGAACGCTTCACTTGGGGAGTAAGCTGGTGAATGCGTGACGAGAGCGTTACCAAAAGCGTGATCGGGCGAGGCTAACGGAAGTTGAGATGGAGATATAAGTTAGTGAAGATAGAAAAATAGAAAGAGAGAGCTACGTTTCTTATATTACTGTAGGGGCAAGAGAGATAGGTGTGAAAACACATTTTCTTTCCCTCCTTCTCTCACAGCCAGTTACGTTTCGTATATCTAAGACACAGTTCAGGCCTATTGTCTGTATCACATTGTAGGAGCAAGAGAGAGCAGTGTGCGCGCACATTTTCTTTCTCTCTTCCTCTCATAGCCAGCGCATGAAATATATATAAATATAACTCTGTCAGTGGCTTGTTTGCGACATATGTACACATACATAAATATAAATGGAGCTAAAGAAGTTTTACTTCAGTCGTGTTGTCTAAAGCACAGTGAAATGTTCCATTGTAGGTACATGGCTGTAGTGTGGGATCAGATCCCTGAAAAAGAACGCATTTTTTTCTCACGAAGCTTTTATGTTTCAGATTTCATGTATTTTATGTTCATTGAGGGCGACACTCCCTTGACCCGACGCGGATAAGTAGATCACAAATTTTTATTTATCTGACTCCCTAAGACGGATAAAGAGAACCTCAACTGCTAAATAGCTTGACTCTTTATTTTCTTGACCGCATTTTCCTCAAAAGACACACCAACCAACTGAATTTTTGTTAATTTTTATTATTTTAGTCTAAAAATTCAGTTGGTTCGTTTTTCTATCTTGTAAAATAAAAATATCGTTTGCTTCACCTTTACTGGAAGCGAGTTTTTACTGCATATCGCGCTGGAAAATTGTTTGCCAAAGTGTTGCAAAGGCTTTGCAGAGTACTGTGGTACAGTAAATAATTAGTGGAATCAGCTGCGTGGTTTTGGTCTGGGCTCAAGCCGTGCGTGCTACAACTGTCTGTGTTTGGAGAAGGCATATACAACTTGCGGTTCGAGTTTTACTCTGAAGTACCTACCTACGAGTATAATGTAGGAGAACGTCATTTGTTCGAGGTCATTTCAAGAATTCTAAAAGCCGTGCTTACAGCAATCCACTTAAGCGGTATCATACGGTGGAGTTTGACTTTGTCAGGGGTTTGTTATGTTTTCTCTTCTTTTCAATATGGGATGATGGAAAAGTGCAGGGTTGGTAAAAACTTTTCAAATTTGGGAGACTTTCCATACATCCACTTGCCTTCCCAGACTGAATCTAAGAGTTTGGACTTTGAAGTCGCCTGTGTTGTGGTTGCTGCAAGGGAAAAAATAGAAATTCTTAAATGAACTCTGCATAATGAAAGTGGAGCCTCATTGAAGCAGGTGGAAAAGTGAAAAAGTAATTTAGTAGTTTAGTAGTAAGAATTTTTTCACAAGAACCTAGTGTTAAATTTATCTTATCAAGCTGTATAATTTTTCAGACAAGGTCCTAAGACTATTTTTTTATTTGGTAGATATAATGGCTGCAGGAAAAAAGGCCACAAAAGAGAAAATGAAAGAAGGCCCCAAATTTGGGGTGCTATTTCATAATGAAATAATACCCCAATTTCAAATATGGAATAAGGCCCAACTGCGATGAAATAAGGCCCTAAAACAAATTAAATAAGACCCCAAATTTGAGGTTTTATTTCATAATGACATTTTTTTAAAAGTCGTTGTTGTTGTTTTCTGTATACATTTTTGGGGCCTTATTTAATTTTTTTGTTGGGGCCTTATTTTGCAGAGCATAATCAAGTTGTCTGTCTTATATTCGGTATGTGTTACAACTTTTATACAGGCTGTGGCAACATTACTTTTTTTTAACGGGAGCAGTCTCATTTCATAGTCTTGTTTCCTCCCAAGTGCCCCTGTGCCGTCGCGGCCGACTTTTTAAATCCACGTTCTGTGATCTGTGATTGCTATGCAGCGCTCTTTCAAATATCGCTTAAGCCCTAGAGCCTATAGAAAGATAATCTACGTCCACGAGACGTATAGTGCAGGAAAATTTTCTGATATCTTTTGAATTCTGAACCGCAGCGCGTTGACTGTCTCAACTAACTCAGTCGATACCCGGAGCTTGCACGAGACGGTAGTGATGACGCGTTAAGTATACCCACAATAACCGGTTATAGCCACGTCGTACGTCCGGGAGACGTATGATTATCTTTTATGAAACTTTTTGAAACGTGTGTCATGAGTGCACCTAATATAATCATTTGTGATTTAAAATTACTAAGACTTATAATTAACGTTAACTTTAGCAAGAGGTGCAAATTAAGCAAATATTAAGACTGAAAGTCAATTTTAAGGTTCCTAAAAAAGTTTTTTTTTGTTTATTTGCAAAGAAGTTTGCACTTTTTGTTTAAATTGTTTAAATTAAACTTTTTTATATAAAATCATTAATTTATTTTTTTGAATAGTATCTATATAATTAAATAAAATAATTATAAATAATCAGAATTAATTATTAATTAAATACACTAATTAAATAGTTAAATAAATAATTAAATTATAATGTGATTATCTTTTACGCTATTTATTTTACGATTATCTTTCTAGGGTTATTATAGCCTCATTGAGCTCTGCTTCAGGCTGGAAATTAATTCAAATAGATGGACTACCTTCAGACAAACTGCAAATTTGACCAGGCGATGAACTGGGGTCTCTCGACCCAATCAGATCCCCTGATCAGAACATTTAGAGCTTCAATCTTGCATACCTAACTTGGTGGATGTTAGTTTGCTTATGGCGAAGCAGTTGTAAGTTTCGCATCTCATACGTCTGCTCGATTTGCTTGTGCTTTTAAAAAAAAAAATTATTTAAAGTCGCACCCCAAACGGGCAGAGGTGCAAGACAGGGCCTTCACCGCTGCCGCGAAGAGCTCAAGGTTCTTTGCTCGCAGCATATCACGAATCTCTGCTGGGTCCCTGGACACAGAGACAAGACCGGTAATGAGAGGGCGGATGAGCTGGCGAGAAAGGGGTCCGCAATGGATCTTGATAAAGCACTTCAATCGATCAAGCCACCACTTTGCAATTTCAGAGAGCGGGTGGAAAACAAAATTCGAATGAAAACCAACAACAGGTGGAAAGAACTCACTACCTGCGAAAATTCACGGAAGCTTTGGCCAGAATATAACAGTAGCCGGGCCAACAAGCTATTACAGTTTGACAGGTCATCGCTATCAAAGTTAGTAGGGGCTCTAACTGGTCATAACTTCCTAAGAAACCACGCAATGAAACTAAATCTCAAAGATGACGACATATGTAGAGGCTGCTGAGACGAGGAGGTCCACGAGGACACACCTCACTTCCTCTGTCATTGACACATTGAACATTTGGAAGCTATTACTTCCATGACTTACAAGAACTTTCTGATGTCTCACTGTCTGATCTTTATAGGTTTTTGAGGACATCGGGATGGCTAGACAGCGTCTATTAACCACAAGGAGGAGGGATCGAGGAGCACCGATGCAACGCCAACGGTCGACCCCAACAAGGGCATCACAAAGGGTCCACAAGGACCTAAGTGGGGAAGCGCAGGGTTGTCCCTGCTCTGCCCACCCATTTACCTAACCAAACCTAAGACAAGGCCTTGGGTGCTAGGTTGAGGCAACTATTTACTTCATTTAGTGACCCGAGTAGGTTTGTCAATCAGCAACACAGTTTGATAAATATTTCTCTGATTATTGTCATCACTTCGCAACATGACCACAAATTGAAATCTCGGAACTAGCAACCGTATTTATGTTGAATTTACTATTTTGTTAATAAAACTTTATAGGTTCAAGCAATGCAATGAAAGCCCCCAAAAATAAAAGCCGGTGGCATATAAGAACCGGCATGGCTGGTCAAAATCAAAATCAATATTTTCATTCACCGTCCATTTGTTTGTATCTGCTTATTGAGAGCTGAAAATTCACTAGCACGAGGCACAGTTTAAGGAAATTTGTTAAGAAATAGAATCTTCCTACCACTCGGCAAGTTTAAGATTTCTGTTTGACGGTTGGAAAATACTTCAGTCGTTCAATGCTTACGAAGTAATTCTAGTTCTACAAACTGTATATTCCGCCACGACGACTCTTCTATTCCAGCATGTGACAACAAGGGTTAATGTTTTATCGCTACCACCTAAAGTTTGTGACAAAAATCAACTTAAATCCATTCACAACAGATCCACAGAGAAAATCTCAATGACTGCGGAATGCGGCCACAAATCTTGCTTTAACTGTTAAACTATTTGCGATAAATTTATTAGATTAAGTTGCAAAATTCAAATCCCACATAAGCCACTCGGAGCGGCATCGTCACTTATCTCGCACTCATAAAACAAATATATCCCCCAAAAATGTAAATGAAGATTAAGGGCAATTAATTCCCCCTTCTGCGTTGTGCCAATCTGTCTACGATATCCAAGTCCCGACAACTATTTCACATTCAGCTGGCGAACTACAGCTAACATGCACTCCCCATAACAACTACAGTCCTTTGCGGGAAATTTATTTGCGAATATAAAATATTTCAATTCATAAATCAAACGGGTAAAGTATGGCAAGAACTTATTTTTGTGTAGAGATTAATGATTTCCAACGTACAACGGTTCTGCGTGTCACACAGATAGACATACCCGCCAACAGACAACCGAGAACCCCTATGGCAAATGCCAAGAAATTTGTTTGCAGAATAACTAAGTGAAATTATTCTTTAATTGCATCCACCCCAACTGATTTATTATGTCTCCTCCAAGGGAACCATTCGTGAACCAACAAACAAATGAATGAATGGAGTGTACAAAGTGCAGCACGAGAAAGAACAACACGTCAGGAGAGCGAAAATTTTCACTTGGAAAACTAAAGCGCAAAAGTTTTGTGTGCAAATCATTAGAAAAACAGCAGCCATACCTACTCGTATAGCTGTGGTGGTTGCAGACGCGGTTAAAGTGAGCAGATACGTTCCTCTCCCATTGCGCTGAAACAACCTGTACCATATATATGGAGACTGTATTTTAATCCTTGTCGCATCGTCTAATGTTAACGAGTTTAAGAGTTTAATGCTTGTGAAGTTTCCGCCTTCCGTTGTTATCACCAAAATTCACTTTTCGCCTCGTCGGGGCTGATGTTCTAAGATCGAAATAATTTTTATTTGTATCACATAGCGCTCGAGGGAGAAGGAAGATCTCGCCCTGGAAGAAACCATCCTCGATTCAATTCGCCCATTTCCTTGATTGCAAGAACCCACCCCCTTCGCACGCCGCTACACACTTGCGAGTGTTGAGTGAGAAAGTTTTCCTTCACAAACATTCTACGTCAAGGATGTTTGTCTAATGCTTTGCTAACTCAAATACCAATTGTATCCCGTCTTGTTGGAAAGCTCGGATTTAAGCGAGCGCGCACACATCACTAGCTCGCACGTACAGCAGACAGCTCCGACCAGATTTTCAGAGCAACGGGGACGGGAAATCCGGTAAGACTAACAAAAATGTTCAACGACTTTGTTTGTTGGTTTTGTGATGTTGGAATTTTGCTGATTTCGCTTCAATCACATCATAACTTATTTGAGAAAGTTTCTGTTGTTAGACAACTGAGTGCCTAGCGTGTGTGGGCTGTAGGGGGTATTCGCATAAGGCATAAGCCTACCACACTTTCCATGGCGTAAGTATTTTCATGTGGACTTTTTCATAAACTCAACTTTTCAATCAATATTGATTTAATCCTTACTGTAGAAATGTGTGTCGAGAGAATGTTCACAGGTAGGTAGGTAGCGTGGGTGGGATGAATAGAGGAAAAACTTACTCGGAATTGAATTGAATTTGACAGTGTCGTCGTGGCAGTGGGAGCGGCTCCGATTTGGTAAAAGTTTCCTGTGTATCCTGTATATTTTCTCTCTCGTGGGCGTGCACACAGATGAGAATACACCTGCCGTCCTACCTAGTCAAACTTAGGGCGAAGTTAAGTGTAGTCTAATTGATTTCCATTTATATATTAACGTTGGGGACGTGATTTATGGCAGAGACTTTTCCAACCTAGCCGTAGGTGGATTAAGATATCAACTTCTGAGATAGAGTTTATTTGAGGCTCTATCGATTCGACTCGAGCAAGTATTTCACAATCTTTCGCTGGCAAACATTCGTACTTTTTGACTGAATATAAAGGGTGATTTTTTAGCTGGTTTGGTTTTGGCAACACTGGTTTTGACAGCTGACGTGTGTTTAGTACCTTGTGTCACTGTCAAACAGCTTCAGTTTGGTTTGCAATTTAACCATGGATCGTCTTACAAATGAACAACGCTTGCAAATTATTGAATTTTACTATCAAAATTCGTGCTCGGTTCGAAATGTTCATCGCGCGCTGCTTCCATTTTATGATCGGCATTCTCGACCTTCTGAGCAGTCTATTCGGAAGATTGTGACCAAATTTCGCACCAAATTTACTTTGTTGGACATTAAACCACCAACACGTTTACGTACTGTGCGTAGTGAAGAAAATATTGCGGCCGTATCAGCTAGTGTGACAGAAGACCGCGAAATGTCGATTCGGCGCCGTTCCCAGCAGTTAGGCCTTTGTTACAGCACTACGTGGAAAATTTTGCGGAAGGATTTGGGCGTAAAGCCTTTTAAGATACAGCTGGTGCAAGAACTAAAGCCAGCCGACCTACCACAACGCCGAATTTTTGGTGAATGGGCTCTTGGAAAGCTGGCCGAGGATCCGCTTTTTTATCGAAAAATTGTGTTCAGCGATGAGGCTCATTTTTGGTTGAATGGGTACGTAAATAAGCAAAATTGCCGCATTTGGAGTGAAGATCAGCCAGAAGCATTGCAACAGCTACCAATGCATCCCGAAAAAGCCACTGTTTGGTGCGGTTTATGGGCCGGCGGCATTATTGGGCCATATTTCTTCAAAGATGATGCGAATCGCAGCGTTACTGTCAATGGTGAACGCTACCGAGCGATGATAACAAACTTTTTTTTGCCCGAAATGGAAGTTCTTGACTTGCATGATATGTGGTTTCAACAAGACGGTGCCACATGCCACACAGCACGCGAAACAATGGCGCAATTGCGAGGCGAGTTTGGTGAACAGTTAATTTCACGTTTCGGGCCGGTCAATTGGCCGCCTAGATCGTGCGATTTGACACCATTAGATTATTTTTGGTGGGGGTATGCCCAGGCTAATGTGTATAGGGACAAGCCGCTTCGATTGACGCACTGGAAGCCAACATCCATGCATTCATTCGTGAGATACCGGCCGATATGTGTGAAAGAGTATGCCAAAATTGGACTCAGCGGATGGGCTACCTGAGACGCAGCCGCGGTCAACATTTGCATGAAATTATCTTTAAACATTAAATTGCAAGGTTCAAACTATCGATTCAAATAAATATTTCATTCATTTTTTCGAATTTTTTGTGTTTTTTTTTTTAAAAAAGTTCTAAGCCTCTTAAAAAATCACCCTTTACAAAGAAAAAGTTACCATTTCATTTCTTGTTGGGGTGTTTAATGGAAAATGAGCCAAGTGTGCGTTAGTGTGGAAAAAATAAATGCTAGCCCTCCATAAATGTATGGCGCCGAAAGTTTCACTTGAATGTTTATGAGTGCTCACTTTATTGTTGTAGATTTTTCTATAGTCATCGGTGACATGAGACTAATAGTTTATTCCAGAAGGATCACCTAGATTTTGAATATAAAATGGTCTCGGTATGTGCGGAGTTTTCTAGTGCACCGTTCTTATAACTAGAATGTAAAACTGCCAATACTGAGCCCCCCAGACAGCAGATATGAATTTGGAGTTAAACTATGTTTGTGTAATACGAATCAAATTCAAAGGGAGCTTATTTCCAACTTTTAGTTGAGGAATAAGGAAAATATGTGAGTACCTATCTACTATATGTTTATTGATATCGAACTTTACACCGACACTGACCTAGTTGGAAAAGTGTAAAACCCTAATAGGGCCGGTCTGTTCACAGCTGGTCAAATCGTTGGTTACCATCGATTTAGTTTAACCGATAATTACAAATCAGTGATAATCAATGAGTGTTTGTTCACCAAACCATAGACTTGCGACAAATCGTTCCATTTTCCAGTTCATTTGTCAAGTCAGTGATTAGCTAAATCTGAGGCTACATTTTTTTTGGCTCCTTGTGTTTTAGTCTAGGTAATAAAGGGTTTTCCAATAAGAGGGGTTATTGTGAATGACCCGCTATTTCGGTAGCTGTCACTTTTGAAGCTTTTACTCTTCGACATTTGACAAGTAGAAACTACGCCATTACTAAAAATGGAACGATACACGCTTCAACAACGCATTGAAATAATTAAAGTTCACTACAAAAATGGTGAAAATCTTGCAGTCACAGTTCGCAAAACTAAAGCATTTTTTGGTCGTCGTGAAGCACCTTGTTGGACCGCAATACAGAAATTGGTGGAAAAATTCGAGCTGTTGGGACAAGTTAGTGATGTGAAGAATAAAACCCGTGCACGTCTCTCAATAACAACTGAAAATATTGCTGCTGTAGCCCAAAGTGTTGAAGAAAACCCAGGTTTGTCCATTCCTCGTCGTTCTTTGAAAGTGGGCAGTCCACAAATGTCATGACACCGTATTTTGCATAAAGACTTAAGGGTCTTAAGGGCCTCCACTCCACCTTACGTTATATATAAGTTTATTTATTTTATTATTATTATTATTTATTATACGTCAAAAACTAGTACCTACGAAGTCCCTACAAAATCTTGAATAAACGGAATTACAAATAATCATTGGTTAAATTTCGTTAACCGCGCAAAATTGGCTGGTTATCGATTTCTTGGGTTAACTAACCAAACCGTGGATTCACTGATTAATATTTTTTCTGAACAAACACATTCGATGGCTAGCAGCTGGAATAACCGATGATTAAAGATAACCAAGGCAGAACAAACCGGGCCTTAGACTGATAGATTGTGTAAAAATCTAGCCCGAAGATTCTTCCATTCCGCATCTGCAGGAACAATGCAGTTGACCGGTGGCAGCACACAGAAGTGCAAGGTGACGAGGATGGCCAAATCTTCGATTTAATCCCGAATAAAAAGAGGATCTCCATTCACCCAAAGACTTGACCAACTGAAGTAAGGGTCTGTACCTGATACTATTTATCATGCTGATTTCTGGTGAACTTTTTATAAATGCTCCTTGGATCAAAGACAAAGACCACTACCACTACATCCTAGCTGCCTAATAAAGGGTGGTTTTTTTAGAGGTATAGAACTTTAAGTTGGCAACACTATTTGAACTGGCGGCCATTTTGTCAGCTGTCAAGTGATTTATTTTTAGTTTGGTTTGGCATTTCAACATGAATAGACTGACGCCTGAACAAAGCTTCCAAATTGTGCAAATTTATTTTGAAAATCATGGCTCTGTTCGAAATACATATCGCGCACTACGTCCATTTTACGGTCAACACTCACTTTTGGTTGAATGGATACGTCAAGAAACAAAATTGCCGTATTTGGAGTGATGGTAATCCTCAAGTGCATGTTGAGACACCGTTACATCCACAAAAACTGACTGTTTGGTGTGCTTTATGGGTTGGTGGAATAATTGGTCCGTACTTCTTTAAAAACGATGCTGGCCAGAACGTTAGAGTCAATGGTGACCGCTATAGAGCCATGATTACTGACTTTTTCGTTCATCAATTGAACAACCATGATGTGCAGGAGCTGTGGTTTGAACAAGAAAGCGCAACACGTCACACAGCTCGTGCAACAATTGACCTCCAGATTGGACTACTTCCGAGCCAGCCGTGGCGGTCATATGCCAGATATCATATTGAGATTACAATGCCAGACGATTAACTTTCGAATAAAGTAAGTTTCATGTCAATTTAAAAAAAATCATCTTTGTTTTATTCCATTTCAAAGCTATATACCTCTAAAAAAAAAACACCCTTTATATTTATTTACAAGGCGGCGCAAAAGTAATCCTCCTATCAGAAAATGCTATAAATTTTGCCATTGGCCCCTAATGTCAGTTCTGTTTTGACATTTGTGTAGTAAACACATGCGAAATACACGTTAATAAACAATGTTACGCTACACTGCTCCAGAACGCGGAATATTGGTGACTATTTATTTGAGCAATAATCGGTCGGTGACTTTGGCACAACGTATATTTCGTCGCAGATTTCCTAGCCGTCCAACGCCTACTGGTGAAACACTGCGACGTTTAGCTTTTCGGGCACTGAAAATCCGCGTGTAACCCACGAAGAGCCATTACACCCGCTCAAAGTCACTGTATGGTGTGCTGTTTTCGCTGGATGAGTCATCGGACCTTTTTTCTTCGAAGACGTCGCGGGCCAAACGGTTACTGTGAATGGTAAGCGCTACAGAGCAATGATCAACGAGTTCTTTTTGCCGCAACTTGATGAATTGGGATTGGAAAACATGTGGTTCCAACAGGACGGTGCAACGGCACACACTGCACGTGCCACAACCGATATGCTGAAGGATGCATTTCCCGGGCGCCTAATCGTCCGTTTTGGCGATTTGCACTGGCCAGCAAGATCGCCTGATTTGACCGCTCCAGACTTCTTTTTGTGGGGCTTTTTGAAGTCGCGGGTTTATGTCAGCAAGCCTCAGACTCTTGCAGCTCTTAAAGACAATATCCGTCAAGAATGTGAGGACCTATAGCCGGAAGTTTTGGCCAAAGTGATGGAAAATGCCATAAAAAGGGCTCAAATGACAATCAACTGTGGCGGCGGCCATTTACATGACCTCATATTCTCGACTTGATGTAAAAAAAATTAAAAGACCAAATAAAAATAATCCACAAGAAGAATCAAAGTTTTTCATTTTTTTTTTTTTAAATTACAGCCAAAAAACATCGGAAGGTTATTTTTGCGCCACCTTGTATATACTTACCTCCACTGACTCTAGGCGAAGTTTAAATAATGAAAATTAGCAGATCTACAAAAGTATGTGCATCGGTTTTTATTCGACACACTGATATCCATCATCATCACGTCCTGTAAACATAAATGACATTGTAGAAAAAAAAAAAAACATTATTCAAGCTCCCTTCGGATCAATTTAAATATGAGCGGAAAAACTTGAACCACAAATAGGTACCTACCAACTAAAGCAAATACCCTTTTAGCCAGATTCTCTTTTTCACTATATTTTTTCTGTTAACGCCCAATAGCTAATTGAATTTGCACAACATCCATCAATCCCCTTTCAATTTAGTGAAGACAGTAGAAGATTGGAAAAACTCAAAATACCAGACCAGACCGTTTCACGTTGTATCCATTGGCGACGTGCATGGGGTTTTCAGCGAATTAATTATCATCACTCTCCATTTGTGGGAATTTACCGCAGAAATAAAAAAACCGCTCTGAGGCCAGAAATCAGGGCAAGGAAAAAAATACATAGAACAGCAAAGAGCTTCAG
This sequence comes from Cheilosia variabilis, assembly GCA_951230905.1. Classification (NCBI taxonomy): domain Eukaryota; kingdom Metazoa; phylum Arthropoda; class Insecta; order Diptera; family Syrphidae; genus Cheilosia; species Cheilosia variabilis. The sequence goes on from OX579676.1 coordinate 35,729,534, forward strand.
CAAAAAAAAAAAAAAACTAATTGCATGCCAAACGGTGGATCCTCTGCCAGCAAAAAGGATTCTTTTGACCGCGTTTTTACACCGGTTTCCGGGTTGTCTTTCATCAGTAACCAAACGACTATGATACAAAAGTATATCCACATAAAAAAGTGTTTCCGTGAAGAAAGAAGAAAAAAAACTCCAGAGAAACGAGAACAAAAAAAAAAACTCTATCGCCAATTCTTATAGAGAGGAAAATATGCAAAAGCAACACGCCATCATTAACATTTTCTTCTGTATACTTTGGCGATATTAAACACTGATTATAGGGATAATGCGTGGGAATAGAATGAGTTTCGTTTCGGTTTAAGCAATATTCAAGGAAAAGCGAACAGCCTCGCTCTATTAGTCCACCCAACCTCAATCGGCCTAATCCTCTTGCTGTGGTTCCATCCCGAAATTAATTTCTTATGTCCTGCAACAAGATAAATGATTTGGTGCTGTAATAGAAATGCTAGTACATAATTTAGGGACAAAGCCCACAGACCCAGTTCATAGAAGAAAAAGGTTAAAAGGACGAACAGACTCGCCAACTTATAGCTGAAGGGATAGCTTCGAGAGAACCACCCAAAAAAAAAATACCCCCTCCCCCCAACCAGTTAATATATTCTTTTTTTAATTAAGCGGAAATAACTTTTGACGTCAAAGGAAAATTAAAAACAAAATCAAATATAGTGGATATACGAGACACGACCGCATAATGTGCGAAAAGAAAAACGAAAACGGAAATGACATGGTGATATTTTATTCTGCGAAAATTAATTCATTTACGATGCGGAATTTTCGGGTTTCGGTTTTTTTTTGTTTTTTTAATTTTTCGCTAATCCCCCTTTTGGGACGAAACAAATTGTTTTTTTTTAATTAAATTCCCGTAATACGCAGATAAGTGCTTGCGCTTGGTGGGCCTGGACATCCTTGTGGGGATGTTATCGGTCGTCGCAAACTCCCCAAAAGTTAGTTCAAATGGGGGGAACTAAGGAATTTAGCATGTGTTTTATGACTTTTTAATTTTGTGATGCTCTCGCAATTGAAACGCAAGTATAATTAACAGGCAACGGGTGAGAGACAACCATTGAAACTGTCAAGTTAATTTCATGTGAAAGTTTCCTAAACTTATGCAGATAGCTTAATAGATTAGGATGTTTTGCCAATTGAATTTTTATATCGACGTTGGATAGATTTGTGACTTGTGAGTGGAAATTGGGGTAGCACACGTGTATTTCTTATATCACTGACACGGCTGCATTTCAAATTTAACTACAGTGGAGGAAATTTAGGTAGCTTCTGGCAAACTGACACGGCTTGTGATATTTATGTCCAAGTACGACTGGGGGGAATTTGCCAATTTAATTGCACTACCAATGACTCCAACCTGTAGCGTGTTTCCAGTCGTGAAGAAAGAGAAAAGAAGAAAAAAGCTGACGAACTGTCCGAAACATCCCTTTGCAGTATTTGAATCCATCTGCGTTTTTTCTTGATTTGTCTGTAAGTATGCCTACAAAAGACTGGGGACACATTAAACGGAGGTATGCAATACCTGGGGGAACATTCACGGAAAGAATTGAAAATCAGCAATTGCAAAATTTTGAGTTGCAATTTACGAAATATATATTTCTCGCAAATCACAACGATATTTGCATGGATTGATACAAAAATTCGTAATTTGACATTGAAAACGGCGGAGAATACAAAATTCTGTTTATTGAAATTTACGATTAGAAGTATCAATTCGAGCTTCTTTTATTTGTAGTAATTTGCGAGACTTTTGGCGGAATTTACCACTCCAATAGGTCAATTTCTCAAACACCACTTTACAATCTCAAATTGCAAAAAATATTTGGTGAAGAAAACAGGTTAAATGATAAATTAATCCCAAAAAGGATATTAATCTACCTATTCATGATATCAAAAACATTTAAGGCTGCCTAACACAGGTCACTCACGGAAAGAATTTTAGGATCAAATCAAGAAAAATAAGCGCAAAATCACGAAAAGTTTGTCTAGTTTTAGACCTTAGCTAAGGATTTAGTAATTCACGACTTTTTATTCGCAATTCTAGAAATTGTACGAAGTGAAGATATTGACCCTCAAAAGTCGTGAATCAATACTTTTCATTATCAATAATGCGATCAAACGAAATACATATTGCCATAACCGATCGCAATTTGACACAAATAGTTATCAATTTGATATTACATGGATTGTAAATTGCAAGAACAATTCGTAAATTACCACTTTTCTGGTGTAAATTACGATTTCCTCCCTTAGCAAATTACAACCATTTAGTCTTGAATTGCAACTCAATAGTGGTGATTTGCGAACTAATAGCGGTAGATTTACTACTTCAGTAGTTGCAATTTACAAATTTTCAATCGTAAATTGCAACTTATTTTTTATCATTTTGCAAATCATATTTAGCAATTTACGTTTCTTGAGTAGTGATTTGAGGCATCACCGTATTAAATTGAAAATGTTTTATCGTGAAATTAGAAAAATGTATTCTCAATTTACAACTTATATCTTGTAATTTACAAATCAGAATTAGTTGTATTATTGTACATAATATTTTTAGTCGTATTCCTCCTGATTCTTCCAAGAAAATCCTGCGGCGTCATATCGTCCGGAAACAATGGGATTTTTCTGATGAGGTTTTCCGGTTTGTGATAAAATTTAAAATACAAACAAAATATTTAGTTGAACTTGGCATTGATTCGAACCTTTACAATTCTTCTCGATTACATATTTTAGAATCCATTCCAATTTATAGATACTTCTTTTCTAATAGCGAGACGTACATTCTAAAAAAAATACAGATTTATATGCATACTTCGGCATTTTTGGAATTATTCAATAGAAAATATATTCCAGAATGCGTTATAATTAGAAGTACACAACCTATCAATACGAATTAGTTACTACTTTAACTCGACTGCTTTAAGCAAAGATTGAATACCGACTGCCTGTCTCTGCACCGACGCGCATCGTGCACAATGAAGATTCGGCTTCATGATAGCAGCTGTCTATACCACATACATAGATTCATCCATTAAAAAAAGGATTTAAAAGGATTTAGGTACATGGACTATGGGATGTGCATAACAAAATTCCACACATCAGGTAGTTGATTCCATGGAAATTACAAAAAATATTTTGCAATTTACGACTTCTTTACGTCAATATACGTTTTCATTTTAATGTGTTAAATTATTACAAGATTTTATTGATTCATCATTCAGTGTTGGTAAATCACCAAATATTTTTCGCAATTTGAGATTGTGAGGTGGTGTTTGAGAAATTGACCTATTAGAGTAGTAAATTGCGCCAAACAATCTCGCAAATCACTACAAATAAAAGAAGCTCGAATTGATACTTCTAATCGTAAATTGCAACAAACAGAATTTGGTATTCTCCGCCGTTTTCAATGTCAAATTACCAATTTTTGTATCGATCCATGAAAACTTCGTTGTGATTTGCGAGAAATATATAATTCGTAAATTGCAACTCAAAATTTTGCAATTGGTGATTTTCAATTCTTTCCGTGTAGGGTTAACGATACCACCCGAACAGAATGCGTTTAGTATACACTGCGAATTTACAGACCTTTACGGAATTATTACGGAGTTCTTTTACCTCTGTGGAAACAAATTCAGCATGCATCATCACCAGGGCCGGACCAACCATATGTGCAAGATGTGCAAATGCACAGGGCGCCAACTTCTGGGGGCGCATTGCAAGGAAAGAAAGATTAAATAACGCCATTTGCATTGTAAACAAAATGCTTGTTCAAATAAGCCCAAAATAACAACATCCATCACACCTGTGCTGAATTATTTCTAGCACATTAACTCACATTACTTGCAAACTCAAAGTATTGCAAAATACAAAATCTCCCTAGACCTATGCAAGTTCACTTCTTACCTACATAATCTTAAAATAGTCCACCCTGTTCATGAAGGTATATTATATATATATATATTACAAGAGAATCTAGGTAAAAAATCTCAAAATAAAAAATACCTCAACAAAATAAAACGCATTGAAAGTCTAACTCCTGTGTGATGTGGAAAAGACTTGTGCATGTGTGCAAACATAAATAAAGGGCGCTCTCTGTAAATCTTGCACAGGGCGGTAGTTTGGCTGGAGCCGGCACTGATCATCACCGATACTGGAAATGACCCAAATATCTTTCTGACAAATTTTGTAGATAAAGTAGGTCGTCTAGACCGACATTCCTTACATCACCTCGGCGTGTCAAAAGCTAAAAAAACTAACCATTTGCTATTGTCTAAGAGACTTTTGAGGTGTCTATAGAACGTGTGCTTATCCCCAAGATCTTTATTTCAACTACTAGATGGTCAGAGAAGGAAACCCTTTTCATTGAAACACAAACCTATAATTCAAACCAAACCACTTCCTACTAACTTCATGACAATAAAGATCGCTGCAACAAGCTAACGATGTGACACTGATACCTGAAACCAACACCATCCACCTACACAAAGTAAACCAATTAACTTCTGTGCGCGTTTTTGCCTACATCTTTAGCCGCCACCACATCCTGCACTTACAACACCTAATCCCTTGAATTGTCACCCAACACCAACCCACTCAGTTAAAATGTACACCAAAAAAAAAAAACAGGAAGTTGTTGGCGACAACAAGAAAAAAACCCCAAACCATCCAAGAGGGAAGAGGTTGAAGACAAATCCAAAGAAATGGCATACCCATCAATGAGCCGAGCAGAAGCAGTCTACCCTACAATTACACTCGTACAAGATACGACTTCGCAAGGAAGGCAGAAAAACCCTTGGCTTGGCTAATGATTTGAATTTTTTTTGTCTCTTATTAATAGCATTTTGTATTTGTGTATGCCGGGAATTAATCGAATTAGAAAATTGAGGTTATTTAGAGGGAAATTAAGTGAAGCTCGATAATTGAATTTTCAGACAAAGTTCATTCGATGTGCAAGGACCTGCAAGTACTTTGCCAGTATAGAGCGCAAACAAAGTACGAAATAAATGCGAAGCGTTGGCAAAGAGGGTGAAGTTGGAAATTCTATACTTTAAACTTCGTCATAGTCATCTCAGGCGCATCCATCAGATGGGAGGAAATCGTTTACATCATTTACTTCCTCGTGGGTTGTGTGTCGATGGATATCATCATCGTTTTTCTTTGGTTTTGGTATGCGATTCCGCCGCCAACATAAGGATTGAATGATTGAGATTTAATTTTCCAAAGAAGAGAAACCGCTTCAGGATATACGGAGAATCCGTCCTAATTGAACGGTAATTTGAAGGTAAGAAATGAATAATGAACCTTCCCTATTCGGAAGATGCGAGTATGAGTTTCTAGAGAATTCCTTTTCGGCATTGGTGGAAAAATTTTCAATGGATTTTTAATTGAATTCTGTTTGTTTTTGGGAAGAATTTTTCATACCCATTTGATCCTTTGAGCGGGAACGGGAACTTTTGTTCTATTACGCTCTGAGTTTGAGAGGGTGGAATGCCTTATTAAAACCGCACTTGGTTGGCGTTAGATTTGAGATTAAGTGAATAGATAATAAAGGTTAAGGAGTATTTCGGATCACCAGCAAGTGCTATATGCAAATTGAACCGCAACCATCGAATACAATCATGTCCTGCCCAAGTGTAAACCAAGGCTGGCTATACAAGGTGGAGGAAAATTAATCACCCTATCGGAAGATGTTATAATTTTTGCAAAAGGCGTCGTACGTCACTCATATTGGACATTTGTGAACTAGAGAGCTGCAGTATAAAATAGACAAGCAAAGGAGCGTAAGGCTAAGGCCATGCACTGAGCGGCAAGCGGCAAAAATCTGAGCGGCAATCTTAAGCGGCAAGTGGCCATTTATTAAGCGGCAATTCTTGAGCGATTAGTTGTGAAAATGTATTTGTTGAGTGCTGCTCGCCGCAGTCTTTTCCAAGAAAGTCATTTTAACATTTACAGAATTATTTTAAGTTTAAAAAAAAAAGAAAATTTTGTGTTCATCCAATAAACCGAAAAAGATCGGGTTATGGCGAATTCCAGCATTTGTATAACAATCTTCAACAACATGAAGACCGATTCAGGCAATGTTTACGAATGTCAATACCAATCATTTGATTTGCTGCTAGAAAAAGCTCGTACCAAAATTACTAAACGAAAGAAAGCAATTTCTGCAGAACAGAGGCTTGTTTTAACATTAAGGTAAATTTGATTATTTATTGCTCCTTTGCTTTTGGTTTGTTTAAAATCAATTTCTGAAACTCTCCTCTGAGCTCTAGATTTTTTGATTTCATTAAATTATTCCCTAATAAACTTTGGCATCATGATTTCTTGCCGCTCAGCACTACACTAAAATAATAGAACAGAATTGAAAGCCGCTCTGAAGCTCAGCGACCGCGTGGCCACAACCTTACAATTTTATATGTTTTAAAGCTTCTGCCGAAATTGGCTTGTTGAACATGTGGTTTCAACAAGACGGTGCAACACACTGCACGAGCCACAATGGATATTGTGAAGGAAGCGTTTCCTGGTCGCGTTATCTCCCGTGGCGATTTGGCATGGCCAGCAAGATCGCCCGATACCATCCCAGACTTCTTTCTTTGCGGCTACTTGAAGTCGCGGGATTATGCCAACAAGCATCAGACATTTGCAGCCCTTAAGGAGAATATTCGACAGGAATGCGAACAGTTATCACCGGAAATCTTGCGGAAAGTCACGGAAAATGTGATAAAACGAGCACAAATGTGCATCAACACTTGATGGATATGAACTTTTCCACTTAACCGACAAAAATGGTAAGGGTCCAAATAAATGTTTCCATCACTCAAAATCATCTTTTTTTTCAAAATCCAAAACTGGATGATTAATTTTGCGCCACTCTGTACTAATGTAATAATATGGAGGACGAGGTTGCAGAACTGTAAGATCGAGTAATGGGCCCTTATCAAAAGCACGGCGTTTATTTCCCTCTGTTTAAGCGAAATAAAAGAGAAGTAAACAAGAAACAAGAAGTCCTCCAATGGCTGATGAGACACCTGGACTGGACGTGTGCTACTATGAATACTTAAATAAACTTTTTTAAAAATATTCAATTTGGTACATTAGGTTTGTAGGAACTAAGTCACTCTTTAAGTAGTTAAACAACGACTACTTTATAAAATAAAAAAAATAAAACTTAACTTACTAATGTAATAGTAATTTCTACTTTAAATATTTTTGATGACCAAAAGCATGATTTTCTAAACTCAAATTATATTATTTGATTTTTAAAATTGCTTCTTTAAAAACAAACATTTATAAAACATATGACTCAAGGAACGTAGTAGGAAATTTGTTGTGCACAAAATTACCAGCTGTTTGAAGGCACCATTTCCGAGCCTTTTTTTTCTTATAACTTTAACAAATTAGAGATTTATGCCTGCAAATAAATAATATGATTAACTAACCTATCCATAGTTATGAACAGAAAATATTTCGAGGTCCACCATCTGTCAAAAGAAGACAATGAGTGCATTCAGTAGATAATTTTTTGAACAAAATAGGTTTACATGGGTGGTGCTGACGCATAAGCAAATGCAATGCTTTCACTCAGAAACAGTAAGGCAGCATTCAAATGAATTGATATCGAGTTCGTATTTTTGGTGCTCCTGTTACCAAAACCAGATAAAAATTACCAAATTTTCAAAACTCCAAAAGCAAAAAAAAAAAAATTACCAAATTTGGTAAAAAATTACCAAATTACCAGTGGCAACCGTGGCTGTATGATATAATATTTTAGTGTCTGCTTGGCGTTCTAATCCACCAGTGTCACCAAGCAAAATTATTAAATAAAAAAAAAACTTTTTTTTGTAATTTAGTTAAAAGTTAAAAATGGCAAATATTTCGTAAAAACTAAGGTTATTTTAAAAGTTATGCGTCTATTTTTCTTACAGTGGATACATTTTGAGTCAATAAAGCACAAATAGTAAGCAACAAGTAAGTAAAGTGAAAACAAACGAAGAACTAATTTGTTCAATGGTTGCGTCTTTAATTATATACTGCGCATTTGAGGGTTAAAATAGGCCTGTTATACAGTGGACGTCCAGTATAAAGAATGATATAATGTTTGATGGCATTCACTATATCGAGCGCGCTCGTTATATTTTTTATACTTTTTTTTTCTAAAAATAAGTCAAAAAATGTGTTTATTTAATGTTAAATTGAATAGATGATGGTCCTGCCATTAAAATACCTCCAGGGTTTTTAATCAAATTTAAATCCACGTTCGTTATATCGGATTGAAAATAGTGAGCACCATTCGTTATATAGAGATACCAATGTAAATATTAAAAGCTTTCGTTAAATTATCGCACATTCGGTATATCGGATATTCGTTATAATGGACGTCCACTGTATCACCAAAAAGATCAGTGATTACCTATGCCATTGCGATAGTGTAATTTCACACCATTCAATCAATTCTTGTAAAGTCGTTGGTCAAGCCAACAATTCGTAAACTAGTCAGGTATCGGAAGTCAATATTCGGTGCGCCATTGGTGAGTTGATCTTGAAGCCCCAAATCTTGAAAGCGTGACACAAAATTATGTCAGTGCAATTTTGTTTCACTTGAAACCATTTCCGAAACTTGATCTCATGAATAATGCATTGCAGTAATTCTTTCTTTCTTTAAGATATTAGGTACCTATTTTAGAAAAAATAAAGCTCCAATAATTTCCCCCTAAGCAAAATTATTCAAGATAAAGGAAAAGTTACAGTAGTTATCCCTGTAACTCCTCAATACAACCACCCATTTAAAGTCATCCTCCCACTTTGACTTTGTTCGACCATGAATAAAGGTTTAATACAGTTTCCCTAAAAACCAAATTAACTAATACATGCGCGAAATTGGGATTTCGTATATAATTACTCTCCAGTATATTCATTTCTGACCTTTTGTTTCATTAATATTGAACCGAAGATCAAAGAATCAGCGATAAAATAAAAATGCCCTTTTTTGCTTTTAATTATCAGTAACCAAAGGCCTTTGAAAAGGGATAATAGAATTACGAAGAAGCAAAGCCTTTTGAAAAAGGACGAGCAAATGTCCAATCATTCACCCAAATCAGCAATCGAATTCAGTGTTTTATTGAAAAAAATATACCACCACCATACAAAAAGACAGGACACAATCAATTTCTCCAACACAACTCCTTTCGGCCGTTTCATTGACAATTCAAATAGCACAAGCGAAGCGGAACATTCATTTCTAATACAACAATACTTCGCCATTTAAACGAGTACCTATATATCTGAAATTTGGTAATTGGACTATCCGAAGACCCGTCATCAATCAGTTTCAGACCAAAAAAGATACAAAATAAAGGGAATATTGAACCCTCTGACCAGGACAGGAACAAGAACAAAGAGTTTTAAATGTTTTCCTTATCATTTTGGTCCTTTTCTATGGATATAAAATTCCTTTTCGAATGTCACACAGTTTATCTTTATCGTATTCCTATGCCTTTGCATCCGGGCAAAGGAAACTGATTGAGCAATATTATAGAGAGACTTCTCTCTGACGCAACAAAATTGAAACATTTAATTATAAAATTAACTTATCCTTTGGGACGAAAGATTGCGAAAACTTCCGGATGGGTTTCTTCTGCAAAATTACCCCAAATTGGGTCTCTCACTCAATCAAGTCTTCAAGCTAATAGACATCCTATGTTATTCGGAATCGGAAGACATTCCGCAAAAGGTTAGCAATCAGAAATCCAACCAAGTATATAGGTATATACCCCATGGTTCATCAACTAGATAATTACATTTTGCGAGCCCTTGGGAGAACGAGAAGGTAAGAAGATATATGTAAAATGTAATTGTTGGCCCAAAGGAGAGATTGTTTGGAATAGGACACCTCTACCTCAGATTGCGTTACATACCTACGAGTTTGCATGTCACTGAAATTGAAGCAAAAGTCCAGTAGGTATTGATGGTTGGGTCCTTGCCAAAATATTTAGGTTTATATAATACAGAGAATGTGAAAATTGATTTCAGCACGTAATTATGCAAAGGTGTAACGTGTGTTAGGTTTCCTATTTCTGGGCAACGAGGGGGCTGCCAATTTTAATTTTAATAATTGGCTGTTTATGTGGTACAGACAGAGCTTTTATTTAGAATTGACATAGGTAGAATTTTAACTCGTCGTTAATACATTTAAAATTAATGCGGCAATTCGCAGCAAAACAGGGAAGAATGCTAAGTGGGAAGAAAGAGTGCCAGAAGCTTGAAATCACTGCTGTTCCCAGAACTTAAAACGAGGATATCTTGAATCTTGTGTCAAACTTTTTCTGTATTTTTTGGCATTTCTGCGTTTGATACTGCATGCTTCAGACCAGAGCCAATACTGAGACCGCCAATTTCCCGTTACTTAGCCTACAAGCTATATTTTTACGGATTGGTCACGATTTGGTGCGCTAGTATTGTTACATAGAAATTCGTATTGACAAAGGTCACGAAACTTCAAAAATTCCGGCTCACCAACACACTCGCAAAAAATATGAGCCACTTCCGCTGTTGGCAAAGTTGCTGGCAGAGTTCATAGAATTTTATCCGTTTAATTTGAAATTGTTTGTTACGTGGGGATAATATTTTTTTTTAAGAATAAGTGCACATTTGCTTCAAACGTTCATGCAAAATTAACAATGTAGATTGGTTGAGGGAAAATGTTTTTATTTAGAGCAAATTTTCTTCATTATTTAGGAAAAATCTACTTACGAAATCAAAGTTAATTATGTCCAAAAGCGGAAAAAACACAACCATGTTTGTCCTAATATGTTTCTAGTATATAAAAAATATATTTTTGATAGTTTTACTAACCAAACAAATCAAATTATTCGCCTTTTAACAATTTATAATAACTAACCAATGCTATTCCGTAATATAAAAATGTGGAATTCCCGAACTCTTTCACATTTCCCCACGGTTGCCGCGATTGGCAGCATTTATTTTTGTATTTTTTGTATGTTTTTGCATGTCACACGGATTCTTTTTTGACATAACACCGATAGGAAAGCAAAATGGCGAATTTGAAAAAAAATTGAGGGGGCCAGCGGCAAGAGGATTGCGGGTTGGGGGGTCTCAGTATGGTTTGTCTATGCTTCAGGCTATTTATCTGCTTGTGCTTCCAAAAGTTCCGCTAAATAGAACAAAAGTTGTGTTCAGATTGGTGTGCTATTAGGATCTGTGTGGGACCATTACTTTTTTTAATTCATGAAAATTTTCTATTTGGACTCGATCTAAAAGGTGTCTTCAGAGCTAGTGCTAATAGTTTACACTAGTTGTAAGACTAACAGAGGCGGACATTTGCCTGATATTGAATTCCATACATAATTGCCGACATTAAATAAAACATTTATCAATATAAGATCCATTCTCTTTCATTTAATCAAAAATTATAAACAAACAAAGTAGTATGCCTTCCTGGCGGACACCCTGTATAATGTCAACATTTTATTTTATGCAACTGAACCAGTGTCTCAAATTTAAAATTATTAACCACGCTTATTATGCCCGTTGTCCACTACGTGCGCCATTGGACGATGCTCTCAATTTTCAGCTACCGACCCTTTTTGTGCTTTGTGGTTGTTGCTCAAGAGTTCTACGGGTGGTGTACTTGCTCCTTGAACATGGTTGCGCAACGCGTTGAGCAAATCTGTTCAGCTCAACATCTGTTTAGCTCGTTGGTCAATTAATTTTTTTTTTATAAGTTGGCTTATGTTCACTGCGAGGAAATTTGCGGGACTGTGAGAAGTGAGCGTTGAAGCAATCAACTCACAGCTGTTCAGTGTTCAAACATCGTGTGTAAAATAGTTTCATCTACAAGGTTGACGGCTGAAATATCAATGCATAGATTGTAGAAGAAAAAATTAAAATCTCTGGGACGTTAGGAGCCCAGCTTATAATGACCTTACAAAATTAAATCAAGACAAGCCAGAGTATTGTCTGACGCACTGACGCTGAAGTAAACATTTCATATAGGTGTGACCAGCTGTCAGTTGTCAAGTGTGTTCAACGTCTTTATCATTAAAATTATGATGCTCAAAATTAACCAATTAATGTCGTTTTCCATTGGGACTACCAAAAATCTTTTTCAGATCTCAGATTTAACGCGGCTCATGGAACATGCAACCAAATTGATCTGCTTTTGTAAATGGATTAGTGCGTTATTCGACAGCAACATCAGCTGTTCAAATTGCATTCGGTTTTGGAAAAATCAACTATGGATATCGACTCGAAAAATGTTTCCCCTGTTGTAGATACAAATGGAGTAGTTTCGGCGATTCGAAGTATTCAGATGATGAGGAAGACGATGAAGATAATAATTCCTCCAAAGTTATATCCATTGCTATTTATGTTTATCTTTATTTTACTTTTCACGAAACTTTGCGCATTTATTTTGAAAGAAAACTTCTTAAGATGACGTAAAACAGCTGTGCAAAGTATATTGGTATTTGTGGTAGTTTGTGTAAATCTGAAAAAATATCGAGATCTGCAAAAAGTGATCCGAATCGAAAAAAAGTTTGATTTTTTTGCCCAATGGAACATGAAAAGAGATTTAGATAAAAAAAAAGATTGATTTTTTGTCTAAATGGAAAACGACATAAGTTTGGGTCCCATTGTACTGAGCCAGTTTATTCAACTAAAGAAATTAATTATTGGACATATTTTTTTTAATAGTTGAGCGCACGTAGTGTACCTTCGGCATTACTCTTTAACTACCCTCCATCCATATCTACTTCTGAATGGTTGTCAGAAGTAATAAGGCTGATTGAATAAACCGAGTTCAGATAACAAATCTTAAGCAGCGCTCTTCTTAAGCTTGATTAAGCGGGACAAGGCCATGTGTACAAAACTAAGAGTAAAACAAACCAAACAAACGGTTAGCCATTTTCTTGGAACGTTCAAGCATAATCTGGTGTTGCAATTACGACAAAAAAAATCCGCAATGCAGATTTCTATGGAAAAATCTTACATGACAACATTTTTTTTTTATTATTTTAGTACAATAACATAAAAAAAAAGGCTGAATACAAAAATGTTAAGGTAGGCAGCTAGATCAAGTGTGCAAAAAATGTTGAAATTATTTTTTTTAAAGGAACAAATTAAATTATTGCGAATGCAGATAAAATCTGAAGCGCATATTCCTGGTTGTCAAAAGTCTGCAGATAGGTTGAAAATCTGCACTTATGGCAACGCTGCGACTCCATAGAAGTCTGTCTCTGGTCAATGGTAAGCAGAAAGAAGTCGGAATTCACGATCGGAACGAACAGCAAAAACATTCGTGTACCGACTAGAGGCACCACTGGACACTCTTCGATAGGTTTGCATGGGAAGTGACTGGACATGCTTTCCTACGCCTACAACTGAGCTGCAAAGATGGTATTTGTAGATATAGAATCTATACGTCACCTGAAAGACTTATTAAAATTATATTTATGTGGGAGGTTCTTAAAAATATTAAAAACAACTTTAGACCCTTGTTCATTAAATTCTTGTCCCCTAGGTAATAACGGATAACGGAAGCGCACAAGAAATGGATGCTTTTCTAAGAAATCCTTCGGTTATTGGCAGAGATCGTATAGCAAGAAAGTGAACTCCGTTCCATAATAGAATTATTGATTGGGACGTCTTTACTTAAAGAAGGTCACTTCCACCTACAGCATTACGAGCAGGGGTTTTGAAGTAGTGAGCTGATGTTTGTGTATAGCGCACACGGCAAATCATAAGACAAGTAGGTACAAGTGCGCGAGAGTATAGCGCCTTAAATCGTACAAATAAATTGAACCGCACCCTAGTTGGAGTATAGTTATAGCAAGAAAATGAAGTAAACGCAGTGCGTTGTTAACTCCAATATCTTGGTAAAAATAGTTTCAAGCCCGCTTGACTTATGTCTGTTGTAGGAATCTTCTAACATCCCTGACAGCATATTGAAGCCCAAAGCAAAAATTGCAGCAACTTCATTAATTTAAAAACCCACATAAATTTCTGCTCTACACCATTATGGCTGGAATTGAATCACCATAAGCTGATTATAACCTACATAAGATAAACGGAATCCGACACTGCTAATGTAAAAATCCCGCTAATTTATTATTTTTTAATTAGCATCTTCCTTCCTCCATAATTCAATAAGAACAATATCCATAAAATTTCATAAATTATTTATCCATGCCCCTAGCATCACATACATTTCCAAGGAGAAGAGCGAACAAGGCGGAGCAAATTAAACCGTCGACATCCGTCTTTTTCATTAGAATATAAGTAGGTAGATGTGCACGTCGTTGGTTGAAGTACCTAGAACCTACCTATAGAGAAGGCACAACACGCAACCTAGAATAAGTAAAAAGAATTATGGTTATACAGTATTTATGTATGACTGTGCTTTAAAATACCGCTAACCGGTAAAACGGCGGTTTAATGGTTAAACCAAGAAAGCTTCCTCTGTACAGTTGAAGACAATTAACAAAGCCATGGGCATGGCCATTCAGAAAAACAACAGTTGAAAATGGAAAATGTTTGCTGGAGACCGTGTGAATGAAAATGTGGGTTAAACATTTACTTAGTAAATATATGCTTTTGTTGTAATGCGGATGATAAAGATGAGGAGCTGCATCAGGAATAGGGACAGCAAAGGAAACAATATGAAAGCGACACACAGGCGTCAACACTGCCAAAGGATGAGAACGGATGATGGCAAAAAAAAATATGTAATATTTTCCCACCATTATGCGGAATGGTATCTCGGTTGTTCGGCAAGGGTTGGTCCCGTTGTCTTCGTACTTGCCAAAGTTGCCATCTTTTGTTTTAAATTTTTTAAGGGGAAACTAGGAAATAAAGTTCCTTCTTAATAACATTCTCCCAGTGGCTAGTTTTTCCGCAACTGATTTGCCTGAATAATGGACAGGAGATTAAGTAATATAAATGTGAATGTCTGAGCACCACTCTAGAAAGAAAATGTGCACTCAAATTGAAAAATCTTCCACACTTAGATCTGCTTAAATACTGTCTCTAGCGCTGCGTTGTTGTATACCGAGGAACGTAAGCCTGAACGTAGAAAAAAAATTAGGTCAGAGATTTATTTAGGGCACTGTTAGCACACGCGACAACTGCACTGAGGCAATGACCTCACTTCAGACACAGTTGATTTTTTGCACTGTGGTCTGTAATATATTTGTATCCATTTATCAAAATCAGCACTTTGTTAATTTCTTTATGCATCCATTTTCCGATGTCAGCATTTTGCTGACTTTATTATTATTTTCATTATTGCTAGGCTAAGCTAATTTTAAGTATATATTGAGTTCAATAAAAATATATTTCTCACTTGTTAAACGGCAATCAAGGTGTTTTAATCAGTCTCTTTAGGTTATTCTTCAACAGCCAAGATAGACGCGGTACAAGAACCGTGAGCTATCCAGCAACATATGCAGTAAAAGCACTGTACAGGCACCTTGTACCATCCCGTGAAGCAACATAGAAAGAGCCTTTAACAACCTTTAATGTGTAATTAACACAAATAACCTTTAGAAAGCTTATCCGGATTTAACGATTCTCGGAACAGCCAATAGAGGAAAGAAGGGTTCTCTTTGTTTTGATTGATGAACGTCGATTCCTTCCAGTTTCAGTGATGTTTACATTCTTTGTGGATCCTGTGGATCAGAATATCTCCTAAAAAACATTCATTGATTTGGAAAATATTGTGCGATCAGGGGAAAGACAGAACGATTCTGATAAATAGTAATAGAAGTTTAAGTATAACTGAATTAAGTAGCTAACTGAAATACAAAATCTTGAAAATATTAAATCGGAGAAACAATGTCCCGAAAACCAAAATAGAAATGCAAAGCAAACCTCGTTTAAAATTTATTAAATCATTGTATTTATTAATAGGCTACGCGTTGTTTTGTCGTACCAATTACGAAGTTATTTTAAAGACGATTTTTATGAAATATGAACCAACTGAAAGACCAATTTCAGTAGGTGGATTCCCGAATGTATTTTGACATAAGCGATAAAAATTACGTAGGCAAATGAAATAAAATTTTACTGAATTAAGTTCCGAGTCAATGTTCCTCAATTATCTATGTAAGTCCCAACCATATACCCGAAATGAAAACTTTACACCAAAATGTGGCAGTATAATTTTGACCGCAAGGTTTTTCTAAATTGTGAGCTGGACTACTCAGCGAGGAGTCTGAAGTTTGATCCACGGAAAAACAAAGATTTTTTCACTGCCTGCCGCAAGCTTCTGACAAAAAAATTCGAGAGTAGCTATATCCCGCTCTGGTTCTTGTCTGCATCATTAATCCTGGAAAAGCCTCTCATTT
Organism: Cheilosia variabilis; assembly: GCA_951230905.1. Taxonomy (NCBI): domain Eukaryota; kingdom Metazoa; phylum Arthropoda; class Insecta; order Diptera; family Syrphidae; genus Cheilosia; species Cheilosia variabilis. The sequence goes on from OX579676.1 coordinate 35,745,946, forward strand.
CATAAAATTGTATATCCATTCCATTCGTCCAAAAAAATTCAAACACACACACGACGAATGTTTGTGGGAAGCTAAGCCGGGGATACCTATTTGGACTGCGTCAACTATTTTTTGAAACAAAAATCTGCTGACGATGTGTTCCAGTTATTTATACACATTATTCTTTCCAGCATCGAGAAAGTTGCTGCCGAAGTTTTCTATATCTTCTATGCATCTTATACGACTTCTGCTGGTGCCAAAGTTATTTATCTTGTCAAAGTTGCTGTTGATGTTAATCTGTTTCCACAATAGCATTCTACTCCTGTAGTAAAATCTTGGGGAAAACATAGGGACCATCTCCCAAAATCAAACTCTGGTTGTACACAGCTATAGTAAGAACAATACTGACATATGGCAGTCTTGTATGGTCAGCGCGGAGTACTGCACGCCAGCCCACCAACCTAACCTAACCCTGTGTGCTCTTTTCGGCCACCAACTGAATAGTTTTTTCACAAATGCATTTTTCTAGGAGGTATATAACTTTAAAATTAATTCAAATTCATAACCTAAATTTGGTAGGTGGGTAGGTAGGTGCCTATTATTTGCTGAAATTTTGTGATGATCCTAGGCAATCTGAATAATTTTCGAGCACTTTGTGCGAGCAGCTAAGTCACAAAACACATAAAATGTACTTGGGGACGTTCAAGAATCCAGTGAAGTCAACTGGCAGACTTTATGTGTTTCAGTTTTAATTAGCCTTGATCGATAACATAAACTACTAATTGGTTTGGGGTCAAGATTCTGGATGTGTTAAAATTCTTTTTACAAAATTCTGCATTAAAAATTGTGTTTTCAATCAAACAAAATTCTGCAAACAATAAAAAAAAGGTTTGGAAAATGTTAAAAATCGCGTGCTTCTTAACATTTTCCAAACCTTTTTTTATTGTTTGCAGAATTTTGTAAAGCAGAGATGGAGAGAAAATTGTTTTTCTAATTTTAACTCCACTTTCCTTAATTTATATTTGTAGCCTTTTTTATAGGACCATAAAAAATGTCGTGGCTATTTTTTAAAAATACGATTTTATTTTATTTTTATAATAAATACGAAAGTAGACAAAAGAAGCGACACTGCTTTTGATATTTTTTTTAGGAAGACTGAGGAAAACTCTTTGTCTGCCCACGAAACCATCAATAGTAGCGTAACAGTAATCACAACGAACCTCCTAGGAAAATGGTCTAAGAGTAAGTATTCGAAGATCCTACCGAGTCGATTGTCGAAATAATTTTAATTACACATCATTTCGGCTGTCCTTTTATACTGCCGAAATGAAGTATATTATTAAAATGTTTTGTCAATATTCAATCTATTTTTTCTTCTTTCTTTTTAATTTTAATTTTAATTTTATTTTGATTTAAACATGAAAACTAAATAATTTTTATTGTTTTCTAAATTTAAAATTGTTTTTTTTTTATATCCGCTTTATTTTCTTGTCGTTTTTTGTTTAATGCTCTTTGAAATTTTGGAACATACATATTTGAATTAAATTGACTTAGAATTGCTTACCTATATCAGGACCATAGAATTTCGGTTCATTAAAGCTCAACAAATCATTTGTAAGAACAAAAATTTCAACAATTTCAAACCATTTTTCCAAAATTAAGGCACATCAGTTATTTTATCAAATTCGTTAAAATTCATGTTTACTTAGAGTTCATTAAAACGTTAGTGAGACAGAAATTGTGTATGGGCTCTGTTCGACTCACATTATAATATAATAATGGAATTAATAGAAAACGGTTTTCTTCAATAGAAAAGGTTCTTTTAATGTGCTTAATCTAGCAAAAAGTTATAGATATCAAAAATCTTGAAATTTGATGACTTCGAGGTAAAAAGTCTTGTACATATTTTGGAGCTCGAAAATCTTGAAAAAAAGATATATCATGTAATCTGGCATCACTGTCCCCTACTAATTATTTCCGTTGATGTTTATGGAGGGGTAGCCGACGCATCTAGTTAAGAATTTCATAACTGAGTACTACCTTGACAGAACTCGGCTTTCGGCTAATCGACTTAAGAAAACCAGATTTTTGAATGTTCTGCTGCCAATTTAAGAACGTTTAAAAAAAGGCATTATTTATTAACGTTGTTAGTACACAATCGGAGGCCTTTTCATTTACTACTGAAATCACAAAAATAACTCATTTGAATGGATTATTCTATCGCACCCTATGTAAAAATTCCTCAAAGCAAACTCGCAACGCTGGCGCTGTCCAACAGACCTACCTGTACCCCAACTATAGATATATTCGAGTATATCTGTCCAAATTAGAACATAAAAAAGAAAAACAAAAAAAACATGCAGGCAAATATGTTGCAAATGTAATGTGCAACTGAGGAGGTATGTAGTAGCAGGTACTTACCTCGATTTGAAATGGCTCCCTCTGCTGACGTTAGCAAAAGTCCTAGATGTAAAAAGCAACTGAAGCTAATTACGATTAAAATGGGGCAATTCATTCTCGCAGATATCGCTGGGGCTGTTGCTCTTGCTGTTGTGACAGACGAACTTCTTGTTGCCGTTGTTGTTGTTGCTGTGGGTTTTGCTGATGGGTTTCTTTTAGTCGTTGCTGCCATTATGCGTGGAAAAATGCTCATTGCGGTTGCAGAGAAAAAAACCCACTACCACTCATCCACGGTTTTTACCCCTCTTGCGCTACCAAGCACACGTGCATACAATTTTGATTCGGTTTTCCTATGAAAATTCTTTAAAGAATGTTTGGGGTTAAGTTTTCCTTTCCGTTTGTTTTCGCTGTTTGTCTTCTTTTTGATTACCTATTAGTTTATCCGTGAATTACTGTTAATTGCAGTTAAGTTCCGTGTAAGCCATGTAATTATACACAAGCGTCGCTTACATTGCACTTAGTTTGTTAGTTAAATTTAATTATTACAAGTTTCCAATTACGTTGGAAAAATGAAATAAAATTAAAATAATATTAAAAAAGAACTGGTCAATTAACAGTCACAAATGTTGTGATTGAGGGTGTGTTTGGGTACATAAAAGCATGTCATTCGATATCGCTCTTAGTAAGGTATTCGCGTAAAATATTATCACAGCTTGTAATCAAAATCAACGCCAATAAAAGTGCCCGATAGGGTGGGGGTGTTATACTCGTATGTCCAAAATTGCACACCGTCGCGTCGGTCATTTAACGGTAGGTTGATCAACTTAATTGGATTGTTGCTGAAAATAAATAGACAAACAAAAATTAATCTGGGATAGCCAAATTTTGTGAGTAATATGTAATTTTTAATTATACATGCGGCAATATTATTACGTCCATATATAGGCGAATACTTAATTGAGGACTTTGTGTGTGTGGGCTGTCTATTATAATAGTGTTTTTGTGCGTCAAATTGATTATGGGGTTAAAATGGTTAATAATTGGGTATCAGGAGTTATAAATCACAAGGCCTGTTTGCCGCAATTTCGGATCATAACTTTGAGTTAATTAGTTCTGATCTATGGGGGTGTAATTGGAAATATTGACACAAATGCATAGCGTAGTGAGATTTTGTTTAAAGGAGAAATTCGTGTTAAAATTGCATTGCTAAACCAAATCGTGCTATGGAAGTCAGTTAGCATTATATAAGCACAATGGAGATTCAAAATCGTGCTGCGCTTATTTTTATTATGGGATCTAATTATACTTTTTGAACTAAAATACGTGGAATGGGTTCACTCCAGTTCGAACAGGAAACGGAAATGACATGTAGTTGTAGGTGGATGTGTATATTTGCGCGTATAATTACTAGTGCACTGCTTGTATGAGTAGAGCAACAAGTCGAACAACGCTTTTACGCTTAATCTGCGCCGCTATAGATGGTTGCAGATAGGTTTTATTTTTGCACGAGAATCGATGTACGTGGTAGTCATCAGTCATTCAACTCATCTATGATTACAACTCATATAAATATGTATCCACTGGCAGCCATCAGGCTCTGTGCATCGATTCGCCAAATTTTTTCAGAGCGACTGTTAAACAGGAAACAAATTTAGGATTCGATAACTGCCTAAAGACACAGAAGCCTTACATAATGTCTATCAGTAGAAGAACGTACGACACTTGATTAAAAAATCGGAGTTGTTAATTTAGTCATTATTATTACAGATACCTTACATGGCTACTGCGACACATTTTGAGCTAAATTCAGTTAGATTTTCCAGGGCTCGACAGTATGCTTAAAAAGAATGTTAGCAGCAGTGTCGCCATTTTATCATTTCTTATGCTAAAGAGTGCATATAAAAAGTATAAATAAAATATGCTATATGCAATCTAGCATATTTGAATTTTTTTACATAAAAACGCAAAGACCTATCATAAGAAATATGTTCGTGGTATATTTTGCTATACAAATAACGAACGCATCCATCAAGATTTTCTGTATTTGACATTACTGAGACTGAAGATTAGTATGACAATTTGTCAATTTGAAGTTTCAGCGGTCAAAGTGTTAAAATTTAAAAACAAAAATCAAATCAAAAGTCAATTGCTCGCGAGCCGTGAACTGCTGCTCCATTAAATTTAAGTCTTTATTTCTTATTGTTTTTTTTTTAAACTTTTTTTAAAAAAAAAGTCGTTTTAATCTTTAGCATATTTTGTTTTATTCCTCCATATAATTTAGCATATTTATTTCTTAATTTCTGGCAACACTGGTAGCAGATCAATGGAATCGTTCTCATTCCACTTTCTAGGTCGCCATGCGTGGGGCTGTTAACTGCATTGTAGATTGTGCATACATTAGTAATGTGTAGCCCTAGATAGTGGACAGATGTTTGTATTCCTTTGAAAAACAACTATTTGGCGTTGTGCTTCTTTACTTAAGGACCAAGTAATTTTTTTAATGTTTTTAATAGTCTTAAATGTTTCTATACACAGCAGGCTTCGAGAGGCAGATATTTTTCACATACCCAACACCAAAGTTGCTGATGGTTGGAAGAACGTGGTTAAAGAAGTCGTTCTATGGAACATACATTTTTCCCAAGGCCGTATGCATTTTCGGGAAAGTTCTATAGAAAAATTCGAAAATTGCGCAACACCGCGGATCACAAATTGAGCCTCTGATGGCGATGAATTATTTAAGCTCGATGAAGAGGTGGTGGCTAACAGTGTTGTGATATAGTGGGATTTATCTCCTTTTGTGGGAATTTCGATGTCTGAAAAGTGGGATAAAGAGAAACGCACAGAAAGGCGTGGGAATTTCAGATATCTAACAAAAAACATTCAAACTATACATTTTTTGTTAAATTTTGTCAAAACACATGTACAAAAATAAATAAATAGTTAGCGCAACATGTCTGTAGGGACCTAGCTTCTCACAACCATTCATTTGTGTGAGTTTTTCATTTTTGGGACGAATGGAAGGGATCCATAATTGTATGCCGGGTCCAAACGGCTAATTGAGAAGCTCCTTCATGACAGTTATACTCTCGAATAAAAAAAAACATAAGATTGAATTTTGGGTTTTTTTCGGGATTCGAACCTGGGACCCCTCGCTTAGTAGTCCACATGTATTTCACCATGTTTATCAACACACTGAATGTCCATAAAAAAGAGCTCATGTAAATCGTCTTTTATCAAAATTTGTTATTACCAAAAAATAATCATAGCAGTGTTACAAACTGCGCTTTTTTTACTAATGGTTAATTTAGCGTGATTTTCTTTCCGTGTAATACAAGTTTTACTTTTAAGAACTGGTTTTTGACGCAAAAAAAGTATCGTGGGATTTAAAAAGGGAATTTGAGTACGGTGAAAAGGGAAAAGTGGGATAAATGAAGAGAGATTGGTAACAGCACTGGTGGGTATCCAGTTTGTTCGTGTAAAATGATCTATGACCGGAAGCCACCCTCGTTAACACCGATCATAAATCTATTGCAACAAAATAGTGACGTTTGAACAGTATAAGAATATTATTCTGCAAAACATCCAGTCCGATCCAGCGTTCCCTCCCGTGCTACAATTATAGGGTTTTCTAGTTTTTGAGTACATTTTTGCTAACTGAGTTAGGTACTACTTTGGATCCACCGCGTACTACTTTTTGTAAACTCATATCAATAACTCATTTCTTATTTTTCCAAAATTGTTTAACAAAATTGTAACAACAGACTAAGGGCCGGTTTGTTCAATCTTGATTATCTTTAATCGTCGGTTATTCCAGATGGTAATCATCGAATGTGTTTGTTCAGCAAAATACTAACTAGAGAATCGTTGGTTTGGTTAGTTAACCAGAGAAATCGATAACCAGCCGATTTTTTTTGTGGCTTTAATTGGGTTTCGCTTTTAAAAAATTGCTTATTGTCTCACACCAACAAGATTTTATTCTTCAGTTTTTAAAAAAAAAAACGCCTGTATCATTTGATGATGACATTTTTCTGCTAAACAAATTTTGTAATCTAACAAATAACTTATCAAAAGCAAACGAACCCGGAAAAAAAATTTAACTATAGACTCGGTCAATCACTGAACTGACAAAAAAGCTGAAAAACACTCATCGGTTATCATAGATTTAAAATCATGGGTTAATCTAAATCTATGGTAGCCTAACCACGGATTTAACCAGCTGTGAACAGACCGGCCCTTAAACTACAAAATACACGTTTCAATTCAAATTCTCGCGCCGGATGCAACTCGTCTATTTTTATATATATATTGAACTACATAACTTATAATTTATTTTTAAATTTCGATATATGTATAACTGAATTGAAATAATTTATGTGGTATTAAAATAAGCTTTTGCTTGTGACATTTTTTTAATTAATACTAAATGTACGTTCAAATAAAACTAAAATTTTGAAAATGTATAGTATTCCTAAATGTGAATTTTGTAAAAAACAAATTTCCGATTCTAATTGAAAAATAGCATAAGGCCGTTTTAGGTACATTATTGCGTAATACCTTCAGACCCATTTGAGTACAATTTTCGACCGCAAAGAGAACTCTGGCTAACGACAAGGGAAGGAACGCTGGTCCGATCTAGTACTGAAACTGATTTATTCCACAGATAATAAGTTGATGATTAAATGCATGCGGCGTAGTTCCGCTTGTAAACGATCAGAGTCGGTGGTCTTGTTTGTTTGAGCTACTTTTCAGTAAGACAAAGCATATCCAACTCGGCTTCAATCTTTAAATAGATACCCATTATAGGGAAATTTATTGGTGCTCAGTATTCATCTGTCGCGCCCTTGCGAAGGAACCAGTCCACCATCAAATTCGTCTAGTTCTAATTACAGCAATCGTGTTGTCCTTCCAACCTCGCTGAGGAGGTTTGATAAATTCAACTGACATTGAATACGAAGTGCACATCAATACCTACCTGCAAGTGATGTTTTAATAGCACCGATTCCATTCGCACATGATTGCAGTTACAAATATTGCACCTTCCAGCGCGGCAACGCTTATGCAACATTATCCTTGACGCACCCATAGATTCACTGATGAACACATCAATTTACTTCCATGCAAGAAGATACTGATACGCATTGAATTACGCCCTTGATATGTACTTCAAATTAATTACGCATTTACGATATGCAAATCCAACAGATTGGCATTGGGACTTCTCTAGGTAGATTACGTCATGAAAATGTATACAATAGGTACAATTGTTAAAATGAGTAATTCACATAAATGGATTCATCTCGTTGGACTGAAGAGGCATATTGCACAATATTGGCCGTAGTAGTGTAATCGCATTTACCAAAACAAAAGGAGTACCCCTGCTCCAAGCATGTTTGTATAGTGTGTGTCTTTAGTTATCATAGTTGCGCGATGGTGTACAGTTGCATCTGCTTACTTGTAAATCACTCCTTCATTGCTCCTTGAATCGATACATTTTTAGTTGTAGAAGAGTGGAAAATCGGTCCCAACAACTGATTTCCCTGTAGGGTTCGAAGCTGCCGCCGCATTCTGCGAACAGCTTAAGAATCAGGGCATGATGTATTTGGTAAATGAATGAATAAATGCAATGCAATCAGTTTGAAAGAGGATTACTTTTGCCGAAACAAGTATATATTTATATTATGCAACCATAAGAAAGCTCATGTGGATGTGTGTCTAGCCTGGAGCGCCGCCTGTAGTGATTCATTTTTGTTTGACATTATGCCTTTTAATTAGAAAACGTTAATAAAGTGTCATTCATTTTTCGGTTTCGAATGTAGAGCTGAATAAAACACACAGCGATACATTTTTGATGAAAATTTTATTTCACTATAAAGCTTGGACTTTGCCATTAAGTGTGGAATATAATATCATTCAAATGGCCGCCTCGGAAAGATTCGCGGCATGCGATTCGTTTGAGGTAATTTTAAACCGCTTTTCGCACATTTCAGGCGGTATCTCGGCCATAACTTGAGTATGATGCTTTTAATGCGTCTAATGTTTGGGGATTATTAGCGTAGACACGGTCTTTTGCGTAGCCCCACAGAAAAAAATCGAACGGTGTCAAATCGCATGATCTTTTCGGCCAATTGACGTCGCCAAAACGTGAAATTACGCGACCAGGAAACTTCATAAGCAATAAACCAATAAAGCCAACTTGCAGCAGCAATATTTTCGACTGTGCGCTCATTACGATGATGCACAGGCCTTACGACATCAGTAACGCTTCCACTCTCTTTAATTTTCATCACAATTTTACCGATTGCCTGCGAAGTCGGTCGATTATGACGACCGTAATCATCGCGTAATGCTCGACAAGTGGCTACGTTTGAATCACCACTTTTGTAGTAAGTTTATGTAATTTTAACGCGTTGTTCGATTGTTAAGCGATCCATTATCGTGAATGGCAAACATTCAACTAATATTATGACACTTCTAAGGACACCTGAGTTTGACAGGTGTCAAATGCAAGCAAATACCAACTTGAAACCACGAAATGAATGACCCTGTATATAGACGCAGGTTTGTGTTTATGATTTCTATATCAACTAGTGCATATACCAATGGACTGCAGTCATTGGAATGCTGCCAAGCCAAGGGTTATTTTATTGCCAGTCCTTTGGATGAAGGTCGTGCTGCAATTCATATTACTTTCTATGCGGGTCTATGACTGGAAATTAAACTGCTTCCTGAACCCCTGTATTTGTATATTCGAAGTATCACCTTCAGATTTAAAAACTTTGCACTACAGTTGCAACTTTAAGCTTTCATACATCCAAAGGATTTCGAGAAGCTTACGTCTTAGTATGTTAACAGTTTCGTATGAAAATCATTCCAATCCGAAGGGTGGGATGAAAGTTAAAGGGATACAAAAGCATAAATCCTCATTGAAGGGTATTTCCCGTCTATATAAGTGAAAATTAGAACGTTGCATAAAGTTCTGATGTTGATATATACACATTTCAAAAATGGAATTTGTGGAAGTAGGACATTGGGTTGGTATCTATTTGAAAAAAAAATCCTGAGATGGTATTTCCGCTAATCAGCGGACTGAACTAGATATATTAATTTTGACTGTGTTATAGAGGTAGATTTATTTAAATAGGTATGATGACAACAATAACTTTGCAAATAAGGACGACTTGAACGACACGGAAACAAAATGCCACACGAGCAGGTGAATAGGTCGTACTCCAAAGAACTGATATTTAATTTTGTTCTAAAAAATCAATACACCTAATTTTACATATTTTTAAAACCGATTTTTATGAAATATGTATATAAGAAGTGAATAACTTCCGTAGGTAACTTAACGCAACACAACACAAAAGAATAAGATAAAAGAAAATAATTAACTTTCATTTAGAGTAAAACTATTTTGTTAGTTGGTACTAATTGTGTAATTGCTGAAAAACCGTTCTAATTCATAGAGACGTTTTGCACTTCAGTCAGATTTAATAATTGAATTTAAATTTAACAAAATGTAACTTAAGCCGCCTCGGTGCGTAAAGTAGAGAGAAGGCCTGATTGTAATTTCGGAATACATTTAAAAAGAGAATTCGAATGGAGATGTTTTGGCCGATCATATAAAATTGCATTAAATCTAGTTTTGCATGGTTCTGAATTTGTCGTTGCGATTTTTCATTTAAATAACAATCGCTTAAAAGGTTCTCTTCTGAGTACTCAGCGAGGGTATTGAGGAAATTAAGAAGAATATAGGATATTCTTGTAAATTATACTGCAATGGAAAGTCAGAGTTCGACAATCGCATAGTTGGGTAAGGTCGGGAAGTTTTGACACGTTAAAAAACATTTGAAAATATATCGAAATCCAAATACTATTTCAGCAATAAAAAAGTTGTTTGTCCCAAAACCTTACAAAGCGTAAATTCCTCCACCATGAAGGATGATTTGCCATCTGCCATTTGAGAACTTATTTATTCGATTATTTTGTATTTTTCTGTTTTTTTTTGGAGTCAGAATATTAAAGTGGATGTTTAATACCAAATTTTCGGGCAGCACTTTGCTTTGTTTTGAATATCGTTAATTGCATTCTCAACACTTTTTTCATCGATGTTGCGGTGGGGATTTTTTTTTTGTTAATATTTGGCATTTTTACATTCTAAAAAATAGTAAGAAGTTGTTTCACCGCACAATTTTTATTTTGACCTATAAAAGCGTATTTGACATTTTGTCAATTTCTCCTTCAGCAAAAATGTCCAATCCTCATTTTTTTTTACTTTTGGGACTAGTACAAAAAAATACTTGTTTATTAGGGATTTTTTAACGAATGATAGTGTCTTTACATTGAACTTTCAATGTCGAAAGCTACATAATTGAAATATTACAGTTGGATTGCTTACCATAAAAGTTATTTGAAATGTGCACAAAAATAATCGTTACTTACTTCGTTTTCTCATTATTTAAAATGCTGCCAAGGTCTTAGTTTTTTTCAGAAAAGTGCTGATGTCAATATTGAACTATTAAAAAAGCGTCTTCCGGATTTTGGAAGAATGAATTGAATTAAAAAGAAAATAAAGCTTTTTTTCCAATTACATATTAGTATTTTTTTTGTTAATAAAAACGTCAAATAGATATAGATAGGAAAGGAGGGCAAATCCGGCAAATGACCTCCACGGCTTTGCTGCACATTGATACTCTCTCTTTTGTCGAAAATTTCCATGATCATTTTGCATAGATATGACTGAATTTCGTTGATTCAGCGTTGAATTTCCTAATTCAATGCACGGTTAGATGTGAGCTCGTTGAAATAGGTCTTTGACTTTAAATTACCCCATAAAAAGAAATTCAATGGTGTTAAATCAACGATCCAGGGGGCCAATTCTGATCACCGAACGAGAGAAAGTCGGGGAAATTCATCATGCATTTCATTCTAGGACCGTCTAGTTGGTGAAAATTAAATATCATTTATTCTAGGCAGAAAGAAATCGGTTATCATGTCACGATATCGATCCATTCTACCTGAGTTTTCAATTACTTTCACAGTTGTGACGAAGTTAATTCAATATTCCGATCATATTTTGAAAGAAATTTTTATTATTTAAAAAAAACGAGTGGAAAATGCGTCAAAAATCGCGTCAAAAATACCGTATAAAAACGTGTAAAAAAGGACTTCAGAAACGCTTCAAGAAACGTAAATCTAAGAAGTTGTAACTATGTATTAAATTGAATTTAATCCAGAAGAGTTTCTTTCATTCAATAGAGAAGCTCGACTTTCAAAAGGGACATTAATTTTAATATAATATAAATCAATTTTAGGCGGAACGAAGTTCACCGGGTCAGTAATTATATAATTACAAATATTGATTTAAAAAATACAGCAAAAAACCATTTTTAAATTTAAAAGCGGAAAATGTTTAAATTTTAAAAAAATTATATGGATTATTATTTATTTTCGTTGTTATTTTATTGGTTGAGTTCAAATATTTGCTAGGAGATTTTATTGCATGATGCTGGTTCGTTGAGCTTTCAACGTTTCTTAATCGTATAAAAACAAAAGTCTACACTCAAATCAACTGCGTGTCCAAATTTGAATTGCAACTACCCTCATATTTCAAAAATATATTTAGAGCTAAAGCTTTCGTTGTATGGTCTCAAAAGCCCTTCATCGTTTTAACGTTTGTATGTCCGTACTTTATTTTTTCATTACTACGAGTACTGACACCCAAACATTTCTATTAAAATTTTCCAACCAGATTGCCCAGCACATCAGTACAAAATTTAGTATATTCATACAACGATGAACAGACAAAATGACAATGCTTGTCTCATCCTGCAAAAGATACTTCGTGTGGTTACTACGGTATCTCAAGATCAATACAACTGTATCAATAGCCCTATGGAACTTACAACTCCATCCTATACTGATATCCTTCAACGTAAACTCAGATTCTATCTATTGGAAGGATGTTTTAGTGTTCCCATATTTTAGGTAGTTTTTCTGGTCTCCAGGGATCAAGCTCTTCTCTCTTGTACATAGAAAAAGAGAGGTTTCACGCCTCGTCACCGCACGTAGCTCATCCTGTTTTATTAGCAATTTCCTCCAACGAACGAGGTTTTCCTTTTTAATTTGTTGCCGTCTTTTTCAAGTATTTACGAACGTCCGTCCCAGTAACCGTTTTGTTTCTCGCCCTTCATCAAAGTTTTCACATTAGACAAACTATGCGAGAGCACAGCTATGGAAACTGGCTTAATTTCAGATCTATCCATGTATGCATAGCATATACGAACGCTTTCCAAAGTAAATTTTATAACAATGTGGCTCAGATGGGATAGGTGGAGCGAAAGAGAAGTCCTTCGATAATCCTCCACAGCCGACTGCACGACGACACCGACGTCGAAGGAGAGGACGAACAAGAGCAGACGACGAGTTGAAGTTTAAGACAGACTATTACATAGCAATAACCGGTGAATGCAAGCACACAATGTTCTCTTGTGTGGTGTGGTAATAGCAAAATAAGGTATTTCCTAATGAATTTTTATCTCTTATTAGGGTTGCGCATAGGTACTCGCATAATGGATGCGTACATCAGTGCATGGTCGGCAGAAATTAATTATAACTTCGTATAAGTAACAGGAGCGTATTGGAAAAAATAAAAAAAAATATTTGAAGAACGGAGGCATAGCTGCGAGTGGAGTTCAGCTACATTTGCTAATTAAAAATGCTTTCCGTTGTCGGTTTGGCTTTAATAAAATAAAGCTTGCATAGGGAATACAGCGAATCTTTATGCAAACTCAGTTTTAAAGATCACATGGACAATTTGTTTTACAAGAGTTCATGATGTACCTTCAAGTGGTATGACATCACCACTTGGTGTGTTCGACAGCAATGGAGTAAACGCTTCATACATACGGATCGTCAGATAGGCTTTCATTACATTTTTTAGGATATGTTTGCGTCTTTCTCTCTCTTCTTTGTTCGGGGTACCTACCGTCGACATCAACACTCTTCTGCCCAAAAATTCATCGACTCAAACATAGTGGACCAGGACCCCAATTCTCAAAAATTCTCGCATACGTTTATCTGTGGAAATCTCCGATGCGATGCGAAAAACTGAAATTTGCAATTCTCGAAATCCGTATACGAGAATTTCTCTTCGAATTGTACTCGTCTGCCTCTTCAATGCGGATTTGCGTCTCCCATACGCAATTGCTTACTGACGATTGGCTCGGTTGATTGTTGCTGCTATTTCCTATGCAGTTTTGGTAACTTCCAACTTCAAAAAACCGAAGGGAACACAAAATCTGAAAACTCATCTGAATTTTTAACACTAATTAAATAAGGTCTCATATTTTATTTACCTTTTCTAGAGCTGTCAAATCGTTTGATTGAAATTGGTCAATCATATGCGGAGCCAAGGAATCGATAAATTCATAAACTTTGTATGAGAGAGTTCAAAGCAATCTTGGGGCTTTCGAAAAGCTCGGTATATTTCCTAGCTGCTCCATTGCCAAATCAACAAATGCTAAGCCCAAATCACAAAAAGAATCCCCTGCGAAAACACATAATAAATAATAATTCCAAACCAATTTAAATTTGAGTATTGGTTTTTGATTTGATTTGTTTTTTGCACAACCTTTCAAAATCGTTTACTCAACTAGGTACTCCAACACTCTACCTCATTCGGGGGTGAATAAAATTTTCGCATAGGTGGAAAAAAAAACCGTACAGCTTTAAGAATACAAATTTTTCTGCTATCCGAAAATTTCAGGCGGATTTGCTCGTATACGAATTATGAATTTGAATTTGAGAATTGGGGTCCAGGGGTAATGACCAAAAGATTGAGCCCATTCAGTTGCACAAGTAAGTATTCGCTAGAAGCAAAGCCAGACTTGTCAAACTTTCTGTTCATCGAATAACTCTTCTGAAAGCATCTCGCTGTGGTCTAGCTAAAAACACCAGACTTTTGACATTACAACATGTGGTTATGAATTTTGACAATGCACTTCTTGCATTTCGACAGTAAATTATTAAATTTGTTGATGGAATTTCTTGTCAATTACCTCTCTATGTCGTTTTTCTGATAATCAGTAAGCAAGCAATCGTGTTATGATTTCATTACTGGTCAGACCATGTAGACTGTGGGTTATTATTCTATTTGAAGTATCAGTTCAGAATTACAAAGAAAATCTTCTGATTAAGCCAAATGTGACAGGTACCACGAGATTATTCATTTCTCAAAAGAATAATTTCTTAAAGGTTTTATATAATTCTGCCGTATTTGCTATTTTATCTGCATAAAGCCTACCACTTTTAACATTTCGGTCCATAGCCCAGAAGCCCAAACTGCTATTGGGATTGGGACCTTGCCTTTCGTTGAAATATTTCAGCTCTGAAAATGGATAAAAAATCGATGCGACAAGTGGGTCTAATACTTATTAACTCAAACGAATGAGAAGCTAGACCTAGAGTCGTATATACGGATCTTTGTCAAGAACTATTTTTACTTGGTTTTAATGCTAATTGTACAACACGAATTTGATGAGACTCGCGATCTACGGTGTTGGTTAGGAGAAGCTTAAAGTTTTATAGAAAATACCTTCAAGCTTGAGTGAATCCAAAAGTAGGGCGGTAATAAGTTGCTTCGCTCTTGAATCCCTCATTGCGCATCGGTCTTATAAAAGACGACTTTCATTCCTGAGTAATAAGAAAACGTCAGGCGAAAGTGGGCTGAAATATTGAAGGGACACTTTTAAGGAAACTTTTAGGTTAAATGTCATCCGAACGCAGAAAATATTCATCACTGACTTTATTTAAATAAATTGATAAGCCCAAGCAAAGTTTGGCCTATAATCATCAGCAACTTGATGCAACTGAATCCCTCTTTACAAATTTCGCAGAAGATAATTACAAAGAAGAAAGCCGACTTTAAGCGAGTATTCAATCAGACAGATAAAGACGGACTGTTGCACTCCTCTTCAGTGGAAGGTATATACCGTCACCTGCACTGAGGACGCAAAGTCTAGAAATATCCTCAGGCTCAGTCCTGAAAAGACTGACCCAAACAACAGTAAATAACATAATTTTCCCAAATCTACCAAGAATAAAAAAATTAGAAGCAGAGACCATATCGCCGAATTGACGTACGTAGGAATGTCTGACTTTATCCAACCATATGAACCCGTGGCTGACTTAGAGGTCGCCCACCTGAAGCTGCCCGAAAATACTAGATATAGGATCTGCTAGTCTCTGTAAGCTGTTAATAAGGTTATTTGAATGTTCTGGCGCTGAGTACCATATACCTAATGTGAGCAATATTCGAGGTCTGGTCTAACCGAAGTTGCTTCTGGCTGAAGTACTCCTTTGCTCTTAATAAGCAACTTAACTTTATGGACGCTGATATTGGGATTCTCAATATGCGGCATTTATATGGTCGGTTATTGAAGGCTGCAAACCTCGCTAAGAAATTTTTTTAAGGCCTGTTTTATTGAACAATTATATCAGCAGAGTATAAAACAGTTCTAAGCGACATTTGTCTCAAAGTGGCATTAGCTGATATACTTTGTTGCGTGTTTTTGTTTGATTCGACGTTCTCCAGGGCACTCATTCCGTAACTTTGAGAACGATAATCGTCTGCGCGATAGTAGTCAACTTTCTTTCCGTAACTCTATCACTATCGTCTCGTCATAGATGATATTTTTGCGACAATTTTGTGTTTAATGCTGGCAAATTAATTGGAAAATTGCAAAGTGTGAGTAATTAATCTTTGTTCCTTAGTTTATTAATACTAAATAAATAATAATAGCGAAAAATGTATTATTGATAGGTCAGCTACACCAAGGCAAATTAAAATTTTAGTTGCTTTCATGCCAAATAGGTACCAAGGAAAGTAGGACAACAATAAAAAAATTAGACTAAAAGCGAGTTTATTATTTTATCCTTTAATTTTGAAGCCAACTGTCTCATTCGGTTATTTCCACTTAAAGCTTGCGAGTCGTTTAAAGTTGCACTTGCAAAATCTTTTCTATTCTATTCTACGCTTGCTGTATACTATTACTATCAACGTTGTTGTGGACACAATTGCTATGGATGGCAGCACAAACAATTTGCAAAAATATCAGTTTTACGGGGTCGTAGGAAAAGTAGTTTTCCTTTTTTCAAGTATTTAGAATTCTCCATCGTTCCACAATATTTCTTGCTTTTCAGTGAAATTCATGCAAAATAAGTTTTAATATATGTAGACAAGTAGTTATTTCTATATTTGGTAGCATTTGAAAATATTTGAAGTCAATTATTCTTCATGAAATTGAATAAAATATCTTTAGCTGTTTGCAAAACATACAAATCAATGCAAAAAGATACCTCATTAGGTATCGCTCAAATTGTATCGTCTGTGCAATAGCGTTTCGACGATTATTGAGTTACGCGAAGCAAATGTTCAACCGTCAAAACGATATCGTCTGGACGATAGACGATTATTGAAGTTACGTGAAGCAAGGCTATCGTCGAAACGCTATCGTCTGGCGATAATCGACATACGGAATGAGTGCCCAGGCTCCCACTCGCTGTAAGTGAATGGTTCTGAATGCAGTTTGCTAGCATAAACAAATCACCAGAAAGGTCTCAACATCAACATGTTGTAGAGACTTTATCTTTATACAATGATTCTGCTACCTACTGTCAAGTCACGCCTGCAACCGATAAATATCTAGTGTGTGTCTCGGATTTGTAGAGTAGTTGTTGTAATTGCGTGTTTAAGATTCTACTTTACTTTGCTGTACTGCTAAAATTATTCATCACTCGCAATATTTTCATTCCAATTGCTTCAAACCAGCACATTTAAAGTCATCTACAACCAACAAAGCCAGCCCTCCATTTGGCAAATCATAGCTCATAAATATGCAGGGGAAGGAATTTTTAAATTTTAAATTCTTAAAACCGACTCATGAACTGATGTGTTCATCTCGATGATGTATTGCTGCAGTAGAAGCACTTTTTGCCTGATTTATCCATACATCCATTACCATCTGGATCGCCAAACATATCGCTTAACCCACCACATCCATCGACAAGCAACATCAGTTTGTACACTACTAGCATGTCGATACCCCGCTGAGAGGAATCTGCATTCAGTATCTCTGTCTGCAAATCAACATAAAACATTTATCACACTTTGTCATATTGGTTTCCCGTTTGTAAATTGATAAAATCAATATCCTTTGCATTAGCGTAGCGGCGAGATTTATACGGACTACAACGTCGACGACACACATACGAACAACACTGATTCTAGTGTTTCCCATGGCTTTGATTTGATTTATGACCTTCCCCTGCCACAACGGTGCCACTGTCATTATTATAATGCGTATACGTTATGCTTGTATAATGCAAACACAGTGGAAAACAGACGAATTTGATGATTCGAGACCCAGCCAGTTCTCGGGTATCAAATATACCAAACCCGGCCGGAGCATATGCTGATGCTGATGGTCTGAAATGTGAATGTCCCTGACGGGGGAAACTCTTACATTAAAACATTTATTTTGACTTTGTGTGTCGGTGTGGTTGTGCCTGTCCTGCCAGCCTGCTCTGTTGGTTTCGAGCAAATATTGCCTTTCGCTGAGCATCGCATTTTCTTTTAATTTTTCCGGCGGTTGTTTTTTTTTTTTCTCATTTCCTTTGACCATCTTAAGCATCCTGGCATAGCACCGTCGTCGTTGGTAGCAAAACCGTACACCATTAATTACAGTGACAAGTTCATTTGAACGTGTAGCATAAGTCATTAACTTTCCGTCATCACTTTTGCCCCTACAAAGAAGCGAAACCGAAGCGGAACGTATTAAGACACCCCACTGCGTAGGTGTTGGTGTGCTTCTTTCTTTCTCCATTTTACCGTAACTTTTATTGACATTTCCTTCACCTATACCGTTGACGGCATTAATTTCTAATTAATAGTTCCAGCAGCGTTGGTGCTCGTCCTGTTGCGCTTTCTCCTAAGTTCCTATGTGTAGACAGCTAAACATAATTACTGTGTAAACTTTCGCTTATGTCTCAATTTACGTTCTTTGTGTAGGAGCTAGGAGCTTTTCGCCGTTCTCCCTTTCCCTCTTTTTATTTTTTTTTTATAAAAGAAGACTTTGAATAATTTCTTTCATAATTTTTGTGTTTGCCAAACAATCGAATCAGTGGGGAGAGTAAACGCTGAAAGCCATCGTCAGAAGTGTGTGCTGACGCTGAGTCCATTGGGAGAAATGATGGTAAATTAACACATTTTTCATTTTATCCAGTTTGTGTGTACGACGAGAGTGAGGGAACGAACATCATCCCCGAAGGATGGAAGTGCGAAAAAACTCTACTTATCCCGGGGACTTTGAGTAATTGCTTTTGTTCAGATTAAGAAGCGTTTTATTACTCTCTCGGGTATGTCTGAGAATAATTATTACACACTCTGTTGATTTGGTCCTTTCTGGGGGAGTGCGCCCCCTGATAATATGCTCAAAGTACAGTATGGCTAATATGTTGTCCAAGTCAATATGTTCGGAGAAATCTATTTTATTCATACCGCTAATTTAGGGAGATGTGTGTTAAAAATCGATCAGGTCCTTACAGACGTTTCTCCTCATAACCGTGTGAGTTTCATTTGTGGCGGTAATGGAAGGGACCTATCATTTCATGCCGAAGTTATTAAGAGTTGGTTCTTATTGCATTTTCCAGGGGTTTTATTTATTTTATTTCTTTAAGTAGCAACCGAATAAAGGTAGGCAAGTTTGTGAGAGAAGCTACTAAATACAACCCGCTGTGATGCAGTATAATCTTCGCCGTGACGGACACCCGATAACATGAGAGCGAGTATACGCGATAGCTATATGTAAAAATTAAATCTGCTGAGCTTTTCAAGCTTGTGTAGCAGTTGGTCTATTAAAGTCTACAAGCTAAAAGATGCGGCCCTGGGAAAGGACGACTCTCGGAAGAGCTGCCATTCACGGAAAGAAAAATCACCAATTGCAAAATTCTGAGTTGCAATTTACGAATTATAATATATTTCCCGCAAATCGCAACGATATTTGCATGGATTGATGCAAGAATTCGTAATTTGACATTAAAAACGGCGGAGAATACAAAATTCTGTTTATTGAAATTTACGATTAGAAGTATCAATTCGAGCTTCTTTTATTTGTAGTGATTTGCGAGACTGTTTGGCGCAATTTACCACTCCAACAGGTCAATTTCTCAAACACCACTTTACAATCTGAAATTGCAAAAAATATTTTATACATAGTCCATGTACCTATCGAAATCTTTTTAAGTCCTTTCTTTTTATGGATCTGTATGTATCTTGTATTGGTAGACAGCTGCAATCATGAAGCCAAATCTTCATTGAGCACATTGCGTATCGGTGCAGAGACAGGCAGTCGGTATTCAATCTTTGCTTGAAGCAGTCGGGTTAAAGTTGTTTAACTACTTCGTATGGATAGTGAGTGTACTACTAATTATACAGCATTCTGAAATATATTTTGTAAGTACCTATTGAATAATTCCAAAATGCTGAATTTTGTCAAATGTCAAATTCATCTGAATATTTTGCTTGTATTTTAAATTTCAGCATAGGCTGAAAAACCACCCAGACAAATCCCGTTGTCTTCGGAAGATGTGGCGTCGTATGACTCTCATGGATATGAGGAGAAAAAAGAATTATAAATTATGACTCTAGATATGTATTCGAAAATAACCTAATTAATAAAACTATGAATTTTGATTTGTAAATCACAAGATATAAGTTGCAAATTGAAAATAATGTTCCTCAATTTCACTACTCAAGAATCGTAAATTGCAAAATATGAATTGCAAAATGATAAAAACAAGTTGCAATTTACGATTGAAAATATGTAAATTGCAACTACTGAAGTAGTAAATCTACCCATATTAGTTCGCAAATCAACACTATTGAGTTGCAATTCCAGACTAAATGGTTGTAATTTGCTAAGGGAGGAAATCGTAATTTACAACAGAAAAGTGGTAATTTACGAATTGTTTTTGCAATTTACAATCCATGTAATATCAAATTGATAACTATTTGTGTCGAATTGCGATCGGTTATGGCAATATGTACTTTTCATTTGATCGCATTATTGATAATGAAAAGTGTGGATTCGCGACTTTTGAGGGTCAATAAAAAGGCGAATAAAAAGTCGTGAATTAGTAAATCCTTAGCTCTAAAACTAGACAAACTTTTCGTGATCCTGCGATTATTTCTCTTGATTTGATCCAAAAATTCTTTCCGTGATGTTATCATTTAAAGTTTTAAGGTTAATTATTCTCCCAGGGAACTGCGAAAATGACCCATTGGCTAGATGAGCCTCATTTGGTAGATAGTTGTAAATGCACCCACCATTTCAGCGTCAATATTGTCTGATGAGAGCTATGTACTGGCTGAGCCGGTAAGACTTAATTAGTTTATGTGCAAGTTACCATAGATTAATGCTAATTAGATTTGAAAGGACTGCACCTTTTTTTAAGACCGAGGGGAGACTCCATCCCTGTACTTTAGAAAAGAGTAAACAGCATGCCAATGAGGCATAAGAAAGCCAAAGGGCAAATGACCAAATTATCTGGCAAATGGCCAGCATCGTCAACCCAGTATATTAAACTCATGACCAAAATGACCTCAATGGTCCGAAAACAATAATAAAACCATTATGAATGTAGGTACCTTAATCGACGAAAAGTCACAAACCTGCTGGCAGACATTATAAGCCTCAATGGAAATTAATCTTACAATAGATAATTAGATATCTGAAAGTAGTGCTCGCTCCATAATTAAAAATAGATGTAAGAAATTTCAGAATCTACGGTCGACGGACAGCCCAATATAAATAAATAAATAAATAGTTGGCGCAACAGGTCTGTAGGGACCCCAGGCCTAGCTTCTCACAACCATTCGTTTGTGTGAGTTTCTCATTTTTGGGACGAATGGAAGGGATCTACAATTGTATGCCGGGTCCAAACGGCTAATTCAGAAGCTCCTTCATGACAGTTATACTCTAGAATGTTTGTCAGACGTTCGCGAGAGGTGGCGCAGCGGAAAAAAACCATAAGTTGGAATTTGGGTTTTTGCGGGATTCAAACCTGGGACCCCTCGCTTAGTAGTCCAACACACTAACCACTAAGCCACTGCTATATGTCCTTAGAAAATGAGAAATATTTTCGTGCAATTCCGAAACAGTTCGTTAAAAAAACTTTAAACTAATTTCCAACAACCATTTGTTTGAGTGAGTTTATATGCTTTGGCACGAAGTGAAGGGACCTTCAATTAAATACCGAGTATGAACGTCTGAAGTTCAAATGCGCAGTGCAAACAAATCTTGAGACGTTAGATAAGGCGATAGGTAGAGCAGGGTAAGCCCTGCAGTCCTTCACTTAGGTCCTGGTGGACCCGTTGTGATGCCCCCTTTTTCGGGTAACCGTTGGTGTTGCATTGGTGGTCTTCATCCCCTCTCCTTTTTTGGTCACCAGACGTTGTCTTGCCATCGCGATGTCTTCAGAAACATGTAAAGATCAGTGAGACATCAGAAGTTCATTTAGATCACGGATGTAAGAGCTTCCAAGTGTTCTGTTCCTCAAGCGACAGAGGCTCGGGCAATGACAAAAGAAGTGAGATGTGTCCTCGTGAACCTCTTCGTTTTCGCAGCCTCTACGTTATGTAGCCATTTTTGAGATTTAGTTTCATTGTGTGACATCTTAGGAAGTTATGACTGGTCACAGCCCCTACTAACTTATAGCGATGATCAAACTGTTGAAGTTTGTTCGTCCGGCTTCTGTTATATTTTGGCCAAACTTCCGTGATATTTCGCAGGTCGTGAGTTCTTTCCACGAATTTCGCATTTTTAACTTTCTCCATTACGTAGTAAGAGAAAGATATTGTAATCGTACGAAATTTCGAACTCGATATGTTAATCAATTCTGACATTACGATGAGAGGCGAACTCAAAAGAGTGGGTCGCAAAATTCTATCCGTCTGTCTGTTTGTCTTCCTGTCGGTATGTCCCGAGGCCTACAGCCTAAGCGGCTGAACGGATTTCGTTCGAACTTCGGATTTAAAGTTTGGGGGCTTACAGTTCGGGGTCGTTTTTTTTTTTGCAGGGTAACCTCAATGTTAATGGTACTTCCCATACAAAATTTTCATACCAGTTTGATTTGTTCGAAAATGGCTCTAACGATTTCAACAAAAATTGATATTTAATCTTAAGTAGGTGAGGTAACCATAACTGCATACTTAGTTTTCCGCTAAAAAATAGAGTAACGGTACTTTTGAAATTTGGACATATCTCGAAAACGGCCCATACGATTGTAACAAAAATTCATTTCTAATGTAATTCTAACTTAAGGGAAAACTCCGTTTTTCTCTGTATTATCGTAAAATGGATTTTTGAAACAAGTCATTATTATTATTGCGTCCTTAATTTTGAATTCGAATCTCTGGAAAAGCTGACTTTAAAAACTGCTCATATCTCGAAAATCCCTTTTTCGATTTCGATAAAACCCTAAAAACCAAGTAATGCTTACATCCCGAACAATAACTTGTACTCGGTTTTCAGCTGAATAGTTTTGCAATATTTATTACTGCCAAATTTTGCAAAAACCGCTCTAACGATTTTGACCAAAAAAACATATTAAAGATAATATACGTACAACATCTCGTACTTAGTTTTTCTCAAAAAAATCGAACAAATCAATTTCTCAGTTATTTCCCAAAAATTACTACCCAAATTCCGATCTGTATTCACCTATTTTCGGTATAATTTTGAAATAACAACAATGCCGCAACCCCCCAACCCCCCAACTTCCAATGAAAATCCAATAACAGCTACGTAAAACTTCATTTGAGCAAATATTACCAAGTTCAATTTTTTTCAACCATATTGAATATGCATCCTAAAAATATTTCCAACAACTTGGGGCTTACACAATCAGCAACTCCCACTTCATTTACATTAAAACTTTTGATGAGCGAGAAAGTCACGTTCGACCCAGTCGAGTCGTGCACTTTATTTTTTTTCCACTCGCTTTCTGAGATTGGAAAGTTGTCGCTCTATCGACTGAAGCGTTCGATCAAGATCCATAACGGACCCCTTTCTCGCCAGTTGATCAGCCCTCTCATTGCCACTTTTGTCACTGTGTCCAGAAGTAGCTATTACTTATCTACTGTACCCATTAACGTCGTTTAAATTCGAATTCTGGTCAAGAACATTTCTGCTTCATTTGCAGCCAACCTTCTGAATAAAACAGAACAAAAGAAAAAACGAAGACTATCGATTCACTGCAAGATTAGTAAGAGCTGCCCCATGAAATGAGAGCTCTTATAAAAGCTATTATGGCCGACAAAAACCTCTGTGTATCTGTAATTATGTCGCTTCGCCTTCTGCCCATTATTTAATCTCTACAAATTTTACATAATATCAATTTGTGCAATTTAATTTGTTCAAAATAAAGTTGTACCCTCTCTTCTTGTTGTCGGCTTACATTTTGTATCATTCCTTCAGTCAGCCCGTGGTTGTGCTGACCTTTTACATTTGATCCTTCCGACCCATATGCCAAGGAATAAGTAGAAAAATCTTCTTCAAATTACTCGTTGGCTGCTTCTAAAAGTCGGCAGCCCGACGGCATTCACAGACCTCATTATGCAAAAATAAAAAAAATGTTATTTGCAAAAATAAATAACAAAAAAAAAAAAATTGCAACTTTATCCCTTGATCCAGCAAACAGCACTTGTCCTGTCGTTGGAGAAGGTTGTAATTCGATTTTCGTTCAACTCTTATACCGGCCCCGTGTCCTTGAAAAACATCTTAAGGCTATGTCTGTAAAGAGTTGAAATTACGACAGAGCTGGAGTTTTTTTCTTATCAGCATCAGCAATGATATGGCAGAAGCCGCAGGTATATCATACATCTCCGCAGAATATCGTTATCGTATTGGTGGCCAGTGCCGACTCTAGCCAAACTAGCGCCCTGTGCAAGATTAAAAGAAAGCGTCCTTTTTTCATATTTGCCCACATGCATATATATTTTCCACATCACCCAGGAGGCAGGCTTTCAATGCGTTTGTTTTTTATTGAGCTATTTTTTGTTTTGAGATTTTGGAACTAGATTCTTTTGTAAAATGTAAGTGGATGTGCAGGAAATATACCTTCATGAACAGGAATATTTTAAGATTATGTAGGTAAGAAGTGAACTTGCATAGGTCTAGTGGGATATTTTATTTTGCGATATTTTGAGTCAGATTCTCTTTGAAGGTGCAACATTGCAAGTGATGTGAGTTACTGTGCAAGAAATAATTCAGCACAGCTGTGATGGATGTTGTTATTTTGGACTTATTTGAACAAGTTTTTTGTTTAAGTGCAAATGACAGTATTTGTTCGCGTTAGATAAAATTAATTTTTCTTTTCTAGCAATGCGCCCCCACAACTTGGCGCCCTGTGCATTTGCACATGTTGCACATATGGTTGGTCCGGGCCTGTTGGTGGCTTATGTCATTAGGTGACATGCCCATAGTCCATTAGCAATTCAGGGGTCCGACATTCAGTGGTTCTACATTGAATTGTCATAACACAATAATTATAATTCCACATTAAAGCGCAGCAGATGTTTGGTCGCAATCCAATCGTGGCTAATAAGCTGCTTAACTGTATATAATCATGGCTGCTTTAAGTAGGTACGTCGAAGGAATGTAATTTGTAGATGCGCGCATATCGTATTATGTAAGGACAGGAGTTATGGAACGAGTATCGCTCCTTATCCTAATATCCTCTGAATTGGCACTTGGATAATGCAATGCAAATTCCAGTTTATGCAGGTGCTTGATGGCGACGATAAAGGCAAATAGATTGGCTTAATTGAGAATCTAGGCCAATTTGTTGGAAGAAGTACCCACTTACGAGTAAAGTCGCAACTGGCATTGTAACTAATTCGCAGCAAACTATTGTTTTGTGTGCGAATGGGAAGTGCATAATTGAATGGATAAATCTGAAGTACGTACAAGTACTCTCATAAAGTGCGCATCTGTTAGCTGATGTAAATTTGGTACCAGATACCACAATGCATGTCACATTTGCTCTCATTGTTAGCCTGCACGCGCTTAAAGCGACATGAAACCCCTATATAACGATGTACGAGTATGTACAACACGCAGACTTATTTGGAATAGCTATAATCATTTTTAGTGTCAAGGTTATAATTTACGAACAAACAAAGGAAACATTTTCCATTTGAATTTGTCTATTGTGACCTAAAATATATTATTTAAGGTGAAGGTTATTAGTTGGGTTCAAGATTATGTTTATTTCGCAATAAAAAAATTGTACGTGTTTGCGTGATTATCTAGTAGGAGTATGTGAAATTTCAGAACTAGTCCGCCTTTACACTGAAAGAAGCCAAATATTCAGGATTACTTCAACCACGGATTCCAGATTGAGCGATTTTTCCCGTTTTTCGGGATTTTGACCCTAAAGGGAAAAAGGGAAAACTATCCCAGAAAACGGAAAAAAATAGTCACCCCCAAAAATGTTCACGTTTCAATACCAAAACTTCTTTGTACAGCGTTCAGAATCCAGACAAATCATGATAAATTTAATGGAAAAACACTTAATGAACATAGCTTTTAGTCTTGCCATGCGCTTCCAACTTAATTTTTACACTGGGTGGAAACCTCTGCCACTTCTCCCACTTAAAAAGATTACTTACAGTTTTCAGTCATTTGCCTTTGAGTTTGACAGATTTGTCATGGTGGAAAAAAATCGAGTCTCGTTTTTGTTGTTTATTGAGGGTAGTCTTATATAATTTGAAATGAATGATGTATCTACAGCGCTGTAAGATATTTTTGTTTTGATAAATATATACAATATTTTTTTTCTATTTTCAAAAATGTTTTTTTTTTTCTTTTTGAGAACAAAAAAATGGAATAAAAACGGGAAAAACGGGTATCAAAATAGGAAACAAAAATCATTTTGTATGATAAAAAAAAAGGGAATCCATATGCCAAAAGTCTGGCAACGCTGACTTCAACAGTCCACAATAAGCGCTTCTAGCCTGTGCCTTTGGTGCTCGTTCGAATATTGTGAGAAGATGACACTTCGATGTTCGAACAGAAATTCAACTCATCATCAACGCATTCATTTTAAATGTAGGTATTGTCCTGGTGTAGATTGCTTAAGTGAACAGTTGAAATAATTTTATCAATCTTCCGTCACTCTAAGTCATCTGTGACAATTCCCATGTGGGTAAGACGAGATATCAAATTTGATCCAGCCACCTCATCCATGTGCAAACGAAAAAAAAAACATGTCTGCAATAGTTCGACTCCGAGTTGGGGATGTCACTTTAATGTCACCCAACAACAGAAGAATGGAGGAATAAGAATAACCTTTTCGACCACATCATATCTGATTTTCCTTTACTCTATCTCTGCATCACCACAACGAAGAA
Source organism: Cheilosia variabilis (assembly GCA_951230905.1). Taxonomy (NCBI): domain Eukaryota; kingdom Metazoa; phylum Arthropoda; class Insecta; order Diptera; family Syrphidae; genus Cheilosia; species Cheilosia variabilis. The sequence continues at coordinate 35,772,797 of OX579676.1, forward strand.
ATATCGATCTTATTTTTTCGGGCTCAAATCCTTTGGGTTGGAAGAAATACCAAGCTCACCATGCATACAATCTAATATTTAGTTTGTACCTACTGATTTTTTCAAGTTTTAAATTTAGAAGGAAAATGCGCCTATTCTTAGTGTATCTAACATTTTTCTTGTTCAAGTGCTAATAATGCCATTTTTCTGTAAACCGAAGTAAATGCAGATGTTGAAGGATAAAAACGATAGCTCACAAGTCGTTATAAGGAATCGAACTACGCAGACTAACAAAAATATGCGTAGCAATTTTATACCAATCCCGAACTTCTGTATTGAGAAGCTTTCCATTACAAATATTCACCGGTTAAATCTTGTCTACATCTTTTTAGTGTTTTTCTTTTAGTTCTTATTATAAAAGAGTCTTTGAAGTGAGCACAACATTTTTAAGTCTAACATTAACATGTTTTCAAAAACATTTTTAATGTAGGTAAAAAAAAAAAAAAAACATTTCTACTTTGGTAACATTAAATTAATATGTTAATTAATTATATATGTAATAACATATGAAAAAGAAAAATTTAGAAAAATTAGCTATTTAATTTACTTTGAGCAAGATCCGCAAAAGTCCAAAATGACGAGTTTGTGCGATTAAATAAATAAAAACAAATAGAAATACGGTTCTAACTACCGGGCACAACAATTAGTGAACACACGCAGCTAGCCCGAATCGAAGTTTTTATGCCCAAACCCGAAGAAAATTATGCTTTTTCCCAAAAAAATTGTGCCTTTTTGGAAAAAAGATAAAAATTGGATATTTTACATAGGCACTCCAACGAACCAAAAGCTGATTAAAATTTACTAACGGAATGTTGGTCGATCGATAGGTAATAAAACCCTTTTTGACCTCTGTAATCCAAGGTTTGGGTTTGGCGAGTAAATTAAGTAGTTAAGAGAATTGGTAAATAAGCCAGATACATATCTAGTTGTAAATGAAAATTAGTGATGCGACTTTGATCGAAGAATGTACCAGATTTACCAAATTCAAAATGTATTTGCATGAATTGATTGTAAGAAACCATTCAAAAAAAAATTATGCGTTTTTTCTAAAAATTATTTCCCAATGTCTCAAAAGGGGGAATTATGCCTAAAAGGCATAATTAAATTATGCCTCAGTTGGCATCACTGAGCACACGTTACTATGTCTCCGGGTTGATTGTTTTTTGGTTTTAGGGTTATCTAAGCATAAACGTTTTTTAAGGGTTTTTAGTTTTTTTTTTCATTTATTAATATTTTTTATTTTAAAATAAACTTTTTTTAGGTTTTTTCTAGCTATGACACGTGAAAAGTGAAAAACATCTCAAGATGTAATTTGTGAACTTTAAGTGACCTTTATTGAGAGGTTAGGCAGTTTGGAAGTGCTTTTCTATTTTTTTTTTGGACCGCTGAGTGATAAAATTTGAGAAGTTTGCAAGTTTATAAAGAAATGTAAAATATCCTTTCCGCTTAACATGCCGATGTGTAATTTTACACGCTGATGGAGAAGGCAATTTTAGACGGCATTTTTAAAATTTGTATGGGCGTATGCAAACTTCTTTTGTGAAGATGTTGAATTTTTTTTATGAATTAAAAATAGGTACTTAAATGCGACTTGTTCACATCTTTTATTTCTTTTTTTTTATAGTCAGTCGGTTTTTTTGGTTTTTTTAATTAATTTTTTTTTTTATTAAACTTGTTTGCTTTTGTAGCTCACGTCGTTGTGAGCTCAGTCATTTAATGTGCTGGACTTATGAGCGAGGGGTCTCAGATTCGATCCCTGATTAAACACAAATTAAATCTTAGCCTTTTAGCACTGCGTCACCTATCGCGATCGTCTGGCAAACATCCGAGGCTAAAACTGCTTCAATTCAGCCATTTGGATTCGGCATAAAAAAAATAAAACTTATACAAGCGAATGGTTCTGAGATGTCGGGTTGACTATATGGAACTGTTTGCGCCAACTATGTATTTAACTTATTTAAATGGCCACTCAACGTTTGGCCGAGCGAAGTTCGTCGGATGTTAACCAAATTTTCAAGTCTTTTTTGTAAACTGTGACATGATAGAGCCAACTTTCCTTGCTACATCTGGGTTTGTTTAGTTTTAGTCTTCTTCTTTTGTTAGTAAATATTTAGGTGTCCTTCTTCGCTCAGATTTACGTTTATATCTAGGTACGTTCTCACTCTGAGAATACACGTTTAAAAAGTCGAATGCTTGGGGCTGGTCAACAGATACGTGCCCCTCTATCGAAAATAAACATTCAACGCTTAACAATATATTTGACTCAGATATGACAAAATCAATATTTACATTCCTATGCCTCCAAAATTGGGATGTATACAAAGGAAAGAGACCTCGTACCTTAAAGGTCTTAAAAGTGGAATGGAGTAACCCAATAAAAAAAAGTTTGCAATAAGAGCCAAAGACAAACTGACTTGGTTAAAGCAATACGCTTAGATATCTGCAAACCTGTTATCAACGCAAACATTTTTCTCTCTCACACATTTGAGTGTTGTTAATGACAACTTTTTCCTTTCTGGTTCCTTTCTGGCTACTAGAAGAGTTAAACTTAACCGAAATGTTCAACTAAGGTTTTTTTTATAAACAAAAGTTAGATATGCAAATACAAATAAAATGTTATTCAAAATCGGCCGAAAAAGAAGCCCTCGAACTTGTCGAAATTGTTAAATGTCACGGACTATCAGAATTTGGTGAAAATTCTTTTATGACGTAACAAGACCACATAAACAATATGCTCCTGAAATTTTAGCAATACACACAAATATCGAGGTACAAGAAGATGACAAAGATAGTCGACTTCTATTTTCCAGTTTAGTCTCGCATAAAATATGACATTTTAATTACCAGGATGGGCCACTTTGGAATATCTAATAAATTTTAAAGTTTTAATTGTGCATGACGTAGGGCACAACACAAAAATAAAAAAAAAAAAAACAAGAGCCCCAGGGCCAGGTAGAAAATAAAGAACTTTTCAATATTTATCCAATGCAAGGACTGACACACGTCATGCCCAGCCCTTGAATCCAATACGAAAGTAAACCAGAAAAGTCTTCTAAATTAGACAAAAAATAACAAGATATTTTCTACAGTCTACAATATTCGTAATGTTTTAGGAATTTGAAGTTTTGTACCTTTAAATTTATATCCCATGTCAAGCATGTACCTACTGCTAAAATGTAAGTACTTTTTGAAGCACACTATTTATGGATTTTTGAACAAAAACGGAAAAATCCCCACAACGATACACGACACAAGACCCAACACCAAGCCATTCAATTGGCAATAGAAAATCACTTAAAAGTAGCCCCGTAAACCTAAAATGCAATTTGCGAGTACTTACCACGAATCCTCTCAACTTCAATTACGATCCCCATGGCCGAACACTGCAAGACAACTCAATCGGTAATCCCAAATCCTTGGCTGTGTTGTCCGATAACAATTTCCCTTCCCACTACACACACTGTCACTTCGTATAATCCAACTAGTACAAATTATTTCTTTACTTTTTTCTGCTACTTTCCCCACCTCTTTTGAACACCAGCAGAAACACTTTCGGCTTAACCTCGTTTTATAATCTTTTCTACTTTTTTTTTGCAGAAGGAAACACTCCACTAACGTGCCACAGTAAAAGAAATTAAACACCGAAAAATAGTGAAACACTATAGTGGCCAGAACAGCGATACCGCACTAATGTTGGATGGGAAAACTTTTTATATGCACAAGTGTGAAACAATATCCCCTACTCGCAAGTACAACAATCCCGCCTGTCGGGTGGTGGAAGGTACCAATTGGGGTTAGGTGACACTGGGTGCCTATGCAAACCGATTAAAGCGTACACTCAGAATTTGCACTCTTATCAGTATTCACTGGCGCAGCACACTTAATGCGAGACCGCACAAATCCCCATCATAATATTGAAATCATCTTGAGTCCTTGATAGATAAACAGAAATCCATTAGGTGGCGCATATTCAATGAGAGCGCACCCACAAAAAACACGCTAAACGAACGAAAAGAGATGAAAGGAGGGCGACAAATGCGTTGCTCTGGCTATGGTGACGACGATGACAGCGACGGTGCAAACGGGGTGCAGAATCTGAACACAATCAGTGGCGGATTTTTCAGTTGGAGCAACAGAGGCTACACCAGATGTGAACCATTTACCACAAAACTAAACTAACACCGCACTTGAGAGCGTTAATCCAAGGGGGAAGTGAAAGAGTATTTAATGGACACGGAGATTTGTTTGCACTCGTTTTGTATTTTATTTTTGCAGTCAAAAATGTATCAGTTTGAATTTAGCCCGATTAGCTTGTTTAAAAAACCGAAAAGAAGAAAGGCGCGAAATTCACAAGCCAGCTCACGGTTTTGTGTGTGAATTATTTGAAAATAGTTACAGAACAACAACTTTGAACTTCAACCCCGCTATATCTGCAGTGTGGGTCGGAAAAACGCGTCGATTTAGCCGGAAAGTCTGTTTTGAACTAAACACTGATAGGAAAAAATACCCCCGACAATGTCGACATTTTTCTTCCGATCTGTACTCGTATTGTGTGCGGCGAAATGTGGGAGAATAAAAAGTAGACAAACCTCCGCCAGGGAATGAAAATGAAATGCTCTTTTGGCGAATTGAATGTTCGCCTTGTTCTCGGTATACGGAAAACTTCGCCCAATTTCTGCAAAGTGTTGAACTCAAAACTCACCACCATTTCGGCTGTTGAGCTTGAGCCACCCCATTAGCAGGGGAAATGCAAAGTCGTGTGCGTGTCCGAATGAAAATTCCCACTCCGAATTGTTTTTGTTTTTATAAAAGTTGCGCAACATTTTCATAGAAATATGGTGGATTTTTCCGACATCCGACGTATTTCGGTCGATGGCTGTAATCAAAATGTACTCATTTCGCATTTACAACTCATGGCGGAAGGTTCTCCTTGTGCGTGCACTGTGCACTTGTGCAGTGAACTTTTGCTTTTTTTGGTAATGTGCCAGGGGTTGATAAGACTGCGGCGCTGGCTTGTTTGTTCGAGTAAATGAAATGATAATAAATTAGCATCGTAAAGCAGGTGACTAGCACGGAAAAACAGATCCAGACATGGAAACTTACCATTTGGGGACATTGAGTGCGCGCGTCTGCTTCTATGGTTGAAGAGGAAGAACGAGCTCTCGTAAAATTGTTCGACTAAAAGCAGCAATAATATCGAATGGTTGTTACATGCTTTGGTTTATTCCTTTCCGTTATTGCGATGCCAAATTGTGTAGGAGGAGGATATTGATAGTATTTTTGGTCGTAACTCAAGTTAAATGCCAACGGACTTATCGTAAAAAAAAACGCGGAACATCCAAGGGAGTTTGGAAATAAAAAAATGTCGATAAAATGCAATTGGACGCAATTGGCGAGCTTATATGCTGTGTGGATAGTGCACATGCCTTATAATAGTGTTTGGCTAGTTTTTGCTGATGCGGGACAATTGTGAGCTATGCGAAAAGCACTGCAAAAAATTAAAGTAGGTATAGTCAATGAAAAAGACTGGAAGACATGTGGTTCCAAGAGGATGGAAGGAAGGAACATTTTGAAGCATGCGTTTGAGAGTCGGCTTATGTCACGTTTTGCCGATTTTTACTGCGCGAAATTGACCGCTCCGGACTCCTTTCTTCTTGGATATTTCAAGTCTTGTGCTTATGAGGAAAATTAAAAATTTTCAAACGGACTCTTGAAAATCAAATTATTTAGAAGAGATTTTTTATATAGCTAGGTACCTAATTTGTTTTCATTAACAGTGATATAAGTTGTTGATGTACACATATGCAAAGCAAATAGTTTTTAACGCGAGCAAAGGCTATACATAAAAAGAACACAAAATTTGTATTATTTTATTTTTTTTGGTTTCTTGATTTTAGCTGTTAAAATTTTCAGTGCAATTCTTTTCTTTCCACTTTTACATTTGATATTAACAAAAAATTAAAATACACGCTTTTGCACATTGCCTATATTTGGATAGCATCAGAAGTCATATATTCTTCTTACAAAATCTGCATATGTTTCACCGTTCACTTCTTCCTGCAAATCAACAATTACTCCCCCGTTCCTAATTCCCTTGGGCTAATAAAAAGCTGTTATATTATTATGACCTACCTGTGACGAATTCTAACCTGGCTAAAGGACTAGTTAAAGAAGAAAAACGTGCTTTTGGTGCTAGATGAGCTGTGTACTGGCTAGACTTATCGGTGCTGGATCTCATTACAGATGGATCGGTTCTCATATAAAACCTATCGATAGTATGACGGCTTCGTTGGTATACCTATAGGCCCTGCAAAAATGAGCTACATCCTCAAAGGTGTCTGGGTGCAATGTTTCTCAAAAATAAGACTCAGAACTCTACCATTCCTAGGAAATGTAAGGCTGCAGCCACGCAGTAAGCGACTAGCGACTGAGCGACAGGAAAAATGAAAACCTATAAAATCGTATGGCGTTGGCCACGTAAGATCTGAGCGATTTTGTTATAGGCAGAGCGACATTGCACACTCGCTCGGTCAGTGCGGCTGCACACTTGCACATCCTAACAATGGAAGACTTGTGAGTCTTAATTTTGAGAAACATTGAAGACCGATCTCCACCTTATAAGCTTGCAAGAACTTTGTCCGATATCCCAAACTTATATCTTAATCACGGGCGAGCCTTCTGCCCTTGACGTATACTTGAATCCATCGAACTAAGCCATCCGTCATTTTTAAGTTCCGACCTTTAAGTTCTGGAATCCAGATTCCTCCTCAGTAAACTGGAAAAGCAAGGGGATATTATTTTAAGCACGCGTATTGTGATCGATAAAGGATCTCTTGCTCCTTTGTCCATGACTTGAAAAATTGGATTTGGTCATTACAATTACCTTTAAAAACTTATGAAGAGGATGGACTTTATTCAGGCCTGTTTACCGCAAAAAAACTGAACCTGTCATCCTAAGCCCTGCAGCATCAGTTTTATTTCAATCTCGATTCTCCCAAGCTATAGGGGAAATTGTCTTAGTACACTAACCATTGACTGTTAAGGTTCGTTGAGCCGATAATCTGGATGCAATTCACTGTGGGTGTTTTATAAATATAGACATCTTTACTGTTGAAACGTAGACTTAAGTAATCTTTACGACCTCATTTGGGCGATCCAAATGTATGCAACTGCAAATATACTGGTAACAGCGAAAGGCAAATACTAAGAAACTATGGATAGAGTCAGCATTTGTATTCTTGTTTCGAGGATATTTTCCCATTGCCAACCGACATTTACATAATTATTCGTGCAAATTTGTTTTCAAAAATATTGCTTCGTTAAAGACAATTTTTTTTTTAACAAACCGTTAAAACCATCCTATAAATGGGGCTTAGGTCTGTTATATGCCGTCAGCAAGAATTAGAGAACTTGGGCTTGCACTACCTACCACTGCTCTGTTTATAAATTTGAATGAATTAAAATAATCAATACAATCCAGCGTTTACAAAAATCGTACTAATCGTCCAGAGCAGACGCTTGTTCAATAGACTGGTTGAGCGTTTGAGGAGTACGATTTTTGTAAACGCTGGAAAAAGCTGAATAGACACCTTCGAACTCAACACATTATTACTCATATACACAGTCAATGTGCTGTTGTTTTTGGCAAGTCCTTACAGAATCCCAACCAGTATTGAATAGACAACCTACTATCATCTCAAAATGTTTTTTTAACCTCCCATAATTTGATTTCGTGCAATGTTTTTTTTGAGCTCAACAAAGTAAGCAGTACAAATAAAAATAAATTGAAAAGACTGCACACGTTTAATACGACTTAAGCCTCAATTTATCCTGCATCCCGTGATTGTATAAAATGCAATAACTCTGACAGTAATATTCACATAAAAGTGTGCATTTATCATGCGCACGTAATCGCTAAAAACCTCCTTTGTCAATAAGGTACACCGGAAAAACAAGCTCTACTCTGCTCATTTGTTCATTTAAATGCCAACAAACTGAAAAGCAATTAATTTTCCGCTTATCCCTCAATGGAATCCTCTTATGTTTGCCATTTTTCAGAAAATTAACATAAAACAAATTGAAAATTGCTGTGCGGCGCCCTTCCCCTGCCAGGTCGTCTCGGTAAGCGTGCTGACTTTTCAGCAAACAGGGTGAGCTATTGCACCCACCCTAAAATTGCACGCACACACGCTGCGTGTGTGATATATGCAACAATGGCAAACACAATTAATTGATTTACACTCATCCGTCCCCAGGACACGTTCACACAGTGTTAGCATTCAAACACCAGACGTCATGGGTATAGTAAATGTAAACAAACCTGAACTCGAGATCAAGGAACAGTGGTTGGTACTTGGTAATGCGTATAAAAGGATTTACTTCGGGGTGTTTGTGTGCCGCCAAATCACAGTATTTCACATGAGGGACTTTCGATAATTGGTAAAAAGGTATCATAAATAATTTACAAAAAAGGGATCTCACGTTGGTATGTAAAGCTGGTGACACAAGAGCCAAATAAAAATTGGTAAAAGTCCCACCCTCGGATCAACGTCTAACAACCGAAATATATTGCCTTTTATCGTGTTTCCAATTATCCATTCACATTATCAAATGTACGTTAGCAGGACAATGTCACGGTGCCCAAGGAACACACCCGAAAAACGCGCACCGCAAGAGGGTGCATACGAAATTCACTGTCACTGTGAGTGTCCCCCGCACTCGACGTGTGATGGCTAGGCACGAGGGTAGCAAACGCACAGTATTGCCGCTGTCGGCAGACCACCAGCAAACAACGACTACACAAACAAAACAAACTGCCATGCCAAAGGTTAAGCGATAGATGTCCTCCACTGTCGCAGCTCGCAGTGCAGCATTTGGAATCGTACGCTTTCTCTATTATTATATATACGGATACGGATGCTCAGGGAATCAGAGTTACTCACGTGTTCGGATGCACAGAAACAGATTCACCCCGGCTGGCGCTGTGGTGACCTGTTTTCCTGGGTTGTGAACATTTAGCATTTGTCGACTGGTGTGTCGGTGTGGTCGAGGCCAATCCTAGGGATTGTGACGATTTCAAACAATGGAACAAACTCGGTGGTTTTTAATATTTATGCAGCATAATCTCCCACCCTTCCGTGATGCTTTGGACGTTCGGATTCGGATTAGTTATTCAATATTTGAAAGGCTATATCAATGGACGAGCGAGGGGGCTGGCAGCCAAAGGGACTGGAAGGCGTTTCCCATGGCTATAAATCCCATTTTTCGAGATTTGATAGTGTGGCATTTTTTTTGTCCGGATTTCATTCGGTTTTTTGTTTACAAATTAAAAGAGCTTCCGAGGGATTGCGGGAGACAGAATAAACCGGAATGGGTTCACAAAGTTGACTGAGATTTGTAGTCAAAAGGACGTCGATATTTTAAATGGGTTGGGGTTGCTTTGCCAAGCGAACGATAAAGCAGAGATCTGTGCACTGGTAAAGTGAAAATAAGTTTGTGCTTTCTTTATGGTTAAGGAATGGATTTGGAAAGAAATTAAACCAATAATCTTCTAGACGACGATTACTGAACTGTCTCCCCTTTGACTCGATGTGAGGATATCGATTTCCAAACCTTGGTCCAACAGGGCTTGTTGCATGCAACGTGTTTTACTGGCCTTTGTAATTTGTGGACGTATTTTGTAAACGAAAAATAATCACTGATTTAAGCTCAGTAAGTTCGTGAAATAAAAAAACAACATTTAAAACAGTAAAGTGCAATACAGCGTGCAAAGTGAAAGTTAAAAACAAAAAGTTAATTACTTAATTAATTAATAAATTAATTGTCGAAGTTTAAGGTAAGGGCAATGAAATATCCCTCTTGCTTTATGAATGTATCTATAAAAATGCATTGTTTTTGAATCGAATTAAAACCAATTTCTTAAAAAGTTTTCTAAAAGATCTTAAGGCAATTTACAACAAAAATGGACATCGGTTCGTAAGCAATGTTTCACAGAGAAAATTTTGTATACCTAGTCAAATGTGTGTTTTCTATTTCCAGATAATATAAACATTGCATTTTCAACGCTACTTAAAAAAAATTCATGCTTAAAATTGTGTTCGTTTGTCGCCGATTCACGCCTTAACGTATTTACCGATTTTAACAAAAATCTCACACATCTTTGCTATTGGTCTATGTATGGGTTCTGTGAAGTTTGGTTGAAATCGGAAAATGTATGTGTGTGAATTTCCATACATTTTGTTCGACGGCTCGACGAATTTCAAAGACTTTTTTTATTTTGTTTGACTTAAATCAGGGATGGTTTAGGGAAAATGAAAATTCGAAAAATTCTCAACAGGTGGCGCTGTAGGCACATTTCGTTTTTCATCTATCTCCTTAAATATATCAAAATATGTCCCATTGTGTTTGAATAATTGATGTTCTCTTAATGTGTGAACCGATTTTGTATCTGGAAAATTCAAACGAAAGGTGACGTCAATACCAAGGTTCGTATGTACAGTACATACGGTCTTTGTATGTGTATTGGTTATACGAGTAACGGGCATTTTAGTGAACATGCCTATGGAACCATTCAATTAATTTTTATGGAATTTTGTGGATGGGTATGTTTGGTTCCAGCTAGGAAGATATGATAGTTTTGGACCCGACAGGTGGCGCTGTTGTCGGTCTCCGAAACTACTCAACTGATTTCAATGAAATTTTGTGGATATTGTATGGTTGGTTGCGGCTTGAAAGATACAATAGCTTTGGACCTGACTCAGATTGTCGATCTCCAAAACCGCTCAACCAATTTCAGTTGGTGTGGTGGGCGCAAATCGCAAGCATTTAAGAACATGTGATGTGGCATGTGGCATATGTGGGCGTACGTCGTACACTCAAGTAGTCCAGTGAAGCCCCGTGTTCACAAGTCGCAACTACTGATATTTATTGTTCTATAGCACCTATATCGAAAGTGGAGTGAAGTGAAAAAGTATCCGAACGGTGATACTTACTTCCCGGGCTTCTTCGAGCGACCAACATGACATCAGCGCACGATTTTTAAAAGAAAAGCTAAGAGCGTTCATGGCTTTCATCGTTAAGCACAATGTTTTTGGACAATCGCGTTTCTGGAAGTACTCGGTTGAATGGCAGAAGCGGGGATTGCCGATGCCCACATTCTTCTTTGGTTGATTTGGTTGATTGAGAAAATCTGACCGGACCAACTCGATTTAATCATTAGCGTGGGAAAAAAGATCAAAAAATCTATGAAGTCGTTCAATAGAGAGGTTCAACTATCGAAAGGGATGTTAATTTAATCGATTTTAAGCGGCTTCGTACCGCTTCGCCGGGTCAGCTAGTAATAATATAAAAAATATCATATAACACTTTTTGTTATTATATAAATATTAATCAGCTAGTATCTACCTAATAATATAAAAAATATCATATAACACTTTTTATTATTATATAGGTAAATATTAAATATCGCACCTATTGTAAAAAACAAATTAGCAGAAAAAAAATACAGATAAAAATTACTTAATATAAAAAAAACATTTCTTTAATTTTTATAACATTTCTGATAGCATCAGACTAAGAAATACGAGGTAAGTTTGCCTGGCTGGTAAATTAAATTAAAGGTAGATATGTTTATTGTTTATGTCTATGTACATCTAAAAAAATTGGTGAAATTTTGTTTACCTACTTTAGTTTCTAGGCTAACTAAACATATAAGCCAAGTCAAGTGTTTGGGAAAGAATAATATCTAAATTTTGATTCCTTCATGTTACCCATAAGCATCACTTAGAACAAGAAGTAAGGCAAGTTTACGTGGTCATTGATCAATTTTGGCAAAACAATTATTTTTGCATTTTAAGATTAAGTAAAAGATTAGGCTTAATTTCAGTCTTACCGTTACCAAAAACCACCTTGATTTTTTGATTTTGTTTGAAGTTCGGTTACATAAGGAATATGTAGGTACAAGGTAACCTTAGAACAAGTTCAAAATGGCCTTAGGACTAAGTTGATTTATACCGCGATTTAGGCAAAGTCTACACAGGCTTTTCTCTGGGTGTATAGCGGCGTGATCCATTCCGAACTGTAAGGGCCATCAAATATGCACCCAAAGCTGAGTTAGATTGAACTGGAAGCACTCGCGAATTGTGTTCTGAATTGTTAAAGCTCAGAAAATGTAATTTCAAGACGTTTCTTATAAGGCGGCGAGACCAGAAGGTAAACACCTACATACTCATCGAACACAGTCTGTCAGCAAGGATGGCACATACCTGCATCTGGAAAGAGAATTATCGCTGTAAGTTCTCAAGCCCACCAAGCACTAGGCAAAGCGTGCTTCTAGTTTGAGCCTTTCAATACCAAATACAGTCCACCACGGAGACTTGTTAGAAACACTCATATAAGTAGAAATCGCTGGTAAGAAGTGCACGTGTGCGCATATAAAAACAACTCGGAAATAGAGGTTTCTTACTTCCGTCTTGGACACCATTTACAGGCAAGCAACCCTTTCAGTTTTCTGTTACACGTCCCATCCCCGCAATGATATGTCATTCCATTGAAGAGGAGTACAAAATCAGAAATTAAATGTAAAAATTAATAATAAGCCATCCCAACACACGAACAGCTAAAGTAAACTTAATAAATCATTCGGTCCACTGACAGAATGATGATGCTCACAAAAAATATCCAAATACCCGTATAATCAATCATCGCATAGCCATTGTTACTTTTTAACGCAAAGTGCCAATAATCTCCCAAAAGAAGGCGCCACCAACTGAAGTATTCTCTCTAGATACGATCATTGACCTTAATTCGCCTCACGACCACGACCTCCATCAGCGACTCTATCAAAATTCACAAAAGCTGTCTCTCAACTCTCCCCCACGCGAGGCCAAAAAAAAAAAAGGATTAAATTAAGGAGCATTGATACAGATAATCCAACACCGTTCGCTCTATCCATTGTGTTTCATTCCCTTGAATTCATAAGGATTTTCCCAGAAAATTATGAGAATGGATGATGTAATAATATCTATCCGTTGCTCACACAAATAACTGTGCACAAACACAAACACAGCCAGCCGCATTTATAGAGTAGGATTTAATTTACATTTGGATTAGCTGGAAAATTGAATTTGCTATCTCTGGCAGCAGTGTTGAGTAGGATTTAGAAGCACGTGGGTCTTCTTCGCCTTCGTCATCGTCATCTTCAATAAACAGGGAGAATTATTGTGAACTTCCGTCAACATCGCAGAAGCGCTGCTTTCCGGAAACCGGATTGTTTTGAGTACTAGTATATATGAATCTCTCTCATTTTTTACTAATTAGACACAAAACTCATCAGGATACAGGATCCCAATCCCAGTGAAGGTAGGCAGGTAGTAGGAAAGAAGCGATGGATGGATGATGGAGACTGGAGACACAGGACTGTGCGGTGCGTTTGGCTTATTGGCTTGCTGCTGCTGCCCGATGTCCTTGGAAGTTCCATTTGGATTACCAAGGCACCTCGCAGAGTCCTGTATAATCAAGAAATCCAATTAATCTCCATCATTTTTGAGTGGGAGGATAATAAGGAGCGTGTCCGACAATTTTTCTTTTCTCTTGTCTGCGTTGTTGTGTTCGTTTTCTTGTGTGTTTTCTTTTTTTTGTGTAACTGACTGACTTGCACGTGCATATTTTTTGAGTCGAACATTCTGGCTTTCTGACTGACGTACTTAATTTTTTTTTTGTCATCTTCCTGCGGCATCTGTCGTCTGTACACGACTTAGGCCGCGCAGTGGGCAGATGTAGAAACACAGTCGTATGCCGGTTTTGGTTTTTTAATTGATTAGGTACATTGATTTAGGTTGCGTGTCTGTAGGAACTCTACCAGAAGCAGGCACCAGGCACCCCCGCCGGTGAAGACGAGTGATTTCATTCAGTCATGACATAACTAAGGCTTTTCAATATTTCATCATTTTACAGAGGGAAAGACGGTAATTAATTGTATTTGCCTTTCCGTGAGCGTTTTGTACGGACAAAATGGTGTGTTTACATTTCGTATACCTAATTAACGTGGGTGAGTTGATTTGTAATCGCATGTTTAACTCGAGCTGAGGGGCGCTCCACAACCCTTGTCATCTCGTGTGCCTCGATACACACTCGTTCTGTAGTGAGGTGGGTAATTTAATGATCAGGGAACCATGAAAATGTGTGCATTATCTTATGTCTTATATGCATGCGGTGCGGGGCGTCGCGCTATCAATCACACTTTCACTAAATGAAACAACAGGACAGATGCCATTATTGGAGCACACAGAGTCGGGCTGCACCCATTAGCGCCGTTAAATAAACGAAATGAAGAATGCATATTCAATTCGTTTTAATTAACACGTTAAGAGGTCGACGAGCTGAGCGCGCAGCGGCTCGCATTGAAGGCAAACGAAAGGGGAAACCATGTCTTGGAGAATTCAAAAATGAATTTCGGTCAATTATATTACCATATTTCTTTTTAGTTCAGAGCACAACCTGAACTGTTATACAAAAAGTTCGAGTGTCTTTTTTAGCTCACATACCTACATCAGAGCTCAGAATTTGTGTTTCTTTTTTCTTTCAGAGCACAATCAGATCGCGCTCTATGAGCTCAGAATAAATTGACTGAGCAGGCTGAGTGAAAATCTGATTATGTTACACACTTCCAGTCACATTTGACAGAAAAAAAAAACAGGATAAGCTAAATAGTTGAAATGGCGGACGAACCTTGTTGTTTTGGAACTGATTTTTAACCATTTTAATAAATAACTATATCTATACATATATTTACAATTAATGACAGCTATGTGCTCAAGTGTGTTTCATAAATACCTCAGGTATTCGAAATTAAATTTCAATAAACACATAGACAGCACAATATCCAGAGCTAACTCTCTTCTTGGATTTATGAAAAGGAACAGCAAGGATTTTTCAGACATACAACTCTTAAAACCTTGCATTTTTCTTTAGTAAGATCTGTTTTAGAATACTGTTCTATTATTTGGTCACCAGCATATCAGGTGCATATAAATCGGATTGAACGTATACAAAAGTCTTTTTCAAGATATTGCCTTCGTCACTTTAATGGGTCAGTAGAAATGCCCAGTTATGAAGAAAGATGTCGGATAATAAACTTAAAGTCCCTGGAAACGAGAAGATTTATTCAGGACATAACGGTTGTAAAAGACATCGCTTCTGGAAGAATAAACTCAACGTTCTTACTGTCCAATCTCTCTTTTTACGTTCCGGGAATACCGTTACGTGAGCATGGCTTATTTTATGAACGTAATCATTCGACAAGCTATGGAATGAATGAGCCTTTAACAAGGTGCATTACGAGCTTTAATTCAATATGCAACTCGGTTGATTCCAGTGTTGATATTTCGACCAACAGAATTGCAATTAAAAAAAGATTAAATGAATTGTTATAATTGCTCATAGGGTTTTTTTACTTTTGCTTCGAATTTTACGAATGTAATTATTAAAAGCACTAGTTTTTCCCTTAGCGAATTGATTTTTTTTTCTTATTTCTTTTCGATAAATTTTTTAAACTTCATCTTTTTTTCTCTCTCTCTTTTCTCTCACTTGAAGAGTTTTTTTTACTATATATACATTATATTTATTTATTTATTATTTTTTTTTTTTTATTAAATATTTTTTCTCTTATTTTAAGAGTTTTTTTTTTGTTTTTTTTTAAACTATGTAATTATAAAGTCTGTAAATTGTAAAATGGTAGACTTAAATAAATAAACAATCTGAGCACGCTCGCTTCAGAGCGCGCTCATAATGCTCGAGATCAGCTCAGAACTGAACTTAAAAAGAAAAACGCCTATGGAGGGAATGAGAGCAATAACTGTGATATGGTCGCTGAATGTATCAAAATAAAGCGCATGTATCAAAACTGATGACAGTTTACCTGTTGGTAAAACTTTCTTCCGTACATCATTCCTGGAGTACATTTCCTCAATATTTTCAAATGCGTGTATCACGAGCTCGTTCATTTCTTCTTTGAGAGAAGGTCATGTCCTTCCGATCTCCTTTGCTCGAAAACGATCGCAAACCGCTCTCGTCATTCTATGCAGCGCCGATTTGTATATTATGCCTCTTGTTTAGCTGCATTTGCTTGGGGTCATTGGTCGTCGGGTAGAGCCAAAATACATCGGTAGCAGCTAGTAATGCCAACCAAGGCTTTTTCATGCCTTTTAGGCATTATTTCATTAGGTTAGTGGGCTGGCATGGAGTAATTCCGTGCCACACGCAGGTCAGAGCTGACCCATTGTGATAATTATTTCATTAGCTTTTTTTTCAAAAAGACATCTTTTCTTTATTTCAAATATTTTTCTAGTATTTTTTTTGACTAACTAACTTTTTATGTTTTTAATGTAGATATTATTCCAAGGACCACGACGATCTGATGGACTAAAATTATGGTTATTTTGTTCAATACTTTTGTACCTACTTATGAAACTAAAAAATTCATGAATTTTGTTCCTATTAACAATTTGTTCTGTGATTTATAACTTATAAGTTTTTTTTTTGGAAATAAAAATTGTTTTTGTTTATTTTTTATATTCGTGTTTCATTTTTGATTTATTGTTCCAGTTTACCTAAGAAATTATTTTAGACATTATTTTATTGAAAAGGCATCTTTTTCGTCAAAAATGGTTGGAACGTTGATTGCTGCGTTTCTGATTCTGAATGGATATTGGCAGCGTTGCCGTTGGCATTCTATATTTGATGCTGGCGAAATCGTAGTGAGATTCCGCGATTCGCAGAGGCACGTAAAGCTTTGGCGGTCAATTGCGATTGGAATTTCTTTACGTTATTTGTCTTCTCCCAGTATTTCTCCTTTTTCACTCGTACCTTGGCTGCAACAAGATAATGACCTTAGCCAATGACGGCACGATGGCCACCCGAAATATTCAAATTACTGGTGACATCACGGAAAGAATTGAAAATCACCAATTGCAAAATTTTGAGTTGCAATTTACGAATAATATATTTCTCGCAAATCACAACGAAGTTTTCATGGATTGATACAAAAATTCGTAATTTGACATTGAAAACGGCGGAGAATACAAAATTCTGTTTGTTGAAATTTACGATTAGAAGTATCAATTCGAGCTTCTTTTATTTGTAGTGATTTGGGAGATTTTTGGCGCAATTTACCACTCTAATACGTCAATTTCTCAAACACCACGTCACAATCTCAAATTGCGAAAAATATTTGGTGATTTACCAACACTGAATGATGAATCAATAAAATCTTGTAATAATTTAACGCTTCAAACTGAAAACGTATATTGACGTAGAGAAGTCGTAAATTGCAAAATATTTTTTGTAATTTCCATGGAATCAACTACCTGATGTGTGGAATCTTTTTATGCACAGTTCATAGTCCATGTATTTACCTATCGAAGTCCTTTTATATCCTTTCTTTTTATGGATGAATGTACGTATGTGGTATTGCTAGACAGCTGCTATGAAGCTAAATCTTCAATCTTTCCTTAAAGCAGTCGAGTTAAAGTTGTAACTAATTCGTATTGATAGTGAGTGTCCTACTAATTATAAAGCATTCTGGAATATATATTGTAAGTACCTATTGAATAATTCCAAAAACGCCGAAGTATGCATATAGATCTGTATTTTTTTCAGAATGTACATCTCGCAATTAGGAAGGAAGTATAAATTGGAATGGATTCTAAAATATGTAATCGAGAAGAATTGTAAAGGTTCGTATCAATGTCAACTTCATCTAAATATTTTGTTTGCATTTTAAATTTCAGCATAGACCAAAAAACCATCCCAGACAAATCCCGTTGCCCCTGATTTTCTTGGATATCAGGAGGAAAAGTAATTATAAAATATTACTCTAAATATGTATTCGAAAATAGCCAAATTAATAAAACTATGAATTCTGATTTGTTAATCACAACATATAAGTTGCAAATTGAGAATAAAGTTTTCTAATTTCACGACAAAACATTTTCAATTTAATACGGTGATGCCTCAAATCACTACTCAAGAAACGTAAATTATAAAAATAAGTTGCAATATACGATTGAAAATTTTAATTGCAACTTCTGACGTAATAAATCTTCCCCTGTTAGTTCGCAAATCACCACTATTGAGTTGCAATTCAAGACTAAATGGTTGTAATTTGCTAAGGAAGGAAATCGTAATTTACAACAGAAAAGTGGTAATTTACGAATTGTTCTTGCAATTTACAATCCATGTAATATCAAATTAATAACTATTTGTGTCGAATTGCTATCGGTTATGGCAATATGTACTTTTCATTTGATCGCATTATTGATAATGAAAAGTGTGGATTCGCGACTTTTGAGGGTCAATATCTTCACTTCGTACAATTTCTAGAATTGCGAATAAAAAGTCGTGAATTAGTAAATGCTTAGCTAAGCTCTAAAACTAGACAAACTTTTCGTGATCCTGCGATTATTTTTCTTGATTTGATCTTAAAATTCTTTCCGCGATGCCTTCAGTCGTCGATCGTATAGGGGTCATTTGGTTGACCGTTTGATGGGGAGACAGACACGTCCCTTTGTAGATATTGAGATGAGCAAACCGAGAAACAAGGTTTAGATCCAAATGAATGTCCTGCAGTCATTGCAACAAATTGTCCTCCCAAAGATATCCAGTCTTGGCGTTAAGACCACCCACCACCATTTGCCCATTAAGAGTTCATCCAACACAAACTCTTTCCCAAGCTCACTATTTGGGATACCTACAGCAGCGTATCTTAAATGGTGTTCTGCGAACAGCTCGGGTTCCTTGGCAGGGTCAAAGGGGTTCCTTAAGATGATGAAAGAAGCATACACCAAAGTTCGGTTACACTTAAAAAAATCTTTTTAGTATTTCTCCGAGAAAAAGTATGACATCGATTGGGTACAAGAATCCATTTGCAAATTATAGTAAACGATCGACATAAATGTTCATCCCTTCTTGAATTAAACAAAATTTCGAATCAGAAGAATCTAATTTGAATACCTTTTATCTTGGACTGAAAGATGAATATCCTGCAGTCGCAGAAAAAGCTCTTATGGTTCTGCTTCCATTTGTATTTTGTAACATCTTACAGATGCGTGGCTGGGTTTTCGGCTTGCACTTACCAAAAAAAAAAAAACAGTCTGTGTACGCAGCTTCAGACCTCAGCATTCAGTTGTCGGACATTAAAAATTCCTCACTAAAAAAAGCTACAACGTATTTTTTGTTGTACAATAAATGTTTTATTAAACTTAATATTATTATTTCTATAACATTTTTATTCTTTTTTTTCTTGTCAAACATTAAAATATCCAAACCGAACTTAAAGGAACGATGTTTTCTGTTAATATCAATATGGGGATCCGCCAAAAAATAGTTTGATCTTTTAGGGTGCCGTGGCCGAAAAAAATTGGAAACCTCTGCCCTAGAGAGCCAGCCTTCAGTCAACGATGCTGATTGTGTATTCAACTATTGTTATTTTTGGCTATTGGGGCTTTCGTTCTGCTTCTATGTGGCTTGCCCTACACTGAAAATAAAACCGTGGTATATTTGATAAAAATGAGGCTTGATCCAACAAATTTTTTGTCAATATACGTCCAAAAAAATGTTTCTATCAAATTTACGAAAATTGTATAAGTTTAATCTTGTCTGAGAACTTTTGTTGTGATGACAAAAATCGTTTGTTTGTGCGTATAAAAATAATTTGTTAAATTAATCAGAATGTTGTTAATTCTACAAAAAAGATTTGCCAATTCTACCGTTCCGGTTTTGTCAAATCAACAATTAACTGTTGCTTTTACAAAGAAATTTATCAATTTGGTCTTTGTCTTTTTGTCAAACTAACAAAAACAATGTTAATAATATCGAATTAGTTTGTCAATTCAGCTAACTTCTTTGTCGATATGATTTATACTCACCTGCAGTTGTTCTTTATATCTACAATACCCTTGTAAAATAAATTAGGTAAACAAAAAGGTTTAATAATTCGATTTATTAAAAAATGAAATTACACAGGTTAAATTAAATTAATTTTACTTATTATTTATATTTAAAAAAAACTTCACTCCCAATGGTAGTTCCTTATACAAACGGAAAGATGTTGCCAAATGCTTTGGTGTTGTATAAGCCCGAGCTTCCCGATCGATTTAACAATCTTAAAAAAATATTCACAATTTTTATTCCCAGTTAAGATAATATATATATATATATATATAATATAATGTATAGGTATATGTAACTTTTAACATCGTAACTTCAATACACAGTAGGTATTTACCTGATAAAAATTCAATAAATTTTCCGAAGGACTAACAACTTAACAATTAAAATTTCTTGTGTGTAGCGAATAGCTGCACTTACAGACAAGAAAGAAAATGTACATATTCCTACATATCATCCCACTAACTTCTTTCACTTAGCTTTTAAATATTCCCATAATTTCCATATAAGAGGTTTAGTTCATTTATTACGACCTAATTAATTTTCTTAATTTTAAAATGTTGCTTTTTAACTCACTTTCACCAGTTACATTTATGCGCCCTAGCAAACTCGCGTGTGAAATATAAATGGCGCCATCAATAGCATTGCATTGAAAGGAGTATCTACAATGTTTAAAATGTATTTTTTATTGATTCAAAATTTATGTCACATTTAGAAAGTTTTTTTTTTTCATTTCAACAAAATGTTTGTTATATTGAAAATCTGTATTTTGTTTGGCTAACAAACATTTTGCATAAGTTTTGTCAATTTCACAAACATATACAAAAGTGATATTTGGTTCGGTTTTTATTGATAATATAATAAAAACTTTGTTAATTCAACAACAAAATTGTTGAATTGATACAATATCGATTTCTTAAACTGAAAATTGTGTTTTGTTAATCTGACAAAGTAGTTTTGTAGTAAACGTTTTATCCGTTTGACAAATTGTTGTTCAAATTGATAAATTGTTAAATTTCATTTATCATTTCATTTAACAATTTTTATTCAATACAACAAAATTATTTTTGTTGAAATTTTGCAACCGAATTTTGTCAATATTACCTGGTATTTTATTTTCAGTGTATAGACCGGCTCAGCTAGATGACGTGAGATAATAGCACGGCAGCCGGCATATTAGAAAAAGAACAGTATCTCCGTCTTAAAGCGTGTTTCAGTCCAGAAATGTTATCTTACAAAAAAAGCTACACAATAAAATGTGAAGATTGCACTCCCGCCGTGCCGCTTTTATAAAGGGTGATTTTTTAAGAGGTTTAGAACTTTTTTAAAAAAAAAAACACAAAAAATTCGAAAAAATGAATGAAATATTTATTTGAATCGATAGTTTGAACCTTGCAATTTAATGTTTAAAGATAATTTCATGCAAATGTTGACCGCGGCTGCGTCTCAGGTAGCCCATCCGCTGAGTCCAATTTTGGCATACTCTTTCACACATATCGGCCGGTATCTCACGAATGAATGCATGGATGTTGGCTTCCAGTGCGTCAATCGAAGCGGGCTTGTTCCTATACACATTAGCCTTGGCATACCCCCACAAAAAATAATCTAATGGTGTCAAATCGCACGATCTAGGCGGCCAATTGACCGGCCCGAAACGTGAAATTAACTGTTCACCAAACTCGCCTCGCAATTGCGCCATTGTTTCGCGTGCTGTGTGGCATGTGGCACCGTCTTGTTGAAACCACATATCATGCAAGTCAAGAACTTCCATTTCGGGCAAAAAAAAGTTTGTTATCATCGCTCGGTAGCGTTCACCATTGACAGTAACGCTGCGATTCGCATCATCTTTGAAGAAATATGGCCCAATAATGCCGCCGGCCCATAAACCGCACCAAACAGTGGCTTTTTCGGGATGCATTGGTAGCTATTGCAATGCTTCTGGCTGATCTTCACTCCAAATGCGGCAATTTTGCTTATTTACGTACCCATTCAACCAAAAATGAGCCTCATCGCTGAACACAATTTTTCGATAAAAAAGCGGATCCTCGGCCAGCTTTCCAAGAGCCCATTCACCAAAAATTCGGCGTTGTGGTAGGTCGGCTGGCTTTAGTTCTTGCACCAGCTGTATCTTAAAAGGCTTTACGCCCAAATCCTTCCGCAAAATTTTCCACGTAGTGCTGTAACAAAGGCCTAACTGCTGGGAACGGCGCCGAATCGCCATTTCGCGGTCTTCTGTCACACTAGCTGATACGGCCGCAATATTTTCTTCACTACGCACAGTACGTAAACGTGTTGGTGGTTTAATGTCCAACAAAGTAAATTTGGTGCGAAATTTGGTCACAATCTTCCCAATAGACTGCTCAGAAGGTCGAGAATGCCGATCATAAAATGGAAGCAGCGCGCGATGAACATTTCGAACCGAGCACGAATTTTGATAGTAAAATTCAATAATTTGCAAGCGTTGTTCATTTGTAAGACGATCCATGGTTAAATTGCAAACCAAACTGAAGCTGTTTGACAGTGACACAAGGTACTAAACACACGTCAGCTGTCAAAACCAGTGTTGCCAAAATCAAACCAGCTAAAAAATCACCCTTTATGATAGAGCTGCATTGCGCTGGATGGCAGTGTTGTCTATGGCTTTGTTGACAAAAGCTTTTAAGGCTATGGTAATTATCTCTCTTGGAACTCAGTGTTATGCAAATACAAACACCTCCCTCTATATGGGGACTGAGGGACATACTTTAACCAAAGAGCTCAACATGTACTTGACTACCCCCATTCCAATATCCGATGTAGCACCCTAATCGATTCAAATCATGCCTGAGATAAACAACAAGAAATGGAACAAAAAAAATGATTTCTGCAACACCACCGTATGACCCAAATTCGAGTCGGTTAGGTTCATAATCGCATCACAATCGTCTTTAATTAAATGTTTACCAGAGGCAGTTTTACCGCACACACACAGATCATCTGTCTTGTATCAATATATTATTTTGTGTGGGTATGCAGTGCCATACAAATACCCTATTATGACCAAGGCATGCATCTCTGATTGGATTAAAATCCCATAGCAAAACCGCATCACTTCGATCCGTATGCAATGGTTTGCAGTACGCATTCAATCGGGCTATAAATCAATCTTGCGCTCAATTTCGTTTGTCCACAAACCACATTTCAATTGCCTCATCATATCTTCGTATACGATTGCACTGGCCAGCTCTATTTAGCCTATTATTAAAAATACCACAAAGTGATGTTTGCAGTAAACATCTTAGGCCAGAATAAATTGCTGAAAGGGTGAACACATGATTTGTTTCTGCATGATTTGGTAATCTCTAGAGCGCCCTTCCTCTCCTCGGCATCTTTGCCACTCTTGTGTTGTAATATGCAAATTCCAAAATGGGTGTGTGTGTGCCAGCACTTTGGGCGGTTACCTACTTGTTTGTCTGACAATTTGATCTATTAGATACACTTTGGAAGGAGCAAAAACCTAAACGGGGGCTTGCAGATGGAGTGCATCTTCATCTTCTCACCTTGGCATATGAATATTAATGAGATTTCCGATGCAGATTAAAGGCACATCCTTCGTAAACAGCAACTATTACCAACAGCCAGAAACCAAGAATTAACCAGCCAGCAAGCACACACATGCAGGCACAGACTATCTACGGACGGAGTGTGGGTATAGGGGCGGCTTAGCCGCATAGTACAACATTCCAAGACTTAGTTTTGCCTAAAATATCAAGCCTCTCTGTGTCTGTTTGTCGATGCTGTTGACGTTCTTCAATTTTATATGAGCTTGAGGATGCAAATTAATGTATCGATTGCCTAAAATTTGAGATGAATTCAGAGAAGCTCATTAGAAATTTGCGGCCCTGGCGCACTAGTGATTTCACTGAGGCACGAGGGTGATCGAAATACGAAATAATAATTACTTACCTCCGGGGATAAATAATTATTGCGTTTTGCAATTACACTGATTTGAAGTCGGTTGCTTCGATTTGCCCAAAAGAGCGATGATAGATGCATCGATTGATATTTACTTCGATTGGTTGTGCAAGGATTTGTCTACCGGTATTGAAATTAGTAGTAGCTAGGGGAATGCTAAGAATTGCATAATCGTTATCTGGTTTGTAATGTCGTACGCATTACTTCTGAGTGTACCTCTCGAGTTTGTAGTATTATTCTGAGGCAGGGTGACCGATGTAGAACTTTGAAAAGTCACAAGAAAACTGTCCAATGAGAAAAAGGATCATTTCTTAAGTTATTCTGCAAATTTAGAATTTTCGCACGATATTTAACAAGCATTGGCTCGCTAGACTCTATAATATTGTTGTTGTGATGGGCAACTGGGTTTTTTTTAAGGTTTCTATTTGGAAATGACAGACTTTGAAAAATTTGCGAAACGCCTTTTCCAACTAAAAAGGGTCAAAATAGCAACAAATTGTGGCAGGCTGTTGAGGAAAGGTGTCAAATTTCAAATTTAGTACCACAACGGTCGCGCTGTATCCGAGGTTAAGGTACTTAGAGGTTAAGGTACTTAAAGGTTAAGGTACCTCGGCTACAGCGTGACCGTTGCGCGACTAAATTTGGAATTTGAGGGTCAGCAAATATTTCTTTGCTATCATAAGTATATCAATTGCCACTCCATAATTATTTTGATATCGACTGGATATCAGGGCCAGCTACTCTTATGGTAACCGCGTGCAGCATGTAGCTAGGAGTATCTCCTGATAGTCCAATGCTGCGCTTGGAGCAATACGCTTTTGGGTAATTCTTTGAAATTGTATCCTACCGCAAGGAATATTGAAAATAAGTGAGGTCTCAACAGACATCCTTGCTTTACTCCGGAGGCCTGTCAGAATCAGTTTTACCTATAGTGCTCTTTAATTTATTTTTATTTTTTTTTCGTAATGCTCTCAGTAGTTTTGTTGGAACTCAAAGGTTGCTTACTTCACTCATCGCACGATGCAGTCAAAAGTGGCCACGAAAACAACGGGTGAACACCTGAAAATTTTACCACGAAAACCTTAACAAAGCTTGTTCACTTTATAAACGCTGCTACTGAATGGCAAGTCGCAGGAAGCGTAACCGTGCGTGCGACTTAAGTTGCAATTTGGCACTTTTTCAAGAGCCTGAGACAATTTTTTCCTATTTTGGCCCTTTTTTTTTGGTTGGAAAAAGCGCTTCTTAAATTTTCCAAATGCTCTTATTTGCAAAATAAAAACCTTTATTAAAATATACCGCAGCTTCCTATCACAAGATTATTATTCTGTTTAGTGAACCAATATTAGTTAGATATCGTCGGAAAATTAAAATTAAATTTAAATTTATAATAAATAAAATTTCTAAAGCCATTCTTTAGAAATGACACTTTTTCTTCTCATTTTTCCTTTTTCTTGCGATTCTCAGCTTTCTGCAGCGGTCACCCTGGTCACAGGAGTAATTATGGTTCTAAAACCTGCAAACCAACAAATGAAAAGAAGTCTTATAGACCCATCTCGTTTCTTCCAATCACTTTTAGAGTAGGTATACTACTTCGTTTACAATAAATTGCAGAAGAAAAACCACCTTTATATCAGTGGTTCCCAAACTTTTTAACAGCATGCCTCCCTCATGGTGAATTGGAAAATCGCATGCCAGTCAAATAAAAAATCCAAATGTTCATTGAAAGATATATTTTTAATGCATCGAGAATTTTAAACATTCTTACATGTTTGTTTATACCTACATTTTTTTTAAATTGATTTTGAAAAACGTAGATATTTTTATTTATTATTTATCAGTAAGGTAAAATGTTCAATGCGACTTCTGGTGTTGCTCTGAGATTCGTCAGTGCAATTCAGTGGGAAATGTCTTTAATATTGTATTCTTTGCATTAAAAATGCACAATTCAATTGTGTTCACGTCTCCCTTTTACAATCACCACGCCCCCTGGGAGCCGTGCCCCACCGGTTGGGAACCACTAACATCAGTTCGATTTTTGAAGCAAACATTCGACTTCCAATCCATCAGTGCATCTGATAACTGACGCAATAGAGAATGCTCTCAAAGAAAGAAGGACATTTCAAAAGTATTTAATAAGATTTGTCATGAAGGCCTTTAGTGCAAACTAAGACAAGTTTTCCCCGATCGGCGATATCAGAACTCAGAATGATTCTCGGGGCAAAGTTGCAATGGAGTTGCATGCATATAAAAAAGAAATGCTATAAATATAAATAACTTAAAAAAAATGGTATAGGGAACTTGATGGGTTGTTTGAAAAATACTCCAAGCTTGACTTCGAGAGCAGGCTTTTATTTTACAAGCAGTTACTAAAGCCTGTGTGGAACTATGGTGTTGTACCAGTAAAACAATTCTAAGTACTTTACAAACTCTTCGAACTAAAGTGATAATGTGAGGTTATTTGTGAATGCGTCGTGATATTTCAGAAAATAAGATCGCCAACGAGACTTCGGAGTTCCCACCGTTAAGCACAGAAATCGATCATTAATGTCAACAGCACGGTCTGTCAAAGTCACATGCAGCGAATGCGACGACCTCAAAATTCCTGCTTATCCCGATAATTATTACCAACCGTGACAAAATTGCGGAACTGGTAGCAACTTTCGCCGGAAAGGTTCTTGTCAAGCATTTAAAAAAATCACTTAGTTGGGTGATATCGGTACGACAAAAATTTGTATTAGTTGGAACCAGTGTTTTTATATCGTGGGATTTATGCCTTTTTGTGGGACTTTCGATGTTCGAAAAGCCCAAAATTGTGGAAATTTCAGAAATCTAACAAAAGAGCATTCAAACTAAAGGGTCCGCCATCTAACTTTTTTTTTTTCAACTAGTGCTTATTTCGCGAATGGTAACACTTAGCTCATGTCTGATTTGACAGCTAATTAGTTTTATCCTTCCGCTGAACGAAAATGGTTGTGTATACGTTTGAACAACGCTGGGAAATATTGCGACATTACTTTGAAAATCATGGTAATGTTGCAGAATGTGTGCGAAAATTGCGTACGGAATTTGGAAGAAGAGAGGCACCGTCAGCTTCGTATGTTCGTTATCTTGTGAAAAAACTGAAAGAAACTGGCATCCTCATCGATAAACCAAAGCGTGAAAAGCCAAAAACAGTGCGTACACTCGAGAAAATTGCTGCTGTGGCAGAAAGTGTGCTTGAAGCGCCCTCAACATCAATTCACCGTCGTTCTCAACAATTGAACATTTCGGAGACATCATTGAGACGAATTTTGCATAAAGACCTTGGTATGACGCCATACAAAGTCCAATTGGTTCAGGAGTTGAAGCCAAATGACCATCCAATGCGTTTTCGCTTCGCTAAGTGGGCCTGCGATCGACTTAGAGAAGATGCCGATTTTATAGCCTCAGAGCTGATGTCGTTTGGCCACCTCGGAACTGCGATTTGACACCGTAAAAGATAAGTGTTATGCCGACAAGCCAGAGACAATTGACGCCTTAAAGGACAATATTCGTGAAGCCATTGGTGAAATACAGCTGCACACAATCGATAATGTGCTTAAAAATTGGACCGATCGTGTAGGCTACTGCATGGCCAGCCGAGGCAGCCATTTGAATGAAATTGTTTTCCATTATTAACCGAAAGGATTGTACTTTCAAATAAAAAAAGAAATTTGAGAAAATATTCAGTAGTTTTTTTTATAGCATTTTCAAAAAAAAAAGAAGTTATTTGGCGGACCCTTTTTAAATTTTTGGTGAAATTCTATCAAAACACATGTTCGATGTATTTCATAATGATAATCAACACACTGTATGTCAATAAAAAAGAGATCATGTAAATCATTTTTTTGTAATCAATTTTCTAGCACCAAAAAATAATGATAGCAGTTTTACAAACTGCGGTTTTTATACTAAAGGTTAGTTTAACGTGATTTTCTTTCCGTGTAATACAAATTTTACTTAAAAAAAATGGATTTTGATGCAAAAATGTATCGTGGGATATTTAAAGGGAATTTGAGTACGGTGAAAAGGGAAAAATGAACACAATTTGTGGGAGAGAGTGCTAATAACACTGGTTGGAACTGGTTTGAGTGAGTAAAAATCGAAAAACCAAGTATTGGCTTTTCCATTTCGATGCATTAAAATCGCGATCAAAGCTTTTCCTAAGAAAACAATTAAAATAATCTAGATGATGATGTCTTCGTCATTTTGGAAGACATAAACAAGAAAATTAATATTCAAAATACCTTCCTTAATTTGCTGGACTATTTTACATCAGAAGCAGTTGTATCAGGAAAATCGAATTCTATATTGAAATTTGCTTTTGAATTTATTCCTAATGAAAATAAGAACATTCAACAAATTAACAATGAATATAGAGCACTTACCGACTGCTAAATAATTCAGCAATTTAAATATTATTCAATTTGAGAATTTTGGGCTGAAGTAAATTCAAACGAGTGTAATGAGCTGATGTTTGAAAATATTTATAAAATTGCTCAAGCCGTTCTCGGTATTCCTCACTCATCGGCAAAAGTCGAAAGGATTTTTTCTTACCAGACATTCATAAAGTCCAAATGTCGAAACCGACTTCAAGTCGACACTTGCTGGGCTTTGATTGAAACAAAAAAACTTATTAGAAACCCATCCTGTTCTGAGTTTCAAGGGCAATATTTTGAAGATGAATGAGCAAATTGAGATAGCTCATAGATTAAAAATGTAAACTATTTGTATAGTTTTTCTAGGAAGTCATTAATGTTTTGTTAATTTATTTTTGTTTATTTTTGAAAATAAAATATTTTGAATTAACTTCTGTGTACGAAAAAAAGTTTTCAATACAACTGGCTCCATTTCAGCACGATCTTACAACAGTTTTCAGTACAAATCGAAAATGGCATTTTCCATCCCTGCCCACACCTCTTAAAATGGTCTTAATCCAGCCTGCGACACACATAAGTTACCCCATCATTTCTGAAAGTCTGTTATTTCTCAAATCCAAAACACCAGTCCTCCATTCATAGCCGAACACCATCAAATCTCTGTATAGCCCAGTTAAATTGTCAAATATACATCGTGATATTAAATTCATCTCAAGAGATTTATGTTGCGGAAACTGACTACTACGCCTGGTGTCATAGGACGCCCGTATATCTGCTCATAACTCGATTATACGAGCTCCGGCAAACTCAACAAGAAGAATTCTAGCCCTGAAAATGTTTATGTCCAACCATATGTCACTTTAATGTCGCTCTATGCGATGTCGCAAAAAGAACAAAATAATAGAATAAAGACGCAAAAAGGACGAAAGAAAACTCTTACCCAACAAAAAATATAGAAAGCATTCTACAATTGCCAAAACATTATGATTACCGCCACGAAACATTGAGCCGAGCATGCAGAGCCAGTCAACCAAACGGGCTTCTTCGTTGCTTCATCTTGACCACCCTCAAAAACCCGGCCGAAGGACCACAACAACTTTATCCATTCCACTTCATCCGTCTACCGCAGGATTCTTGAACTTCTGGTGCGCTTAAACAAATCCAAAGGCACAGCGTAGTATACAAGCAGCAATCCAACGCACAATCAGCCTCGTGGCTGGGATAAGACTTTTTCATTTTTGTTTTTGGCTCATGAATTTGTTTTCCTTTTCTTTTGCACTCTTTTCCCGTTTGTGTATCACTCTGGGGTCAAGACAGCAAGGCATCATTTGGGCGGAAGGGGAATGAGAACTTTTCGCCACCATGCCTGCATTTGCCAATAGACCGTTTGTCCGTTTGATTTGTTGTTTTACCCGCATATAGGCACTGAAAACGCTTAGGTGCAGAAAAGGGAAGTAAATTCAACCTTACCTCGGGATATCTCTGCTCAAAGACAACAGGGAATCCCCACATCCTTGCTGGTGAAAATTGCCATTTTTGTGGGTATTTTATCGAACAATAAAAATATCTCCACATGAACTATTATGATAATGTATGTGTGCTCGGTGCGCCGTGGGTAGAGGGCGATATCAAGGACGAAATTATTGCTTCGTAATTTATGTAGAGTTCTATACCCACTTCTTTTTTTGCTTTCATTTCGTTCTTATCCTTTCATTGTGGGATTTTATTTGGCTCTTCCTTTTTTGACATAGAGAGGGCTTAGCAGTGGCAGGCTTAGAGATCATATTGGTATGAAAACGAAAGGAAAAGAAAGGAGGAAATGTGGTACCACGTGTGGTCAGCGGGTTTGTTGGAACGCAGCAGTATAAGCGAAGCAGACATCAGACATTATACCTACAAATACAAGTTATGGTGTATGCGGAGGGGTGCAGCACCCTTTTCGGAGAAAACCTAATTTCATAGGGATTTAGAAGCGATTCCATTTTGAAGGTATTTTGGGCAAATGAAAAGTATAATAATAAGCAGGCAATGATGTTACAGAATATTATTACCTAGCGTATAAGCCGGGGGCGGGACGACTGTACTTTTGTACAGGGCAATTCATTTTATGTTTAATTTATTCGGCCCGTGATCGCATCTATGCATAAATTGGTGCTAGCCAGGCTTGAAGCTAAAGGGTGATTTTTTAAGAGGTTTAGAACTTTTTTTAAAAAAAAAACACAAAAAATTCGAAAAAATGAATGAAATATTTATTTGAATCGATAGTTTGAACCTTGCAATTTAATGTTTAAAGATAATTTCATGCAAATGTTGACCGCGGCTGCGTCTCAGGTAGTCCATCCGCTGAGTCCAATTTTGGCATACTCTTTCACACATATCGGCCGGTATCTCACGAATGAATGCATGGATGTTGGCTTCCAGTGCGTCAATCGAAGCGGGCTTGTCCCTATACACATTAGCCTTGGCATACCCCCACAAAAAATAATCTAATGGTGTCAAATCGCACGATCTAGGCGGCCAATTGACCGGCCCGAAACGTGAAATTAACTGTTCACCAAACTCGCCTCGCAATTGCGCCATTGTTTCGCGTGCTGTGTGGCATGTGGCACCGTCTTGTTGAAACCACATATCATGCAAGTCAAGAACTTCCATTTCGGGCAAAAAAAAGTTTGTTATCATCGCTCGGTAGCGTTCACCATTGACAGTAACGCTGCGATTCGCATCATCTTTGAAGAAATATGGCCCAATAATGCCGCCGGCCCATAAACCGCACCAAACAGTGGCTTTTTCGGGATGCATTGGTAGCTGTTGCAATGCTTCTGGCTGATCTTCACTCCAAATGCGGCAATTTTGCTTATTTACGTACCCATTCAACCAAAAATGAGCCTCATCGCTGAACACAATTTTTCGATAAAAAAGCGGATCCTCGGCCAGCTTTCCAAGAGCCCATTCACCAAAAATTCGGCGTTGTGGTAGGTCGGCTGGCTTTAGTTCTTGCACCAGCTGTATCTTAAAAGGCTTTACGCCCAAATCCTTCCGCAAAATTTTCCACGTAGTGCTGTAACAAAGGCCTAACTGCTGGGAACGGCGCCGAATCGACATTTCGCGGTCTTCTGTCACACTAGCTGATACGGCCGCAATATTTTCTTCACTACGCACAGTACGTAAACGTGTTGGTGGTTTAATGTCCAACAAAGTAAATTTGGTGCGAAATTTGGTCACAATCTTCCGAATAGACTGCTCAGAAGGTCGAGAATGCCGATCATAAAATGGAAGCAGCGCGCGATGAACATTTCGAACCGAGCACGAATTTTGATAGTAAAATTCAATAATTTGCAAGCGTTGTTCATTTGTAAGACGATCCATGGTTAAATTGCAAACCAAACTGAAGCTGTTTGACAGTGACACAAGGTACTAAACACACGTCAGCTGTCAAAACCAGTGTTGCCAAAACCAAACCAGCTAAAAAATCACCCTTTACAAAGAGGGGCGCAGGTGTACTGCAATGCCGCTGTAATACAGCTGAAGTAGAAACTTAAAAGTTTAATTCCGTTATCTTGAAACTGCTGGTACGTATAACATTTTTCCAGTATGGAAGTTCAATGCTCAAAAATATTATTGTTCGTTTTTAAGAGAATCCGTTTAGTTTGATAAGAAAATCATTTTCTTTTGAGACTCAAATCATGTTAATAATGAGTGAAGCCCATGTTAATTTCATGTGCATTCCTATAAAAATACGATGTTCGGCATTTTAATATCACACGTTTACCTGTAAATTTTAGCAGAAAATCTATATCTTTTCAGAATTCCAAAAGGTTAATTTGACATTCTATTTCCGCTCTAACCTTTAAGTTTTTCATATCTCATTTTAATGGAAAACATGACAAATTAACCTTTTAGTTTTCTTTAAAAAGAATGTAATTAGTCTATTAACAAAAGCTGTAAAATCTTAAATATATTTAATATAATAGAAGTTTTTTTTATTACAAGAACGTTTATTTTCAATTAATTTTTACATTTTTTTAAAAACAAAGTTTTGGGCGAATAACTTTGAGCCCGTTATTTAAAAAATAAAATTGAATAGGTGGTCCATCCACATACCTTATAAATGGTTTTTCAACAGGGACGCTACAAAAGTAGAGCGACAGGGACAGCAAACGACGCCGAATTTCTTGCCGCTCTTTTGACATTTCTCTTCAGTAAGGTTTGCCATTTCATGATGGAAAGATATACGAGCCAACAACGAGTCGAAATTATTAAAATTAACTACCGAAATTCGGAGTCAGTGGCCTCAACGTTAAGAGCGCTACGTCCAATTTATGGTCATCATAATCGTCCTAGCAGATCAACAATTGAGCGTCTAGGCACAGTACAAAATGTTCCCGTGTCAGTGAGACAAAGAAGTGCCCGTAGTGTCGAGAATATTGCTGCCGCTGAGGCTTCAGTTGAAGAAAGCCCAAATGTGTCTCTCACACGTCGTTCTCAAGCGTTGGGCATCTCTGTGACGTCGCTTGACCACCAGTAGCGTCGTATGTTCGTGAATTGGGCTGAGCAACAACTTGAATGTGATTCGGATTTTCATCGAAAAATCATCTTCAGCGATGAGGCTTATTTCTGACTGAATGGCTGCGTCAATAAACAAAATATGCGGAATTGGTCAGGCAGCAATCCACACGTACTCCATGAGTCATCATTGCATCCCCAAAAAATTACGGTTTGGTGTGGTTTATGGGCCGGCGGTGCCATTGGGCCGTACTTCTTCCGTGATGATCAAGACCGGCACGTTACTGTGAATGGGAATCGCTACCGTTCAATGACAACCGAATATTTTTGGCCCCAATTGGATGATATTGACTTGGAGGACATGTGATTCCAACAGGACGCCGCCACAAGCCACACAGCGAATGTCACGATCAATTTATCGGAAACCAAGTTTGGAGATTTGACGCCGTTAGACTATTTCCTGTGGGGCTACGTCAAGTCTATGGCCTATGCTAACAAGCCAGCGACGATTGATGAACTTCGTACGAATATCGAACGTGAAATTGCAGCAGTATCGGCCGATTTATGCTTAAAACCGTCGAAAACTGGGTTCAGCGTCTGGACTTCTGCAAGCGTGCCCGTGGTGGCCATGCAAAAGAAATCGAGTTCCATACAAATAATGGCATCGAACCTACTTTCACAGGAATAAAGAACTTCATTGATATCCAAAACCGTTTTTGTTTTATTTAAAAAAAACTTAAAAGCGCAATTATCCAGTCTTTTGAATCTACCTACCTTTGTTAACACTCTCGTTTCTAATTTTATCAAAAAGTTGTTTGCTGTACTTGCCTTGAATCTCCAATTCGTAATATTTAGAAAAGTTCTCAACGAAAAGTGCATATTGTGATAATAAACAATTAGTTTTGTTTGGGAAAGTTTTTTTCAAAATCAATATCAATCTGTAGGTATAAAAAACAACAACTTGTAATTTATTACATGCATAAGAATATATACGATATAGATTACCAACAAATATCCTAAGTCATCACTATAATGAGGCCAATCCTTTAACAACTCGCTTAATGTCTCCTGATTTTTAAAATGGTTTAGACGAAGGTGGCTTGTCCGCGTGATTTGATAACCAAATAATGGATTGGTATAATTCGTCTATTAAAAAAATAACTACATTGCACTATTGCTCTAATACTTAGAATTGAAAAATACCCTCTTCATCACAACTGGTTTGCTCCAAGTCTGAAGTTTGACCTTCACTGTGGAAGTGGGATGTGCTGCTGGGTCCAGTTCGCTTTATAAATTTTAAACTCGAGAAGGAGTCCTTCAATTTCATTACTCGCGTTAGAATAACTAGTTCAAAAACAATATTCTCTAAGTCACTGTCCGACATTCTTGAATTATTCACTCACATAAAAATCACGCAAGAGACTGACACTGACCGCACTCAACCGATGAAAGTATCGAAGACAATAATGTTTGATGTCATTCATTATATCGAGCGCGTTCGTTATATCGATCGAATTTTTTATACTTGTTTTTTTAAAAAAAAGTCATGAATGTGTTTATTTAACCGTTTTTATTATTGTTAAATTGAATAGATGATGGTCCTGCCATTTAAATACTTCCACTGTTTTTAATCCAATTTATTTCTACGTTCGTTATATCGGATAGCAAATCGTGGGCACCATTCGTTATAATAGAGATACTAATGTAAATCTAAAAAGCTTTCGTTATATCGAAAATTGACTATATCGGATATTCGGACGTCCACTGTATCTGCACAACAATGGATATAAGGAAAATTGAAGAAAACAAATTATCATTGCTGCAGCAACTAAAATAAATTCTGTAGTGGAATAATTCGTGTCGCGTATTTAAAAAAAAGCCAAACAAACAACCGATTTGCAAGAGACGTAAGATTAAGGCATAAATAATTCTTCGATTTGGAAGACAGCCCTAGCAATCATAAGGAGAACTTCCACATGTGTCCTGAAACATTCCAAAATCTCTTTACCATGTTGAAACACTTATTGTTGCCCACAAGACTCTCGAGGCCAAATGAAATCACAAGTCCTCCTGAAAAATTCGCTATTGCGAAAGAGTAAAATAAAATTAATATCTCGATATCTCGCAAAACCATTTTTGTTTTATTTCTCACGCAAATATTCTCTGCGCCTTCCTCAAAAAAAAAATCAGATTTAATTATACATAATATAGTGCTGAAATTTTTAACGAAATTTTACAATAATATGATAATTCAATTTGTTATATTTATTGTATGCGCTTATATGATTAACAATGCGATAGATTCAGGATACCTTCGGGTAGGAGACAGAATATACCCGAGGTAGGCATGCCTGTCGTAAGAGGCGACTAAAAATCCACAAAAAGCGGAGACGAAAACTTCGCAAAAAACAAAACGGCAAAGAGTAAAACAACAAACAACAGGTGGCAGACCAGGCAAACTGGAAAATCCACCCTCCTCGGAGGTCGGTCCCATGGATTCTGGGCGAACCATTTATTGCTTCTTCAACAAAGCTCCAGAAGGAGTTCACTCACGCCAAGAACTCCACCAAAAATGGTCGCGCCAAAAAAACTTACGGCTAAAGATAGCGCTATAATTGTAAGCATTCCGAATATACAAAAATTAAAATCTGGAATCGAAACCAATATAGTTGAAAGTGAACATAAAACAGATTCACAAGCGAAAATAAAAAGAAACAGCTATTACAATGAATGGCAAGCTGAACTTAAAGCAAGGAAAAGCTTAGAAGAAATTATTAAAAGCTAGCAAAAGCAGATAAAAAAACTAGAAATTAAAGTTAACCCTACTGTCCAACCAATCCAACCAATTCAGCAAGATGAAAAAAAAAAGAATATCTCACAGATGAAGAGGAGCTGGCTCTAGAGAAAGAAAGACATCTGAAAAAAAGCAAAAGACCAACAAAGAAACGAAAGGCAGAAGAAAGTCCTGAAACATCTGCCAGAAATGTTGACAGTGTGACTACGGCAAATCATACAAATTCACAAATTAAGACAAATGAGAAAAGGGTTGAAAAGACAACCATTACCACCGCCAATAATGATCTCTGGAATAGACAAATTTGGTGAGCTAAAAAGAAAACGTGCAAGCTCACATCATCTAGCAATAACAATTGGAAAATAAATGTCGATGACATTTGAACAACGAAAATTAATGTTCAATGGCACTCATATGAAAATAAGGCTACGAGACCAATTAGAGTAGTCGCCAGAGGTCTACACTTCTCGTGTGATGAAAATGATATTGTTAAAGACTTGCGTAATAAAGAATTCAAAATTTTGGAAGCCAAAAACCTAATTAAAAAAGAACAAACAACAGGTAATGATGGGGAACAAACTACAAGAAATAGAAAACTACCCCTTTTTATCCTATCCTTTCACAATCAAGAAAATATTGAGAAGGTATACGCTATTAAGTCAATAATGAATATTGTTGTCAAGATTGAGCCACTTCGAAACTGACTCAATACCCCAATGCAAACGATGCCAAGCTTTCGGGCATACGCAAAGCTATTGTAAAAGAGATTTTAACCAAATAGTTTCTTATTCAAACACAGCTAAGTACCTGGGTATGAATCTAGATGCTAAGCTCAAATGGAAGGAACATGTGAAAAAGAAAGTAGGAGAGCTTAATAATAGATATAGAAAACTTTATTGGTTGCTAGGACATAATTCGGAAATGTCCATTGAGAATAAAATTGTATTATATAACCAGATACTGAAGCCTGTTTGGACATATGATATCCAATTATGGGGTTGTACGAAGAAAACAAATGCAAAAATAATACAAACATTCCAAAACAAAGTCCTTCGGGGAATAGTAAATGCCCCATGGTATATTAGAAATAATGACTTGCATCGTGATTTGCAGATTGATCTTGTAACGGAAGTAATTAAAAAGTACGCAATTCGTCACAATGACCGTCTGCAGATACATATTAATCCTGAAATAGAAGACGTCTTAAATGTA
Source organism: Cheilosia variabilis (assembly GCA_951230905.1). NCBI lineage: Eukaryota > Metazoa > Arthropoda > Insecta > Diptera > Syrphidae > Cheilosia > Cheilosia variabilis. Next base: position 35,809,640 of record OX579676.1, read on the forward strand.
CGAAACAATATTCGTAGATTAAGAAGAATTAAACCTCACGACCTTATAATCTAAAAAAATAATGAGAACCCGTATTCAAATTGTAATACCTTCTCAAACACAACTGAACGTTGAAACTAAAATCATTTGTCGATCTTTCTTGGATTGGTCATGATTAAGGAGGTGTTTTTAGTGCGGTTAGAGTCCCACACTACTCTGGGTTTCTAACCCCATTGTGTCTTTCGAGATTTTCACCTTCAATAACAAAAAAAAAAATGGTAAGCACAACACAAACTTCTTCCTCCGTTTTTTAATGTCAAAATTTATCTCCGATTTAATTTACCGGACATTTATTTCGCGAGCTAAATTAGTGGAGACTTTACATCTGCCCTTCTATGTGAAGTTAAGAGTTTAGCATGCGAACAGGATACTGCTTTGCTAAACTGCCTCCCTAAATTTTATATTTGTAGACATTTTTGTATGGGAGATAAAATTTAGTGCGAGCAGGATACTAGGCTTGAGAAAGCAGTTGAGTAGTAAAGGCTTAGTCAAACAAAAAAAAAAACCTTTGAGACTATACTAAGCCCCTTTTGGTCTGTTCTTTGATGCAGATGAAGATATCTTTGGTCGTTTTGACCGCGTAAAACTCTTTCAGTTATTTTCAGTTCTGTTTGTGCGATGACGGTATTTCGAGAAGGATTTTATTGAACATCCATTCTTTCCCAGACGTTAAATCTGCTAAATGGTAGGAACTTCAGGTCTTTGCGTTTCTTATAAGCAAAATGTTCTTATATGAGCGTTTCTTATATCCGTCGTAGATTGTATCACCGAATTTGTGGCAGCTTAGTCTTTTGAAAGCATTTTGCAAAAAGTAGGTGAAATTTGAGCATGGGGCGTGGCTGCTACTTGCAACAAAAATGAAGCAAACTCTATAAATATGACAGCTAAAGCCATTCGTTATATGACAGCATATTAAATATTCCAGGAACTAAGCGAGTTGTGGGCGTGATTAAATAACTAAATAACGGCAATCGTTTGGCAAGACTGCATTATGAGATGACTCGCAAACAGCTTTAAGAAGTCCTTCGCTGAACACTCTTGGCCTTGCCTGAGAACGGCCACAAATAACTAAAAAAAATTATGACAGCTCGTTTGGCTGGTGGTTCTGGATGGATATGCTTTCGCTCATCACTAGGGCCTTTAAAAGGTCAATATTTTCATAGCTTCCAAGAGCCATTGGAGCGATGAAGAAACTCCCGATTCCATTGCAAGCGATTGCAGTTATACACTTCGTACAGGCGAGAGATTTTTTTTTACCGAAAAGAGCATTTCTTGTGAAGATAATTGGCCTTGTTAATGTGTTACCCATCTGCAGTGGGCACAATAACATTCGCCAACCGCTGGGCGACAGCTAGTAGCTTATAAATTGGTATGTCTGACTTCGTCCAAATTATTTATGTCCCGCCGCAACTACATCAACATGTATTTGAAGGAGTCCCCCGTACCCGTCCCCGTACATTCTAAAGTACTGATGTATATCACAATCAAGGACTGTAAGAGTAACATTCAGTTGATGAAAAGTAATAGCAGTAAAGTCTCACGCTCATTTCTGGTCAGCTTGAACAACCAGATTTTTGCAATTACAGTGTCACTACTATAACACGAGTATATGTTGCGTGCGCTCACACCCGCAGCATCAAATATTCATTTCATCTTTCACCGGCACCACTATTAGTCAGCATTTTTTCTGCCGTCCTGATTGTACCACATGTCTGTACGACCCCATCACATACATATATGAATGTATATGCTGTATACAGCGAATGCAATCACTTCACGATTTAGTCTGGGCGCGAGACCTTCTTCTAATCCTAATTGAAGCCCATTAGGACAATATAGGGCGGCCATAATCATAAATAATACAATAGCACCGAGTTGAAGGATATTTTATCCTGCGAAAGAAAGCAACCATGTGAGCATCAGCATACCTTTTAGCAGGAACGTTCACGTTTTGGTGGCGCGAGTTAAGTATCCATAGCAAAACATATTGAGAAAAAAGATAACATTATTTGTATTCAATGATATCTTTAGTCTCTAGTACAGTCTTGCACACAACGCTACAATGATAACATATGTAAAAGAGATAATATCGTTTGTATACAATGTTGGAATATTATCTCTTCTTCATTATCAAGCAAGACGATTGTACGCTTGGGTCTCCTTGTAGATAGATAAGAAAAGTATATAAATACGACTGTATGATGAATTTATCGATAGTCTTATTGTAACTACATAGTAGCCTTAAGCTCCTTTTAGAATTAGTAAAAAGTATTTCAATAATAAAGGACATAGTTCCAAATAAATATTGTTTAATTTTAAAAGTAAGAACCAAGTGTTTTAATTGGCGATCCTGCCAGGAGGTTAAATATACTTTTTAACTTCAATCGAGCGGACCTCGGGAACAAGTAGTGAAATCTAGTATAAACAGAACACTCGCGTTACCGGTTACAAGAATTACCTAGCATAGCAGGTACAAATATAGCTCCTTCGTACGAAGCAGCAAAGCAATTCAGTGAAAGTGTATATGTGGAAAAAAAAAAAAAACACACAAATTCGACGACAACAGACACGAGTTCAAAATGGAACAACTCGCAGTATTAATGGCAAGATTAGAAGCTTTAGAAACCAGGTGCAACACAGTAACACAAACCCTAGAGCACACACGCACAGAGAATGCAAGGTTAGCAGCAATAATAACTAACCAAAATCAAATAAACACTAATTTAGAAACAAAACTAAATGAAGTAAAATCTGGATTAGGCATAGTACCAAACATACCTGTGCTAGAGGAAATAAGAACCACATATACAGATGGTAGTGAAATACAGTTAGACGCATTTAAAAGCCTACCTATTTTCAACGGCGATCAATCAAATTATCGGTCGTGGCGCGAAGAAGCATCCAGATTAATGGACAGCATTAAAAACCTCAAAACACACAGTAAGTACGCAGCAGCATTGACTATAGTGAAAAGTAAAATACAGGGAGCAGCCGCGAATGTGTTAACTAATTATAACACAATTTTTAATTTTGAGGCGATACGTAACAGATTAGATTATACGTACTCTAATCAAGAACCTCTATACGTGCTACAAGACATGATGAAAGCCATCACGCAAAAAAGAAGCACACTGTCTGAATACCACGACGAGATAAATAAAAATCTCAATTTAATAATATCAAAAATCACTATGTCAGGTGATCCGCCGAATATAATCGACAGACTAATTAAAAATGCTAACGACGACGCAGTTCGTATATTCATTGATGGTATGAGTGACAACTTTACAAGAGGATCATTATATTCAGCTACAATAAATGATCTAGAACACGCATTCGCAATTGCTCGCAGAATAGAACATGATAATGTGCACAGGCATTTACATCTCACTCAAGATAAGCACCACAAAAATATGCCACATGAACACAGAAACGAAAGAAGACCAAACTATTCGAGCCAAACAACGAATTATCAACCCCAGAAGCAATACGATAATATGCAGCAACACAATCAAGGACCACGCCTAAACCCTTCCAAGAGAAATGACGGACCACAGCCGATGGAGATAAACTCGAGACAAATTGTACATGCACAGCGACAAAATTGGAATCAATACAAACCCGATGTATATAATCCACCAGCGAAACGTGAACACAGCGGGAGTTTCAACACACACAACAGACCGCAACGATCTTATCAGCAGAACTTCAAGCAGCAGAGAGTAAATAACTCCCGACAACAACGCAGAGACGATGTCAGCAGTACATATGCAGAAGCAGATGAAACGGAATGTATGGTAAATAATAACATAAGAATAGATCATTTAAACTAGTAGACGGGTTGCCCTGCTTAAATTTAACTAGTACTATTTCTAAGAAAATTTATAAAATTCTTATTGATACTGGTGCAACCCATAATTACATTAATAGAAAATGCGATTCTAGCGAAAAAATTAAAATTAAACCTATAAAAATAAAAACAATGCATGGTTATTCTATGGTAGATACAAAGAAAGTAGTTAGGATATTAAAGAAAAATATAACATTTTTTGAATTAGAGGATATTCAGTCTTTTGATATGATATTAGGATATGAAGGACTTAAAGTTCTAAACGCGGAAATAAATTTCAGTAATATGACTCTAACTACCATAAGCAGTGTCGAATCTATTCAGAAAATTAATTACATAATTGGGGAAAATAATATTTATAAAGCAGACATAGATAGACTGATGAAGATTAATAACAGCATAGGACCGTTACCCTTTACAGATACTATAGAAGCAAGCATTAGGACGACCAATGATAATCCGGTTTATGTTAAACAATATCCATATCCCATAGCAGATAACGAATTCGTAAACAAAGAAATACAGAAACTCTTACATGACAATATAATAGAAAAAAGCCATAGTCCTTATAACAGTCCCATATGGACAGTACCTAAAAAAGGTTTGGACGAAAAAGGAAAACCAAAACGGCGCATGGTTGTTGATTTCCAAAAACTTAACGCTCACACTGTAACAGACAGATACCCCATTCCGGATGTCAACATGACAATTCAAAATTTAGGTAAAGCCAAGTACTTTACAACGTTAGATTTGGAGTCAGGTTTCCACCAAATTAAAATCAAAACAGATGATAAAGAAAAAACAGCTTTTGCTATAAATGGCGCAAAATATCATTTTAAACGAATGCCTTTCGGGCTCAAAAATGCACCAAGCATATTTCAGAGATGCGTGGACGACATTTTGAGAGACTTTGTAGGTAAATTCGTACACGTTTACATTGATGACGTATTGATATATTCTTCATCTGAGGAAGAACATATACAGCACATAAGTCAAGTATTCGACGTACTCAATAAAGCCACATTAAAAATATCTGATGAGAAAAGTAAGTTTTTTCAAGAAGAAGTAGAATACTTAGGTCACATAATCAGACATGGTAGAATCACTACGAACCCTGAGAAAATAGCAGCTATAGAAAATTTTCCAGTCCCACAAACGGTAAAGGATTTGAGAGGATTTTTAGGTCTTACAGGTTACTATCGTAAGTTTATAAAAGGATACGCAAGCATAGCCAAGCCCCTGACATTATATTTACGAGGAGATAACGGTAAAGTAAACAAAAAACAAAGTAAAAATATTAAGTTAAATCTGAATGATTCAGCATTAGAAGCGATTAGAATTTTAAAAAATTATTTGAAAGAACAAGTCGAACTTTTTCAACCGGATTATAGTAAACCATTCGAGCTTACTACAGATGCATCCAACATAGCTATTGGAGCCGTACTAAGTCAGAATAAGCAACCTATACACTTCTTGTCAAGAACACTGAGTAAGACAGAAGAGAACTATAGCACAAACGAGAAAGAGCTATTAGCGATCATATGGTCCTTACAAAAACTCAGAAACTACATATATGGTATAGCAGACTTAACCATATATACCGATCACCAGAGCCTTATATATTCGGTATCAGAAAAAAATCCCAACACAAAGCTGAAACGTTGGAAGGGAATCATTGAAGACTTTGGAGCAAAATTAGTTTATAAACCAGGAAACCTAAATCTTGTAGCTGACGCATTATCACGTCAACGCATAAATACTTCTACCATAGAAACAGCACATTCAGCTGAAAGTTCTTCTAATGATATAATAAAAACTGTGAATCAGCCTTTTAATGCATACACTGCACAGTTCGAACTTATTGAAGATATAACAAATAATATCGAAACACAAATCTATTTTGGTAACAAAATAAGACTCATAATAAAGTTTAAGGACAAAGACTCTTTACTAAGGCAGATGAAAGAAGTTATACAACCCCAAAAGATTGTAGCTTTGCATACGAAATTTGAAAACATATACAAATATGGTGAAAACATAAAAAAAGAATTCCCACTAGTAAGATTTATATTCACACCAAGAAAACTTCAAGACGTGACAAATTTGGAGGAACAACTAAAACTTGTAAGGGTAACTCACGAAAGAGCACACCGAGGGTTACGTAACAATATACAAGAAATCTCAGAGAAATATTACTGGCCCGATCTAAATAAACAAGCAAAGAGTTTCAACAAAAAATGCATAGCATGTCTATTTGGAAAATATGAAAGAAAACCTATCAGAGAACCCCTGAATAATTCAGAAATACCAACACATGTGGGAACACACATTCATATGGACATATACTTCAACGACAAGTATACTTTCCTTGTAACAGTAGATAAGTATTCTAAATATACAATCCTTCGGGAAATCGAAACTCGAAACAGACTGTACGACGTTATGGAAGAGGTCTTATCTAATTATTTCCCAAAATGTGAACGACTCATGACAGATAACGAGAAGGGATTCAAAACAGAAATGGTGAACCAAATGTGTTTGAAATACAACATAACTAAAGTAGAAACTCCAGTATACAGATCGACAGCGAACGGTCAGGTAGAACGTGTAAACGGTACAATAACTGAACTGTCTAGAATATTCACAATTCAGAATAAAACAAGACTTATCGAAGAAATATTTAGAACAGTGCGTGAATTAAATAATTCCATACACTCAGTTACCGGTTTGAAACCTAGAGACATTTTCTTTAATCAAAATAAATATAGCAATAGTGAAATTATAATAAATAAACTAAACTCAGCATCCAAAAAAGTGATCGAACGTCTAAATAAAGGAACTCGACACAGAGAATATAAAAAAGGAGATAAGATAATGGTAAGAATCACAGGTCTTAGAAAGAAATCTAACGCCAGATACATAACAAGAATAGTAGAAGAAGATAAAGGAGACACTGTAATCTCTAAAGAGGGAATAAAAATTCACAAGGATAACATAAAGAATTATCATTTTTTAGATGACGAAAATATTAATATTCCTAACATTACTAGGAATTGTACAGAGTCAAGAAGGGCAAGGAAACGTTCAAATAACTGAGTTACTAAACAAGAAGTTTATACTTACGCAAACAGATGACGTGTATTTATTCAAAGAACAAACTTATTTGTTACATGCCACCAACCTGACTTCGATATTTCAACCTTACGTAAATATCGTAACTAGTAACTATCAACCTACACAAGAAGAAAAAATTTGGTTAAGTAAAATTAAGAATTTAGCAGACCAATTACAAGAACATACTAGGCATACTAGATCAATTAACTTTTTAGGAACAGCTTTCAAATATGTGTTTGGTAATCCTGACCATTATGACTTAGTTAACATAGAAACGAGTATAAATAATCTCATAGAAAACAATAATAAACAAAAAACTATAAATTCTAGATTCGAACAAATTTTGCAACAATTCGAAGGTCAGAGCCTTAAAGAACATTTAGTAATAGAACAAGTGTACGAACAATTATTATTATTGACCAGAACAATTAATGCAGCAAAAAATAATGAATATTTATCAGAAAGCCTAGACTTAGATGACATTAAAAATATTATTCAACATGAAATAATTCAAGTACCCATAATAAATATACTTGAGTACTCTAAAATATTATTAGCTAGAACTGATGAATTCTTCATCACAATATATAAATATCCAGTTCTAATTAAATCATGTAAATTGTATAAAGTAACACCCTTAAATTCAAAACATGGAAAAATCATTACAGATAAAACAATTGCCTTATGTAACCAAACTTATTTAAGAACAAGAAATTGTCAAAATCATCTAAGTAAAAACATTTGTGAAATTAACTTTGAAGAAGAAAATTGTCTTATTCCACTTTTAAAGAATATAACTTCAAAATGCAACATTAAACAAGAATACGATTACGACTTAGAAATTGAATCCGGTGTTATGTTATTAAGCGGTAAGCATAAGCTAAATAATCAAACAATTAATGGTATAAACTTAGTTACTTATGAAAATACTATAAATCTAGATGATAAAATATACAAAAACATGCATAAGCAAATTAAAGAAGTTATATTAAGAAATCATAATTCAGAGTCTTACATCGACCAAATAATTAAAGAAGATACAATATACAAATTCGATAACATAGATACTTTAAAAAAACTAATTATTCCTTTTGAAGAAAAACCGATATTATCAACTATATACACAATTGTAACACTGATTGTTATTTTAGCATTTACGTACGTAATGATAAAAACTATACAATGTATAACAGATCGTCAAAAACAAAAAAAGATTGACGCATATAACAAAACTTATGAAAGAGAGATGTTAAAAATAGCGTCGAAAAATCGGGACGATTTCGTTTAACAAGGGGGGGAGTTAAGTATCCATAGCAAAACATATTGAGAAAAAAGATAACATTATTTGTATTCAATGATATCTTTAGTCTCTAGTACAGTCTTGCACACAACGCTACAATGATAACATATGTAAAAGAGATAATATCGTTTGTATACAATGTTGGAATATTATCTCTTCTTCATTATCAAGCAAGACGATTGTACGCTTGGGTCTCCTTGTAGATAGATAAGAAAAGTATATAAATACGACTGTATGATGAATTTATCGATAGTCTTATTGTAACTACATAGTAGCCTTAAGCTCCTTTTAGAATTAGTAAAAAGTATTTCAATAATAAAGGACATAGTTCCAAATAAATATTGTTTAATTTTAAAAGTAAGAACCAAGTGTTTTAATTCGCGCGCAAATTGAATGAATAGCTATATAATGTTCTAGTCGTTGTCGGACCGCATTGTGGCAGTGGCAGGCCGAAAATATGGTTTCTTCCCAAAATGCTTGGTGTCCTTCCTGCACTTGGGCAGATTATCCTTGTTTTGTGGTGTGCCTGGGAGTGGGGCGCACACAAAATGATGCATTGTGACTGTCAGCAGCGGATATAAAAAGGATTTTCACGGATTAAAAGGTAATAAAATGCCGCACCACCAAATGCCCATGCTGTGTCCTTGTTGTGTTGCTTTGCCGTCTATTTTTATTGTGATTAATTTTAGGAATTTTTGCTTTTGCCGCGCGATGCCCTGCTATTTATAACCTGTGATTGGGCGGTTTTTGTGCGATCAGAGTTTCGCCATCGCACCGCTGTGCATAGAATGCCAACGAACTGATGTCCCAAATGTTTGATTTATGAGGTTCGTATTTATATATGAGATTAATATCGATATATAAGTTTTATGAAGACAAATTGCGAGAGCACATGAACGAACTTAAGAATGAGTATTAAATGGGAGTTATTACTCCAATGGATTTTTATTAAGGGATTTATCCGTCTCTATTATCCGGCGGCTTAAAAATTGGTATTTTATTAACTGGTGCGGTACGAGGTGCTGATTTGTGTTCGAATTATTCGATATGATTGAAGTTTGAGAAGTAAATTCCAATTCACTTCTAAGCAACGGAAACAGCGATGGCGAAAGAACGAAAGAAACTGATGTATCATTGGATTAAAAATCTGCGTGCTCATTTATCCTGAGAAGCTCAAACCTCCTCGACCTCACAAATAATATACAAATTTCTTTGGAAAAACATGCATTGAGGAGTTAATTTTATGTTATGCACTCGGGCTTACAAAACCGCATTCATTTGTTGACTGTTGTTGACATCCTGAAAACGACAGCAATTTTGTTTGACAATAACTAACTGCTGCTTTAGTCACAACCGCATAGCAAGCTAGCTCGGAATGCTTTGACGTACAAGGCGGCCGCCTCCAACCGCCAATTAAAATTATACCAATACAAAAATCCTTCATTAGCATTGTGTCGATTGTGACTCCATTCCATGTGCGCAGGAAGATTTTAATTAATTGAAACACAATGCAAATGAAATCAAATTCTCATTCGAAAATCAATAACACAGCATTAATTGAAGTAAACAATTCGACGGGCCTGAGGGGCACGTCACAGAATGTGGCTTACACGAACAATATTGTTGGAAAGCACCTATCTGTGGCCGAGATTCGACAGCAATTGGAACATCACCTACAACACTCCTTGATTGATTGCAATAAATAAACCATAAAATTTGAATTCATTAATCAATCGCTATGATGGGTAGGTATGTACAAAATTAATGCGGATGTGTTCTATTCGGAGGTTAATAATCGTATGGTTCTCCTAAGCAGACTTTCGATAATTAAATTAAACTAGATTTGGATTCTGATTTGTTGATACCAATACCGGTTGTCAGCTAATTGAATTTACGAAATGAGCTGGCATTAAATTTAATCATGTTATGATGTTTCTAGCTAACACTGTAATATTTTCTGTCTGATTCCATTTAAATTTCTTTCAATTTGCTCTCAATGTCAGACTGAAGAGCATAAAGAGGGGACTTCGAACATGATGGATTTACCTACATTTTTCTTGGGCACATCTTCGGAAAGCCAATTGAAACACGACATTTCTGAGGACTGAAACCTGTTGCGGACTGTTTCACTGACGCAGGCAATGGTTATAAGTATCTTCGTTTTACTTCAATTAAAAGGACAGCATTCAACACTAGGTTAAGCATCAAATATATTTTGAGTAACATACAGTGTAACAACTCTTAATCGGAAATTTTTTTTTAGCGCCACAGTGTTTGGCTAGTGCCGTTAGTCCTTGGCGGCTGGCATGTGTATTCCGAATATGAGTTTTATTGTACTCGAGCAGTTAAGAAAATGCCGTTATTTTAGGAAATTCATTTATAGTCGACATTTTCGCGAAAAATAGAAACGACAAAAGAATTAGTGAATTTGTTTTAAAAAGAGCTTGTTATCTATGTGAGTTGATTGTTTTCAGTTTACTTTAATTATTTTTGTATATTAATATTGATTAATTTATAATGTACAGTGACAAAAATGGGCAAAAAAAGTCTTAAACTCCAGAACTCTGAAGACTCATTGGGCAGTGCTATCAAAATGAAAACGAGTCAATGGATACCATAGCTAAAAGATTTGGTTGTTCGAAGAAAATGGTATTTGGTGCAATTCAAGTGTATAAAAAGACTAGCAGCTTTGAAACCCCTAGAAGGAAGCCAGTAGATCGTAAAACGACTCCAAAAAAAGGCAGACTGATATGCCGAATTAGCAAAGCCGATAATTTCTTGACAATCTCTTCAATTAAGGAGATTGTTTCGCCTCAAATCACTCAGAATCTATCAGCTAGAACCATAAGGCGTCGACTTTTAGAACATGGTCTACGTGGATGTATTGCACGGAAAAAACCATTTGTTTCCAAAAAGAATCTAACGAGGCGTTTGGTTTTTGCTAAGCTTCACAGAAATAAAGCATTAGGGTTTTGGAAAAAAATACTTTGGAGTGATGAAAGTTCAACTTGTTTGGATCAGATGGTAAAGTTTACGTTAGACGTCCTCAGAACCAAGAATTAGATCCAAAATACACTCTGAAGACTGTTAAGCATGGGGGAGGAAATGTAATGGTTTGGGGTGCATTCTCAAAGGAATGGATCAACACGTTTATAAAGGCATCATGGAAGATGTTATGGACCCTTATTCAGTTGCACACATGCCCATAACTTTTGTATTCCAGCGCGATAACGATCCAAAACATACCTCACGGATTGTTAAGCAGTGGTTTGCAGATAAAAGTACGAATGTTTTGGATTGGTCCGCCCAAAGTCCGGACCTGAATTCTATCGAGAACTTGCGGGCAGACATCGAGAGAGGATTGAAGTCCAAGAAATCAAGAAATTCGGAGGAACTTTTCCAAAACATTACGGAGGTCTGGGAAGGCATACCACAATCAAGATGCCGCGCCTTGGTCGAAAGTATGCAAAGAAGATTGGCTGCAATTATTAAAAATAAGGGCTTTTTATTTATTATTTTTAATGAAATGTTAACATATCGTTTCTGTTTCTAATTGTAATCCAAAAATTACGGGTTGGAGAGCTCCATTTAGTTCATTCCTCACAAATGTATTGAAAACTTACGATAATCAAAAATAAATCGACTTGAAAACAACTTATTGTGGTCATCAAAGTTCCAAAAACGATATCGTCTTACGTGATCTGCTGGCTATAATTTAATTCCCGCATGTCCCATTACCTACCTTTACGCCTTTGGACAGAAACCCACTTTATAGCGATAACTCATTTACTCGCGCACGCAAAAGATAGAAATTACCCAAACGTGAACTGTATTTTTGTAAGAATTAACATGAAAAAGACGCATCGCACCCCTGCCATTGCGTCTAATTAGCGCCAGTACCCACTACCCAACTACCAGCATCTCTCTACATCCCCACTGTCAGAAACAACTCACAATTTGGATGCTGTGACTACAGCTCTCTCGACAAGGACGAGCACTTCCACTTCCACCGGCATCGCAATGGTTACCCTGCTATTTGAAATTTGATAGTCCTCTTCGCGCAATGCATGCTCCGAATACACTCGTATATAATTATAATTATTATGATTATTTGCGAAATAAACAAAACGCGTCGGAGGGGAAAAGCACACCGCGGCGGCAGGATGAAATTTAATTTTATTATTCCCAGCACAGCAATTTTCGTTTTCGCAATTTCTCGCAAACACTCACATAAACGCGTACACACAAAAAAAAATATAAAAAAAAAAACACAGGAATTTGAAAAATAAAAAAGTTTAATCGTATTATCCTGCGTCGTCTTAAAATTCAAAATATTTTTAAAAATTAATTAAAACGGTAAAATGTTTAGGTGGCGAAAATGTCAGTCCGCTTTCCTGCTGTTGCTCGACCCCACAGATCATTCAGCAAAGGGTAGTCGGGCGTGAGATAAGCTGGGGTGGTTAGGTTGGCCAGACGCACAGCGTGATATTGATATATTAATTGCTTTTCCTTATTATTTCATTTGAAGGACTTTTATATCAGTCTGTGTCGGTTCGTTTACAATGTATATTCACTTAGTTGTGTTTGAAAACCTCATAATGGGGCTCGTTGTTAAATTTTAATCATTGAGTTCCGGGTTTCCATGGAAACGTTCTGATGGTTATAATGATTTTAGAGAGGTCTGGGGGTCTTCTTATGTTGATCTGCTCAGCTGTAATTTTTTAAAAGTGTTTTTTTCACTCTAATTTGCATTTTCATTCAGAGGTAATTTTGAATTTATATTTACACGATGACTTCTAAGGGGTCCTTGTTTTATTTACTTTCTCGTGATAAGATAAAGATGTTGTTTTCGTACAAATTCTCGATCTCGGGGTGTGAATTTATTCTGATATTATGATTTATGATGAAAGTGGAACTCAGAAAAGTGGATCTCACACTTCTGTCCGCATCTGAAGCCTGCAGCCTAAACGGTTGTGCGGATTTGTTTCAAACTTCTGATTTGGAGTTTCTGGGCTACTTCAGTTAGGGGAAGGTTATAAAAAATAAATTAATAGTTGGCGTAACTGGTTCGTGCAACCTACACCCACAACCGTTCGTTTTGTGCGAGTTTTAATTTTTGGTACGAATGGCGGGAAATAGAATTTTATGCCGAGTTCGGACCTAATTGAGAAGCTTTTCATTGACAGTTATATTTTCGGATTTTTGAGACGTGCACAAAAGGTGCTGCAGTGAAAAAAAATCTTCAGATAGGCGCTTTAGGCCCAATATTCACGCTTCTTCTCTATGGTAATATTATGGTCATTCATAAAGTCATCATAAACTCAGTTTGCTCTAAACTATCATACAACATATTTTTTAGTTAAGGTTTTGAAAACTTAGTTTAGTACTATGTATATAGTCTCGATGAAAACGGGCCATACGATTTTAACCAAAATGCATACTTTGGGTAAAATTGATTTTGTTGAAATGAATTCGTCCTTTGATTTCGAATGGCCGAAAAAAAAAACTGTTTAATTATATCTCGAAAACACCATTTCTGATTTGGATACAAAATAAAATAAAAGGTACATTTTTGCATTCAGAACAAAATTTTGTACTATTATTTAGCTAATCTGTGGAAGAACTGAACTTTACGAACCCAATATTGCAATTTCATATCAAAACCTTTAAATGCAGCCGTTTAATTCCGTAATAATGCTTACAAAAAAATGTTCAACCACAGACATATTCCAGTCCAGAATAAAAACATGCCGTAACAGATCAGATAATGCTTGCCATTGCTCTCATAATTCTTGTAAAGTCTAACGGCCATATTATTCTCTCCGGGTGTAAATTAGGTATAAGTTAGTTTTACACCCGACTATTTAATCCACGGTTTTTAAACCAGACAATTTAGATCCATATCCATAATATTCACTCAAAAACATGCATTAAACCTGCTGGATAAATGCGAATTTAAAATCTGTATAAACCGATTTTAGCCCGTTTTAAACCTACGTAATGTCAAAAAAAAATTACACTTGTTTTTTGTTGTTTGTCACTTGGAAATTGATTTGATTTGTTGTGGGCCCAATTTTATTTGTAGGTGTTTATTAATTACGCCGAAATTTCTTTCGAATCATCGAATGCAGCCTCCAAAATTCCTCTTTTTTTAGTCAGAAATATTTCCGAAAATCCACCACATCGTAATCGTCGACGAAAGTTCGCTTTTACATTCGATATATTCGACTACGAGGACAATATTGCTTTACTATCAGCTGCTGTTTCAATAGCTCTCCGGCAAATTCATTTTCTGACGACAAATATATCAACATTATCGTCCATTTTACGAAGTCCATTTTTTTAGCTACTTGCTATTTTTATTTCCTATTTCTACTTTTCTTATTTCCTGCGAAGAAATGTCGATATAATCTATGAAATTGAGATTTAACTCGAGTTAAAGTACTTAAACTGACTTTAATTCAATCGGATTAAACGCCGTCAAGTTTAAGAAACTGGGTTTATGTTCGGGGTTAACGTCTGCATATTATGGACTTGGGTTTAATTTTTGGGTTAAAACTTTAACCCGAGTGAAAGTGAGTGAATAATATGGCCGTAAGAGCTTCTAAGTAGTATACAAGGCGCTAGCAATAACTTTCTAAACAGAACTTGCGAAAACTGCTGTTACTGAGACCTTAAACATGAACAAAAACACGCATTGTTCTTTGATATGTACTAAGGGTGTTTTTTTTAGAGGTATACAACTTCGAATTGAAATAAAACACAAAAATATCGATTTAATGCCCATCAATTTGGCTTTATTGGAAGAATAATTTTATGCCATTAATGTTTAAATATGATTTCGGGCATGTGGCCGCCGCGGCTGCTTCGAATAAATCCAAGTCTAGAGGTCCAATTTTCAACTACTTTTTCGAGCATTTGGGGGTGTATGTCGGCAATAACGCCACGAATGTTGGCTTCCAAGTCCCCTAACGTTTCTGGTTTGTTTCCGTAGGCGAACGACTTCACATATCCCCAAAGAAAATAATCCAATGGTGTCAAATCACACGATCTTGGTGGCCAATTGACAGGTCCATTCCGCGAAATTATGCGCTCATCTAATGTTTCCTTCAATAAATCGATTGTGACGTGCGCTGTGTGGCATGTAGCGCCGTCTTGTTGGAACTACATCTCATCCACATTCATGCCATCCAATTCGGGAACAAAATAGTCGGTTATCATGGCTCTATACCGGTCTCCATTAACGGTAACTGACTCTCCGGCATCATTTCTGAAGAAGAAGTATGGCCCAATGACTCCACCAGCCCCTAGAGCACACCAAACAGTCAGTTTTTGTGGATGTAATGGCGTCTCAAGGGTCTCATGTGGATTCTCTTCACTCCAAATGCGGAAATTTTGCTTGTTGACGTAGCCATTCAACCAAAAATGAGACTCATCACTGAACAAAATTTTGCGATAAAAATCAGCATCGATATCAATCTCATTTTCGGCCCATACACCAAAATCACGACGCCTTGCATGGTCTCGCGGCTTTAATTCTTAAACAAGCTGAAGCTAAGATCTTTGCGCAAAATCTTCCATAAAGTTGATGGACAAAGCTCCAATTACTGTGCACGGTGGCGAATCGATTCATCCGGGTCCTCTTCAACACTTTGCTCTACAGCGGCAATTGTTTCTTCGGTGCGCACTGTTCGACGTCTCTGCGGATGCGTATTATCACATAGAGTAAACGTAGTGCGAAAACGATCCATGGTTAACCGAATTAATTGCTCTGATGGACGATTATGTCGACCATAAAATGAACGGAGCTTGCGGTAAACTTCGCGAACTGAACTATTATTTTCGAAATAAATTTGCACGATTTGCAAGCGTTGTTCATTTGTCGACTTGTTCATGATGAAACGGCAAACCAAACTGAAAATAAATCACTTGACAGCTGACAAAATGGCCGGCAGTTAAAATAGTGTTGCCAACTTAAAGTTCTATACCTCTAAAAAAAAAACACTCTGATCAGATAAATATGCTTACGCCAAAAGTGCACCCTATTTAACATTATGCTTTTATCTGCAGTACGGTTTATTTGATCTAGTATCGATTCTCATCTTTTTATTTGCGGACCTAATAAAAAAAATAATAAAATAGTTAATTTAAAAAAAAAAAACCCAACTGACTAAAAAATAAGGAACTAAAAAGATGTAAACAAGACAAATTTAAGCATACAACTTGGCAATCCGAGACTACCTTTACAGACTTACAAAAATATGTGAAGCCTCTCCGACTGCCAAAGTTATACTTAAATCTTTTTAGTTCTTTTTTAGTCAGTCGGGTTTTTTTTTTTTTTTTCTTAAATTAAACTTTTTCATTTTTATCTTTACAGCCTATAACACTCCGGGGAAGAGTACGAATCTAATGAAACCCCACTCTTCAAATCCGGTCAAGCCGGTTAGGCTACGGGAGGTCACGTTGAAACAGACTTAGATACGCGCGACACTACCCTGCTGCTGTGTCCACTGTCCAGTCGGGTAATGAACCAAACAAACTTTTAATGAACGAGGAAGTTTCGTGCGACCCAGTTGTACACTTAATTTGTCTCTCCTCTTACTTGCATAATATTCTTAAGTGGTTAATTATTTCATTCTATGCTTTTAAGATCCACTGAGCAATGCAAAGCAATTGCAGAAATAATTATCTCGCTTCAGTAGTAGTTGGAGTAGTACTCGTATTCAAAAAGATTTCAGATTGAATTCAATATTTCCGTCTTACAGTTGTGGCTGAGATGTGGATACATTTGCGGAAACTTGCCCATCAATTTAAGATGGTTATCGCTTGAAATACTCAGACCACCGACAGAGCAAAGCTTATTTAATGGTTTCGAGTAGTTTTTTCTTGCAAAATTATCACGGACACCGATCCCAAGTGAATGTTGAGAATTTCTGCTTTCTCATTTCAAAGCCCACTTTCTTGGCCTTTCTCCTATGCTCTTGTAAGGACGGCCAGAAATAAAAGGAACTATACAAAAATTTAATCCTTTTTACAACATTTATTCTTTTAATTCCTGCTTAATGGAACTGACTCGTGTGACACGTGACTTACTGCCTTACAGATCGTATGTAAAAGTCTCGAAAATGTATACGAAAAACAAGAGTAAGCGTATACCTATATACAAAAATATTCATATGGAATACGTTACAGTTGACAAAATACAAATTGAAAGCGTTGCCGCTGTTTGCTTACACTCTTTAGGCAGGACGCATGGAAATATCTCGCGAGCATGGCTGCGCACGTGGAGAACATCAATCTATTTCCCTATTGCCCAGCAACATGTCCGGAGGAGTGGCTCCAAATCCACTTCTCTATAGTCGAAATTGCGAGAGGTTCTTAGAGTTTCATCGACCCTAGTCATGTTTACTTTTTCAAAACGAAACTAAACAAAATGAAATACTGCAATCATTTCTCTGATGAGCGACACTTATTGACTTATTAGGCGTTTTTCTTTTTTAGTTCAGAGCACAACCTGAACTGTGAACAAAAAGTCCGTATTTCTTTTTTAGCTCAGATACATCAGAGCTCAGAATTTGTGTTTCTTTTTTCGTTCAGAGCACCATCAGAGCGCGCTCTATGAGCTCAGGATAAATGGACTGAGCATCCTGAGTGAAAAGCTGATTACACACTTCCAGTCACATTTGTCAGAAAAAAAAAACAGGATAAGCAAAATAGTTGAAATGGCGGACAAACCTTGTTGTTCTTGAACTGAATATTAACCAATTTAATAAAAAACAAATAACCCTAGAATACTAATCTTTTTTTTTTGTCGCTAAACACTAATCCTACTTTTGAAAAAAAAACGCCTAATGAATCATTTAAAACAGTTATTTTTACCTTTTAAAATATTTATCATACTTTGCAAAACGACACTAATCATGAAGTTTTATCCGAATTTTAATAATGAAACACATTTAAATTATAAAACACATTTTTTCACTTTTCAATAAGTGACGACTTCATAAAAAAAAAAAATTAAAATTAATGTCTAAAAAATTGCATATATACTTTGCAAAAACCAATAAACAAATAAAAATGCTTTCATAACAAAAAAAAACAGAGCTGTATCACAAGATACAAGCCCTCCACGTTAATTTAAAAATTTGCCTTTTTTAGGAACTTGCCTAGAACATAGGTCGCCGGACTGCTTTGGATGTTTCTCTGTACTGCTCAGTTATGTTCTAGGCAATACGTATTGTAGCAATTTGCACATTTGTACACGCTCATGTGTCATTTTTAAGGACAAAAGCTGCATACTGATCTCTTTCCTATTTGAATGATCGGCTTTTCAGGACAAGATGCAGAATCCCCATAAGCAGGCAAATTAGGCACTTCGCATAAGGCTTCCCGAACGTTTCTATATATAGTGGGGCGCTCTTCCCAACGTGTCCTCTGCCAATTTTCGCAGATTTAATTCAATGCAAATAACAAAAATACTACAAAAAAGTAAATTTAAAGACTTGAAAAAAACTTACCTTAAACACTAATCCCCGCCTCTCAGGCGACACCGAACTCTTTAACTTCGAAATTAAACACTGAAATTTTACAAACAGCACCGCGTCTGATTCACAACTGAGTTGGCAAGGAGACAGAATGCCATTGGAGTAGTATATGCTGAGAAAAATGCAAGAACCGGTAGTGAGCCTATTGTGGATGGCGTCAAAATCATCAATTGGGTCTAAGTTCTTCACAGCTTAAGGCAAGGATCTTTAAGGGTTGGGTTCGATATCCCGCTTTTTATAATCCCGCTTTTTTTAAATCCCGCCTCTTATATTCCTGTTTTTTATAATCCCGTTTCTTATTATCCCGCTTTTACAATCAAAAGTAGTTGCTTTATTTTAAAAAATCGCCGCGATAAGAAAATTAAAATAAATTAAGCAATGCGTAAAAACAATGTAGAATATGTAAACAAAAACAAATGTGTGCTTACAGTAAAAACTAAAAACATTCGGATGCATTTTCTTTTTGGTCTAGTATTTTTAATATTTTTAAATATATAATAATAATATAATAAAAAAGCGCATATAACCAACATCTATTTTTTTGATAACAATGTTTTGTAAAAAAACGGGATTGGCAGGATTTTAAAAAGCGGGATTATAATAGATCGGGATTTTGAACAAGCGGGATTTTAGAAGATGGGATTTTAAAAAAGCAGGATTCCGATACGCTCCCGATCTTTAACATGAACGCGCGGCAGAAGTTATACCTCTTTGGTGCTATTTGCTATTTATTTATTATTATTTTTAAAAAATGTGCTTGACCTAGGCCTTGCTTCTCACAACCATAAGCTTGTGTAAATATTATTTTTTGGAACGTAGGACCCACAAATGCGCGCCGCATTTGAATAGTTAAATTGAAAAGCGTCTCTGTCCGAAAACTTCAAGAGTTGCTACACTTAAATTTGTGATTTTCCGCTGGTTGAACCTGGAATCAGACCCGCGACGTAAAAAGTATTTTCGCGTCTGAACCCTCTGACAGCCAACAAAAATCCCTTCAATTCAATATTTTGTTCAAACATCCGCAAAACAACAATAATTACAAGCCAACCAAGAACATTGTTATCAAACGTCAGCAATTAATTAACATTGCTGCTGAAATCTAAACGATTCTCAATTATAATCCAATTCTTTACGGAAATACAAGCAAACTTTTGTTAATAATTAGCTTTCACGAAAAACACTATCTGCGAAATGCGACATGAAAAGTTTTCTGCCCAATAAGATCCTTTAATCGGCCATTAGACACGAGCAGCCGCCAGCTCACGCAACAACTTAATTACAATTTTAATTGCTCTAATTAATTCATGCCGCTGTATACGTACATACTCTGGTGTAATTCCCGCTTCTCTCAAAAGAGCGTGTACACACTTGGTATTCTGTTATATTTGGGGAAGTGCGCGCTGTGCGGGCTGTCGGCTGTCGTCCTTGTCGAAAATGACAATTACATGGAAAAGGACGTTAAAAAGCGCCACATTGAACGCGTTTCCTGCTGTAATGAGAGCGCTCTCAACAAGATTTTAGGGGTACTTTAGCATCATTCAACTCACGCCGTATGCATTAGGCTTCTGCTGCCAGAACACCCTTCTAAGTCCATTTAAAAGGACTACGACGATGACGACAACGACGGCCAATGTCAAGAGATAAGTACTGGTTCATTTGGAATTTGAAATTTCGTCTCTGATTTATATTCGCACTGGGATCTGGGAGTGTACGGACAGTTATTTTACAGGACATAAGAGCTCTTGTGTCTTTCTCTCTCCAAAGAGTGTTCACTAACTTTCCATTCGTCCTTTTTATCTCTAACTTCCGGCGGTCCATTATCCCTTCGATTGCATCATCATTCCCTTTGCCATGAAAGTGCAAAATAACGAACGTTCTTCGATGATATCATTTGAATCGCAAACGTAGTACTCGTATATCCCAAAGGGTTGCACAGTTCTCCGAGTGACTTAAGGGGTGGCGTCGTCTGCCGTATATAAATCATATCGAGAAATAATTTGTTAATCCCATGAATAACGTTGGCCTTTTTTTGTTTGCTTATGGCTATGCGTCTTGGTTGATTATATTATTTTAAGAGGCGTGGCAGGAGGAAGGAAAACACTGAGACCCTGAAACAGAGAAGCGACGGCACACGTCTGACACGTGCAGCTTTTATCGTGAAATGAGAAAGAAAAAAAAAAAAAACAATAACAAGGGCCAAAGATTTCTAACTCGATTTGGATTTCGACAGACGACTCTTGTGTATTGTACAACAACTGATACTTGATTTATTGATCCGTTTCATGGGGGATGCTAGAATTTAATTACAACACTGAAGGAGCGGTTACGATTAATAAAAATATGCAATCGAAAACTCAAATCAGCAAGGCCCCCAGTGACCTACGCATATGTTTGTATTCAATGAGAATGTGTAAATAACGATAGTGTACATACAGGGAAACAGTTATTTTAGCAATCCATGAGGGTGCCTGTGATTTTAAATTATGTTGTTTTTATGAGCAGGGCGATGCTTTGTAGGTATACCCACAACGACGCGACGGCTTATTACTTTTCAATAAGATTGCATAACGCTTTGCGGAAGTGCGCTCTAACCCAGGGCTAATTTTCATCTATTGTCCTTTCCTTTCCGGATAAGGCATCATTTTTTGTTGATTTATGTGGGAAAGGGCCACGCACATTTTCCTCTGCGGTTTACGTTTCATATATATCTACCCAACATAACTAAATAGGGGAACAGGTACAGAAGTGTATGTATAGTAGTACGTATTGAAAAATCCAAATAGAAAACGTAAGGAACTTTCATGAATGACCGATTTCGTCAAAAAACCTTAACAATAGGGATACAGAGAAAATTCCGTAGTAACTTTAGTGTATGAAGTGCCCCATCTAGAGATGCCATTGTGCGTTTTCCATTCCGTTTTCGACAAGACGAAATTGGGATCAGGAGTTGGGGCACCTTGATACAATTTTTGAAGGGACTCAAAAAAAAGGCATATTGACAGAAATAACAAAGTGAAATACAGTCGAATCTCCTTTAACTCGAATTTTGCGACCCAATTTTTGCATTCCCTTCGATTTTGCATAGAAAAGTCATCCTCTAATTCGAAATCCCTAGAAGTCGAAAATCCCTCTAACTCGAATATATTCATTTGATTCCTGACCTATTACAATATTCCTCTAAGTTAAATTTGTCGTCTGATGAAGAAAACAAGTCCCGCAAGTGTTGCAT
The DNA here is from genome assembly GCA_951230905.1 of Cheilosia variabilis. Taxonomy (NCBI): domain Eukaryota; kingdom Metazoa; phylum Arthropoda; class Insecta; order Diptera; family Syrphidae; genus Cheilosia; species Cheilosia variabilis. The sequence continues at coordinate 35,831,716 of OX579676.1, forward strand.
CGCGACGATACCACGATACGTTGTGTTTCTAAATACATACATACAATATGTATGGATATGCATTTAGATATGTAATTGTACATACATATTATTCTACTTGAAATATTAAATGCGCAACGCTTGTGTTGTTGTTCTATAGTTGGAGTGATGGGAAAAAAGTCAAAAAAATTGCAGATGCCCAACATTTGTGTTGTTTCCTATTTATTACCTTAAATAAAGTCGCTTAAAAAAATATAGTAAATCCCTCTAACTCGAATTCATTTTTATCTCCCGTGAAAATTCGTCTGTATTTGATGTGTTCGGTGTCTTTCTAATTTATATCAGACGAATGTACTCACAAATCCATTCACAAAAAATATTAGGACCTATTTATTAAAAATAGTTTAAAAATCCAAAAAACCCGACTGACTGTAAAAAAAAGAAGAATTAAAAATATATGAACAGGACGCATTTAAGTACCTATACCTAACTAATTGGCAATCGACGTGTTACATTGATACATGTCAGGATATCGCAGAAGCCACTGCAACTTCAACGATGTAAGTTCTATTCGTTATTCGTTTGTACGTTGGCACCATTTTCCTTTGAAAAAAACTAAAATATTACGTTGCATTTGACATAGAGAAGATTTGTGGGGCACATTGATCGCATCAAACTACCCAGAGGTCGTATGTATCAATATACCTCAACTTTTTATAAAAAAATTTTAAGTAAATATCACATTATGAAGGACATAAATTATACTCATCAAATAACTTCATAAGAAAGTGTTAGCACAAATATACTATAAAAAGGTTCACTCGAAAGAAACGACAAAAATTTACTTTCAGACGTGCGAAACACTTTTTTGCATGTTGGGCCCAAAGCCAACTTTGGGGTTGTATACAAAGAAAACAAATGTAAAAATAATACAAACATTCCAAAACAAAGTCCTTCGGGGAATAGTAAATGCCCCATGGTATATTGGAAATAAAGACTTACATCGTGATTTGCAGATTGATCTTGTAAAGGAAGTAACTAAAAAGTACGCAATTCGTGACAATGAGCGTCTGCAGATGCATATTTATCCTGAAATAGAAGGCGTCTTAAATGTACGAAACAATATTCGTAGATTAAGAAGAATTAAACCTCACGACCTTATAATCTAAAAAAAATAATGAGAACCCGTATTCAAATTGTAATACCATCTCAAACGCAACTGAACGTTGAAACTAAAATCATTTGTCGATCTTTCTTGGATTGGTCATGATCAAGGAGGTGTTTTTAGTGCGGTTAGAGTCCCACACTACTCCGGGTTTCTAACCCCATTGCGTCTTTCAAGATTTTCACATTCAATAACAAAAAAAAAAGAAAAGAAATGTTGGGCCCAAAGCGATGACTGAACAGTGACGTCAACCAGATTATGTTTTTGCGTTGATAGACATGTTGCGCTGTGTTCTTCGTTGAGTGGCCTGCTGCGTTTTGTTTTCAAATAATGTCGAATGTATCTATGTGTCCCATGTATCATAGTACCCCATCTCCCCTTAAAAGAAAAACTATTTAAACCTACTTTCGAACGTTCCGGAGGCAACAAAAGTCGCGTAAAGGCTTCTGTCGATGAACACCCATAGAGTAACCAAACTAGAGAGCCAACTTCCCGTGCACCTACCCGATTTTCCCCGCAAATTTTGAATGACAGCCCTCTCTCGCACGCTCTTTTTTTCCTGTCTGTGAATACGTGTATTATTAGTCGCCGGGTGGCACTATTTCTCAATTACAAACAATTTGTAAATGGATTTCTAACAATAAATGTACAAAAAGTAAATGTTGATTATGGTTTTTTAGATAACACAACTTGTTCTCTATTCATATTCGGCACCAAAAACTATTCATCCATTCACATTTCAGTTGTTTTTTAGTTTTATTTGTATGAATTCTATTTTTGACAGCAAAATTCATGCAGCTGCATAAATGAAATCCGTAGGGGGTTGTTCTAAAAATGAGTTAGGAACATGCAAGTTAAACCCAGCTTCCACTAGGGCATAAGTGAATTTTATATAATTTTCATGAACATTGAATAAATTTCTATTAGGCTTGGTGAATGTTTCCAAATTCGTTTGATGTCGTTTAATAACACTGACCAGTATTCAATAATGTTACTTAGGAATGTAAAAAAAATGCAAAAATGCAATATTCATATTTAAAAAAAAAAAGGACAAGTGCACTCATTGTGCTTTTGGGATACAAAATGTGATCAAAACTTTCTTTTTTTTCCCGAGTATTTCACATAAATATAATGCGATCTACGAAGATTTTTGTATTATGGCCTTTACCATTTTTTTATATTAAATTATTTCGAATGTAAATGTGTAAAAACCAATTGGAATGGATATACAGTGTGAGAACGAAGTGAAAAAAAAATATTTTTGCGGTCAGCTCAATACACACAAGAACCAATAAAATTCGAATTTAATGTTCGATTTGTCAGCAAAAATCTGAAATCTCAGATCAAAATCTGAAAAGTCAAATCGAAAACGATATTAAATACAACTGTGATGTGAACGCCGTGTAACTAATGGGCACAAAATATGCCGAACACAGTCGCCCCCACTTAAAATCCCACCAGAAAATGGCCGCCCGATGTCATGAAGTGCCATACATTATATTGTATAAGTATTCGTGCGGCAGCAATGGCGCTCCTTTGATTTGTACAGGCAGACAGCTTGTAGGCAAATATACCGTTTCTGCTCTCAGTTGGCTCTCTAGTTTGGTTACTCTATGTGAACACCCTTTGACATCGTCAGGCGCTCATCCTACGTTCTCATGCAGATTGGAGAATATTCAGAAGACACTTCCATAATGTTCCACTTGAAAACTTAAAAATACGTGAGACACCCAACGTCGAGCAGCTGTTTCTCCGAAATGGAAATTTTGTTCGTCTCTAAGTAAGCTCGGAATCTTTTCTCCATACCCGTTGGGAGTGCTCCTGTTGACCTGGAGTTGGTGGCCAAAGACCTAGACCGCATTATGCAACCAGAAAGTCTGTTATTATAGCCACATTTTTGCTTTAAGCCGTCAAATAAAAAAAAATGTTAGCAAAGTTTGTTAAAACCGGAAATTTTTTGGAAAATTATCATAGAACATTAGCACAAATGAAGCTCTAATATTAGGCGTGTTTTTTTTTTGAGCTTCGTTCTCAGCAAAGCAAAGTAAAGTAGGATTCTCAGCACGCGATTACAACAACTACAACTGAGTCTCGAAGTGTCAACTAGAGCGAAGTTGTTGGAATTGCATGATGAAAATCCTACTTTACTTTGCTTTGCTGAGATCGAACCTTAAAAAAAAACACGGCTATTTTCGAGGTTCATTATTCAAATGAAAAGTTATTCAAGTTTGAAATCAATTTAGCTATACCACTAAAACATTTTAAGACTCATCAACGAACAGTCAAAAGAAGTGATAAATCACTTACAGGATTCGTTTTAAGACGACACATGACACCACTGGCTGTTTTACCTTTTGTTTTACCTTAATTTCGCAATGTATCCATGCAAAAATAATTAAACTGTAGGTGGACTGATTTTTATTTAATTTTTCTGACTCTGAAAAGGCTCTACTTATATTGGGAGCGTTTTTGACCAAATGTACTTTTTTCCGGACTTCATTGCCACTACTCAAATATTTCTTAATAAATTAAAAAAAAGTTAATTCTTAAGGGAGCTAGTACTTAAATATTTAAAGCTTTAGATTAGCTTGGTACAGAAGCTGAGCTAAAGAACGGTATGTTCGTGGTTCTGCTTTGGGTGCTGTCAGTGATACCAGACTTAAAAAAATGCCCTCTTTCCCCCATTTAGCTCATTTTGAAAGGCAAAATTCCCACGAAATGGGTAATTACCCACGATCTGGTATCACTGGGTGGTGTGTCTGTCTTTTTCCTGTTAGAGCGGAACGAAAGAGAAGCTTGCGATACATGAGAGCAATGCATGTGAATGTAATAAAAACACCGACAAGGTTTCCCTGAGGAATGGCTGATATGAACGCTGGACCTTTAAATACAAATTGTGGACATGTGTGTTGCGTGGTTTTTGGAAGAAACGCCCGGCCCGATATTAGTGAGTCAAAACGGTTTTTTTTAAGTCGTTTCAATACAGCATTTTGCTTCTTCTGCTTGTGAGGTTTTATGCAGATTGTCCGTCTTATTTCAGTTTCTTGTTACTTAATACAAATTTGTTGGTTTTTTTTACCTTTTATGCCTGTCATCTACATACCAAATCTATTCCATTATTTGGATCTTTCTTCTTCCGGAAACTTACCTTCCATGTTAATATTTTTCAAGCTACCTTCTCACTGAATGTCTTTAAGTGTTTACTCTAGATCCCGTCCTCGTCCATACCAAAACTGAGTGAACACTCAAAACTCAATAGTCGAAACATGTGAGTGGGAGGTTTTCGTTGAATTTAACTAAACTGGTTTTTGCTAGCACCCAGTTTAACTTTCGACCGTTTGTCAACAGCGAAATTAGGTGGCTAAAAAAAATTTAGGCGTAAAATTTGTGTGCTGGATTCCAAAACCCAAGTCACTAACCATTGCACCAACACAAGCTGTTAACTATTTTAAATGACTTAAAGTACTTGACAGTACCTACACTGGCCAGGAAAGTTTCCGCTTCCTTTTTCTTAAGTGTGCATAGTAAATTTTAATAATACATCGCAGAAACAATATCGTCACCATATGTCTTAGAAATACAGTCAAAATAAATAACGAACTCGATGGGACTGGGCTCTAATCGCGAAATTTATGAAACGATAGTCGTCGAAACGGTTGAACTAAACCATCTCGTTTTTAGTTTGCTTCATATAACATCATCGTCGGATCGTTCAATCGAATCGTTATCGTTCTTGTTTTGAACATGACTGTAAACAAACTTTGACAACTTAAAAATCAAAAAATGTATGGAAATATTGTTTTTTTTTTGTGTACCTAATTTGTTTATTTTTTTCGATGTCCTTGATGGATATGAAATTGGAACATAATGAAAAAATGGATAGTTATAGCAAGAAATTGGCCTCTGCAAGTATCAAGATGCAAATATGCAAACACTTCTTATCTACGAAGCCAAACAACAGCTAGTAGTGTGAAAAAGCAAGATTCACCTAAGAAGGGTGGAATGATTTATGAAAGTTCACATTAAACCGATACACAAAACTGTTTTAGGCAGTTTTATTGCTAAGAATCGAGTTGTAACAAAGAATTCAATGAATGCTATTTTGTGATTGTATCATGCACGCAATCATAAATCAAATAAATAATATTAACTTGATATTCGAAAAAGAAATGCAACCATCTTTTTGCAAGGAATACCTACCTACATCCTTTTACAATTTACAACTTCGATAAAAGCAAATCCTCTCCAAAGAGAGCATAAGGTTGTGTCTCCCGTAATAATATTGTTTTACTTCTCTAAAACCTAACTTAAACTGAAAACACCAAAAACGATGAAACGATTGCAAAATAGCCATCGTTCAATCGAATCGTTTCGGCGATAGTATTGGCAGTTGAATTAGTAACATAAAGCAACAAAAAACGTTTTTTGGTTGTTACACGAAAAAGAAGCATCGTCGAGACGATGTCGTTCGATCGTTTTGTACTTACGCGATTTGAGCCAGAGAATTTGTTCGTTGTATCCGGTCTCCGGTGTTTCGTTATAGCTGATTTTCCATTTTTTGTTCTTGATTAAGAAGTGGATAACCTTTTTTAATTTTAGTAAATCTTTTTGTTTATTGAAATTATTATAGATTTTTCTTCAATTGTAGAAACTCTACGTTTTGAACTGATTTTCAAAAAAAAACTAACACTTTTAACTTTCCTTGATATATAAGAAATGAAATGAAATATTCCAGTTCCTCTCAAACACAGAATGCGAAATTCGCATAAAAAAAAATAGCAAACTGCACGAAATTTGCAACGCCTACTTGATTTTTTTTGTACTGTTCGTTATATTTTATTTAAAACTGTTCCCAATATCCGATATTTCGTTATAAACGATTTTGACTTATACATCAAAATGTTTACTCACCGAGCAACTTCAAACGAGGTACACTTAGTCAATAGAAAAAAATGCTTCCCCAATCTGCTTTGCATACGAGTATGTAATGATGTCAAATGGATATGGAGGGCACATTAATTTTTTTATTTTTTCAGAATTCTCATGCTTCGGAGTCATGTACCCGGCAGTCACTCTGATGACAATTGAGCATATGTCCAATATGGCAATATCTGAGGTAGATGGGTGGTATACCTCTTTTGCTGTCATCGGGTCCATTGAATATGAGCCTATGTGCTACACCATTTCTGCCGCATCGCGTCTCTCGTTCAAAGTGACACAAAAGTTCAGGAATTTATTTCCAAAGACAGAATGCGCCAGTGATGTGAGTGCCAACATCACCTCTAATTTATGCGATTACATTTCGCCCAAAGAGGAAGGACGACTGTGGCTTGAGAGGATATGACGATGAAAACGACGACTACTACTGACATGCTATTTTCGATGTAATAAAATGATAAAAATGTCTACTTTTCAGTTGGCTGCGTTCTGAGTTTCGCTCGCTCGTTCGGGTTGGTCCTTTGTCGTCCTCCGAGTGTGCTACTCTGCGTTTATGTGCCATTTTTCTTCGTACACACTTTCATTAGCATTAAAACTTAATATCAGCTTCAACACACAACTCGAAAAGAGTATTGTCGCATTGTAACTGTAACAGCAGTCCTGCGAAGGAGCAACTCTTGAGGAAAATCAATGTCAGTGAGAGCATGAAGTGACATTGAAATTTATCACCTCCCGAGTGTTTCAATGTGAAAGTTTTTTCTCCCACCGCTGCTGTTCTTGAGTTTTTTTCTCTCTTCCCAATGACTATGCATTGGAATTCCGAAAAAGGAAATATTATGTTAAAGTGCCTCACTATAATTATAACGACTTCAAAAGGTAGCCAAGGTATAGCATTTGAATCTTATACGATAAAAGTTCAAGTTTCAAAGGTATAGTACTCGGTGAATGGGCTTAAATTAAAAGCCAAGGTTGTAATATACCTTTTCCTTCGGAAGGGGTATACTGGGGGAAGGCTTTTATTTAAATTTAGTCCTCACAACTGTTACGAAATGTTATCCTGTAATATTCATGCATACTTGAACATGAAGTTGAAATTCGCTATGCGAAAGTTTCATGGAAAGTTTGTCGTAATAGAATATTATTAAAAAAAAAAAGAGGAAAAAGGATTTCTGTTGGGAAAAGACGAAAATGCGTAACGAATACGGAGTTATTCCTTGATGTCATTGATATGTTCAAATGACTTCAATAGAAGCGACGGGTAAACGTAAAATACAAGCGAAGCTGGCGGGACGATCATATTTATTGCAACAGGGAGTGCTGTTTATCATTGTAGGTCGAGTATTTTCTCATTCCATTGCAATCTCAAAAGTTATAGCCCGCAAGAAAGGCTTTGGGTACTGTAGAAACATGAAACATGCTAAGGTACATTCCCTTTGTACAGGGTAGCATAAATGTCCTCTTTTTTACTTATTCCTTTCTGTGAAATAGGAAACACACTGTTTGGAAACTATATCCCTCCTTTAGAGCATTGAGCAGATGTTAAGACTCAACAAAATGAGCGTCATATACAAATGCAAAATGCCAGCACATTTGACTGTTCCAAAACTGTTTTTGGTACCACGCAAGAACATTTCTCTTTCAGGAAACGTTTATTTTCGGAGGACTACAACCTGTAACAGTTTAGTTGTTTGAGTGTCTTTTCTAAGAGGGCTTAGTGCGATGCCTCCCCAATCAGCGATGTCTTTGGCCAGATGCCTCTTTTTGTGCAATTCATGTTGGTTGGGACCCTTTTTTAGGTACTTTTATCTGACCCTTAAGACGTGATCGTCTTCCTGATTCTCCGGTTTGGAGTCCAAGGCTTTTCGAACCAAGCATTTGGTGTCCGTTCGCTCTGCATTTTCTGACCACTAATAGGTAGAAGTCAAAAAAGGAACATGTAAGTTTTATTCATAAGTCACCTACCAAAAAGTACGTCAACAGCTTTCTATGTGTCCGCGCCATAAAATAAGCACGAGAGCCTTCTTAGTGCTTTATGAAATTGTCCTTCTATTTAATTGGCTCCTTAAGTCTAAGTCGTGACGAGCTAGGTCTATATAGTTGGCCTTTATTCATTTTGCCTCGCAGCAGTATCTCGGTTGCCTTCGAAGTTCAATAGCCTGCGTAAAGTGATTTTTCCATACCTACTCAATTTGGACTGTGATTCTACTAAATACAAAGCTCATTTCTCTATAGATCGTTGTTCGTTTTAGGGTGCGTGTGTTTAGTTCGTGATTTATTTAAGGCTTGGGCATTTACTTTTTGTGCGGAACAACATATCGTTCAAAGTCGCTAATCCTGGAACACAAACCAGCAAACTGCCGACGCAATCTTGACGCAAGCCATTAAGAAAAATTCTACAAGTTGATGCCCGAGATGGGCCCAATTTCTGCAATCTCCGAGAAATCGAAAAAATTGGAACTGCCACTGCAATAGTTGCGATAGTTTCTTACTTGTTGGTGGCAAAGCAAACTCACGCTCAAAATTTTCCTATACGAACACACATTATAAAAAAAACTACTAGCGCACCCGCCTGCTTTTCTATGCGTTAAGGTTTTTTTTTTCGGTAGGTATTGGTATTCGATACGGATTTCTTAACTAAAAATATGAACCACTTTCACCTTCCTGGTCACTTGACCAATTTGTATTAAATAGAACCATTTTTCGAATTTTTAATTACTCTTAGCAATCGGTATTGCCACTCACGACCAACCAAGCTCATACGATTTCAATGAAAAAATCAAAGTTTAAACAAGAATTGTTGCCTCACTGTATACACACAGATGCAAGGGAAGCTAGCCGAGCCATCCTTTTCTTTTCATTTTTGTTATCATTTGACGGTTAGCAAATTCATTTTCATATGCGGTAATTTTTGTTTGAAATGAAAACTGGTGTATTTTTTAAATGAAAGTAGCCTAAGACCTACCTATTTTTATTTTACACATTTAAAAAAGAGAAATTTGTAAATCAGCGCGTAAGATTTTTTCGGACATACAATTTTGCCATTCAGTTTTATTTATAGAATTTTTATTTTACTTCTGTTCGCAGTTGATCCGAAATTACTGGCCAGATTTTGAAAAATATTTTTAAAACGTTTAAGACTTAGAATGCCCTTGATAGACACGCCCACTCTTTGCAAACAACTTCGACCAAATACTCAAATAATTCTTAATCAAAACAATAACAAAACAAAGATAAGAGAGTCAACAACACTTCCTTAAATATTTAAGCGGAATCTTGGACCAAAATAATAATAATAGTAATCTTTCATTATTTCATATCAAAAAACTGAAATAATATAGTACAATGTAATCCAAGTAAAGTTTTTTGAATGAAATATATCTTAGTTCCTACTGTTCAATAGCCAGTTTTGCTTTGTGGGCTGTATTTTACCAGCTTTTATTTGCTTTTGAAATCCTGAGAAAATTCTTTTGGGAAAAATAATTTGAAAAACAAATAAAACGTTTCAAAGCTAACAGCCCGATTCTGGCAAACTCACTGATACCTCACTAGTCACAAACCCCTCACAAGGTGAGGTCAAATTGATTTTGTGAGGTTTTCGTATTCTGGCAGCAAGCTCACAACTTGTGAGGCTCACAAAAACAATCGAAGTTGTGATATCCTACGGAGCAAGTCACAAGTGATAAGCGCTCACAAATGACAATATGTGTATTTGATGGCATTGTTTTCCTCTTTCCAATCATTTAAAGACCCAAACCTGGCCTTTTACGCTATATTTATTTACTCTTCGGGAAAATTGATATTTGTATGAAAAAACTGAGGAATGTGGAAATTTTGATTTGTGACAAATCTCGTTAGTATTTTATTTTCTTCGTTTCTAAAACATTTCAGTGTCAATATTTCGCATATTTTCTTAATAAATTTGTTTTTCTTTAGGTATTCAATTAATGGTGTAAGTAGATAAAATATTTCGTTCTCAGATCCCACAAAATTGAAGTGATAATAATCTAACCATTGTGAGTTTTGTTGTGAGCATTATCGGAGAATACGAAAAATGTTATCGAATCATAACAAACCTCACAAGGAATCAAACTCACAAGAGCTTGTGACTTGTGAGGCCTCACAACGGACGATTCGGGCTGTAAATCAAGGTTGCAATTGAATAATAAAAAGAAACCAAAAAAGTATAACAAGAAAAAAAAAAACGAAAGCTTAAAAATAAAAATTAAATAACAAGGTGAAATTCAGGACAGTGGATTTAATTAAAGCTCCGCTTGTAACTAAAATGATCGTGCTTCGACGTTAACACCTAAGTATAATCTATTGTCTAAGAAATGACAAAGGGCGAATGTACGTATCAGTTATAAATTTGGCATGCATCGAAATAAATCTGTTTGCTGAAATGAAAAATATCAGCACCGATTTTTCGTGGTCATGGGTACATCGAAAGCACTGTTGCTACTTCGTTTCTCTGTTGAAGCGAAACGAAAGAGTTGTAGCTATGTGTCGAGTGTGTAAATGTTTTGTTGAGAATATGTGCAGAATGCAGATGGCTTATGATACACACTTTTAAATCCGTAAAGATTCACAAGTGCGAAACATATACAGTCGAACTTCGATTACTCGAACAAGTGATGACTTGTCACAAAAAAAATTCGAGTTACCAAGACTTCGAATTATCAAGTAATATACAAAATTGATATAAATATGTACATATGTATGTCAAGACTAATGTTTACCAAAATGGCGGCAAAACAAAGTAGTATACCTTCCCGGGGGACACCCTGTATAAGACGAAAAAAGTACAGGTTTTAAACATTTTCGTAAGTCTCTTGAAACTTACACTTCCAGCACCATTTTCGCCTGCAGTGCTTTCTTTATTTTTAATTTTTCTTTTTCGGCCCCACTTTCCACCTCTTTTATAAGTTCACATTTTTTTTTAAGAGATAATGGGGCATATTCATAGATCTTTGATAAGCTATTACTATGCTATAACTAAACTAAGCCGGAGTTTATGTAATTCATAGACAATTTAAACCCATGTCTAAACGGAAATCTCGAGTCTAACATTAAACACAACAGAACGTATGTTTAAGTTGTTTTTAACTCCATTAAACGACAAAACCAAGTGAACGAAAAGAAAATTAAAGAATTTCGCAAATGATGTGATACTTTTTACACTAAATAAAATAACGTAGCACGTGAATAATAAACTAAAAAAATAAAGAAAACATGTCGGGATTCCCCTGCTATAGCAGCTTTCATTTTTATTTCAATATCTATTCATGCAGCTTTTTTTTAAATCATTTCCCTTATCGTTCACAAGATTTAAATGCCTTCGGACCAACCCACGCAGCATTTCTTTTTCTACTTCCGACCAGTTCTGTTCTCTTGCTCTCTTAATATTTTCTTTACCGGTCATCTGCAATTTTATAACTTTTTTTCACATCACAAAACATAATTATGTTAGCACTAAAATGCATAACTTATTTTTGTTTAAGAAAAACGCCAGAACCAAGCACAAACACAACAAAACGCAAATTACAAGTTTTAAACTCTTTTGACTTTTTGCTGTCAGAAAGTATTTATGTAATAGATTTGTAGTAGAATACACGTCAGACTCGGATTTAATTAAACAGAGCTGCCAAATTCTCTATGAATAGCAATTGTGTTTTACCTGTGGGTTAACTTTAGATTCGAGTTTAGTTAGGCCCAGGTTTATAGTATAACTATGAATATGCTCCAATGTTTTTAACGTATGCTTTACCGACATATTAACGTTAACAAATATGTAATCAACTTTTCACTAAACAACTAACACTAAGAGTGTAGATATACACTCCACTGTTCATGCTGATCTTCAACTCTGTGTTTTATTTTGTCTTCCTCTTAAGGGCCCAGCCCATAGAATCTGTTGCCTCGACGGATCCGTCAATATTGACGTATTCGACGGAACGAGCAGTCCCATATAATCCGTCGCATACGGTGACAGCCATTGGTTTAAGTACTCTGTCCTAATATTTCCCACAAAACGTAATAATATTTCCCTATACACCGTACTCAAATTCCCTTTTAAATAATTACATTGAAAGGTACTTTTTGTGAATAAATTTTTTCTTTTAAAAGCAAAATTTATATTTTACGGAAATATAATCACATGGAATTATCTTCTTTAAAAAAATCGCAGTTTGTTAATATTTATGAATGATTACCTTTTTGTATTACAAAATTTTGCTCTTTTTATGTACAATCAGTGTGTTAATAGTCGTGATGAAATGCAGATATCAATTTTGATGAAATTTCAAAATTTAGTATTTTTTGCAGCTTTTTATTTTTTTCCCTTGGAAGGCTTTTCTGAAATCGAAATTCCCACAAAAAGGAAGAAATCCCACCATATAAGAATACTGTCGACAGCCAATGACAATTTCTCTCATGCTCTCAATATTTCCACCAATGAAAGGGCTGCCTCTCTCACTGTGGCAACTTTCAACGGATACGACGGACAGAAAAGTAAAAAGCAAACCTACTTTATCCGTCGCATCCGGCACGTGCGCTGCTTATGGGTCACCTTCCATAAGCTACTGTGTATTCTATAAGCTTGTCCGTCGAAAACGTTCCCGCAACGGACGCGACGGATTTATGGGTTGGGCCCTTGATTTTTCAAAAATTCAAACCAATATACCTACCTAACTTATGTGTCCTAACCCCTACTAACAAGAAATTTGACAATTCTTACTCACATATACGAAAATCACGACTTTCTACACGGTATGTATACTAGGTCATAGGAACATACAAACACAGTGCCCCCGAAGCTGATGCATTATAAAACGAACTTGTAAAAACACGCAGAATTTGGGAATTCCCCCTCAGAATTCGACTTATCGAAGGTGACGCCAAATAACCTCTTCGAGTTATCAAGACATTCGAGTAATAGAAATTCGAGCTATCAAATACAAATTACTTGTAAATTTTAGTCTTGGCGCTATTGCCAACCAATTTTATTCGAGTTATCGAAGTTCGACTTATTTTAAATTGTTTTGACTTGAATACTGCCCACTTCTACCTAAGCTCCAACTGCGGTAGTATTTTTTAACAACTTGAATATGGTCAAAAAGGGTCAAGCGTCAAGCGCTTTAAGACGAAGCTGCGAACTGTACTAAATTGTTTGACAGAAAAACTTCCCTTAAAAAAATGTTTACCCCTTTTGAAAAACGCTTTAAATTCATACTTTGGGATCCGCTACAAGAGTATATAATTTTCGTTAGAATAACTTTTGAGACCGTGAACGTGATTTGGCTGCCACTTGAAGCAAAGCACGACAGATGGAGAACATACACGTTATCTATCAAATCAAGAGTTCGGAACAAATTGCATTCGCGACCCTTGACATAATATTCTGCTGAGTTGTCAACTGTTTTATCAAAACCTATTATCTCGTCATTGACACGTTCTCTTTCATCATTTCTATCCATTTACCCATCACTTTTCAAACACTGTGCAGCCTCCGCCAGATGTCGATATCGATATATCCTGCAAAATCTATTCGCACACACAAGCATCCATTTATTTTAATAGAATTCTGTTCGACTTATCGCTTAACAGAAAAATTATTATTGAAAAGTCCCTCAAACTCAATACCCGTGTATCCAATTACGTACTACATGCGCTGTCAACTGCTATCGCATAAATCTCTCCGGCTTGACTGTTCCCCATAAAAATAGGATACACTTTCTCGCATGCAATGTCGCCTCGGTCGGAGGAAAATTCGTAAAATTCTTAAAATTCCGTGTGCAGTCAGATTATCTACGCTTCCTTGGATTTTCAATAAAACAATTTTCGATTGTTATCTCCATCCTGGTGCACAGTCGGTGGCGTAAGTGCTGCTTGTTTATTGCCACTGTATGACATGACATTAGCTAATTGCATACGCACGAATTTCTAGTGTATGCGGTCCATGCACTTTTCCGACACATAAAGCAAGTAATGTCCCATTCGGTTCGTGGAGAGTGTAATAAATCCAATTTGTCCGGATGTTCTGTTTACATTATCGAAAGGAGAACTCCTTCAGCTAGTTACATTATGTAGGAGGGGGAGAGTGATTTTCTTTTTGGTTACCAAAACATAAAACAAACCAACGACCAGTCAGGTCGCTCAAGCGAAACCGGTTGCATATGGTTCAGGTTCAGGAGCTCTTTTCCTCCGCCTCAGTTGACCGTTTTCTTTTTTCCTAATGAATGTGACATTATCGCCCAAATGTTCTGCTTTATGGCTGTTGTCGGGGGTGTGGGTCATTAATTGTTACGGTGTGTGCGCCGCACAGCGGGGACTGCACGAGATAACCTTTAAGGATTTAATAATAACGTGGGGACGTTGTCGATGACGCGTCGATAAGAAGTCCTCGTCCGTTCAAAGCCATTCGATGGCACTTAGTCAGAGTATTGTTCGCTGAGCTACCAGACAACCAAACATTATCTTAAGGGGTGGCGTTTTTGATTATTTCAAGATCACAATTCACAAGACCTATTCATGTTGGCATTGTTAAGGTCCTTTGTGTGGGTCGTCTGAAAAGTGCTTTCAATCCAGCAGTAGGGTAGACATCGTGCATGTCTAAATTGCACAGATAACCCTCGAGCTCGAATTGCATTTTCGTTGATGGTGTGCCGTTTCCTGGGGTCGTTTACTCTTCCTTTTCGCCCTGCTCCCTTCCAGAAAGCCGTCTTGTTTCGGTCAAAACAAATTTTAATAACAAGAGTTCACAAGAAGCGAAACTCTTCCGTCGAGGGGTGGAGAAGATTTATTTGATCTCGTTTGGAATATGTTTCCATCTGCTAATGGGGGACTGATGGGATTCATATAAATACGAAAGGGGTTGGTCCTGCGCCGAAACAAACAAAAATATGAAATAATAATAATTTCACGCACACAATACGGTCGGGCACTATACTAGGACCGGAATTGGTGGGTGTTGTGTTTGTGTTGTTCTTTTTTTCTGTATGCTGTGTTAAAGTTTATTGAAATTTTGTTCGTTTTTGCATTCGCGTTTCTTGTGATTTATAATGTGGCGCAGGGATATCGCATGTAGGGAATTCAATTACTGTGATGGAACAACATTTGCGGAACTCATGTGGAAAATTTTACCGTCTGCGAAATATTATTTTATGTGTTGTTATTTTTTTTTTTGTCGGTATTCAATTGAATGTACATTTATCCTTGCGCGAGAGGGGAGAGCGGATAGACTGCCAAAAGTTTGCGAAAATTTGTTTTGTACGACTGTAGTTAGAGTGTCGAGTGTGGGGAGTTGTATATTTATGAGCGTGAATACTAGTAGTGTGCATATTTATAGATATTCATCGTGTGTCGTAAATATTCGCGATTTATCGAGTGGACTAGTAAATATTTCGAGGGGGTAGTTCCTGTTTATCTGGTAATGGGGTGAACCGGAGGAGTTTGAAAATCTGTTTATAGAGGTGTGCATGTGGACAGGCATCACAAGTTTAGGTTTAAAACAGATTTATAATGTTTCAATATGAGCACTTTCGGTGTTTTCAGTAGCCTTCATATATAGGTACTCATAGAAATCCTGAAAACTAAGATTTATCAAGAACAATGATAGGGTAAAGGCACTAGTATCCGGACAGTTGACACATTTGTTAACTTTGACTCTCAACAGTTTTGTCACTATTAAAGCTAACGCAAGAAATTAAAATGTTTGTAAATGTGATGATATTGACTAATAATAATACATTAACATTATTTTCAAATGTAACGCTCTGAATATTTATAAAAAATAAATTCAAAAAAGTTCGATTTACACTAGTATCCGGAAAGCAGAATTTAGTTTCCGGACACAAAAGTTTTCTATGAAGTTTAAGGCCTTTTTTGCTTTTAGTTAATTAAACGATTTTATCTTTTTTATAAAATATAGGTACTTTAATTCATTATCTATATGTACCTACATATATTTATTAAAAACTAAAACAAAGGTACATATTTAAAATAACTTCTAAAACGAGATTGGCATCAACTCGAACATTTCTTAATTGTTCTGACAATGCCTCAATCACATCGGCAGCAATCTTAAATTTTGATGATTATGTCGATTGTTCTTCATCAGATAATTCGGGAGCTTGAGCTATTATTAATCTCTCAACATTGTTTTTAACACATTTTGTATAATCAACAGCTGATGGGATACAAGCCACATCTTTTAAATCCATTTTGTATGGTAGCCACCATATCCTTATTTTTGACAATAGCATCATTCAAAAAGGGACAGAAGTTTATCTTTGTTAAAGCTTGTCCCAAATTTTTAGATTGCTAATCACGAATTGTTTTTTTTCCAATCGGATTTCAAG
Source organism: Cheilosia variabilis (assembly GCA_951230905.1). NCBI lineage: Eukaryota > Metazoa > Arthropoda > Insecta > Diptera > Syrphidae > Cheilosia > Cheilosia variabilis. The sequence goes on from OX579676.1 coordinate 35,848,153, forward strand.
GGCTTGAAAACACTAACTAACCATGATTTTGGCATGCTATCAACAATGTCTTTTGGCGGACGCAAGTATGGAAACACCACCATGGGTTAAAAAGGGTTCCGTCTGCTGAAAAAACAATTAGCACCGTTAGCGTCTCTTTATCATTCCCAGCAGCAATTTGGTATATGTTTTTGTAACCTTTGGGGGCTATAACTTTGCCAGTTTTTGGACAGATGCAAAAACTGCTTTCGTCACCATTTAAAATTCGTTTAGGCTCATTCATGATATGCTCCGGACAGTTTGTCTGGATACTGAAAATGCGCTTCAATTTTAGTTATAGTATCGGGACACTTAAAATTAGGCCAAGAAAATAATTTTATTCTATATTTTTTTTTAAATTTTGAAATTTGAAATTTGAATATTTAAAGGAAAACAAAGTATTTTCCAGAAGAATAAGTTAAGAAATACTCTTTAAATAACTTACTTTTTGCAAATGCTCGCACTATTTTTTTGTTAAGCAAAATGACAACATAACCACCACTCTCGGAGCTCAGCCACAACACTGCCGCTTATCTCTTACATTATGCAGATGATTGATTTGAAACTTTGCATGTGTATGAGCGACTCATAAAGGATTGTATTATTGTTGATATTTGAGACTACATGTGTGTGATGTACCTATTTTTCTCAGATAAGTAACATAGTGTCCGGACACTAACACTGTCCGGATACTAGTGCCTATACTATTCCGGAAGATAGCCCAAGTCGCTAGCTACACTCAGAAAGAAAAAACGAGTGTGCTTTAGACCACACGACTGAAGTATGTACTCGCAAACGAAATACTGACTGAGATAATATATTATATATTTCATGCACTGGCTATGAGAGAAAGAGAGAAAGTAAATGTGTGCTCACACCTCTCTCTTTTGCCCCTACAGTAATATACGAAACGAAACGTAACTCTCTCTCTTTCTATCGTCACTAACTTATATTTCCCTCTCAACATCCGTTCGCAATTTCCGTAACGCTTTCGTGACGCATTCACCAGCATACCCCCCAGGTCAAGCGTGCCTAAAGAAGTTTTACTTCAAAAAAATTGTTAAGCGAAGAATTTTGAGATTTTCAAAATATCGTAAGTTAAAAGTTCTTGGTTCAAATATTATTTTTGTTAACAAGAACTCGTTTTTAAGTTTTCAAGAATCAGGTATTCAGCGTAAGAATAATATACCTACTCTCCATAAGAATTTTATTGCATCATCGCCAACAATTTCATTCTTAAATCAAAGATTTTGATATTTGGGTTCATTTTAACCAACAAAAATTGTTGGCATTACAATTTATTTTTCTGTGTGTATCTGAAAACTGCACTACAATTCTGGAGGTAGATGCATACCTAGTACCTGCCCTTAAGCACAGCTCCGAAAATATTTCCAACTTTGAGGCTTACAGGTAGGTGGTGCCAAACTGGCTGGCAATTCTTTTCTTGCGAAGTAGTTGCCAAACATATCTGTAAAATAGACAGACAACAGCTTTTTTGAATTTTTTTTGGGTGACTCCTTAGGTCAATATGAAAATTTGCAAAAAAAAAAGAAAGCCACAAAGAACTGGTCCAAAACGATCCACAAAGCCCTTAGAAAATGGACACTAAATATGAGTCGAAACGAGTGCAAAAACGATTCGAAAATCACGTCAAAAATGTATATAGAGCTCACAAACGATTTAGTTTCGTGGTCAGTAGATATGGCCGCCAAATCTGAAGCAAATGCTTCATAGGCTTCCGCCGAGTGCCACGTCTTTCCAGGGAGTAAAAGCTTCTGCGCCATTCAGACCTTTGGATTCAGCATAAAAATGTAAGCACAAAAACTTTTATCGGACCAATAAATCACTAATAAACCTGCCTTCACTGGAGATAGCCTCACGTAAACAATTTATTTTTATTGAAGACCGATAGACCGGCTTTACCAAAAAAAGATTTTACTAATTTGTCTCTGTTTATATTCCTTCGCCTACTTTTCAAATGAATGCGCCCATTAAACCAAAATTTACTTTTCTAGGTACAGTACCTTGCCATATTATTAGACCCAGCATAAAAAAAAAAATTTGTTTGTCTTAAATGGTTGCTGTGACTAAATTTGTAATAAATATGTTCTAGATTGAGTTTTTTTTACTATAATATATAATATCAGGAATAAAAAAAAAACGGAAAGGTTTTGCTAGTTAGTTAGTATTGATTTTTTTTTTTTATTTAAGAGTTGGGGATGCATGCTTTTCCTAAAAGTCAATATTTGGTGTGCTCTCCTTTTGCAGCTATAAGTGCCTTAATTCGCCGTGGCATGCTTTCTATGCAAGATTGCACGGTTACTTGGATATGTGGGTTGTGATTCCACTCGAAAATGATCTTCTCCATCAGCTGCCTTTTCGTGGTATAGAGCCGCCCTGTGCCTTTCTCAGAAATAACTGACCAAATCATTATGGATGAGGGATGTTTAATTGTGGGCACAATGCACTGTGGTTTATTTTGTTCGCCCGGTCTCCTTCTGACAAACTTCGTTTTTTCCGTCATTACTTGGAAAACAGATTCGTCAGAGAAACAAACCTGCGAAGTTAAAGAAATAGCGATTATAAGGTTAAAAATTAGTTGTAGATACTTTTATGACCTTATTGGCTTTAAGTTTGTCTTATTTTATTACCTTTTTCCAATCTTCAGCAGTGAATTTTTTGTATTTATGAGCCCAGTCGAAACGCTTTCTAATCATGGTGGCAGTCAGCTTTGGTTTTCGAGCTGGTCTTCTGGCAACAAGACCGATTTCAGCCAATCTACGCTGCACTGTTCGCTGGGAAATTCCAATTCCTTTATCGGAAACCTTTTTCGCCAACGGGGAAACTGGTAATTTTCGATTTGCCGTGCAAATACACCGAATTTTGCGGTCTGTTATGGGGGTTGTGTTGCGAGGCCTACCGCAATTACCCTTCCTCTTCGGGCTTAAAGACACCCCAAGATCCATTTTTGTTTTAATATTCTTAACAGAACTTCGCGACACTCCAACTACACCCGCAATATCATATTGGGATAGGTTGGATGCCTTTAATAGGCCAACAACTTGGCCGACTCGATTTCGAACGATTGAATACTAAAAAAATTTTTTTTTTTAATATAATGACTATCTGTATGCATAGTTTTACCCATAAACAAAAGTAAAACATCAAAACTTACCGAAAAACACGAGCTTTATTTGACAGAAATAACTTTTATATGCAAATAATTTTAAGGCACTTTTTGAACTTTTTAGTCACACAACCATTCACTACTTAATAGAAACTAGAAAACTAAAGAAGTCTCAAATAAAGCCTAATAATTACCTAGGTAACGCAAAATATAAATGAAAAATAAAATAAGCCTACTTCATACTTTTTAAACAATTTAAAAAAAAAAATTTGAATTTTTTTACTTGGGTCTAATAATACATTCTGATTGAGTGCCGGGCTCTTGATATAATAAGCAAGGCCAAAGATATACCTCCGCAAAAAAGTAATTTTAGACTTCCAATTAAAAAAAACTTTATTTTTGATTTTTATTTGAGCCCTTACCGCCGGTTTTTTTTTGGTACGCCTACGTACTAATCCACAGCCACACCCGTACGTACCCCCTCCAACCGCTCTCCCCGTGGGACTGCCGTTAGGTACTATACTTCGCAGGGCTGGTTCGCCTCTCAGGCTGTTCCCTCCTCTTCGGCGTTCTGTTGTCTTATGCTCTCAATCGCCTCAGTTGGCCACGAACTGACTAACTCTGCTCCATGTTTTATCTGACACGGTAATCTCTCCAACTTTGTGATTTGCATCTGGCAGATCTGCATCCGTTCTCATAAAGCATGGGCAATGGGAATTGACATGTTCTGCGTCTTCCTCCTCGTTCGGACAGTGTGGACAGATTGCTGTCCAAATCTGTCCAGGTATTTTCTGAAGCTACCGTGGTTCGTTAGAAACTGCATTATGTAGAAGTTGAATTCTCCGGTTTTTCTTTTTACCCAGGCTTCTATATCCGGTATAAGTCGATGTGTCCATCTTTGATAGCGTTGTGCCAACGGTTCTGCCACTTAAGCATAGAAATTGCCCTTTCCTCTTTTTGGATTTCGCCGCTGGCTACGTATTGGTGACTAGCAAGTTTCCTTGTGTACACTCACTTCATTTCGTCAGCTATGAGGCGCTTCCAGTCTATAAACTCGCAATAGCTTCCTCTTGCATTACGTCAGCCTACACTGGAGATGCGTAGGTATAGAAGAGCTGAGCTTGTTACTCTAGACAGAAGTAAGACAGAAGCAATCCGCGACTGCTCTAGGTCCACCAATGTTTGGCAGCATTCTTGCAAGCGAAGATTGGAGGCTCGACGCTTTCTAATCGACGTAGTCTAGGTCCGCCTTAAAGTTAAGCTTATTGTCGATCATTACACCTACGTTTCGGATCAGTGGTTTCGATATAATGTCTTTTTCACGCGAACTTACATGTATTCCGTTATTTTCCGACTTGTTTTTAGAACTGCTTCAGTCTTATGTTCTGCTAGTTCGAGCCCGGCAGACTCCAACCAGTCTTTGATAATGGAGATCGCTTCGTTTGTTGTCGTCTCAATCTCGTGGGTATGTTTTGCCATGGTTACTATGGCGATATCGTCCGCAAAGCCTATAATCTCCAAAGTAGAGGTCCTAAAACAGATCCTTGTCGCTTTCATAGCTTAGCTTCCTGTTCAGGTAGATAGAAAGTATCCTTAGAATATAGTTGGCCACGTTCATTCTGGTGAGGGAACTCATAAGGACCAGTCCGTGGAATTGAAAGTGTTTTTCTCGTCCAGAGTGACAACGGCGCAGTACTCCTTCGTTCCAAATCGCAATCGTGGGGGGAAATCAATGTCAATCTTACTCGGTTTTAAGATACAATTGCGCCAGTGTTGCCGGAGAGAAATATTATAAGGTAGTACCGCAGCCAAAATTGGGGAGTATTTTGAAAAAAATAGTAGTACAGACATTTTTAAATCTTAAAAAATAAAAATGTTAGCACAAACATTTTTTTTTAACTTTATTTAACAAAAAAAAAAAAATTTGGTTAAAAAAAAACAAATCATAAAAAAATAAATTAAAAAAATAAAAATAAATAGTTGGCGCAACAGGTCGGTAGGGACCCTAGGCGTAGCTTCTCACAACCATTCGTTTCGTGTGAGTTTTTAATTCTTGGGACGAATGGAAGGGATCTACAATTTCATGCCGGGTCCAAACGGCTAATTGAGAAGCTCCTTCATGACAGGTATACTCTCGGATGTTTGTCAGACGTTCGCAAATTCCATCAGTTGGAATTTTGGGTTTTTTCGGGATTCGAACCTCGGACCCCTCGCTTAGTAGTCCAACACACTAACCACTAAGCCGCTGCGCCTACTAAATTATAAAACTAAATTATTAATTCTAATAGCGAACAAAAGTATGTAAGTAAATATATTTTCAATTATAAAAAATCTGTCTTACGGCAGATAGCTTTTTTATTTTTTATGTCTTTCTATAAAAGGTTTGTTGTTTGTAAGTTTCATATTACAAGACGAATAGAATGCTTTTTTTTCGATTTCCTTAAGAAACGCAAAATCACTCAATCATCCTTGACGGACGATTTCCGTGCGATTTTAGCTTTTTTTTTTTGAAGACGTGGTAGGTCTATCAACTTAATCAGCATCAGAAATACCTAAAAATATAGCTTTTCGGCAAGTAACAGATAATCGGCCGAAGTTGGAGGTCTCAGAATGATTTGTCTATGCACCAAACGACAATCTCAGATAGCAATAAAATAATTACCGAACTTACAGATGAAAATTGCATGAAGCCAACGAAAAACAAAAACAAGTTAAAAAGAGGTTAATTCTCTTTTTGGCGACAGTTTGGAACATAAAAGTGCTGCCAAATTTGCGTTAAATTTAAAGTGAATTAAAATTAAATTTATTAAGGTTGAAACTACACTTTGCTGCAAGTGTAAAATATTTTAGATATTTAACAAAATTAGGATTACGAATGTAAAAGGAGGGAGTACGGAGGTGTTGAAAGTAGTACAATACTTTCGGCAACACTGAATTGCGCCTACAAATGGTTTGCTCTGTTATTTATCAAGAAATTTTGTAAGCGTTTGTGAAACGTTCGATGCCTCAGAAGGAAGCAAAAGTTGAAAATACAAAGATATTCGATACCGACCAATTATGCTGATATGCGCAAGTATTGACAATGCCTCAGAAGGAAGCTGTTTCAGATGCTTGTAACAGGTTTTGCATTTGTTAGCTTATGTGGTTTATTCACCACTGTGGGGTATCTTAACTCGCATAGGCAAACCGAAAACGAAAAATAGGATAGACTAGTTAACAAAGGTCCCATTCATTTGGAGACCACTTGGATTGTCTCAGGCTCAACACATACCTTGTGTGTGTTTGGCAAATAAAGATTACTTTTACACTGGTTAACACGACACTTCTTAAAATCCCATTAAAGGTGATTTTGAAACAACTGTTAACCGAAAACCGACCCTCAGAGGTCGAAGCAAAAGACCACGTCCTGTTTCGTAGCATCATATACGAGTAATGCTGCTTTTGTTTTGCTAAGACAAACTTGCTTAACGAACAGCATTCTGGTCGGCCTAATCCTTGCCGTAAGTAATTAATTAGTCATCTGTCTGGGGCGGGGGCGAATGTAGTGTGTTGACCGATTTAAGTTCATATTTGTTCTTTCGATTACAATTTACACATACCTACTCCTCTACCCAACACTGACAATGCGATTGCAGGCAGATGAGCATCCCAAATGGAACGTCAACGTCAGAGATAAAAGCCTTTTTTGTAACCCAAACTATATAGGAGAGGAAGCCCGTCCGACCGACCGACCCAACACATCCCGTTGTCATAGTCTGAACCTCTGTCTACGTCAGACGATGAAACTCGGAATGATTTGTGGTACTATTCTGAATATACGGAATACGGAATACCCCATATCTGACCCTTTGTTCTGCTGTAATCCCGAAAAGGATCTCAGGAGTCCGGTAGCATTTTGTGTAATGAAATTACGTAGATTTCCTGAATTGTTTTTGTTGTTCATGGCGTTCAATTGCTGGGCTGTTGTTTGCATATTTCTGGTACGCCGTTGTACTCGGTCGTGTATAGGTACTGATGCTGTTATATGGGAAATTAATTGGATCAACAATTCAGTCATCAAGTTGGTTGGGTTGCTGTTTTGAACGAATACACCATCATCGTTTTACGCCTGCTCCACTAGCTCTGTATGCGAACACACGCCTTCTCCGATAACTAATGGTATATGTCCTTCGAAGGGATACGTGATGGAAAAGTAAGACAAATTACTCGACTGGGAGATTATCGGTCTTTTTTTTTCGGACAAGTGTAGGGGAGGTCATGACAACTGAATCAGGGGGTGGACGAAATCGAATTATTTCCTTATTTATTAATGCCCATGACAAGAAGGGCGCCTCTAGTAATTAATCTTACAGCTATGCTTAGATTTCGTTTTGTGTCAATTTGAAATCAATTTATTCGATTGTGTGCTCCATCAGTGATAGAGGTTTTTGCCATACGGAAATCGGTGGGATTAGGAACTTTGCTAATTGCCAGCAGGTGAACTGGATGATTCTTTGATTTAATATAACTACTCGATTTATAAGAGCGGATATGAGTTCAATATTTTTACATGTAGACATCTGTAAACGAAGTGACATTTACAGACAGAGCAACGACATACGGAGGGAAACTGCCAAGAAATGCTGCGATTTGCCTGACTTAGATTTTGCACTCTGATGCTAAATTTATGTCTGAAAGTGGATTTCGAAGGTTCAATTTATTTAATCAAAGCCCCGAATCAGCGGAAAAGCTCGGAAAAGGGGGCCTTCTATAAGTACAATAGAGAGGTCAGTGTAAAAAGTTCCTTGGCTTATTGTCAACCAGATTTTTTAAATACGTTGAAGCCTAAGAATCACTCAGCCAGTCACTTTCGACAGTGCTTTGGAGAGATGGGCCTCCCTGCCACTATGGGAGGTAGAAACACAAGTAATGTTTACTATTCACTCATCTACCACCAACTTGTACCCGTGTCGAAATAAGTCGAAACAGATCTAAGCGGTTTCAACGCTTGGAAATGGTTATCAGAAATGAGGAGCATGGAGTGCTTGCCTGGCTATCCTTCAAATCAAACTATCCGTTTCTCGGAATAAGCACTTAAAGAAGATTTTTTTTGTGAAGGTAATAAACAATATAAGGATTTTTGTAGAGTTTAAAATTAAAATTTAACAAATTTTTCGTTCAGAGAGAGTCTGATGTACTCAACTTAAAACTTAAAAAGGGAAATAGCCTGCTTAGCAAATATGTAAATATTTAAATCGTATATTTCTTTCGAAAATCATCTTTTGTCCATGGGGATGCCTGATGAAGTTTCCGACCAACTAGTCATTAGTGTTCGTTAAATTTTCGCTAGTTTATAACTATCGATGTTTTTTTATTTACATCGATAGTTTTTTATGTAGGTTTCTAGGGAAATTAAATTTGAATTGTCAACAAAAAAATTGGGGAAAGTCTTTCTAGTAAATGTAATTCCCCATGAACCTGAATGTACTGCCGTTACTATGAAAATCACAAATTTTACCCGACTGGACACAGGGAGGGAGCGCGTATCCTACGTACGTTCCTACGGGACGCCCTGTAGCCTAAACGGTTTGACTTTGATTTTGAAGAGTGAGGTATCATAATATTCGTATTCTTTCCCGGAGTGTCATAAGCTAAAAACATAAACATAAAAAAAAGTTAATTAAAAAAACAAAAAAACCCGACTGACTGTAAAAAAAAAGAATTGAAAATATATGAACAAGACTCATAACTACCAATAACTACCTATTTGGCAGTCGGAGGGTACTCAATACTCATACATATATTTGTTGGACTGTGTAGGTCTCCGATTGTCAATTGGTTAGGTATAGGTACTTAAATGCGTCTTGTTCATATATTTTTAATTCTTTTTTTTTACAGTCAGTCGGGTTTTTTTGTTTTTTAAATTTATTTATTTGCTTGTCCTGATGAGGAATTTGTTCGTTAATTTTGTAGGTGGTCGTACCATCGTTGTCAACAAAGTTACAATTGGTTTTTAGTTTTCAGTAGGTTTTGATCATATTAATTGAAGCAATAATATTTTTTTAATTGACTAATAATGGGCAATAGATTTCTAGTGTGGAAAGTTTTTTGAAAAGTGTTCCATTTAAAACTTTGCTAAAACCTGGTCTGTTTTTAGTAGAAGTATTTTTTTATACATTTGTATTTAAGTTTAGAATAAAAAATGTAAAAATATTAAGAGCTACCGCGTTACGTGTGCTGCTTTGTTTGATATATGTAAAAAAGTCACAATTGTGACCCGTTTTTATTCCCAGCTTATGATAAACCCTAAAATGAGGTTTTCTAATCATGCAGAACCTGTGAGGAAGTACTATAGCTGCCCACTAAGGCAGAGGTTCGCAATTTTTTTCCGCCACCGAACCCCAAATGATCAAATTTTTTTTGGCGGACCCCCATATTGCTATTAACAAAAAACGTCGTTCCTTGAAGTGCGGTTTGGATATTATAATGTTTGACAAGAAAAGAAAGAATAAATAATATAAAAATAATTATTTTAAGTTTTATAAAACATTTATTGTAAATACAACAAAAAATACGGTGTAACTTTTTAATGTGAGGAATGAAATTTTTTCACATATTTACTTAAAATATCCTTAAAATTAGGCTTAATGTCCGACAACTGAATGGGAAGGTCTGGAGCTGCGTCCATTCTGTTTCTATTTTTGTTTTTTGTGTAAGTGTTAGCCGAAAACCCAGCCTCGCATCGGTAAGTTCCTAATGGAAGGAGAACCATTGATGGTGCATTTCGGTGCGATGCTACGGCACGATTATGTTTTTTTACGGAACCACTTTGGCCCTTCCACGGAGCCCCAGGGTGAAATTGCTTGTTGGGAGGTCGTTATATCAAACCATTATTAAGGGTTCCGCGGAACACCATTTGGGAAACGCTGCACTAAGGCATGTCTTATACTTGTAGCATAATTTGCTCAACAAAGCTCCTAAAAGTTCTTTAATGGTATTTTCCATTTCAAAGTGCAGAGTGAAATTGCTTGTTGCGAGATTGTTATATCCAACCATAAAATATACGTTTTTAGACATTCGTCTGTTCCGTTATTCTTCCAGTTCGTCATTTGTACTGTTTCAAGGTTTTGATGATATTTTTCGTGAAGATCGGGACTTTTTTTGTCGGTACAGTAGATACATAAAATGCACCATGTCACTATTGTTCTAATAGTTCTGTGAATTAATTATTGTTCAACTTTGATTTGGTATTAAATAAATAAATACTGGGTCCCCTTCAAACTACTTCGCAATGATATCTGCCGTAACTTTGTATGAAGAAGAAAATCCCATATTTTTATAAAATCACTATTAAATTCGATGTTAGTTCTAAGCGTTCTTTGCCACCCCCACTGATACCACCAGTCACCGCACGCATCCTGTATTCTATTTACCTTAATCGCTAGCATCCATCTTCCAAGTTCCAAACAGTGTTGAATAATCCAAAGATACATACGCGTACATCCCTTCAATCAAAGCCGAGTGTAATGCCCCCACATTTATCAAATCGCACCTGAATGATTCGGTGTGATGCCGACATGCATGTGTTTGTATGTGTACATATATCTCTCTGTGACTCTTGAATGGGAGCGATTGCCTTTACGAGCCTCATAATTTATATCCTGTCGCTGCGTATCATTGTCTCAATCAAGTTAATCTTTTGGAACATAAACTCTGGGATTTTCGATGCTGGAAATTCATTTTATTTGCTTTTTTCTCTTCACTCATCCTTTGGATTCACCACAGCCACATGCGTCGTCCTTCTCTGGAGAATGGCTGGCTGACTTGCTAGATTATCGCCAACACGTCATTGAAAATGATGGTTGGTTTTTTTTTGTCGCGTCGCATCTTTTTTCGATTTATGAAAATAATATTACGGTTATCGTTTGTTAATGGGTTTCATTCAATTCGATTCACAATTCTTGTTTTCATAAGATTGAGCTTACAGCGATTGGTTGAGGTGACATGTGGATAGCGTTAGCAATATAAATTTGTATATGAGGTTTCTTTTTTACTTTCGTTCATTGCCCTTTCAAATTAAAGAAAGAAACGTGTACCCCACACATTCACAATAAACTAAGAAATGACAGTTATCAGGGTTTGCTGCACATCACTGAGTTATTAGCTCTAAAGCTTCTTCTTCTTCAACTTATCTAACTCGGCCAAGTTTGAAACGAATGTGTATTTCCAAGCACCTGAGCGTCAAAGATACAAACTGACTAACTGCAATCGCTTTTACTCTCAAACTTACAGTAATAGTCTAAAATGCTTTTTAATTGAAACAGTAGATGATTTTAAGTACTTGGGACTCAGTCTTGACTCTAGAATGAGTTTTTCCTATCATGAAGTTGCATTGAAAAAGTATTTGCAATGTACTCTTAGATATTTTTATTACTTGCGTAATAAAACTAAGCTTCTTTAGGTAGTTTATTACGGAATTTTTCATTCCAAGCTACAATATGGGACAGCTTGTTGGGGAGGCGCATACCAACATAAAACACATCCGCTGCTGATCTTGCAGAAATATATCCTAAGACTAATTTGTCGTAAACCTTGCTGACATCCTAGCTATCCTTTGTTCTGTGACCTGGATATTCTTCCTGTGCATCATTTATATGTTTTGTCATTTCACATAAATAGGAAATAAAGATTATAATCTATCTATCTATCTATTTTGATTTACGTCTAAGCTTCTCAAACGTGTTATCTGTTTCCAATTTCCGTACCACTGTTTTTATCGTAATATTTTTTTTTTATTTTGTCTTGTCGATTGTTTAATAAACTGCCGCAATCTATCAGGGCATTATCAACACCTGGAACATTTATAAAGGAAGTTAAAATTTGGCTCTTCCGCTTTGACTATACCGGTTTGAAATCTATCATTTCCGATATTCTGGTTTAACCTTAGTTCAATTTCATTTTAATTTGTTTCTTATCTCTCTGTATATTGTGATTTGATTCAGTGTCTTTGGTTTTTAATTAATTATTTATGTTCTAACTCCTAAATTCATTTAACTGCGTTGGGGCTTATACTTTGGAGCTCTCTTAACAGCGAGCATTGAACAACAGTTTTTTTTTAGCTGTAGTGATGCTGAATGCTGCTGTAAAAATTTGTTTCTTTCAGATGGTTGATATAAAAATGCCTTTAGTGAGTTGCCGTGGTGAGAGAGTCCTCTTTCGCGAAAAGACTTCGAATTCAACTCAGAGGAACTGCCGAGGATGGGAAGGGTACACAAAAAGAGTAGAATGCGCAATTAAGAGGTGACTAATACGTCATGCGAACGACCGAGCCAACTGGAATGACCTCTTGGTTGAGACTTGAGGGAGTGGTTTATTATCATAAAACGGAAACATAAAATATAAGTCGCATTCTCTCATTCACCTCTGAAACAACCAAGAGTGCAGCTACTAACATCAGAAATAATTACCAAATCGATTGTCTACGATAACTTTATTCAACAGTGCTGCGTACCATTGTTGGTTGGACGAAGACGAATACCTTCCACAGCTTGTCGGATTAAATTATTCCACCTGTCTTCAGCAAGCAGCTACATTCTTCGGTATTTATTATGCCCTATGCACGTATAATGTGTGGTCGTGAAGGCAACTTCTACGAGACTCTGGCGATTGGAATAACTGCTGAAAGCCAACAAAGCCATTGTTCCGCCCGACAACAACTTGATGATGCTGCCATTTCCATAAGTGAGATGCGCACCCGGTTTGCTGTCCACCTTCAGTTATTATTCCACAACACATAGTCCTATTGGAGCCATTGCAAATTGAGCAAAACAAAGGTGACCTCATTAACATGAATCTTCCCTACATCGAGGGATTATGGTAAATGGCAGACACTATATATCATGGAGCAGAAGCGCTGCACCCATTGTCTTGTCATTACAAATTATTTAAAGTCAACTAATTTATATCGAATGTCGATGGCAGCTTATCGGCTATCGCGCCATTATTGTTTGTTGGACGTTAGTTAATTGATTTTCTGTTCCCCGATTGGGTAAATTAATTGCGCACAGTGGGAGAATAGAAAATATCAGAACTAATTAATTTAACTCGTAAAAGTCCATGAGACGCTATAGTTTATCAGGCGAGAACAAGGACGAGGGTGGCTTTAAAAACAAGAACATTAGGTGTTGTGGGTTTATCACAGGTTTGACTTGAGGGTCAAATTTAATTAAGCTTTAGATGCAGCTTAAGCTGTGCTTAAGATTTACCTACTTATTAATTGGTGTCTGAACAACAGGGTGTTAAATCAATCGAACCGTCCCATGTGAAGATCAAATGGTTTGGCAGCTAGCAGGCTGCAGGGGCCAGCAGGTTGACCCGTGGTCCGGACTAGTAAAATAAAGCCCCAAATATCCTCAGAGCAATTGAGGAGAGAATGCGTTCGTGCTGGGTGGACAGATGTTAGATTTGCGCAAGTAAAGTGGCCGTCAAAGACAGCAGTCTTTCGTGTTTAGTTCATCCTTCTAAGGAAGAAAAGGAAATTTGTATAGATTTACTAGCTGACCCGGCGAACTTCGTACCCTTTTGATAGTTGAACCTCTCTATTGAACGACTTCATATAGATTTCCGGGTTTTTGTCCGCGCTAATAATTGAATCGTGTTTGTCCCGTCAGATTTTCTCAATCAACCAAATCAACCGAAGCAGAATGTGAGCAGTTTGGGAAGTTTGCCCGGGAAGTAAGAATCAACGTTCGGATATTTTTTTTTTTCATTTCACATTGGATAAAGGTGCTATAGAACTTTAAATATCGGTAGTTGCGACTTGTGAACACGGTGGCTCAGTGGTTGGTATGCTGGACTACTTGGGCGAGTGGTCAATTTGTTAAAATGATAGTATACGAATAACCAACACAATATCGGTTCACGCATTAAGAGAACATCAATTATTCAATTCAATTCAATTCAAATCCGTCGAGCAGAATGTAAGGAAATTCATGTGTTTTTTTTACGCTCGCACAACACACATATACGTTTTTCGATTTCACCAAAACTTCACAAAAACCATATATAGACCAATACCAAAGATGAGTGAAAGTTTTATTAAAATCGGTAAATTCGTTAAGGTGTAAATCGGCGACAAACGAACACAATTTTCAGCCTCAATTTTTATACATACAGATACAGGTTTATTGCTTGCCTACTTCCGTCTATCAATGAATCAATGAAACTCCTAGACGATGATTTTGGAAAGCCCAGAGGAAGATCGGTAACCTCCTCTGTCTTGCAAGTGACCACCTCGAACTCACAACCAGTTTCAAAGTATTTAGTCTTGCGAGCAAGTCTATGGGGAGTTCTTGCTCATACGCCAGTTCCGAAGTGGTGAACGGATGAGGCAGCGCCATTAGCGCAACTTGACTGCGTTATGATAATGATACCTCCGCTACAGCTATTTTACACAATGCAACACATGGTGGAAGGGATTTCATGTAGCTCTTTCTTAAATGCGGATGCTCCCCTTCGAAAGATATAGTCTGCAGCTTTCCGTGTTCACGAGAACCCTTGCATCAAACTTGTGTCCGTGAGGAAAATTCTGTTAAGTGATGTTAGGGCAAATTTGGATATTTGTAGACTTTACGTGTGAGAATCAGTGTTGCTGCTAAGAGAAAAAAAAATCCACTAGAAATGTTAGTTTTTGCATCTCAAAAATCCGCTAGAATTCGCTAAAATATGAAGCTGAAAGTATAAGTTCAAAAAATACATACATAATATTTAAAAGTAAATTATTATTGAATAAAATAAATAAAAACAACAAAACAATCAACAAATTCAAGATAAAAAAAAACAAATTCAAGTAAAGAAAGAAAAAAACGTTTTAGAAAAAAAAAAAAAGTTAAAAATTACAAATTAGTTTCCAGCTCAAGATGGATTCATTTATTTCTAAATTTGAGGCCTCTTTTAGAGTTCTTGAATCAGATTGAATTTTGCTGTCTTTCTGATTTTACTTATGACGTTGCCTGGTATAGATCGCAATTATAGCAGCTCTTGTTCATCACTTTTAATTGATTTCTTATTGTTATTATTGAATTTAACGTCAGCGTTGAAAGTTGGTTTCGCAATTTCTTCTTAACGATGTTCATAAAAAAAAAATCTGCCATGAAAAACTCCGTCGCGGTGCTGCCTACTAAACAACCAGTTATTGGCGGCATGTGCAACCAACCATACGCAGTGGTAAATATTTTCAAACAGGTACGGAGCTGCCACTTTTTTGAACATGTTTGTAGTACCAGTGTGTGGTAGTAAAAAATCGCTAGATTTCACTAGATTTTATTCTAGCGACAACATTTTATTAAAAATCGCCGGGAGTCTTAAAAATTCAATAGATCTAGCGACAAAATCACTAGTGAGAATAAGGGCGCATTGGTCGATGGATTACAGGTTCAACCCCAAAAAAACACTAATTACTTCTGAAGGTATTTTGATTTATGGGGCTTTCTAGGAATAGCGACTTTCATTTTGGGTATACCTTTCCTAAAAATATTTTGCAATTCGCACGTTTAGGGGAACGTGTCGTCTGATGTTACAGATTGATTATTTGGGTAGGTATTTTTATAGAGGGCCTCGGTCACTCCTGTTTTTAATATTAATATTAAATACATATTCAAATTTTAAGGGAATTGGCAGAATGAGCTTTGCTTCGAGGAGTAAATAAGTTCTTATAGGTACTCAAGTTCTTCTTCAGAATTTGAGTACTTCTACCAGTTGGGTGTTTATGTACATAATTTGGCCGACAACATTTACCGTGTGTCTATCAGAAGAAGAACCTCTCTGTATGTATATTGCACATCGTCCTTGACGACGGATATCCTTTTTGATAGATAACTAAACAAGAAAACAACAGAATAAAGGGAGAAACAATTTATTTCCTTTATGCTCTTGTTGTTGCTGTTCACATATATTTCCTTAGATAATTCTAAATCTGAAAACAAGCAAAGTCCCTGCTTACCGGATCTTCAGATATGCCTTCTTTGTTTTCTTTCGTCTTCGGGAGATGCTGTAATATTGTTCACGGGCTCGAAAAAGGCGGACGAACGAAGCAGTAAGCAGTAGAAGCACCGACCAAGCTATATTATACAGCTCTTAAATATAAAAAGCTTTAAACGAAAACAAAACATACAATCACGTAACTCCATCCGGTGCCAGCATCTTGTGTGCTTCCTGTATATTCTGCCTTATATCGCGCTTTACCTTCGTAAAAACATTTATTCAAAAATGAACTCAGCCACCCCGACTGGTAGCGTAAGAAGTCCTGGGAGTGGGATATGCGGCGCGCACTTGAAAACCGTATATCTACCTTTTTCCTCGATGAATGAATGCTTTTCATTATGCAAAAAGCTTAACTCTACTCATAGATAGCAGTTAGTAGCGTAACGCGTAAGCGATTCTCTATCTAATGTGCAGTACTTTCCTCAGATTAGAATGACAGTTGTAGGACTCATTCGTGTATCCGAGAAGGATTTATAATGTATATTTACAGAACAAATGGGAAATATATTATCGTTCCGACAGCGCGCGGCGGAGTGATATCGCGAAAGCGATAGCATAGCAGACGAACTGGTAATGTTAATTTATACGAAGAGGATTAAGAAATGAATATAGCTAGCTACCACGTCCTCGAGACAAACGGTGTTGCAATAACGTGAGACTGAGAGTAGAATGTACACAGACATTCTGTAAAGAAGTAAATTAAAATTTATTGAGTGCATTGAATTGTATACCTATACACATCAAGTGGATACTTACACAGCGTTGAGGTAGCTAATGCCACAGCAACATTAAGCGTATCACCCAGACAGTTCTTAACCAGTAAAATCATCGAACACTGCATGTCGTGAATGTCCCAAAGATTTTTATTTTGCGGTGGAAAATTTAAACACAAATACATTGGAACAACAGCCGCAAGCAAGTTTAAGGCCACTGCAAAAACACAAAATATTATTTCAAAACTAGCTTTAGCCCCCAGCCTTGTCTTGTTTCAAAAAGTTTTTTTTTTTTCGGAGAAGCGCTGGAAGAAATAAAAATATCAATGTTAAAAGCCGAATGACTGTTAAAAAAGGAACTTAAAAGATTTAAACAAGACACCAGAGACAATACTGAGACCACCAACTCCGCTCGATTTCCCGTTACTTAACAAGCTACATAGAAATTCGTATTGACAAATGTCACGAAACTTCAAAAATTCCGGCTCACCAACACACTCCCAAAAAATATGAGCCACTTCGGCTTTGGGCAAAGTTGAGAGTTCATAGAATTTTATCCGTTAAATTTGAAATTGTTCGTTACGTGTGGATAGTATTTTGTTTTTAGGAATTAGTACATTAATAGTACGCTGATTTTATAAAAAAAAAATTTAATTCCTGACTTCCCAAAGCAACGAAGGCCACATCGACCTTAAGGATTTTTTGTTGTGCCAAAAAAGGCCAGGCCAAAGTTAAACTGGGCACTCTTTCCGTAATTTTTCAGACGATTATCGTCGAAACGATAGACCTCCAAAAGTAGCAAGTAAGTGCCAAAATTAAGAGTTTGAGAACTTGATCCAGTTCATTTTCCACGAATGTAATCAAAGCTGACGATGGTGAAACAAATTCGGGCAGAACATAAGTTCTTATGGTCATCAAAGTTTCAAAAACGATATTGTCCCGACGATTTTTGTTTACAAGATACAAAATTTATTTCGAATAAATCCATGCACATATAGGTTTATAACATTGTTTATACATTGTTTATATATAAGTAGTTTTAAGTATAGATTTAAGAAATAACTTAAGTGACATTTTTTTATTTTTTTATACATTGAGTATTAAAAATAGTGTCAAATGCCACTTCAATGTGCTTTACGACAAAAGATTTTTATTATGGGTGTGACCCTTTAAAACAAAGTAAATAAATAACAAATATACATAATCACAAAGAAAGATAAAAAATAAATAAGGGTCCCCCATGTAACTTTTTTTTTTCAACTAGTGCTTATTTCGCGAATGGTAACACTTAGCTCATGTCTGATTTGACAGATAATTAGTTTTATCCTTCCGCTGAATGAATATGGTTGTGTATACGCGACATTACTTTGAAAATCATGGTAATGTTGCAGAATGTGTGCGAAAAAAAAATCATCTTTTCAGATGAAGCTCATTTTCATCTTGGCGGGTATGTAAACAAGCAAAATTGTCGCATTTGGGGCACAGAAAACCCACACGCATACATTGAAAAGCCGATATACCCAAAACGAGTCACTGTTTGGTGAAATACAGCTGCACACAATCGATAATGTGCTTAAAAATTGGACCGATCGTGTAGGCTACTGCATGGCCAGCCGAGGCAGCCATTTGAATGAAATTATTTTCCATTATTAACCGGAAGGATTGTACTTTCAAATAAAAAGAAATTTGAGAAAATATTCAGTAGTTTTTTTTTATAGCATTTTCAAAAAAAAAAAGAAGTTATTTGGCGGACCCGTACATATAAATATTAGGCAGCAAATTTGAAAAAGAAGAAAAAAAAGATATCAAAAGTTATACGGAATATGCTCCTGGTGTTGTTTCTTCAGCTTCTCGAAGACTTTTTCTATTCTTAGTACGACCAAGAATAGGATGCAGTTCAAACCAATCCTGGCATGGCGTTTAGTATGCGGTTTAATTGCTGAAGTATTATGCTGATGATGGTCAGTGGTACATGCATTTAGGGCCGCGCAGAGTGTTTTGAACCAAGCACTAAGTGTAACTTTTCGCTAAGAGTTCGCTACAATTTGAACCGTTTGTGTACCTTTTAAAAAACACTTCAGGGCTAAGCGAGGGATTACCGGTTGGCTCTAAATTTGCAAAACATTCGTGGTTAAGCGCGGCATACTCCCAGGAACCGGTCTGTTTCAATTTAGGCACTATTCTGAGGGTAAATAGCTGATCGTCTGTTTACCTATCTTGGCGGATACGTCACAGATCATCACTCAACGTTGAATCGACCGCAGCTCCGCAACGCCCTTATACTTTAGCAAAGGCTCAATCCATAAGGCTTCAAAATGATATAACCCTGTAATTGGAACAAATCCTTTTTTGTGGATAAGCACTTTCTAAAACCAAATTGTTTTTGTACCTATGTCTTTGGTGCTAAAAGTTGACATCCATAGCGTTTATAGAAATTTTGGTCTGTCGATTTACTCTAAATTAGTCGACTTACATGATATGGTTTGAAATTTTTGGGAGAACACATTTTCATTTGAATGGATATGTGAATAAACAGAATAGTCGCTTCTGGGCAATGGAAAACCCTCAAATTATTCATCAGTCACCTTCCATTAAAAGTTACAGTCTGGTGTGCAATTTGCTCAGGAGAAATCATTGGACCTTACTTCTTTTAAAATGAAAACGGCGTAACGGTAACTGTGAATGGGGAGCGATGTCGTTATGATTGAAAACTTGTTAACGCCACAACTTCATGCTTTGGGCTTGATTAACATTTGGTATCAACAAGACGGTGCCACATCGCATACAGCCAGGATTGCAATGGAATTACTGCGAGACCTCTTTCCACAACAAGTTATTTCAAGAAATGGTGATGTTGATTGGCCTCCACGGTCGCCTGATTTGACTGCTCCGGACTTCTTTTTGTGGGGATATCTGAAAAGCAAGGTTTATGCAAACAAACCAGAAACGCTTGAGCACCTCAAGCAAAATATTCGTGATGAAATTAATGAAATACCGCGTGAAATGTGTGAGAATGTAATGAAAAATGTGCTCAAAAGGGCTCGCATTTGTGAAACTAACAGAGGCGTTCTTTACAGCGAATTTTGGTACAAGATTTGAAGATGTTCCCGTACAAAGTCCAGACGGTGCATTAGCTGTTAGTTGCTGACCGCCAATCGCGTCTAACATACGCTCAAGCCATCCTTAATCACCACCAAGAGGAAGATGATTTTTCATCAAAAATAATCATGAGTGATGAGGCCCACTTCCATCTTAGCGGGTACGTAAATAAGCAAAATTTACGCTTCTGGGGCACTGAAAATCCGCGTGTAACCCACGAAGAGCCATTACACCCGGTCAAAGTCACTGTATGGTGTGCTGTTTTCGCTGGAGGAGTCATCGGACCTTTTTTCTTCGAAGACGTCGCGGGCCAAACGGTTACTGTGAATGGTGAGCGCTACAGAGCAATGATCAACGAGTTCTTTTTGCCGCAACTTGATGAATTGGGATTGGAAAATATGTGGTTCCAACAGGACGGTGCAACGGCACACACTGCACGTGCCACAACCGATATGCTGAAGGATGCATTTCCCGGGCGCCTAATCTCCCGTTTTGGCGATTTGCACTGGCCAGCAAGATCGCCTGATTTGACCGCTCCAGACTTCTTTTTGTGGGGCTTTTTGAAGTCGCGGGCTTATGTCAACAAGCCTCAGACTCTTGCAGCTCTTAAAGACAATATCCGTCAAGAATGTGAGGACCTATCGCCGGAAGTTTTGGCCAAAGTGATGGAAAATGCCATAAAAAGGGCTCAAATGACAATCAACTGTGGCGGCGGCCATTTACATGACATCATATTCTCGACTTGATGTAAAAAAAATTAAAAGACCAAATAAAAATAATCCACAAGAAGAATCAAAGTTTTTAATTTTTTTTTTAAATTACAGCCAAAAAACATCGGAAGGTTATTTTTGCGCCACAGTTGTATTTTTTGTTTTGAGATTTTTGAACAAGATTCTTTTGTAATAGGTATATATTTATATAATATACCTTCATGAACAGGGTGGAATTATTCGAGATTATGTAGGTAAGAAGGGAACTTACATTTTGCATAGGTCTAGTGGGATATTTTATTTTGCGATATTTTGAGTTAGATTCTCCTTGAAGTTGCAACATTGCAAGTGATGTGAGTTAATGTAAAATAAATAAAATAAATAAATAGTTGGCGCAACAGGTCTGTAGGGACCCTAGGCCTAGTTTCTCACAACCATTCGTTTCGTGTGAGTTTTTCATTTTTGGGACGAATGGAACGGATCTACAATTGTATGCCGGGCCCAAACGGCTAATTGAGAAGCTCCTTCATGACAGTTATACTCTCGGATGTTTGTCAGACGTTCGCGAGAGGTAGTGCAGCGGAAAAAAACCATAAGTTGAAATTTTGAGTTAATGTGCAAGAAATAATTCAGCACAGGTGTGATGGATGTTGTTATTTTGGGCTTATTTGAACAAGCTTTTTGTTTAAAATGCAAACATAAAATACATTTTTCTTTCCTATGAATGCGCCCCCAGAACTTGGCGCCCGGTGCATTTGCACATCTTGCACATATCTATGGTTCATCCGGCCCTGAGTGCGACACATTGTCAAATCTAACCTCTGCAGTGTCCCTTCATAAGTGTCAAACTTCTCTTTAAACCCAATCACTGCTTATGCTTAAGTCTATAAAAAATCGATTTCGTATTCCACCGAAATTTATATCAAATATTTGCCTCAGCAAATTGGTGGGATTTCACCATTTCGCAGCGGTACGTGTTCCCCTGATTTTGTCATATATTTTCATCTTGCAACTTGGATGGGCAAAAAATAATCCCACACACACACCCATTGTCTATCGAATGCCAGATGTTATCTACACCAGTAGCAGATCTTTTGCGATTTTAGTCACGAAAAGCCCATCAAAGAACTTAATGTTTCTCTCACCGTGTCTTTATCCAGTGCTGCCTATGAGCGAGCAAAAAAATCCCATAAAGCATTCAGACATATCTATCCCTGGTTCGCAAAGAGAACTAACTAAAGCACAGCTCAATGGGAATAAAGTGACTCTGACCTGCCTCCGAGTCCATTCAATCAACCTGCCATAGCAAGTCCATCAAATTGAAGAACCCATCTCCAATCTCATGCAGAAATTATAGCCGGTACGCAGAAAAATGCAAATTCTACTCCATCTCTCTCTCGTTTATATAAGTTTTCGTGGAACTTTCTTCAACAAAATGAAAAGATGTCCCTTTATAAGAGCCGTTGGGTACCTATAAGCGAGGATAGAATTAGTGCACAGGATTGAATGAGTACATCCCTTCCTTGAGATTTACTTCAGAAGTTCTACTTTCACAGAGTATGGCCTGGACGTAATTTGTTTTTCATTTAAATGTGTAAAAGGCAACCAATTTGGTATAGACGAGTGAGCGTCGATACTCAAAGCATGTCTGACGCAGTATTGCTTTGAAGGCATTCGCTTTCTACCTTACTCTTTTAGATGACCTTCGATCTGAAAATGATTCGATTGGAAAATGAATCCTTCAATTTCTGCAGTGTAATTGATTACGTGCTGGGCTACGAATTTATCATATGCCTGGAAAAGAATGCCAGTACAATAGATTCGGAATAGGTAGAAATGTACGGATGGGTATTGTAACTGTAAACGGCGTACAGTTTGATAGTTGGCGTTGCTGGTTTATGGGACCTACAATTTTATGCTGAACCCGAAGAGCTGTAGAGAGAAACTTTTTGAAGACATTTGTTATTTGTACCTTCGAAGGCTTCTCAGAAGTGGAAGCGGAAAAAACCTTTCGGTGAAGTTTCCGCTTTCCAGGCGTTCAACCTCGCTACCTGGACTGCGCGCGTTACTATCCCAAAAAGGCAACGATTATTTATGTATACATTGTGTCAATATCTGCATCCAGCAGTGCAGAGAGAGTCTTTCCTCTTGAAAAGCAGATGCAGATCGACTTATCGTACTCAGGAGCAGTGCCGTAGCCAGGGGGCAGATTCCGTATATCAACGATCGTCTGAACGATATCGTTTTTGCAACTTTGATCACCAAAATAAGCCCTATTCTGCTCGAATTTTTTTGACAAACGTCAGCTTTCTGTGGAATATAAACTGGATTAAGCTCTCAAACTTGTAATTTTAACACTTTAGTTCCTAGTTTTGGAGGTCTATCGTTTCAACGATAATCGTTTGAAGAGTTACGGAATGATTGGCCAGCATTTTGTTTCCGGGGAGGGGCTTGCTTCCAAATCTTACGAGGAATTCTTTAAACAAAAAACTGTATACAGTCGACTCAAGTTAATTTGAAGCTCGAGGGACTCTTAAAATATTACGAATTATCGAGTCTTTGAAAAATCAAATAGCAACAAAGGCTCGAGTATGATGATAGAAGTTTGAACTTGTCTCAAGATGTACTTATAATCTTTCTGTCTCTTTCTCTCTGCAACTTTGAATTGTCGAGTGCTTGACGCCGATTTTTTCGTTCGAATTACCAAGTGCATTCAAATGTATTGATTAAGTTCGAAATATAAAGAGATTTTGTAGTGAACTCGTGATACCTTTGAATTATAGAGAGGCTCGAATTTTCGCAAGTTAAAATTAACGAGAGTCGACTTCATTGATTTTTATTAGTTTTTAAATCATATGTACTTAAACGAACATACTTAATAATTTTTTTTCACACATTTTTCCAAAGCAGAAGACGTCTTGATTTTTTTTTTAG
This sequence comes from Cheilosia variabilis, assembly GCA_951230905.1. Lineage (NCBI taxonomy): Eukaryota > Metazoa > Arthropoda > Insecta > Diptera > Syrphidae > Cheilosia > Cheilosia variabilis. The sequence goes on from OX579676.1 coordinate 35,871,774, forward strand.
ACATGAGGTCAATCACCTTATCTGAATCCACATTAATATCCGAAGGAACATAATATCATAGCAATTGAGCTTGATCTTGCATTCCCCATAACGCTTCGGGCCACTGTTTTTATCCTTTTCACAGTTGAAAAGGCTCATTCAACACTAGCTGTGGTCACGGGAAGCGTGGCCAAGGCCGGAAGCACGAAGTGTATACCTCTAAAGTAAATCTTGTCACATATAACAAGCATTTTCAAAACTTCGGTAGAAGGATCACTCGACGATATTTTTTCGCACCAAAGTATGTATACTCAGCTTTCACAGCTGACAACGAAAATTGTAACATATGAGCTTTTCCATTTCGTTCACTCGCTCAACTGCAGCAAAACATGGGAGAAGAGCTTGAAACGATGGTAGAACGTCTTTGTTGACCAGGAATCTGTCCGTAAGATTTCGTATTAACGAATCGATGCAAGAATTCAGTACACCCTCTAAAACAGGTTTCAGTAGAAAAGGTTTCTGGATTGGAACGCGTTGTTTGTTTCAATGAAGTTCTTGGAGCTCTTAATTCAACTTCAAATAAGTCCTCGGCAGGTTGGGGTGAGGACTGAAAAGCCTCTCTGATGTTCTTAAGAGAATTCAGAACTTCTTTTTTGCGGTCGTTTGCAGAAACGAGATCTAAGAAAGTTGAAGCTTTTAGTGTTTTGTTGAGACTTTCGGGGGCTTCCTCAAGTCCCCCCCCACCTGGCTACGTGCCTACTCAGGAGTGAGTATATATTGACGTGGGATTCGTTTGCGTCACTGTATTTTCAATGCATTCGCCCAAACTGCGATTGATGGAATCTTCTTGACGGATAAATTCTCCTGGCGAAACCTGGTCCGCCAGCAAATAGGAGAACTAGAATTCCTACGGATTTTACCTGTTGTCTATCATACTCGCACGTGTTTTAAAGCGTCCTGATATCTACTATTGTGGTTTTTCCAACTCAAATTTTGACGTATGCCACAGCTTTGCTACGGAGAAGGTACAAAAACCCATTCGTAGAACCAGCTTTTCAAGACAATGACAGATGACTTTTTTAGGAAAATGCGGTTGAAAATGATTTCCTGTGATTGGATACTGAACATCTTGTGCTCGCCCTTTCGACTAAAAAAAATACTCCTATAAATGTGCATAAAAATCTTTTTCGGCTTAAAGATCTTCGTGAACGGTTCTTGTCACCGCAAGCAAAGTCAATCATCGAATCTTAAATCTTCGGAATATCTTAGGAAATCTGTTTTCTGGCTGACACACACCATTTTTTCCATCAAATATAAAGTCGGTTTTAAAATCCTAACCTAACCTTTATATCGTGGGTAGCTAAGCTAGCTACGTAGCTATTTACCTATATGTTCGATATATATGAAGGCATGCCAAGTTTTAGCATACCCTCGACGAATGTAGCAAATTCGTTCTGTGAGGTATGATCGTAGGGAAATGTCGCTGCTTCGCCGATATCAGACAGAGCGGGGCTGAAATGAAAATGAGGGCTTAAACCATGTATTAGGGTGCATAGCTTTTAGCAGCTACAAAGTAAAGGTCTCTCTAGCTCTTATAGAACTAAGGAGATACTATATGTGGGAGCCTTATTTTACAACTTTTCGAAGGCGATTGAAAGCATGTTGGTTTTGAAAAATGGTTCCTCGACTAACTGTTGAGGAAAGAACTCAACAACAAACTTTATGGGCTACACAGAGATGTTGAACTATTTAAAAAGTTTAGAATACAACGGGGCAAATAGTCAAATTAAACGTATATATCGATGACAATACAATTAATGAGCTTTTCACTCCCCCTGTATGGGACAACTTGGCAGAGAAAGAACCCTCTAATGCGTAACCGAAGATAAGCAATTAAGTAGGTGCCCCCTTTAAAGGATACCAGTTCAACTTACTTATGTCAAGCCAGAAGGTGGTGCGCCAATATTAACCCGAATACTGTCCTTAAACTCAGCTAATCAATATCCAAAATGTGCATCACCAAACTGACAAAATTCCACACCTAACCCTAACGTAAGGTTTACTCCATTCACACTTCGAGGACACTAACCGTCTATCTCCCGTCTGAGGATGACAAACGAAAATCGGTGCGCAACCCTTTCTCCCTTTGGAAAATCATTTGACTCCACTTTACAGGTTGCATTTGCACTATGCGATCCGACTCTCTGCTTTGCCCTGGTTGAATAAATAATATCCTCCAACAGTTCTAGACACCAACCCTGTTGAGTTTTACCTGTAAGTTGCAGGTTCCAACTTGAGAAAAGGTGGGAAAAATTGTTTTGTATCTAAATTCGGAATCTGATAGCTATGTAGTAGCGGCAAAGTGAAGAACACTTCTGGTTTGAGGGTACATCTACATCATCAGCGTTTTTCTCCGGAGGGCATTTCTGTGAATTTCGTATATAGATGCGGGAGGTGCTGGTGCAGTGGATGGCGATGGTATGCATTGCTATACCCATACTTCGATGTAAGCTGCCAAATGCCACAACCGCTCTACATTATTGGCTGTTGGTACCTTGTGGAAAATTGTAAAGAGAGTCAGGGCGATGGTACACTGAAGTTATATCTGTACTGGATATTGCAAAAGAAAAACTGTTTTAATTTTTTGTACTGCTTTTGGTTTTTTGTTTCTTACCACTTCAATATGCGCATCGTACCGGCGGTTGCAATAGTTTTGTGGTATACCTGCTCGACGTTGTTTATGTTTGAAGGAAGTGAACTTGCAGAAAGAGTCTTAGGAATTAGTTTTTGTTCTCATCGAATTGGAGAGAGAAGGGCATATGACGTGTAGCATCCAGTTTATTTTTTTCATATTGGAGCCCGAAGAATTATAACTGAGGCAAAATTTGATATTTTCTGTTTGAGGCATTTGACTTAGGCTCGGTTACTTTGCCCTTATGACAACAAAACGCAAATGCAACTGTTGGATTACGATTTTACGGTGTGCTGATTGATATCAATATAGGGATGCAACATGCCAAGCTGTATCAATTAATATATCAATTGTGCTTCCCGTAACAGCCGGGCGTTGGCTTAGACCAACAGGACTTGAAAACTACTTTTAAGCACAAATGGTAAACGACAACAAAATAGGAAACACTGCAAAAATCCTCTGTCGGAAATGGCTGGCTGAATAAGTCTCTGATGTCTAAGTGGATCCGCAAAATTAAAATGTCGAGCTTATGAATTATGACAAAAGAACTCCGTAGATGGAATAGACGGCGTCGTTAACGTCCGTATCAAAAAAAAAAAGAAGGATGTAGACAGACAACAGGTTTTGCTGGCCACTCGAAATGACCTCCACTAGTTGTTGTTAGAGGCGAACAATCTAGCTTCCATCAAATTTGTGACTTACGTATTTACATACTTTGGCTGTAAATGTTTTTTGATTTTTAATTAAAAGCTGATTGCTCAACTTTAGGATACCAAGCTATTTAATATCTTAAGATCTCTGCACACAACCAAACTTATAATAAAATAATTCCAAACCTATGCGCTAAAAAATATTCGCGAAAAATTCTCTGCTTGTACAGAAGCGGAGATCTGCATCCTCAGGACAATGCAGAACTATAAGACACATCCTATTATACCTATGTTTTAATAACGACATCTTGCGATGCAGCACTAAGACCTCAGTCAATTTCGTACAGTAGTTTTTAAATCAATTCCGGACAAACACCTGGGAGCTATAACACAGAACAACAAGGCAGAAAGTCAACCTGCAGGTTGTTGTGGAATTATATTAGTATGACAAGTGTGTTATAAGGCTTTAAAAAATAAATAAATAGTTGGCGCAACAGGTCTGTAGGAACCCTAGACCTAGCTTCTCACAACCATTCGTTTCGTGTGGGTTTTTCATTTTTGGGAGGAATGGAAGGGATCTACAATTTTATGCCGGGTCCAAACGGCTATTTGAGAAGCTCCTTCGTGACAGCCATACTCTCGATTCGAACCTCGGACCCCTCGCCTAGTAGTCCAACACACTAACCACTAAGCCACTGCGCCTACGTTATAAGGCTATAGCACAAGAAAAATTATAACAATTGAAACACGAAAATTTCCATCTGTCAGCGAACAAATTGGAATCTATTTCGAAATTTATTCTTTCTTTAAATTCTTTTCAATGGTGTTTTTTTAGAGGTATAGAATTTGAAATGGAATAAAACAAAGATGATTTTTTTTAAATTGACATGAAATTTACTTTATTCGAAAGTTATAATTTAAATATGATTTCTGGCATGTGACCGGCACGGCTGGCTCGGACGTAGTCTAATCTGGAGGTCCAATTTTCGGTGCCTTTTTCCAACATTTTGAATGTTGTCCTCCAAGTGTTCAATCGTTTCGGGCTTATCGGCGTGGACTAGCGACCTCACATATCCCCACAGAAAATAGTCAAGCGGCGTTAAATCGCACGATTTTCAAGGCCAATTCACGGGTCCGCAACGTGAAACTATGCGGTTACCAAACGTTTCCTTCGCACGAGCTTTGTGACATGTTGCGCCGTCTTGTTGAAACCACAGCTCCTGCACGTCATGGTTGTTCAATTGATGAACGAAAAAGTCAGTAATCATGGCTCTATAGCGGTCACCATCCACTGTAACCTTCTGGCCAGCATCGTTTTTAAAGAAGTACCCATAAAGCACACCAAACAGTCAGTTTTTGTGGATGTAACGGTGTCTCAACATACACTTGAGGATTATCATCACTCCAAATACGGCAGTTTTGTTTATTGACGTATCCACTCAACCAAAAGTGAGTGTTGACCATAAAATGGACGTAGCGCGCGATACCGATACATTTATGTACCACCTACGTTATAAACATACCTGAAAGTCACAAATTGCATACTATTTGGTCGAAATCTGTACCACAACGTCTTTCAACGTTCTGTTAATGTATTCGAATGTGATTGCAGTTTATACACGCTTGTGCGTGTTTGGTTTTGCATGTTTTTGATCTCAGTTGAAGTATGAATTTAGTGGATTGTTGACGTTTTGGTTGATTTTTGCAGTGTTTTTAAAGTTTTAGCGGTGAAACCAGCAGAATATTAGAATATCAAGTGAATACATCTGAATTTATTTTATAACGTAAGTGTTTGTTATTGTAAAACCAAATAATTCATGGCTTTTGGAGAGTGGTACATAAATATACCATTCGTACTTTTTACAGGTTCAAATGTGTACCAACAACTTTGTTTTACTTAGATAATGGCTCATCTTTTGAATCCAAATTAAATTGAAGAGATTATTAACGACGGGTTTAGTGATAACGACGATACAGACGATTTTTCTTCAGGCAGCGGAGACGATTATGCACCAAGTAATTCAAATACTGAAAATGAAGGATCTGCTTTGGATGACGATTCTGGTCAAGAAAATTCTAGCTTAGACGATACTGAAGAAGAAAGTGTGGCTGATATTCAAGAAGGTATAGCTGATGTTCCGGTAGATAATGCTTTTGTTTTATGGTCGTCAGCTGGAAAAAAATTCATCCCTAAGAGAACGGTGAGCGATCCTTTCCAATGTAGTCTATGGTCGGAGTTGAACCGCAGCTTATCCATTATGGACATTTTCAATAAATTATTACCGAAACCTGTATACATGTATATTGCACAATGCACAAACGAACGCCTTAACATATTTGAGCAATCAAAAAAAAAAAAAAAACGTCAGAAGATAACTAAAACGAATGCTGGTGAAATAGAACTTATCGTTGAATGCATGTTTATCATGTGCTACAACCGATTACCATGTCTGAAGGATTATTGGTCTACCCATGACTCCATGGGCAATAAGTCAATCAGGTCGGCAATTGCACGTGATAGATTCATGCTAATAACTTCCAAAATGTATTTTTCTCCACCTGAAAAACCGACAATGGATGACAAAACCTATTATATCAAAGACCTGGTTGAATGCCTGAAACAAAGTTTTCAAAAGTGCAGAGATGACAGTAGTTACCAAAGCATAGACGAATCAATGACCAAATTCAAAGGCCGTAGCACTTTGAAACAGTATATGCCTATGAAGCCAGTGAAACGACGCATTAAGATGTGGTTACGCTGTGATGCCCTCTCTGGATATACCTACGACTTCAATATTTATACTGGAAAAGAAATTGCGCAAAGTGAAGGGACATTAGGGGAACGAGTGGTACAAAAACTGGCTAGATCTATAAAAAAAACCGATGTCACATTATGTTTTGACCGCTTCTTTACATCCGTAAATCTGCTAAGTACAATTTCGTTCCCTGCTGTTGGCACAGTCATGAGCAACAGAAAGAATTGACCTAAATTTGAAATGAAACTATCACGCGGAGAATCGGAATTCAAAAGCCCTTCGTCTGGCCTTTTGTGTTCAAAATGGCTAGACACGAAAGAAGTCTTGGTTCTAAGCAATTGCCATTATCCAAAAAGTTCCACCGTGTGGAAAAAATTGAAAACTGGTAAAAAAATTGATGTGTCTTGTCCAGAAGCTATCAAATTTTATCGAGAAATTATGGGCGGCGTAGATTTGGCAGACCAGATGTGCGGCCTCTATGAGTATGATAGGAAATTGGATAAGTGGTGGAAAAAAATTTTCTATCGCCTTATAATGATGACAGCAGTTAACGCATGGGTAGTTCACAGTGATCTCAACCGAAAAAAGATGCCATTCAAAAAGTTCCTGGTAACATTGGCAGAGATCGTTGTAGAAGAAGGTCTGAAATCGGTTCCGGTTCGTAGGTCCTTGAGGCCTGGACGTAGGCCACGGATAGTTAGTGGCATAAAGCATTTGCCAATAGAAGAAACGACTAGACGTCGGTGCGTGAGTTGCAGTCAAGCAAAATACTATGTAAAGAATGCGGAGTACCGCTATGTAAAAAATGTTTCACTCCCTATCATACATAAATATTTGTTCACCTTCCTTTTTTTTCTTTATTGCTTTTTCTGCTAATATGTTATTTTTTTTGTTCAATATCGCTTGTGTTATTTTTTTAAGTTTTCTGTTGAAATAAATGAAGTTCTAAAATATAGAAATGATAATTCAATATAGTCTAAAGAATACGGTTGGTACAATATTGTACCACATAACATCCCGGATGGTACATTTTTGTACCACCGCCCACTGGCCACGCCCCCTAACCTAATGAATTTTGTTTGTGCTGGATCATTTCTTTTTAAGATTTTGATTAGATGTAAATCACAAAACTTGTCCGGAATTTTTCCCCCGAAAGCCGGGTCGAAAGGGTTAAGCTCTTGTTGTTTCCAGTTACAGTAGATTTATAAAATTGTCCACTTGTTAAATTGCTCTAAAACCATTGTTGAAGTGCTCGCAGACTGGTTGGTACGTGCTACACAAATTTCCAACAGTTGTTGAATTTCACTTGTTTAACAAGCCTTGTTGTATTGTGTTATAGGCCCCAGCGTCGGAAAAAGAGTTTCAGGTTATGATTGCAAGCGAATTCCCATTTGTAAGCAATTGCATTTCACTATTAATGTAGTCTTGCATTCAATCCCCATATGGGATCCTACATGGATGAGTTGCCCTTCATTAGTTTTCCACAAGCAGAGTAATTTTCTTCACGAAAAAATGTCCTTCCCACATAGCTAATTCGAATCCAATTACTTGTGGAATCCAACAAGCGTACAATCAAAACACCAGAGTGCTCCCAGAGCTGATACAACATCATACCATTCTGCAGTTTGACTTAATTTCTGAAATTTCTCTGCAGGAGCTCGTTACGTTCAGGTGTGGTCACAGTATATGAATATAACGCAAGTCACGTGGAGTGGAGCATCACAAGACTAATAAAAGCACACAAGCCAAACTTGAATATTATCTCGACTGATAACATCCTGCTGCCCACGCAGCCATAAGTAGGTACATATACTTTTACATACCTTCCAATGAAACCCAGGACATTGGCTTTGAAAGGAACATTTCCTCGGACTCGGACTGGATCGGTTGTGTGGCGCTCTTCTTTCGTTAATTGCGTTTCCATGTACTCGTATCTTCTGTTCGGGTGAAAGAAACCCAACCGACAGAACTGCCCGACGACATTCATACGCAAAGTGTAATTACAGTTACACCAACTAATGGATCCCTCCGGACCGAATACGTAATGGTGTAGTAATATCTGTGGGCGACTCCCGCTCAGCGATTGTAGCCAGGGTCCCTCGAATATATCTGTGCGTTGTATTTATATACACAGCCGTTGCCGTTGCCGTTGCCGTTGCCGTATCATATCGTGAATAGAATGCTGCCAGTGGGTGGTGTGGTGACAGGCAAGGCAATATCGTCGGGACGTAATATAACAATTATCAAGTTGACAGGGTCGTTATCGCATGAGCGACGCTGCCGTCTGGTGTATCGTGAGGAGGACATCGTGCGAACATCAAAGATGTGTGCCTTAGTTGTACATCTATATGTATTCATAGATAGTACGTACGAGTACCAGTGAATTTGCATCTGGGGTTGTTTTCGGCTCAAAAACTAATTGCAAACCCACCCAGGGAAGGACCAGAATCACAGACTCATAAATAATTTATCAAAGTCAAATACTTTGCTGGCTTGTGTATTGTGGCCAGTTGGCACATTTCTCCGAATCCTATTTCGGGATATTTATCGGTATGCGCACGTTGTTTGCTGTATATAGGATTCGACGAATTTATCCCAACATATTCCCCAGGACAAGGAGAGACTTGTAACTTGTCGGGCTCCTGTTTCGCTCGCCTAGGAACGGATCACACGACGATATGCTGTTAAGTAATTTCCGGATATACTTGTACCTCAAAAAAAGAATCCACAACGATTTGAGTTCTCTTTGACATCTTCTGGGCGGTTGAAGTGACATCCTCGTAAAACTTCACGCTATCCTTCAATGCAGGCATGTGTCATAGAATGGCAGACTCCATTCGGCGGCGACAAACATTGGTATTCATGTGCAAAATTAATTATGGATCTGCTAGTTATGAATGTTTTGAAGTCCTAGCTACAACAGGAACACACAGATGTTGGCTTAATTATTTAATATTCAACCGTCGAGGGGTTATAGCGTTCGTTGCTCAAAAATGAAACAGGATGCTGCGACATTTCAAATGTCATAAATGTCAATGGATTATCATGCAATGGTGTGCTGTTGCATAATTTACCACATTCGCGAATCGATACTCTGTATTTATAGCAGAGGTTTACACTCAAACAAGGAGAAGGTGAGGAAGTATTTGCTTACAAAATATGAAGAATAAATTAATACCTCTAGCAGGTTGAGCCCAATTCAATAATGGACTAGATACTGAGCTGGGGCTTAAGGTTTTCATATTACGAAACACAAGGACACGACCAAATATTAATAAACTTAGAAGCACATAGCTTCTCTTAACCATTGGATTCAATTTTTCTGGACAAAAATGGACGAAGTGTACGCTTGCGAATGCTATTTTTCGGATTTTGTTTACTGAGTTTTGTATAAACAGTTTTTTGGTCCATTCAGAATTTTTGATCCTCATATGCAAATACTACAACTCAGTATGAGGCAGGAATTTGGGTTTGCTCATTCGGTTTTTGGGCCTGGACCCGTACAAAAAACGCATGAAGAAAAAAGTGAAAATGAATACAAAACAAATCTTCAAAAACCGGACAAAAACGAGCCAACAAAAGTTGAAATAAAAATGCATCAGAAACGTGCCAACGAAACTTGAAATAGAAACGCATCGAAAACGGATCTGAAAACGCCTCAATCACAGCTTAAAAAAAGGGTTAAAAATCGCTTTAGAAAACATGTTTAGAGTAGATGCAACAAAAACGCATTAAAAATGTCGTTATGTCATCCAAAAACCATTTGGAAACCGTTAAAAAAATGCGTATGAAACGCAGTAAAACAAAAACAAAATGCTGATATTATAAATGCAACAAAAACACGTAAAAAAACGCACCAGAAACGTCAAAAAACATTTAAAAAAACATATATATAGTGCTCTTAATGAAACTGGTTCTAAAACGCGTTCTAAAACGCGTCAAAAACTTTAAGGTAAATACAACATAAAAGGTGTCAAAAAATGGGTGAAGAAGGCACCAAGAAATTGCTTATTTGCATTACCTATCAGAGACCACTAACTTCGGCCGATTTCCCGTTATGCCTACAAGCTATATTTTTACGGAGTGGTCACGATTTGGTGCTTCACAAATTCTGAGTCACCAACAGACTCTGAAAAAATATGAGTCACTTCCGCTGTGGGCAAAGTTGCTGGCAGAGTTCATAGAATTTTAGACGTTAAATTTGAAATTATTCGTTACGTGTGGATAAAATTTTTTTTAGGAATAAGTACATTTGCTTAAAATATTCATGAAAAATAAACAATGTAGATTGGTTGAGGGAAAATAAAAACACCTCATTATTTAAGAAAAATTTGCACACGAAATCGAAGTTAATGATATCCAAAAGCGGAAAATACACAGCCATGTTTGTCCTAATATGTTTCTAGTATATAGAACATCAACTTTAGATAGTTTTACTAACCAAACAAATCAAATTATTCGCCTTTTAACAATTTATAATAACTAACCAATGGCATTTAGGAACGGAAGAATGTGCGGTGTTCCTGAACTCTATCTGTTGGTCGCGGTAGCCTTTATTTTTGTGTTTTTGCATGTCACACGTGTTACTAATTGACATAACACCGATATGAAAACAAAATGGCGAATTTGAAAAAAAAAACTGAGGGACCAGCGGCAAGAGGATTGCGAGTTGGGGGTATCAGTATGGTTTGTCTATGATCCTATCCTATCTATTTGCCCTTGAAAGTACTAAGCGCTAAGTATTTACCTGAATCAAAAAAAGATGTCAAAAACGTGTCAAAAAATTATTCAAAAAAACGAATTAAAAATAATTGAGAATTGCTGAAATTAATACAAGAAACACGCGTCAAAGCTGTGTCGTTAATTCCAAATGTGACAAAACGCCTCAAGAACATCGTCAAAATACGTTAAAATATATGCAACCAAAGAGCTTTGAAAGACTTCAAAACACGGGTCGAAAAACTCTTAAAAAACGGTTCGAAAAAACGCCTGTCAAAAAACGTGTCAAATGTCGTTTTCGATTTGGCTATAAGATCATATTTTTTGAGAAAAAAATACATTTTTTTTTGATTGAGTGGCTTTTCATGTTCAATTTGCCAATTTCACACATACTTTCACTAATACCAATGTGTATGAGACACACCTGGCGGCTACGAATTGCTTATCGTTGGAAGTATTGCTTTTTTAACTGAATTATTAATTTTTCGAGTATGGAAACGATTTGTTATATTAAATTATTTCGAAATGAGTTATTGTAAATGTGTAAAAATCAATTAAAATGGGATTTCCAGTGCAAGTGAACAAAAATATTTTTGGCGGCCAACTCAATACACACAAGAACCAATAAAATTCGGATTTTATGTTTGATTTGGCAGCAGAAATCTGAGATCTCAGATCAAAATCTGAAAAGCCAAATCGAAAACGACATTATATTTTGAATCGAATTTTTTTAAAACTTGATCCTGCAAAAAAAAAACTGGCAATTCGAGCAAAGTTCATGCGCTGTTAAAAGCTGTCAATTAAGTCTTGCTAATGGTGAGTAGTGACAAGAGCCGAGATGAAAGGAACTTACTATGAACTTACTGCGATTTCAATCTGGGCAGGAGCACAGCGGCGTCTTAATGAGTTCCAATAACAAATAGTTGGCGCAACACGTTCATATGCTGTCTCACAGCATTTTCGCTACACAATTCGTTAATATTTCTCTTTGAATTTATTCCTGTCAGTAACCCGCTAAACTATCGAAGTAGGTAAATAAAAAAGGCAGTTCCCTACTCAACTACTGGTTCCCTAGTCATCGAAAAAATAGCAATGCACTGCGATGAGAAACGCATATATTATTTTTAGTATTTATTTGTATGCATTTGTGTATATTATTTTCAGTTGATATTGGAAACTTTTTTATTGTCGAAACTTCACATGTTTTTTGCGCAATTTTCAAAAGAATGTGATTCCGCCCTTACAGTATGGCCTTTTGTCTTAGAATTGTCCACACTTCACACATCGAACGTATATTCAAGCAATCACACTCGGTTTGACGTTTAGGTTTTGCTTTTGGCCTGGTGCACTCGGAGAAGCTCGGGTAGGGGCATCGCGGTATATCACAAATTGCAGGGCCGCGCGAAATTTTACATCTAACATCTGATCGAACGCCACGGCAGCCGGGCAGCGCTACCTTGATACAGTTCTTGTTCTGCTTCAATTCCTTTTCTCGAGTGCACGTCAATAAATCGGATTTGCCCAAACATTTTGCAGTATCTGGCCTGGACTGTCGCGATCTACGCTCCAGCGGGGGATACGTTTCCCGAGGATATTCACATACAGCAGTGGGCTTGATTTTACGAGGCGGACACTCGACCCATGTTTGCTGATACTTGCGTTTCGCCTTATCCGACGGCTTGTAGTATAAAACATCGAATCGAACTGGAGGCCAAATGGCAAGCGATGGGTCACATTTTGGAGTTTCCCACATCGACTTGAATTCTTCCTGTTTGGGCGCCTTTTGTGTTGGCTGTTCGATTTTCTTTTCCGTGCTTGCCCTGTAGCTGATTTTGGGACACTTGGATTTGCTGTCGTAGCACCCTCTTATATTGCGAATAGTGTAGACAAGTGGGTTGGCACTGCGTGTTAGAAGACCAATTCGAGTGATGTTTAAGTACGAGGGATTCATTGTGGATTTTGTTAATTTTAATCTGGATTAGAGAGAATTTTTTTTTTTTCACTTTTCCGTTGGAAAATTTGAGCCTGAATGAGAAATTTCAATTTGAATTCCAACGTCTACTTTTGTGGCCGGATTTTTGTTTTCGAAATAAGCGACAAGTGGTTCTGTCAGACGAGTGGTTATGTCCGTCGCCAGTAATAGTAATTCCTAATTCCTAAGGGTCCACTTGGTGATAGTGCATTTGCTTTTTTAATTACTGGTACTGCACGCATACTACCCGCACCCTTGATGAGCAGCGAGATGTTCAACGACCTCCAACCGGATCAAACATGATGAATTGGAATTGATGATTGCATAAATTTGGGAGTATCTACATAAGCTCAGCAAAATATATGTACCTACCATAGTGAAGTCTTCGCTCTCACAGAGTTATACGAGGGCAATACCAACTTCATATATTTAATGCAGTCGCAGTGAAATTAAGGTATTATTATTGTTCCCCCCAGGCAACCTCCACTCTAACAGCAAACACAAACACTGTTGCATACACCTCAAAAGGCAAACATCAGTCTACCGCTCGGAGGTACAATTTGCGATGTATTTCAATGTTCCCTTTACCAGCAGGGGCGTTGGATCCGGCCAAATGTTCGAATAATGAAAAATCCTAATTACCACTGACATCAAAAATCACAGTTGGCAGGAGATGCCGGCGATGACATTTCTCTGATGTTTGATTTTTGTTGGAAATTCGTGTGAAGATGTCGATGACGATGCCTCGTGGCTGTTAACACAACAGTATTCCTCTGCTATTTTCCTTCTTAATTCCATTTGGGGTTGTGTTGCAGGATGATGCGCCCTCAGCAAAACAGTGATACACCTTGCATTGGGATACAATTCGAATTTGTGTCAGTTTAAATTTTAAATTGCTTGAGAGCACAAAAAGAGAAATTTCCACCCGCCGGGGGTTGAGCACTTTCAAATTATGATTGCAACCCCGCCAAAGATTTCCATTAGGCCGAGGATGTTCTCGTTTTGTATCATATTTACCATTCACTCAGGGCATCGAATCTAGCCGAACTTTTACGACAATCAAATAGCCCTCCTCTCACACAGAAATCGTCGTCCCTTCACGAGGGTGGATTTATATTTTCAAGCGTTGTTCCCATCGCAGATTGAAAATTTAATTGTTTGTTTGTTATTTGCATATAAATTTGGCATATGGCCGGATATTTGAAAAGGGATCGCAACCAGCGGCTGACTAAAAAATAACCAACACTCAGACCAGTGCGGGGAAACCCTCGAATTTGTGTTCTGCTTAGCTCCTTAGCCGTTCAAGTAGTGGAAAATTTTCCAACAATTTTGGGGTCGTGTCCATTGTGTGGCGGCCGGAATATTTGTGCTTAATCTTTCGCCAAGTGAAAAACGTGGCATCATAAAATATATGCTAACGAATTATTTATCAACAGTAAACAGATCATCCGCTTCGTGTCCTTTTTACATATGCCTGCGGACTTAGCACCGAGATGATAATGGCGATGATGATGTCGGTGTGGTGGGTGGCGTCGCGTCGTCACTGTCGGCACAATACAAACGACGACGACGTTTTAATTTGTACTTGGAAAAATATTTGCACACACACGAATAATGATGGCAGGGATGATAATTCAATTATACATCCTTGTGAATTGTGATTTGAAAACGAATTATCAAACTCCCCCCAATCTTGGGCGTAAATGGAAATGGGTGATGGGGTGAGTGCACATTGGCCAGATTAGTCCCAGCATGCCCGACTTGGAGTTCAAGTCGATGTTTCTGAAGGGTCTTACACCAGTTTGGTGTGCGAATGCCTGTTTGCGATAGCAAATTTCTAAGGATTTGTAGGGGGATTTACTTTTAATTCGAATATCGAATGACTACGATGCTGTCGAAGGTATTTCTCAATCTGGAAAGTGTGTATGCAAACCAAGTCAGCAGTTGCACACATGTCCCCTTGAGATGGCACATCTACTTGGTGTGGAAATTCCTCTTATTATTGGTGTTTGCTTCTGAGTCTGATTGTATTCTGCAAGCGGATTAATTTGAATTGACCCGAATGCGAAGTTTTGCAGTTGGTATTGCTGGTATACATGTGGACTGTGCGCTCGGGCGAGCAGGGATTTATTTTTTTCGGGTTAATGCGCCTCTCAATGCGAGTTGGTGTGACAAGTTGATTTATTTGCCGCTTTGTGGTGATGATGACGAGGAACTTTTCCATCGGAATTAATGTATGGGACATATCTGGAGTAGGTGAAGTGTAACTTTGTGTTTCCTTTCTTTTCTGTTTACGTGTGAGGAATTTATTTATTGCCACGAGTGGCGAAGTTTTGTGGTGCTACTCAAGTGCTTAATGTCAAGTTCAGACTTGTAATAACAGTAGTACCATGTTTGTGTTTCTCGTACATTTTCCTAATCGTACATTAAATATATGGGAAAGTTATATAAGAAGCTCCTCGAATGGTAGATACGAAAACGTAGGAGGTTCATTTAAGCAAAAATGGAAAAACCGCCAAAATCGACTTTCTACATACAAATCGACACAACAGGTCTTGGGATGTCTTTGGGCACCTAACAATTTGACTTCGGTAAGGTTCAAATTTTTAATTTCTGTAGGCAACAGCTTCGATAGAGCTTCTATAGTCTTTGTTAACCGAAGTTGTAGTTTCGATAATAACTTCCGTAAGTCCTTTACGAAGCATATACCCAGGCTTTATAGAGGGATATGAAATTAAGTTTCGATAAGATCTCTATTAAACTTCTGAAAATGTGTCTGGAGATGTGTGGAAAGCGAATTCCTTCGATAAGGCTTGTGGTTCGAAGCGCCTCCTAGAAGCTTCTTAAGAGCTTCTGACCGTAGGCATTATAGAAGCAATGAACTGTCATGCAGTCAACCGCTTGCGATTAGAAGCTGTACAGAAGCACTTTATAGAGGTAAAATTTTTTTTTTTTTTTGTGTTGGGAATTCGCTGGAAGTAAAAAATCATCGAAAGACATTGCAGAGCTATACGCGAGGGATGCTTCTGCAATAGTGATGGACTTTAACTCATCTAAAAAAACTCCCGGGGGACTGACATTCGCCATCCCGAATAGGATTGCACCTAGTCGTACGACTAATCAGCAATTTATTTTTGAATTATTCAATGAATCTAAAGAGATAAATCCGCCGTTTGTCGGATTTTTAAATTTGTTTTGTTTGAAATCAATACCTAATTTCTTAGCCCTAGCCAAATCTTACAGATCAAGAGGTTTTATCCGTCTCAATCTCCTGATTACATTGTCATTATTTAAAAGTTCTGTTATTTCTGTGTTTACGTGGTTGAGAAGCCGATTTCTATGCCTCCGAGCAACCTTCTTAACCTCATCTTCAACCATTTCAACATTTAGATCTCTATGCAGATCGGCGTTGCGTATGTACCAAGGTGCATTAACTATGTTCCTTAGTACTTTACTTTGGTAAACCTGAATTTTTTGTAAGTTTGTTTGGCATGTGCATGCCCACAATTGGAGCCCGTAGGTCCATACTGGTTTTAGAACTTGCTTGTATAGCAATAACTTATTGTAGTTGGACAGGGATGAGTATCGCCCAATAAGCCAATACATTTTACTGTATCGCATGTTCAACTCATCTTTTTTTTTCTTAACGTGCGCTTTCCAACGCAGTTTAGCGTCTAGAGTCATGCCTAGATATTTAGCTGTGTTAGAAAATTCTACTACATTGTTGTTAATGTAGACTGGAATATGTGGTACGTTTTTATACGTAAAATTAATATGGACTGACTTAAGGTCATTTAATCTAATCTGCCATTTCTTAGTCCATTCTGAAATATTGTTTATTGCCGTCTGAAGCTTTTGTGTTGCTATTTCGACATTTGCTCCCACAGCAAGGACGGCTGTGTCATCTGCAAAAGTAGCTATGGTGGTTTCTTCACTTTCAGGCAAATCGCTAGTGAAGAGTAGGTCTAAAACTGGACCTAGCACACTGCCTTGCGGTACACCAGCTTTAATCTCTCTTAATGTTGAGCATTCTGTATCTTGCTTAATTCTGAAGAATCGATCTGATATATAAGACTCCAGAATGGTTGAATACTGCTTCGGCAGTTGCTTTTGTAGTTTGTGTATCAGTCGTTTGTGCCAGACTTTATCGAAAGCTTGTGCTATATCAAGAAATACTGTAGAGCACACATTTTTCTCTTCAAATGATTTTTCGATTTTATCTGTGATTCTATGCACCTGATCAATTGTAGAGTGCTTGTTTCTAAACCCAAATTGATGATTTGGAAGTAGCGATTTTTCATCAATAATTTTTTGCAGACGTTTTGCCAGCATTTTTTCGAATAGCTTGGACAACATTGGTAGTATCGATATTGGGCGATATGAGGTTACTTCGCTAGGTGGTTTACCTGGTTTTGGTATCATTATTACCTCCGCGACCTTCCACATGCTTGACACATATCTTAATTTAAATGCAGCATTTATAATCTGCGCTAGTTTTTTTTAAACCTTTTCGAGGAAATTGTTTTAAAATTTCCCCTGTGATTAAATCGAACCCTGGGGCTTTTTTTATGTTTATGCCTTCTTTAATTTCTTTGGCAAGTTCTTTAGCTGTTACCGGCCGAATAGGTCTGTCTTCTTCGCACGTTTCTTCGTTTCCTTGATAATCTTTATCTTCATAAGTTTGAAAACGTTCTCAAGGTACTCTGCAAAAATATTTGCTTTTTCTTCTATGCTTTTATGAGGTAAAAATGAATTTCGAATTTAACGAAACTCTAAAATATATCAAATAGTTCAGATTTACCACTACTACAGCATGACGAATTGGCCTAGGGGGTATTGTATTGGACTAGGTTGGAGGGCCTCTTCCATAAGCTGACTAGAATGGGCATGCAAAAACCCATGCTGTATATGATTTATGACATGCTTGTGGGAAAGAAGTTCGTTGTCGAAGTTGGCAATGTAACTTTGAGCAGGTCTTTCGAAATTAAAAACGGCTTACAACAGGGAGCAGTGAATTCTCCGGTCCTGTTTAATATTTAAACAAGTGATCTAGTGGGTTCCTTCAGACATGCTATAGCGTACGCAGACGATTTAGAGGCGTACAGGTCAGGACCAAAAATCGAGGTCATCAACATCCTTCTGCAGCGTGACTTCGAGCAAATTAAGAGATATTGCGATGATTGGAGATTGAAAATCAACTTCCAAAAATCGGAAACAATCCTGTTCAGAACTCCATTGGCTGGGGCCTCTAGGGATACCAGAAAAAACTGGAGAAAATTAACAATTATTGGACAGCATGGGCGATCCCATGTGGTTCGATATAGCGCCGTCCTATATGGAAAAGATTCGGGTGTTTGAGAGGCAATGTCTCAGGGCCTGTCTAGGGTTGTTCAGAACTTCCGAATCTGAATACATAAAATACTATTCCAACAAGACCCTATACAATGGGGCTCGACTGAATAGGATTGACAATTGCCGCCAATGCTCAGAAGCTCCTCCGTTTTAGCACCGCAATTGCGGATCGGGACAGGGTCGATACTTTAAAGCAGTTCACCGAATTTTGGTGGCTTAAAGAAGAGGTGAGGGTGGATACGCTCTCCCGGGCCGGTGCGCTACTTACGTAGCATCCTCCTTAGTTTTAAGCTAGAAATTAAGTTTGTAGGTTTAGGTATAGAGTAGGGGGTCTTTGGGAGAGCCGGGCTAGCCAACATGAAAGAGTGCTTCCGAGACTGGACCGACGCTTAAGGCCTCGCTCGAGTCTCGGCGGCGAGTATGTGCACCTTGTTGGCGGCTGTCAGGCGCCCACGGACGCAATCAGGATGGTGACCAATCGGAGAGATTGCTCACCTCCCTGATTATGGGTAATTTAGATTAAGTACCTTAGGTAGTTTTAAGTAGTTTTAGTTAAAATTCAACAGTAATAAAGAATTCAAGTTTTTAAAAAAGTTTCTTGAAGATTAAAAAACAAAACAAATTATACATTGATAGATTTAAGGCCGAAAGGCAATAGTTTTAAGTATTTATAATGTTAAGTTTAGAGCGCTCGCCTAGAGCCAGTAAGTTAGAATAAGATAAATGTTAGTTTTAAATTAGATTTAATCGTTTTTAGTTTATAAGTTTAAAGAATGAATTGAATAAAAGTGAATTAAAAAGTAAAAAAAAAGAAGTGTATTGGACTACTACGCAGCACGTCCCATGTTCGATTCTCGGTGCGACGTATGTAAGTAAAATGGAAATTATAACGAGTACGTAAATGCAACTCCATGAAAATTGCAAAAAATCATTGACTATTTATTAATAGGATAAAACAAATTAAAAAAATTAGAAAATGTAAAACTTTTTGGTCATTTTTGAGCCTCTATAAAGCTTCCATAAAGTTTCGGTAAGGCTCTACCAAAGTAATATCCTACTGCTGATAAGTGTGAGATGCTTCCGTGGATGTTAATTGCCTTTCAGACGAAGAAGTTGTGTTTTCAGTAAGGTCTATCCAAGCTGTTCAGGAAGTCTGAAACAAGTAAATACTTGCATTAAAGTGCGCCAAATGTGTTTCGATTAGACCTTATGCAGTTAATATTGCGGGATGTGAAATAGCTTCGATAGCACCTTACCGAAGTCAAATTGTTACTTGGGTGGGATACCTATTTTGAGACAAATTTTATGTCATGTATTTTAACATGCATGCTAAGGTCGCACACATTTTTGACGAACGAAATATGCGCTCATATGTATCCATTTCATGGTTCGGAAATTATATAGCTCTATGCAGATTCAAATGTCAAAGCTGCAACATTTTGAAGTTAATTCTTGGTTTTCAACATTATCAGCAGTGGAAAGGAATTACGTTCGACGGTTTATATCGACTTTTGCATTGTTGAATTACCTTGAAACATTTTTTTTACAAAAATGTTGATCCTGCCATAGTCAAGAAATTCAAAGAGACTGGGTCCATAACGGATGAGGTAGGTGGATCTTCGGAGCTCTATATTTGCTGGCAGTGCAAGTGTAGCAGGCGACCAAAATATATCGTTTCCTCGGGGTTCTCATCAGACTCTTGGTATATATGGCACCTGCATACAGGGCCGGACCAACCATATGTGCAAGATGTGCAAATGCACAGGGGGCCAAAAAACAACATCCACCACACCTGTGCTGAATTATTTCTTGCACATTAACTCACATCACTTGCAATGTTGCAACTTCAAGGAGAATCTAGCTCAAAATATCGCAAAATAAAAAGTCCAACTAGACCTATGAAAGTCCACTTCTTACCTATATAATCTCAAAATATTCCACCCGGTTCGTGTAGGTATATTTCTTACACATCCATTACATTTTACAAAAGAATATAGTTCAAAAATATCAAAACAAAAAATACCTCAATAAAAAAACACATGAAAGTCTACCTTTTGAGTTATGTGGAAAAGACTTATGCATGTGTGCAAATATGAAAAAAGGGCGCTTTCTGTAAATCTTGCACAGGGCGCTAGTTTTGCTAGAACAGGCATTGCCTGCATACTTGCATTTTCATCCTTCTAAAGCCCAACTTACGCAAGCTCGTCGACCGTGTAATGGTCACACAACGGATGAATCGATCTCGAGCATGCGGCCTAACTGGTTCCCTACACATGCAGTGTGTTTTGTGTTTCAGGCAGAGGTACCATCCATACGTATTTAAAGCTTCGAAACTACTTGAAATGGCTGCGCTTAAGTCGCTACTCTCACACTCATCCGAATGATAGATCCCTAGAAGTCGAACATGAGCCCCCAGTAGAACGACGGATGACGAACTTAATCAATGGTTTCGGAACAGTCTGCACTCTGCACGATACATAAAGATTTACTTCAATGCATTTTAGCTGTGCTCTTTTACATTTTTTTAAAACTGATCCTCAATGCGTCGACCGCAGCACAAACATTTAGAAAGTGGAATAAAAAAATGCTGCAAACCGTCCAGGAAACCGACTGCGCTTGGGTGTAAAATCCTCCACCGTAGGAGTCTGTTCACCAACTGCAATCCCAACGCGCATCAAATATAATGGGTGGGTTTGGGAAACCACCTCAAGATAAGAAGCAGAAGAGAACCCTCCCAGTCAATGAATATTTAGAAGCTTAAATCGCCCTGTTTAGGAGGAGCCTTAAACAACTTATGACCAGTCTCTTTCATTACAGTGTTTTCTAACGTTTTGGACAGTCTTTGAGCTCAAATGTAGTCTTTCATTATGCTACACCTACCTCGAAGTAGTCCTCAGCTCCTGGTACCTACGTATTACAGAATTCATGCTCAGCAGAATGTTCATCCTGGATTGTGCTTGTGGCGGAGAATTGTCAGTGGAGATTTTGTAAGGGCATTTTTTTTTTAGCGAATTGTTCGTCTGAAATCTAAAGGAAAGAGAAAATTTAACCGCAAGCTCCGTTGTAGCAGTATCGAGATGTGGATGTTGTTCAAGAAGCCAAAGCATGGCACTACATTGGCCACATATTACTTTGAATCGCTGCGCCGACGGTCATCGCAAATAACTATACCCAGTAGGACTGCATTGTTTAAGCTATAGAGACTCTACAGGTGACGGGACGAGATCCCCTTCAGCAATCAAGATCACATGAATGAATTATTTCGACCGGATTCTGTTTCCAGTTTTCAGTGTGCTCACGTGCCCAGTTGGGATAACTTATTTGTAATACATATTGAAAGAATAAGGAATAACGAATTAAAACGCGAAACCGAAATCTTTCTGGTTTGAATATAGCTTCATAAAGCATAGGTATCTACATCTACCAACTAAAGGGTGTTTTTTAGAGGTATAGAACTTTGAAATGGAATAAAACAAAGAAGATAAAAAAATTAAAAAAAAAATTTACATGAAACTTACTTTATTCGAAAGATGATCTTCTGGCATTATAATTTAAATATGATTTCTGGCATATGACCGCCACGGCTGACTCGGACGTAGTCTAATCAGGAGGTCCAATTTTCGATTACTTTTTCCAACATTTGTGGCCGTGGTCAATCGTTTCGGCGTAGATTAGCGACTTCACATATCCCCACAGAAAATAGTCAAGCGGCGTTAAATCGCACGATTTTCAAGGCCAATTCACGGGTCCGCAACGTGAAACTATGCGGTTACCAAACGTTTCCTTCAATAAATCAGTTGTGGCACGAGCTTTGTGACATGTTGCGCCGTCTTGCTGGAACCACAGCTCCTGCACATCATGGTTGTTCAATTGATGAACGAAAAAGTCAGTAATCATGGCTCTGTAGCGGTCACCATCCACTGTAACCTTCTGGCCAGCATCGTTTTTAAAAAAGTATGGACCAATTATTCCACCAACCCATAAAGCACACCAAACAGTCAGTTTTTGTGGATGTAACGGTGTCTCAACATACACTTGAGGATTACCATCACTCCAAATACGGCAATTTTGTTTCTTGACGTATCCATTCAACCAAACGTGAGTGTTGACCGTAAAATGGACGTAGTGCGCGATATGTATTTCGAACAGAGCCATGATTTTCAAAATACCTCTAAAAAACACGCTTTACAACATGTTCATAAGCGCACATTTAAAAATATATCACGACAAAGTGTCACTCTCACTATTGAATGCAAAATTAGAGCTAAGCGTCTTACCCCTGACCTTAAAAAAGGCTTAAACTGAAAGCACGTATATTAATTTGCTGACAACTACGCAACATAATATCACAACTTCTAATTGGTTATGAACTTACAGAGTTACAGTTTCTACCAGATAGGGACAGCAATATGACGCCTTCAGCATATAGCTGTTGCCAAGTCATTCCGAGTACACAAAAATGTGTACTACACCCACTGCTGTTGAATATGTGTTTTGAGTTTATATCCATGTCATGGTGAACTCGTTACCTGTTATTAACAAATTAGGACTTTCTGTAAAATTTCCATTTCCAAAGGAAAACGTTTCTTCCCACCTACCACACATAGGAATACCCAGTGTTAATAACATCTTAATTAAATGGCTCTTTTTCTTCGAATTGTTTGGAAGTCAAAAGGAAAATTAGTTGCCTTGGCTTACTATAATACTGCACCCACTGTAATTAAGTCAATTTTGTTGCCAGTTACATTGTAAGTAGCTACATCCTTCCATGTCAGGCCTTAATTGTGAACACCGCTCTCAAAAAAGTTGATAATTATTATTTTTAATTAAATGCTTTTGTTTTTCGCTTCTTTCTACTTGATGAGTGTAGCTCACTTAAGTCGGTTTTATTTGAGCAGATGAAGGATCCTCTAAGTAAAATGGTATAAGTGTATAAATTAGTCATGACTCACGATACAAGTAAATACATATAACGTTATTATAAAATACTGGGGCACAGTAGATCCTAATTACAGGCGTGCAGGTTGTAACGAGAAAATTTATAATTCCTTCAATAGGGGTTGAGGCGATCATATACATGACCTATTCCTGGTGGTGAAGGCAGTGTTGGTGGTAGAAAGAAAAGAAGAAAATTGTCGTAGCGATTTCACGAACAGCCACTAGGCTACCATCGACTAGGACTGACTAAGGAAGAAACTTCACTGACAAAACTACTCCTCTTCCTTCGACCGGTCAACCCCACAGAACCCTATCACATCTTAATCTACCCTTATGACCACAGGTTACAGGTCAAGCAGTTCATCCGGGCAGAGATATGACAGGATATGCTAGCATAATCCTGGTTCTAGCTCGTCGGATTGGGGGGAGTTCTTGCTACTAGAAAATGGACGGTGTTACGTTATTTCAGGCCAAACATTTTAAATAATGAAAGGAATGGGTCGGAGATGTTATCCGAACTGAATTTGAAATTTAATGTAGGACCCGATAAAGTTCGATTAAAATTTTTTAGCTACACTGTGGAGAGTATAGATGGTAGTGCCTCCTGAGTATCTCTCAACCCTCCCAAAGTATTCTGCAGAGAAGACCAACTTCTGACAGCAATACACCATTGTTACTACCTTTACTCATATTTTTTTGTAGCAACCCCTAACTTTATTAATAGAGGTCAACGACCCCTCTATCTATACCTACTGTAGGTCACCTCCAGCCACATCACATCCAAAAATAAATTAATTACCAAGGCAATAAACTCACTTTAGATACCATCTTCCATACCGAAAACCAAAAAGAGAAAACCATAAAAACTTCCCAAAAATTCCTTAATAAGTAAATAAGTGGTGAAATGCTATCGGGTAGTTTTCATAGAACATAGTACCATTTATTTAAAATTATAGAGAAACATAAAACAAAATACAAAGGATAAAAAAAAAAAAAAAAATATAGTTGACAAAGGCAAATTAAAAAAAAAAAAATAATTTGTATTTTTAATCCATAAAGTATTTGTGATACTTAATTAAAAATTAAAATTTGTTTGTTTTGTGAAGCATCACAAAAAAAAATCTCGTAGTTATCCATAAAACTACAGAAACCAACTAAATTTACTAACTAGAACTAACGTTCGGAAATATAAAAAAAAAATTTACCGCGATAAATCTAGTACTGAATACTCGAGCCACCCAAAAACGAAAAAAAAACTTTGTAATCTACCATTTACTGTTTCTCAATGCTTTTGTAAATCTTGCAAGTACCAACTAAAGTTTTCGTTAGCTACATTGATAGCAACATCATCCCTTAGTTATTTTCGACATCATGATTCCTTTCTTAAGTTCAAATAAAAATAGTCAAAGTGTAATCTCACTTACCCAAACTCAATTGTACGAGTAAAGTATCGTACCAATATATGTTATCCCTGTTGATCCTGTGCACAGCATCCTTTGGGGTCGGTTTTCTTAGTACCTGTTTTAAAGTTATTAAATGTTATGTTATGTATTGGTATTTTAATTTGAACTCAACAAATTTGAACTCTCACTCTTAGCTTCCTTTTTCTTTTTTTCTTTTTTTCAAAGGGAAAATTGGATATTTTTATTATATGTTTTTATTTTAGATCTTAGAAGGGGCTTGCAACTACAACTACAACACAAAAAAAGAACAAACAATCAGACTTGAGATTTGAGAATGTATACTACACAATTAGATAAACATAATATCGCGGAGGTGAGCTCTACAATGTTGCGAAGCACTAGCAATGATGTTATGATGTTCCCAAAAATTTCCTCGTGGTGAATCTTGATGTAGCTGAGAGTATGGTCTTTCGGTCAATCTTGGTTGCTCTTGGTGGTGAATATCATGTCGAGATTCATGGTACGATCTACGATCAGGGGCTCTGCTGGACGGAAGAGAGTCAGGTGCATGTATTTATTAGCCTGCGACCGTCAAATATTATGGGGCAGTGGGTGGCCACACGATTGTACACGACATAAAGGGTGACGTGAGGGGAGTTGATGTGGTGAACTTTGTTCGCGCTTTTATGTTTATGGAGCGGAGATGGGTCTCATTTATTTAATTTTTTCTCATTTGGGTATGGGTACTTATGAGAACATTGATACCGATTCAGGTAATAAAGGGTGATTTTTTAGCTGGTTTGGTTTTGGCAACACTGGTTTTGACAGCTGACGTGTGTTTAGTACCTTGTGTCACTGTCAAACAGCTTCAGTTTGGTTTGCAATTTAACCATGGATCGTCTTACAAATGAACAACGCTTGCAAATTATTGAATTTTACTATCAAAATTCGTGCTCGGTTCGAAATGTTCATCGCGCGCTGCTTCCATTTTATGATCGGCATTCTCGACCTTCTGAGCAGTCTATTCGGAAGATTGTGACCAAATTTCGCACCAAATTTACTTTGTTGGACATTAAACCACCAACACGTTTACGTACTGTGCGTAGTGAAGAAAATATTGCGACCGTATCAGCTCAGTGTGACAGAGGACCGCGAAATGTCGATTCGGCGCCGTTCCCAGCAGTTGGGCCTTTGTTACAGCACTACGTGGAAAATTTTGCGGAAGGATTTGGGCGTAAAGCCTTTTAAGATACAGCTGGTGCAAGAACTAAAGCCAGCCGACCTACCACAACGCCGAATTTTTGGTGAATGGGCTCTTGGAAAGCTGGCCGAGGATCCGCTTTTTTATCGAAAAATTGTGTTCAACGATGAGGCTCATTTTTGGTTGAATGGGTACGTAAATAAGCAAAATTGCCGCATTTGGAGTGAAGATCAGCCAGAAGCATTGCAACAGCTACCAATGCATCCCGAAAAAGCCACTGTTTGGTGCGGTTTATGGGCCGGCGGCATTATTGGGCCATATTTCTTCAAAGATGATGCGAATCGCAGCGTTACTGTCAATGGTGAACGCTACCGAGCGATGATAACAAACTTTTTTTTGCCCGAAATGGAAGTTCTTGACTTGCATGATATGTGGTTTCAACAAGACGGTGCCACATGCCACACAGCACGCGAAACAATGGCGCAATTGCGAGGCGAGTTTGGTGAACAGTTAATTTCACGTTTCGGGCCGGTCAATTGGCCGCCTAGATCGTGCGATTTGACACCATTAGATTATTTTTTGTGGGGGTATGCCAAGGCTTATGTGTATAGGGACAAGCCCGCTTCGATTGACGCACTGGAAGCCAACATCCATGCATTCATTCGTGAGATACCGGCCGATATGTGTGAAAGAGTATGCCAAAATTGGACTCAGCGGATGGGCTACCTGAGACGCAGCCGCGGTCAACATTTGCATGAAATTATCTTTAAACATTAAATTGCAAGGTTCAAACTATCGATTCAAATAAATATTTCATTCATTTTTTCGAATTTTTTGTGTTTTTTTTTTTAAAAAAGTTCTAAACCTCTTAAAAAATCACCCTTTATATTAGTATCACAAAAGGTATTTTTTTCTTTGAGTTCACTGAGACAGGTGGATGGTGGGTGGTGGAAAATTTCAATTTGTCACACAAGTCGTTGTTAAAATTCAATAAAATGTTATTTATTTTATTTTTTTTTTCTGTCGGTGTTCGTGGTTTGCGCGTATTAATGTTCACTTTTAGTTTATAGGTATAGGTATACTACATACAGTTTTGTAGCTAAGTACTGGGGTTCTTTAATAATTTTTGTTTTCTGCTTCGCACAGTTTCAAAAGACTAAAAAAAAATGGTTTTCTACTTTGCTCCCGAACCGACGCCTTGCGAGATCCAACTCAAAACCGACTGACCATCGATCACGCCTTTCATTACCTTCGCAGATCGGAATACCCTACCGTATATGTTATTTTTACTAGGTCTCACGCCACTCTTTCAAACGCTGTTTTTCCCGTATTTCGATGTACCGAACATGACATGACTTTATGTACAAGGATAGTGGTGTGATTTCTTTTGTCTAGGGGTTTCTATTTTGGGTTTTAAATAAAATTACAACAACGATATCGCCTGTTCCTCTTGGATCTCTCACTGCTCCACGAATTCTCCTT
Source organism: Cheilosia variabilis (assembly GCA_951230905.1). Lineage (NCBI taxonomy): Eukaryota > Metazoa > Arthropoda > Insecta > Diptera > Syrphidae > Cheilosia > Cheilosia variabilis. Next base: position 35,898,918 of record OX579676.1, read on the forward strand.
GCTTAGCCACACCTCCACACTGTATAAATCCAGCAACTATTGAAATGGTGTGGATCTGGAATAATACTGGGTTTGGTGTCTAGGATATTATAGCTAATTGTTGTTGGCATGGGTGTGGAAAATTTTCTTCCGAACTATGAAAAATGTAATTGTAGAGATTTTCCTACAAGGTCTAGTGCAAATTTGACTCTTACTGTTTTTAAAGAATAACCTTGCAGTACATAAAGCAGCGACGACTATGGGGAAGCTATTAGCAAAGGTTGTACCTTACAAGTTGTTACTTCCAACTTGTGAGCTAAAGAATTTTATGTCGATATAGGCGAAAATAGTATTTTTCGCCATTATACATATATGACGTTGACTTATTCAAGAGTTTTTTTTTTTTTTTGTTCTGTGTCTTTTAAGAAAATCCTCTAAATTTAGATGAAAATTTAAGTTTAAATTGGGACACTATTTTCTGCTTTTAAAAATTCAAGAAGTTCATATCGTAGGTCGACATAAGTTGCCTTGATCCAAAGTTAGATCCCAGTTGGGTAATGGTCCAAGTCAACTATTTTTGTGAAACGGTTTAGGTAGCGTTGGCTCATTAACGCTCCTTGAAATAGACACACCGTGATACTAATAATAATTTTTAGTGTCCACAATTGGAAAATTTTCCATGCAGAATTTTGTGTGAAGGTTTAAAATTTTAATATTAAGAAATTTTCGGTTCTTACTTTTAGTAGAAAAAAGTTCCCTACATTTTTTAATTATAAAATACAAAACACAGCACTGACTAGAGTTTCAGACCAAAAAGAATTGGGGGTCATTTTTGACACTGAACTAAACTTTTCTTTGCATATTGACTACATAGTTGGCAGAACTAATCAAATGCTAGGTTTCATTTTTCGAAACTCTTATGATTTCAATGATCCATATACACTTAAAACTCTCTATAATACTTTGATTCGTTCGATATTGGAATACTGCTGTGTTGTTTGGAATTCTTTTTACCGCAAAGCTGAATCTCGCATAGAGAAAATTCAAAGAAGGTTTACTAGGTATGCTCTAAGAAAGTTCGACTGGAATAATAATCTTCCAGCCTACGACGATATGTTCCTTATTAAATTTGAAACCTCTTTCTAAATGAAGGATATATTTATTATTCCGCAATGCTGGCCAATGACGTCTTAACTGGCCACATTGATTGCTCGTTTTTGCTGCCATTATGCTCCTTCTCGTGTTCTTCGACCTAGGGAACATTTTTTTCTTTATGCCACCTAGACACAGAACTAATTATGGTCTGAATGATCCTATCACTATGGCTTGCGTAAATTACAATAAATACAAAAACCTAATTGATTTCAATATGAGTAGAGAACATTGTAAATCGCAGTCTTTTATAAATTATTGCAAAGTAATCTAAAATAAGCTGTACTTATAAGATGAAATAAATAAATAAATAAACACAACTTATTAGTACAAACGTAACTAGAGTCTTAAACGGGAGTTTAGTTGAAAGCAGTAGTAAAACATTCCTTGAGTACATACCTTTTAAGGTCAATTGCTTAAACTGAAACTGCTTTGTCAAAGCTACAGAGGAATAAGTCTGAAGGGTGAACAGCTAAAACCTTTCGCCAAAAACTGATATCAGAGCGACTGTGGGCCTGGAAAGTTTTCCATCGACCGATAGATCTAGGAAAAGACCCAGAAAAGGCATGCCAATTTATGCAATCTCTGCCCAACTCCATTTGATGTCGAAAGTGGCGACGCGCTATTGTCTAACTTATCTTAAACATCATTCCTGAAGCGATTGAACTAACCTCATAAGTCAATTAAGTTTTTCAAAAGTCAGTTCAATTGCTTGGATGTGCTGATGATATTGGGCCTCACTAATAATCATTTTTAACCATCATACTAAATATTTTTTAGCAATTTTGTATGAAAATTTATGTCATTGTGAGCTCGGAAAATTTATCCTGGACCTGGACACTAAAAATTATTTTTAGTATCGCGGATTGACATTATCGGAAGACCTTTGACTTAAAAAACCGCAAAGAAAAAAATCCAATGGCGCTAATTTTGACGATTAACGAAGCCATCAAGATGAAAATGAGCTTCATCACTGAAGATGATTTTGTTCGAAAAATCAGCATCCACTTGTTGTAGTTCCAAAATCCATTCAACGAACTCTCTTCGCGCTGCATGGTACTCTTCAGTTCTTGAGTCAATTGAACTTTGTAAGTATGAAGTTTCAAGTTTTTCGGGAGAATTCGCTGTAGAAAGCTTCTCGAAATGCTTAATTCTTGACTACGGTGCCGCATTGATGTTCCTGGACTGTCAGCAATACTCTCGCGAACTGGTTCGATATTTTATGTTGAACGACTTGTGACAGGACACCCAGAGTGTTTGCCATATTTTGTACGAAAATTGCCTTCAAAATATTGCTCAACAATGAAAATGCGTCGCTCTTTCGTATAGCGCTCTATTTATACTGTCACATTGTTATCTGTTTTTCCGTTGGCATCCCTGTGCATTAAATGGCGCGAAATTAAAATTTTACGTGAATCATGGCGCTCCCTTTGTTATAATAAGACTAAATACAAGCATACCACTCCTGCTGTATGATCCAGAGGCATTAAATGTGTCGAATCGTGTGAAAACGTCCTGGAATTTTTTTGAAAGAAAGATTCTTCGGATGATATTCGTTCCAGTTTGTACCGATGGACTGTGGATTAGAAGAGCCGTGAAGAGCTGAGAATACACGGTCTGAGATGACTCACTCCGAGTCCACCTCGTAGCAGTGAAAAACCTCACCGTAGGGGTTCTCAACCAGCTTAGAGTGCGTAACTGAGCAGCGAGCTAGCTGTAGGGCTTGTGGGTTAAGGCCGTAGTCCAGCTCTGACTGAATGTAAGCTTCATACTCGAAACTAGGGATGTAGACTTTGTCGCTGAGAACCGAGAACCTTTTTCGATGTTTTACTATTTTTGACCTGGAAAGTGTCGATGGAACCATGAAGGATTCTGACTTTAATCTTGCCTTAATGGCGGTCATAATTTTAAAAGTGATAACAGCAAGAATGACATGCTATGGCTTCGCTTTGAATACAAAATCTGTTTGATCTTCAAGACTTTCCCCAAAGAATTGTTTTGAAGAAATGAAAAAACAAAAACAAATGGAGCTCAGAAACAGGGAAAAGTGCATGCAATAAGGGACGCCTAAGCTTTGAAATAAAAAAAATCAATGTTGGGAGTCTGAGTTGGGACAAGGACGGCTTTCATTAGAAAATGATATGAAACCCATAGGGAGGACGCAAATATACTGAGCATAAAGAATCAATCAAAGTTTTGTTGTTATGACAAAAAAAAGTGTCATTTTACAAGTGTTACCTGCTTTTCGCACAGAAAACGTAGGATAAAAAATAAAAAAATGCGTCCAAGTGACTGGCATAATTTAGAGGAACGCAGTGACGTATCACAAATGTGGGGACTAGTAACAGAATCATACCTACAATATCCCACGAGTCCTTGCAGAACAACAGAAACATATAAAATACACTCTATATTTTTTTGAGCACAAGAACAGCCACAATTCTACGACATACATGGTTAGGATAACACTCATACCTACGGTGCTTATTTATTCATCCTTAAGGACAAGTTGTAGGGACATCTCTCTGCTGCCCATCATACGAGTATCATTTATATATTTTTTCTTTTACCATTCAGCTTTATACCCAGCAATCTGTGGTTCTCTATCTGGGTTTTGCGTTTGTGCACAACCACTCTGAGGACTCTTTGTGTCTTCCATTTCTGCTTTATGCTCTATTTATTTTTCATCTCTATGTTATTTTCCTGGAGTTTTCTCAAATTCCATTGTTACAGATACTATCATGATGGATGAGTTTTGATTTTTCTATTTCCGTTATATTATATTGTATGCTGAATGTAAATAAAATATTTTAGTTTTCCGGCACAAAATTTAATAAAAGGATCTCTGAAAATAAATATTTTCCCAAGGAAATCTTTTCGAGTTCAATGTACCTATGTAATTGGTTTTGGATGTGAAATTTTATATTCACATTCGCCGTTGGTGTGTGTTTTGAAATTCCTTTCAAACAAAATTAATTATTGGGTGTAAATTTGGATGGAAATGAAATTGTTTCTCATGCAGTCCTTTGAACCAGTTGTTGTTCAGTTACTAAAACGGAATCGGTCCTTATACGCGCATTATTTGCGTATAACTATCCAACCGATTTGAGGAATTTCTGAGAATATTCTCACTTACATTCCGAAACAATCAAGTTGAGTGAACAAATTCCGATACATTACTGACCATAGTTAAAAATGTGGCAATGTTAATTTCAGATTCGGCCGAAACAATCCATTCACATAATCACACCCTCGTTGTTCTTTCACGCCGCACGGAAAAACCCTATCTTGAGAGTCCTAATGACTGCTGACCAGCAAATGGACAGAACACATAAAACCCTTTGCGATGTGTACACATAAATACGAAATAATTGGAATGTTCTCGCACTCAGTCCCAATTCCCATCAGACATAATTAAACGTCGTAAATCTTACGCATGCGAGGTCATTACGTCCCTTGCCAGACACTAATGAAACCGAAAACTTTCTGCTGCTGCAAATGAAAGCTTTTAACCACTGCCTACTGGGAACGCCAACTCAAAGGGAAATAGCTAGGCCTTATAAAAATTTGATAGTTCCCCTCGTATTTTGCTTGGTCGTTGTGCATAAAATTCATCTTTCAGGAGAAGGTGTTTCACACTTCATTAAAAATTAATGAAATTCAACAGCAGAGTGCAGGACATACACAGTTAATAAACTTCATTACCAAAGCCAACCATGTCGACATTGGAATTGCAAGCCATCACTACGCCTACCTCGACACCACTTCAGACAATAATATTGTGTACTAGAATCAGTGATACCAGATGGGATTTTAAAAAAACCCACTAAATTAAAAAAAAAACTTACCACCTAATTTGTACTGGGACGAAAAAAAACCCCATAATTTTTCTTCCAACTATTATACAAATAATTAAGTAAAAATGATTTTGTGTTAAGTGCGAAAATTGAACGAACAAGTTTTTCAACTAAGCAAAATAAAAATAAGTCTTAAGCTTAAAAAAATAGGTCCTTAAGAAAACAAGCACTTAAAAACATTTTTCTGAAGATTGGTTATCTGTTCGTTTTTATTATGATGAATTAATTATTTTTTCTTAATCAATTTATTTAAATAAATAAATAGATATAAATAATAGCTACCTATTATAACATAAATATGTATAGTATATATGATGGAAATGAGGAATTAATAAATAGTTTGTACTTTGGTTCATTTTAACACACATTAAATCTCATTTAAGTTGCACGCGACAAAAACAAAGCGAAAGAATAAACCGGATATTCGCTAGTTTGTGGAAATAACGATATCAAGTTGATTTAAGTAACTACTAGTACTGGATATCCGAATTCCACCAGTCTTATGCACAGCGAACACAGCCCGTACTATCGATGAAACTCTGACGTCTGACCAATTCTAATGCTAATCGTATGCTGTTCCAGGAAAGCTAAAATTAAGCGCCTCTCCAATGTTTCTCTCCACCGCTTCGCTTAATGTTTGGGTTTGGGTTTTTAACCAAATTTGTTTAAACTGAAAACAAAAGTCAGATTAAAGTGGCTGTGTCTCTTCTTTTTTTTGCCCGAATTCGCCAGCCTCCGGCAAAGAAAACCTACATGTATTTTGCATTAATACGCCTACTTAAATTCTGTAGAGATTTTTCGTACAGCGGCTAACAAATTTGGCTTGAACTGCGTACTGCTTTGCTTAACTGCTTTGCTTCATTTTATCCTTGGAGACATTTTTGTATGGGGGCTTAATTTAACCGCGAGCAGCATACTATGCTTATCTCGTTAAAAAGCGCCAAAAAAGAGCAAAACCTCTCCCTTCATATTACTCTTCCGTTGAAACTCCATTTCATTCGGTAAAGTTCAACTAAAATCCCGAACATCCCTTGCCTTGGCTGGCTAAGTTTTTCCCCATAAATCCCACCATAATTTTATTCCCCCCGCCCCCATTCTTCCCACCATAGCGTTGATTTCCCACCATTTTGGTGGGATTGATTAGAATGTCGAGGATAAATCGGTTAGTAGAATTTAACTGACAGTATACAGTACAGGTTCCATAAAGACGGAAAGTAAAAGCATGACAAGGGCAGGAGTTATTCGTCGAAAAGATTGAACAAAACGACATCGTTTTTAGTTTGCTTCGGTGTCACCGCATCTCATCCCCTACACCTAGCGACATCTACATCTGAACTCTGCACCTGGACATTTACCTTCTCACTGCGCACCCTTATCGTTTGAGTTGTAGTCTATGCTATTTAATGTGGGATATAAGTGTTACCATATTATAAGACAATTTGGGTTCGAAGTTGGTTCTGCTTAATTGTTTTTGGAAACCATTTTGTGAAATAGTGTAGGAGCTGCAAAGGCCAGTTATGTTCACTTATGAATACGTATACACATGAATGGATAAACATCTTTGCGGAATTTGTCTTTTTATTCTCTAGAGTTAAAACAATAAGTTTTTTGAGAAAATAAAATCGCGCTATTTTTTTACTTTTATTTTCTCAAATTCTCTGAAGCTAAAAAGTTTATTTATTTTTCAAAAAAAAACTCATTGTTTTTGTTTCAGATTTAAATAAATTAAATATTTACAGTCTTGAAATCTTATATATAAATTCAGGTACAACAAACATAGAGCATTTCCAATCCTTATATCTTCCACCTAGCATTACATAAATTTGGTACCTGGCTCCTTCCTTCCCCCATCGATTATTCCGAATTCCACTAATGTGTCTATTTAGACTTTAGAGAAACTTTAACCAAGCATTCAACATAATACTCGTTTGAGGGTAACACTATCCACTAAAAGTGAGTGATGCGATTATTGGATTTTAGTTGTGGATTTGATATGTAGATGGCGCTAGCTGCGAAATTTGACTGGGATGAGTTGTCCGGTGATGAGGTGCACCCGACCCGAGATGCGGTGACCCCCCATTTCAACAGTGGTAAAGGAGATGCAAGATCACAGCACTGATATTCGAAAAGCAAGGCGAAAATCGGTCTGCTTTTTCGCTAAGCGCAGTGGCTTAGTGGTTAAGCCTAGTATCCTGCTCGCGCTAAATTTTAGCGTCTCTTAGTCTCCACTTCTTTTCTCCACACCGAAGATGAATGGTCGCTAAATGATCAAACATGTTCATTTGGCAGATGTCAGTAAACGTAATTTTAATTATACGCATAATTAGAATTTTCGAAATTCAGACTGCAAATACATCACGACATACATCGCAATATTAGAATATCTCCAAAACAATGGATACAAGAAAAGTATTATCAACGCTGCCGCAGCTTCAATAATTATTGTAGTGGCAAGTATAAGACGACACGTTTCTTCGTGTCTTTCTGCAATTTCCATAGTGCTGATCCTCCACAAGCCCCGCAATTTTTTTTTGTTTTTGCATCGCATGAAAAGGAATTTTCGTTTTTGCGTTTTCTTTTATTTATAACGCAAATGTTTTCTGCGGTTTCCTCCAAAAAAAAATCATAGTAAACACAACACAAACTTCTTCCTCCGTTACGGATTCGCGATTTAATTCGCGAGCTAAATGAGTGGAGACTTTTCGACGGCCCATCTATATGAAGTTTGGAATTTAGCCTGCGAACAGGATACTGCTTTGCCAAACTGCCTCGCTAAATTTTATCTTCGTAGACATTTTTGTATGGAAGATAAAATTTAGCGCGAGCAGGATACTAGGCTTCAATCGTTAGAGTGCTGGACCACTGAGCGAGGGGTCAAACTGCATCTTAGGATTATTTATTTTCACTGCAACACCTGTCGCGACCGTGTGACAAACATCCGAAAGTATGTTTCCTGTTTTCTTTTCTAGTTTCCTAAATTATTTTTTTAAACATGTGATCCCCTATTGCGCAGAATGATTCAGGTCCTATGAAACTTTCTGATGCTCCCTTTCCTGCTAGGGAGTCGGCTATTTCATTACACTCTATTCCCAGGTGGCCAGGCCCCAACAGAGGGTTATTTTGTTTCTCCCACCCAGCTCATTAAGTCATTAAGTTTTTGCATTCACACACAAGTTTGGATTTAATGATGTAGGAGTTAAGTGCCATAATAGCGCCTGGCTGTCTCACATTATAACTAGAACCAGTAATGCCAACTCAGGCTTTTTCAAGCCTTTTAGGCATTATTTCAATAGCTAAGCCTTTAAGGCTTGTTTTTCTTTCCAAAAAGGCATCTTTTTTTTATTTTAAATATTTCTCAATTTTTTTTTTTTGATTCAACATACCTACTGAAATTCTTATTTTTTTAACGTATGATTTCAAGGAGCAATACTATCTGCTATGTTTTTTTTGTTCAATACTTTGTACCTACCTAGGGTCATGTCTCCAGTAGTCGAACACTTAGTGGTTCATTGTAAAATAATCACTAACTGTGAGAGAACCGTTGAATTTAATATGCCAAGAAAAATTATGAAGCTGCCATACCTCAAACATTTTAAAATAAAGTTAAGTTTTTCCCTGTAATTGTTGTTTTTTTATAAAAAAATAAAAACTGAAAAAAACATTATTCCCTAGTAGTCGAACACTAGCTTCCTAAACCAGAACATGAAGTTTCCTTACTTCTCGTGTATATTTTCAATTAAGAAAATGAGAAAAATCCATATTTTAGAGTTTCTTTAAAACATAAAAAACAATAACAAAACAGTTTAAAAGGAAATAAATAAATAGAATTCACAATCAATTTAAAATAAAATTTGTACATTAATTCAGTCTTGAACACACTAGTGTTCGAATAGGAAACTCGTCGAACGGTCAAAAAAATAATAAAATTATTATGTTTTCAGATAAAAACTTTACTAAAAAGACATAAAATAGATATATGAACTAATGAAACAAGCATTGAAAATAAACATTTACCTGAATTTTCAAACAAAAAAACGCACTTTCCTCCGACAATAACAACAGTTGTTTTTTTCTATTGAACCCGCACTCAAACGCATTCCCTAAAGACTCAATTTAAACTGCAATTTTGAAACGTTAACAATAATATTATACCAGTTGATATTGCAGAAACGGTTAAAGGTAATACCACAATGTAGCATTTTGCGTTTACAGGAGTTGAAAATCTTAAAAATATACAGCTGTGTAGCTTTTTACAAAAAGTGTTCGACTACTGGGAGTGTTCGGAATTATTTAGTTTTTTTTTGAAAATAAAAATTGTTTTTGTTTATATTTTTATATTTGTGTTTAATTTTTGATTTATTGTTCCAGTTTGCCTAAAAAAATTATTTTAGGCATTATTTTATTGAAAAATGCATTTTTATTTCTCAAGTAAGGCATTTTTTCGTCCGAATTGGTTGGCAACGCTGACTAGAACACAGTTGATTTTGTTTCTGTCGAGGTTGATTGGGACGCACCTGTGTATGGCATAGATTTCAGCCTGGAAAATTCTGGTGCTTTTGCCCATTGACTCAGAATATTTGGTTCTAGGCCCGAATACTCCCGCACCAGTTCCCTCATCATTCTCGACCCATCTGTGTTCCACTTTGTTGTGTGATTGCTCAGTCTGTGGATTGTGGATTCATTGCTCCAGTATTCCTTGTTGCTGAGCTTAGTAACAAAGTTCTTTTGGAAATCAAATCTTTTCATAATATCGTCTTTAGGAACGGCCAATAACGGTTGTTTTTTGAGTAGTGCGTCAAACTGTCTCAATGTGTCGCCCTTTCCTCTTCCTATTCATACTTTGGCCATTTTTAGAATCGGTTTACTTGCACATTCCTCAACCACAAGGTGCAACGTTCCAATAGCACTTCCATAGTTGCAGTTGGACAAGTTATCATGGCGCCTGTAATACATAGGCGTGGCAGTCTTTGCATTTTATTGAGTATCTTCCTTGTGGTGGATAGACTGGCTCTTTTTGCCCATGCACTCACTCCATACGTGATCATTGGTCTCACAATAGCAATATACATCCATCTGAGGATGGACGGGCTACATTCCCAGGATTTGCCAGCTAGGCTCCCGCAACTCATTAAAGCCCGAGTTGCTTTCCTGCTTATCTCTTATCTGTGTTTTTTTCCATACGAGTTTGCTGTCTAGGCTTAGTCCCAGATATTTAACTTCGTTGACTGATGTCAGTATTGTACCCGATAACCTTATCGACCGGATTTAGGCTAAGCTTAACCGTTACGCACCAATCCCGAGCTATTTCGAATAACCTTTGTATAATCAAATAAACCCCTGGCAATAATGACTATGCTTGACAGTCGATGCCACAGTTTGTCATCTTTTCGAGTAGCTCGTCCACTACAAGACTCCACATAAAGGGATATAGAACTCCTCCTTGCGGAGAGCCTCTTGCTGTGCTAACCTTGATACAACCTTCGTCCGAGAGTATAACAGGAAATGATTCTAAAAGATGAGAGCCATGACCCGCAAAACTTTCTTGTAAACTTTTTTTGAGCCCATATTACAGGCCAACTTAAAAAAAAGAACTTGATGCATCAGGTTGTTGTGTACCCTAGGCCTAGCTTCTCACAACCGTTCATTTTGAGGAGATTTTTATTTTTCGCACAGAGCTACTTACATCTTCTAAAAACATTTTTGGTAGCCTTCCAATAACTCGAAGGTCCTGATGGCCAAAACAAATACTAAAGTATAAACTTGTCCCAGAGGTTCAGCTTGTCCATTTACATATAGCTGCAGCACTAAGCGACTGTGCACAACACCTGCGAGCAATTGAGCTAACTTTCGCCTCGTGCCCTTTACCGAACGACGTAGGTACACTCATGCCCAATCTCCCTGCAAGAGGGACTGTGTGTAGCGTGTGCACTCCTGTTGCAAGTGCAATAGCCTACAGGATTTTCATTTCACTAAAGTATTCCGAATCGTTTTTCATTTTCACTCTATCTTAAATAATGGAAGTGCAGAAGGCTGACTTCCAGGTTCCAGGCCATGGTTGCCCGGTAGGTTGAGGCCGCCCCAACTGTATGAAGAAGCACACGTTGAGCCAGAAGATTGCCCTAAAAGTATTATGTACTCCATGCCGGGCATAATTCAAACCCCCATATGCATGCGCATGCATGGTGCGGGCACGTTGAGACAGACACTTAGGGTTAGGTAAGCACTTGCCTCTTCCGCACTACCTCTGTTACGAGTTTCCTCATGGTAATGCTGGTGATATTTCACCAGACTATTATTTACGATTATTGCAATAATTATGTTCCTTAACGTATCTTCGTCGAGCTGACGCAGGGGAGAGGGACACAGAGATAGAACACTAGGTATGGTTGGGTGGAAATAGTTGATGAAATGGAGGGGAGGTGGCGGTCTAATGTGAGTGGTCTGCTTCATATAATGTTTGGAAGGAACATCGTATTCCTGCTTGTGTGCTCTATTTATGGTTGTTTATCAAGTGATACAGACGCACAAGCACAAGCAGAGGGACTTTCCGCCCGAAGGGTTTAACTATGAATTTCAATCGAAAATTCACGAAAACCCACTCAGAAAGGATAGATTGGGCGGAGAGGGTGTGAATGCTTTTTAGGTTGGATCCGTGATGGGAGAATAACTGAAGAGGTGATAGCACTATAAGTAGATGCAATGGAGTGAAGTGCGACACGTTCGTTTCACTGGGGGTATATAGTCGAAGTGTGTTCTCGCCTCTGGGGCTGGTTGGGTTTGTCTTTTCAGGACATTATTTTCCACTAAATTGCTGCTAATTTAATGTCGACTGTTGTTGTTATATTCGCCTCGTTAGTACCTATAGTATGTTTGTATTCGGACGTCGGAGTTTTTGCAGCACGTATGGTATGATACACTGGTTCGCAATAAGGTGCGTTGTGATTGGATAAATGGGTGAGACCGAAGTGGAAAGCTCTGCGATAACTTTTTCTGGTGAAATGGAACAGAAATAAGTAGTTTTCTCTAATATTTGCGGTATATGAGAGTACTTGCTACGAAGTTCGGTTTTAGCAAAGTTTCACCTACGTAGGTTCATAAGAGAAAAGTGCCCTGTACACTAGAAAAATCTGGTAGGGTTTATAGGGGTTCGGATATACACCAGTCTGACAGTAATTTACCGGGTAAGGGAGGAGGAATGAAACGGCCTACTTCTAAAAGGCTGTCGCCTCGTCCCACAGACATTTTGGGGCAATAAGACCGCCCTTCCGACCCCCCTGAATTTCGGAAGAGTCGGAAACGACGACGATATAGCCCAAGGGTAGTTCTTGTGGCGGTTCGCATTGTAAAAACTCACTTTAAAAGCGCCCATCAGCCTCTCCACGTACATCTACAATATGGAATTGAAACACAATGGGTCGTATGAATAAAACGTAGCAATTGCTTTTACTCAAGAGAAATGTCAAAATCGAAGCATTTCCTACATTTCGCATGAATAAAAACCAATTTGAGTTAGTTCCACCTTTGGATATGTTCGAAAAGCGGCGGCACTGACCTTTTACTCAGATCGGTATGAAGAAAACTTATCAGACAAAGTTGACTCAGAGCTTTTGCTAAATATTTTGTACGCACATTTTTTACATAAAACAATCTAAGCATTGTGAGTTTTCGATGTTTTGTTTATAAAAAGTTAAATTAGGTTTTGTTCGTGCAGGAAAACCAAACAAAACATGGATGCAATACGTTTTCTCATTATACCTGTTTTACATCTTGTTGTTAACGTTCATGCTAATAAAAAACAGTATAAACAAAGAAGAATTGATAACTTCAAGCAATTGTTTTGTTTCACGTGTGAAAATGTGGACATTTTGGCTAATACTATTTTAAATGATATTTTTGAGACGCGTGGTTGTGAAAACTAAATCTTTCCTAATGTATTTAGGAGATCCGGGCTTTCAGGTAAACATTTCAAAATTCATGGCTTAACAAGTGAAAAATGTATGTGCTTAGGTTGGTGTTGGAGAAGATCGTGGTGTTCGTCAGTCAACCGTTTCGTTAACTAATTGGTATGTGTGTCAAAAAATAGTTCAACAAGCCAATAATCAAACATCACCAAGCGATTTGTCAAATAAAATGTATGTTTCCAGGTGCAATTGGAGCTATAGATTGCTTTTGATAATTTTCCCAAAAAAATTTGAAAATAAATTCAAAATAAACAAACCACCGGACAGTTGTCACTTGTAAAGTTTGACAGAAACTGCAAGGCAAGGATATGTGCAGCGAAGTAAATGCTATGTTCGAATTTTCGAACTTACTTTTTATTCATACCGATTCAAAGCATTTGCTAAGGGCTTTTACTTTGCTAAAACCTTTTACTCGAAGCAAATGCTTGTTTTTATTCTTACGACCCAATGTAGTACATATTTATATCATGATGTCCAATTATAGAATTAAGTTTGTCGTGGAGCAACACCACAGTTCTATAGGAAGACTTATAGAAAACCCTGCATTACGCTCTGACTATATCCACCGCAAATCATTTATGACAAATTGCATAGTGCACTTCATATTTATAAAATTGGCGTTTCCCAATTGCACCTTATGCAACTATAATAGCCACAAAAGTGTACTGGCCATTTCACAAGTCTAGATCATTTCACAGATAACAAGATACAACCCAGAGCTGTAGACTTGGACTCCTCTATACTTAGGCTTTTGTAAACCAAATTTTCAAAGAAAGCATCAACTTTCTACATTAGTCACCCGTCCATCTGAAGGAATCTGTTGAGTCTTATCTTCTTGAAGTCCCAGTACAATTTCACACGATAAGCGTTCTCAAGGTTAAATTGCCTGTTTAGAGCAAGAAAAAAGCTCCTCCTTCCCTATAAAGCACAAGTTAGTGCTCAAATAATGCTCCGGTACGTAAAGCTCGATTTCAAATCATTTACTTAACCTAGCAAGCAGAGACGAGCTCGAGGAAGTCGACTAATGAATGATTTTACATAGGTATTTACTTTTGATAAAGCTACAGTGTCACTTATCTTGTGAAAAAGAAAAGAATTTTGTACAAAAACAAAATAGAATTATCCTCTACTGCGTCTCTTGGACATACCCGCCATACCTGCAACCATTAAAAACAGTCGGACGAAATAAGTTTTAAAATTATATGAACCAACGGTTTTACCAAACCACTAGTTTTGTTTTACTCTTTTCTGGGGTACATATAAAGGGTTTTCCAATAAGAGGTGTTATTTTGGTATTCAAAGAAAAATGCCATTTTTTGAGATAAATGATCGGATGTTTATTTCATAATAAAGAGGAAGGTATGCCGTTAATAATGAAAAACAACATCAGCCAAATGGCCACCACGAGCACGCATACAGGACCATATCCTTTTCATGAAATTTTCCATAACCAAATCGCAAAGTGGCTGCCCTATGTCCTCGATAGCCTCACGAATTTTATCCTTGAGGTCTTGAATCGACGCTGGGCTTTTGGCGTAGATGTTATCTTTCACGTGGCCCCAAAGGAAGAAGTCGCAAGGTGTTAAATCACAAGATCCCGGTGGCCAATTGTGATCTCCTCTTCGAGAGATAACACGGTCCGGAAACTTTTCCCGTAAAAGATCAATGGTTTCGTTTGTTGATGATCGGCCGGCTTGAGTTCTTGTGTTAACTGAACTTTATAAGCCTTAAGATCCAAGTCTTTATGCACAATACGGTGTAATGACGTTTGTGGAATGCCCAATTCATGGGTTTTCTTCAACACTTTGGGCTACAGCAGCAATATTCTCAGTTGTTCTTGAGCGACGTGCACGGGTTGTATTCTTCACATCATTAACTTGCCCCAACAGCTCGAATTTTTCCACCAATTTCTGTATTGCGGTCCGACAAGGTGCTTCGCGACGACCAAAAAATGCTTTAGTTTTGCGAACTGTGACTGCAAGATTTTCACCATTTTTGTAGTGAATTTTAATAATTTCAATGCGTTGTTGAAGCGTGTATCGTTCCATTTTTAGTAATGGCGTAGTCGTCAAATGTCAAAGAATAAAAGCTTCAAAAGTGACAGCTACCGAAATAGCGGGTCATTCATAATAACACCTCTTATTGGAAAACCCTTTAGAACGCAACCAGTTACCTTTTATTCAGTTGCCGGACATCGAAACACTGCCCCCGCCAGCGTTGCCAACCAATTTTGACGAAAAAATGCCTAAAATAATTTTCTTAGTTAAACTTGAACAGTAAATCAAAAATTAAACACAAATATAAAAAAATAAACAAAAACTATTTTTATTTCCAAAAAAAAAACTTTAAATTTAATTCACCGAAGAAATTCTTAAAAGGAACAAAATTCATGACTTTTTAATTTCATAAGTAGGTACAAGGTATCGAACAAAACAAACATAGTTTTAGTCCATCAGATCGTCTTGGTCCTTTAAATGAAAAAAATGAAAAGTAAAAAAAAAATATTAGAAAAATATTTGGAATAAAAAAAAGATGCATTTTTGAAAAAAAAACAAGCCTTAAATTCTTAAGTAATTAAATAATGCCTAAAAGGCGTGAAAACGCCTTAGTTGGCATCACTGGCCCCCGCACATGTCGGCATGTAGGGCTTCAAAAAAAAAAGAAGATGGTTTCGTCAATCTTCTCCGAAGTAGGCTTCAACGGCCAGCCAATTTCATTGTTCCCTTCACCACCTTCTTATGTCGTTTTTTATACTTTCAACTTCAGCGATTCATATAATGTGCGTTTTTTCAAACGGCTGAGCATCAAAATTAACTTTCAGAACTTACACACGGATACGTGTCCGCTAATGGAACAAAAAATGTCAAATTTTTCCTATCCAATTATCTCCAAGTAGGCGGGAACTCAAATCACCTGCGTGTGTAACAATACAGAAGCATGTAAAGGAAAACTCGTAAAAGCTAAATCATCCAAGTAACAGGTCATCTCATCCAACCACAACTACTTTGGCACTTCAAGGACATAGTCCATGTAAAATGTTGCCACACTCAACTATGATTGGGTTTGATAAATGACACCGAAATCAAGTTTGCTTACCGACCGCAAGTTTCTTTCGACGCGTTAAGTAAACAACTGGAAATCACATGACTCGTGGAAAACTTTTGGCATCAATTCCGCAAAAAGTTCACTTAAACTTTTCGCTTTAAGTAAATTTCATTAGCTTATGTCAAAGTTTGCACCATTTGGTTCGTCACTTGTTTGGCTGACTAAACCATTTGACCAACATCAAACCAAAATACATCCGCCCCAGTTTTGTTTAAGTAGCTTGGCTATATATTTCCAACATCCCTGAACGTGAAGTTTAAAAAGGCAATTGTCGGTACGTGATGCTACAACAAGGTACTCAACGATGAGGTTGTTATTTTTCTTTCAATTGCTCGACCATCGTGACTTATTTGATACCAAGTTTTCAGATAACTCAAAGTTTCCTTTTGTTTCATTTCTGTAAATGACATCAATTTGATACTGTAGTGTTTGTTTATTTTGAGAAATTGACATTATTGTGGCGTCTTTGTTGGTAGTTGAAGAGGTTTAATCCTGTCAGAATGTTGTTGGATATAGTCGGTAAGGAGTAGGCTCCAGCACGCAGATAGCAATCATGTTCAGCGCCACTATTCGTTTGTGTGAGTTTTATTTTTGGCACGAAAGGAAGGCACCGTCAATTTTATGGTGTGTTCAGGCTACTGAATTGAGAGGCTTCTACAGGACAAGTTGGCTCTTTGATCGTTGTTAGACATTGACTAAAGGTGGTTTTGAACTTGCATTGTAATGAATGAGCACTGCGTAGGTAGGTATACCTTTAAGGTAAAAGATTGGTGTACCTAAATATTTCCTTCGGGCAAATTGAAGTTACTTTGCATATCAACTTAGAAAGACTAAATGTCGGAGCTTTCTCATAACAAGTATAAAAGAAGTTATAGCTTATAGGTAGACATACCATTTTGACACCACTTGCAAGCTGCATACTGACTCCCCAAGCCACACACCAAGCGAGTTCCAAATGAACAAGTTTCTCACATTCATAGGCAGGTTTTTGAAAACATTTTACGCGACCTCAATGAACAGTAGGAACTTACTTTTAATGGCGCCAGGGCCGGACCAACCGTATGTGCAAGATGTGCAAATGCACAGGGTGCCAAGTTGGGGGGGCGCATTGCTAGGAAAGAACAATGAATTTAATCTTGCGCGAACAAATACTGCCATTTGCATTTTAAACAAAAATCTTGTTCAAATAAGCCCAAAATAACAACATCCATCACACCTGTGCTGAATTATTTCTTGCACGTTAACTCACATCACTTGCAATGTTGCAACTTCAAGGAGAATCTTACTCAAAATATCCCAAAATAAAATATCCCACTAGACCTATGAAAGGTCACTTCTTACCTATATAATCTCAAAATATTCCACCCTGTTGATGTAGGTATATTTCTTTCACATCCCCTTTCATTTTACAAAAGAATCTAGTTCAAAAATCTCAAAACCAAAAATACCTCAATAAAAAAAAACCCATTGAAAGTCTACCTCCTGGGCACGGTTGGCACTTTGGTAATTTTTTACCAAATTTGGTAATTTTTTTTTTGCTTTTTGAGTTTTGGTAATTTGGTAATTTTTTTCTGGTTTTGGTAACTTTTTGAGCACCAAAAATACGAACAAGATATCAATTCATTTAAATGCTGCCTTACTGTTTCTGAGTGAAAGCACCACCCATGTAAACCTATTTTGTTCAAAAAATTACTGAATGCACTCATTTTCTTCTTTTGACAGATGGTGAACTTCGAAATATTTTCTGTTTATAACTACATTCAGATATGGATAGGTTAGTTAATCATATTATTTATTTGCAGACATAAAACTCTAGTTTGTTTAAGGTTTGTTATAAGAAAAAAGGCTCGGAAATGGTAGATGATTCCATGCGTTGTTGACGTTGTTTAATTGCTTAGACTGACAATGTTCCTACTACGTTCCTTACTGAGTCTCATGTTTTTATAAATAATTTTGTTTTAACCAAGCACTTTTAAAGATCAAATAAAATAGTTTGAGTTTAGAAAATCATGGTTTTGGTAAGCAAAAGTATTGGTAGCTAATTTCTTATGCAAGTGGCAACCGTGCTCCTGGGTGATGTGGAAAAGACTTATGCATGTGTGCAATTATGAAAAAAGGGCGCTTTCTGTAAATCTTGCACAGGGCTCTAGTTTGGCTGGAGCCGGCACTGAATGGCGCCGTAAACCAATGTAAATCAAACATGATATCTTTTACCTCATTGAACGAAAATAAGCCTGCCAGTTAATATTGATTTTCAGGCACTTTTCCTTGCTCTTCTCTCATAGTATCATCGCGTATCATTGCTCAGGTTCACGTAGGTACGTATTAACTTCAGCAGAAGTTGGCCCTCCTCCAAAATTTCAACACCCTCCCGAAGGTGCTCCGTTTCGCACTGTCTGGTTTTACATAAAATGTACTTCTTCCCATTTTCTTCTACCGCACACAGATCCCCATGTAACCTTAGATATAGGTACTCGTTTATCGACTGCTGTGAAAAGAATGAACACGATTTGAATTGCTGGGTTTTTGTGCTGCGATGTTTTTCCTTAATCTTTTGATTTTGCTTTTAATTTTTTGTCTGACCTATTGATGATTGTGATTCATGGATGTGGAGTGGATTGGATGTCTCATTTATCTCTTACGTACTTTTAAACAATAAAATGGAGTTGATGGATGAATGTGAAGGTTGGCGATACAAATCAGGAGGTTAGCCAGGGATTTAACTACTTTGATTTTATCCTGTTTACATTTTCGTTTTAGCTGTGGCTGAAGTCACACCATGTCAGCGAAATTCTTTGCTTAAATTTATTGGAACAATACTTTTCCAATGTAATAGAGTTGGTTAAAACAAATCAGACTCTTTAGCTCCCTGAATTAATTATCTGAGCAGTTTTATTTAAATTCGTGCAAGGATTATTTTAACCGGTAATCATAACCATTTCATGGCTGATTAGGAGTACAAATTTTGGTACAGAAGAAAAATCATAGAGATTGTAAAGGGTGATTTTTTAAGAGGTTTAGAACTTTTTTTAAAAAAAAAACACAAAAAATTCGAAAAAATGAATGAAATATTTATTTGAATCGATAGTTTGAACCTTGCAATTTAATGTTTAAAGATAATTTCATGCAAATGTTGACCGCGGCTGCGTCTCAGGTAGCCCATCCGCTGAGTCCAATTTTGGCATACTCTTTCACACATATCGGCCGGTATCTCACGAATGAATGCATGGATGTTGGCTTCCAGTGCGTCAATCGAAGCGGGCTTGTCCCTATACACATTAGCCTTGGCATACCCCCACAAAAAATAATCTAATGGTGTCAAATCGCACGATCTAGGCGGCCAATTGACCGGCCCGAAACGTGAAATTAACTGTTCACCAAACTCGCCTCGCAATTGCGCCATTGTTTCGCGTGCTGTGTGGCATGTGGCACCGTCTTGTTGAAACCACATATCATGCAAGTCAAGAACTTCCATTTCGGGCAAAAAAAAGTTTGTTATCATCGCTCGGTAGCGTTCACCATTGACAGTAACGCTGCGATTCGCATCATCTTTGAAGAAATATGGCCCAATAATGCCGCCGGCCCATAAACCGCACCAAACAGTGGCTTTTTCGGGATGCATTGGTAGCTGTTGCAATGCTTCTGGCTGATCTTCACTCCAAATGCGGCAATTTTGCTTATTTACGTACCCATTCAACCAAAAATGAGCCTCATCGCTGAACACAATTTTTCGATAAAAAAGCGGATCATCGGCCAGCTTTCCAAGAGCCCATTCACCAAAAATTCGGCGTTGTGGTAGGTCGGCTGGCTTTAGTTCTTGCACCAGCTGTATCTTAAAAGGCTTTACGCCCAAATCCTTCCGCAAAATTTTCCACGTAGTGCTGTAACAAAGGCCTAACTGCTGGGAACGGCGCCGAATCGACATTTCGCGGTCTTCTGTCACACTAGCTGATACGGCCGCAATATTTTCTTCACTACGCACAGTACGTAAACGTGTTGGTGGTTTAATGTCCAACAAAGTAAATTTGGTGCGAAATTTGGTCACAATCTTCCGAATAGACTGCTCAGAAGGTCGAGAATGCCGATCATAAAATGGAAGCAGCGCGCGATGAACATTTCGAACCGAGCACGAATTTTGATAGTAAAATTCAATAATTTGCAAGCGTTGTTCATTTGTAAGACGATCCATGGTTAAATTGCAAACCAAACTGAAGCTGTTTGACAGTGACACAAGGTACTAAACACACGTCAGCTGTCAAAACCAGTGTTGCCAAAACCAAACCAGCTAAAAAATCACCCTTTACAAAAGTGTACGTGGACAAAGTGTGGACATGTGTTACAGACTGAGGATAAAAAAAATACTTATCACATGGTTTATGTATCTACCTATTCCGGGATTCTTTCAGAACTGGTTTTTACAAAACTTGGACCAAATGAATGACTAATAGGTAAATTCCCGTATGTATTGTTTCGACACAACCTTTTTTTCCTAGAATGCGGTGAACTTTCGACCGCATGGTATAAGCAATCCCTACAAATTCTACCAAATGCATTTTAGTTCTAACTTCACGAAGCTTTTGACTACCACAAAAGTGACTATCACATTACGGGATTCTACCCCTGATCTGACAGGTAATACGCACACATAAAATGAAGTTAAGTGGATCCCAAATTACGAACAAAAGTAAACTAACAAACTAACCAAGGCCGTCAGCTCCAGCCAGTGTTGCCTAAAGTACTTCCATAGGAGTATTGTACTACTTTCAACACCTCCGTGCAAATTTAGTAATAAGTGTACATTTGCTTAAACTATTTATGAAAAATTGCAGAATAGTTGTTTAAGAATATGAAATATTTTGACCAAACCTTTATCAGTTATTTAAGTAAAATGTACACATGAAATCGATCTTAATGATATCGAAAAGAGGTAAATACATAGCCATGTTTGTTCTCATATGTTTCTTATATGTATGTAAAAAATCTCCTGCAGATAGTTTTATTGACCAAACAAATCAAATTAAAATGCGGTAGGTATTCCCGAACTCTATCACATTTCTCCACGGTTGGGAGCATTTTTATCTTAACTTTTCCATGTTTTTGCATGTCAGACGGATTCTTGACACAACACCGATGTGAAAACAAAATGGCCGAATTTGAAAAAAAAATTGAATAAAATTTGCGAGCTGTGAAAGAACCGACGATGTTGAAATTTCTGATGCTGATGAAGATGATACACCTACCACATCTTCAAAAAAAAGCAAAAAATCGCACGCAAATGTTCCGTCAAGGATTATTGAATGACTTTGTGTTTCTTAAAGAAATCGACAAAAGCCATTCTGTTCGCTATCTTCCGTAAGATAGATTTTTTTATAATTGAAGAGATATTTACATTTTTTTCAAAATACTCCCCATTTTTGGCAACAATACTACCTTATAATATTTCTCTCCGGCAACACTGGCTCCAGAGTTCCTACCCAATTATCCCGCAAATTTTAAAAATAAAATTCTCTCTTAGTTTTCCTATTTGTGCTGTGAATTCAGCGGTTCCGCACAGCAAAACCACACGACTACCGAAACAAACAGCGTGATATCGTGTGTAGGTACCTGAAATGCTTTCAATGGATGGAGCATATTCGGAGAAGTATTGCCAAAATACGGTTTTCAGCTTTTTTATGATTATAATTTAATGGCAAGTTGAATAAAGCAATGTTACATTTTAAAATGATTTCATTGGAATACAGCTTTTTTTATCACGTAAGCTGTTCGTAGTTTTTCCTTCATATAGTGCAAAAAATCAAAAAAATGGAAAATCAAAAAAATAATACTCTATCCCGTAGCTTTCTATTAGTGAAGGAATTTTTTAAATCGGTTTAGTAGTTCCGGAAATTACCTCTAACAAACAAACTCTTTATATAGTAGTGTAATATAATTATTAATTTAAAATTATCTGTTAGTATATGAAATAACAGGGGTGCCAATAACTTGCTCATATGGGACCACAGTTGATGGCACTTTCAATAACTGCATTTTTAGCTGTGCCAACAAATAAGTGTACGATGGTTATTTGTTTGGGACTTTTGAAAATTGCTAAATAGAAAAAACCTTACGATGAGGTCGGCTACCACTATCTGTTTGGCAATTTTTCTTTAACTAAAATTACAAAATTGCAATAAATTCGTTCCTTAAAAGTTATAAATTTATTTGTTAAATACATTGCACTAATTTTTATTATTTTTTTTTTTTAATTGTTGGATTTTTATATATTTTTTTTTATATTTTATTTAAATATTAACTTATCAAACCGTCGCATTTTTGTTTAATCAAGAAACATTAAATGCATTTTAATATACTGGTGGCTATTATTTAATCATTATTTTTGGGTGCCAACAACTGTATTATCTTGAGAGACATTTTGTATAATCCATTTAATTCAAAATTGAAACCACTCAACTCGAAAAAGTTAATTTTAAGAAAAAAGAAAATTTCCTAAGCAATATATAAATGTATAAAATAATAAAATCGCGTTTAAAACAATCTTATGGGTGGCAACTACTGTATCCTTTACGCAGCACCAACGGATACCTATAGTCCAAAAGAGGAGAAACTTTGCTATTTACCAATACATCTTAAGGTCTGTCAGGCAATATTTTTGTTTTAGTTTGTACAGTTTAGCTGTAAGTAACGAGTTATTTCGAATTTACCAAAACAAATTTCAAGTGAAATCTTAAAACTCTAATTGAAGATGGACAGGGACAGATCAGTTTGTTCATTTTCACAGACTAGCTATGCAGTTGCGATGATGTTCAGAGGTATAGTCAACCAATAGCTACCAACTTATAGTTTTGAATCAAAAGCACCACAAGCCTTTCATAAAAAGTCTGCGAAAGCGCAACCACTTCAAGAGCACAACACTAACAACGACAGCAATTCCCAAATTGCTTGCACACTGAATTGCAACTGAAAAGTTTCTCCTCTCATTTTATACTCCGCTGGCAGCAGCATTTGAATGCAATATCTATATCATGGCACACTTTCACCTGAATGCTGCAAGAGGATCGTTAGAGTTAATCAAGGAAACTATTTTCCAAATCAAAAGTTTCTTCAATTTGTTTTTTTTTTATTTGTGCATTCTTTTGCACTGGTAAAACCGTTCAATTCAGATGTCCAGCTGCCGTCGCTGGTACAACTGCATCCCGTGACGTTTTGTTTATTCTGGTGCAAAGGAGAAGGACAAAGTAACGCGAGCAGAAAAACCGATTTAATGAAATTGATACTTTATCAATATTCATTCGTTTTATTTTCCAGGATTCTGCTATCGTGACGATGAGGACACTAGGGGTTGGAATATTTCCTTCCGCTTACCGAATTCCATAAATCCAATGCCCCGGGAGGTCTTTTGTGTCCAAAATAGAAAACTCGTATCACTGCAGCTGCTACTTTTGAAGCAAGCAGCGTGAAAAGGTGCGAGGACTATCTATATAAAACAACATTTCGATCTGTGGAGATAGTGTGACTTCCTTTGTCCCACGGCCTGCTTCCAACGGTATATCCTTTGGCACAGTGAAAAGGTAATCAAAATATGCCACAATACGGATTAAGTTTTTTCGTTTTCGCTGCTGCTTTCTTATCTAAGGATTAGGTGTTTGCAGTCTACGGAACCAATAATTTCTAGAATTGGAATGGGGAATAAGCGGAAACACTAAGCAATGGGGATTATTTTCTTTTTTAACCGGACTTCGAAAACTTTTATAGCGAAAGCTATATTTACATTTATGAAATCTTTTCCCAAAGGAAGTGAGCTTAAATAGATATCGAATTGGGCGGCCGGCTAGCAAAAGGCGAGTATTATGTGGCTTCTGGAACAGTGTGGGCTGTCTGTATCTTTTGTTCTTTTGGTTCGAGGTTTTCTATTTTCAGAATTGTGAAACTTAACACTAAGATGTTAAGTTCGACAATAATATATAATATATATATATATATAGAAGCTATAATTCTAAGTTTGCAGAGACCAAAAGGAATCAGGGGCCAGATTCTGTAAGGCGAAACGATCAAACGTTTTCGTGCGCACGAATAATTTCCACTATGTTGCACAAGCAAATTTCTTCGTGCACACGAAAACGTTTGAACGTTTCGCCTTACAGAATGCCGGTCCAGGTTATTGACAAGGCAATATTTTATATGAAATGTTGAGGGAACTATACCTTTAAAAACAAGTGTAGAGGGTTATTTATTATACCCATTATAGAGTTGACTGGCCATAGCTCGGCTTCTCTGAGGCCTCTCAATATTCGTTATTTGGCGAAGGACCGGGCTAACTAGACTGGCAAAAAACCAATAAAATAGTAAAACAACAGTAGAAAATATTTCGTGATCGGACGACGCAATGACCGAGGACTCATATAAGTGCAACGTACGACCAACTGCGACAACAAGAACAAATAATTTAAAAAACCAAAAAACCCGACTGACTGTAAAAAAAAGAATTAAAAATATATGTCTTGTTCATATTTTTAAGTACCTATACCTAATTGACAATCGGAGACTATATAAAGGGTTTTCCAATAAGAGGTGTTATTTAGGTATTCAAAAAAAAAGTCATTTTTTGAGATAAATGATCGGATGTTTATTTCATAATAAAGAGGAAGGTATGCCGTTAAAAATGAAAAACAACATCAGCCAAATGGCCACCACGAACATGCATACAGGAAAATATCCTTTTCATGAAATTTTCCATAATAAAATCGCAAAGTGGCTGCCCTATGTCCTCGATAGCCTCACGAATTTTATTTTTGAGGTCTTGAATCGACGCTGGGCTGTTGGCGTAGACCTTATCTTTCACGTGGCGTCCAAGGAAGAAGTGGCAAGGTGTTAAATCACAAGATCTCGGTGGCCAATTGTGATCACATCTTCGAGAGATAACACGGTCCGGAAACTTTTCCCGTAAAAGATCAATCGTTTCGTTGCTTGTGTGGGACGTAGCGCCGTCTTATTGAAAGTAAACGTTGTCCAGATCAATACCATCCAACTCCGACCATAAAAAATCATTAATCATCTCTCGATAGCGCAATCCATTCACCATAACTGTTGAACCAACCTCATTTTCGAAAAAGTAAGGTCCAATGACCCCGCCGGACCATAAACCGCACCAAACAGTCAGACGTTGAGGATGGAGAGGCTTCTCAACAATAACTCTTGGGTTTTCCGAGCCCCATATGCGACAATTTTGCTTGTTGACGTAGCCACCGAGGTGGAAATGGGCCTCATCGTCATCAGTCAAGATGATTTTTCGATGGAATGGAATTCAAGATTTTCACCATTTTTGTAGTGAATTTTAATAATTTCAGTGCATTGTTGAAGCGTGTATCGTTCCATTTTTAGTAATGGCGTAGTTTCTACTTGTCAAATGTCAAAGAATAAAAGCTTCAAAAGTGACAGCTACCGAAATAGCGGGTCATTCACAATAACACCTCTCATTGGAAAACCCTTTACCTACACACTCTAACAATTATATGTATATGAGTATTGAGCCAAATAGGTAGTTATAGGAACTTAAATGCGTCTTGTTCATATATTTTTTATTTCTTTTTTTTTTACAGTCAGTCGGGTTTTTTGGTTTTTTTAAATTAACCTTTTTTATTTTTATCTTTTATGC
Source organism: Cheilosia variabilis (assembly GCA_951230905.1). Classification (NCBI taxonomy): domain Eukaryota; kingdom Metazoa; phylum Arthropoda; class Insecta; order Diptera; family Syrphidae; genus Cheilosia; species Cheilosia variabilis. The sequence goes on from OX579676.1 coordinate 35,924,624, forward strand.
ATATGACACTCCGGGGAAGAATACGAATATTATGACACCTCACCCTTCAAAATCGGTCAAGCCGTTTAGGCTACAGGGCGTCCCGTAGGAACGTACATATAGGATACGAGCGAAACATACAAGGTTGGCTGTAATTAAAAAAAAAAAAATTAAAAACTTTGATTCTTCTTGTGGATTATTTTTATTTGGTCTTTTAATTTTTTTTACATCAAGTCGAGAATATGATGTCATGTAAATGGCCGCCGCCACAGTTGATTGTCATTTGAGCCCTTTTTATGGCATTTTCCATCACTTTGGCCAAAACTTCCGGCGATAGGTCCTCACATTCTTGACGGATATTGTCTTTAAGAGCTGCAAGAGTCTGAGGCTTGTTGACATAAACCCGCGACTTCAAAAAGCCCCACAAAAAGAAGTCTGGAGCGGTCAAATCAGGCGATCTTGCTGGCCAGTGCAAATCGCCAAAACGGGAGATTAGGCGCCCGGGAAATGCATCCTTCAGCATATCGGTTGTGGCACGTGCAGTGTGTGCCGTTGCACCGTCCTGTTGGAACCACATGTTTTCCAATCCCAATTCATCAAGTTGCGGCAAAAAGAACTCGTTGATCATTGCTCTGTAGCGCTTACCATTCACAGTAACCGTTTGGCCCGCGACGTCTTCGAAGAAAAAAGGTCCGATGGCTACAGCAGCAATTTTTTCTGCAGAACGGCTACTCCGGGGTCTGCCACGCCTGGCAGCATCTCGTGTTGTGCCAGTCTCTTCGAGGCGAGCGGCTAAACGTCGCAGTGTTTCACCAGTAGGCGTTGGACGGCTAGGAAATCTGCGACGAAATTCACGTTGTGCCAAAGTCACCGACCGATTATTGCTCAAATAAATAGTCACCAATATTCCGCGTTCTGGATCAGTGTAGCGTAACATTGTTTATTAACGTAAATTTCGCATGTGTTTACTACACAAATGTCAAAACAGAACTGACATTAGGGGCCAATCGCAAAATTTATAGCATTTTCTGAAAGGAGGTTTACTTTTGCGCCACCTTGTATAACCCTCCCTGTGTCGGGCAAAAAGTCGTAGTGCACAGATTCCTATCGTCCGTTGGATATATTGCACGCTTGCTTTTGCATTGTGACACAAAAATAACACATAATTGGCGATAGATCAAGTCTACTGTCCGTTGAATCCGTTGGCAACTCTTATAAATTGAGATAAAGCATTTTCTTTTGGAGAATAGTGGACAGAAACTCGATCGAAACTTTAAAACGCTGCGCTAATGGTAACTGGAAAATTAGTCAGCAAAAATATTTTTTACCAGCAAAAATTCGGCGGATTTCGTTACTCTGTATCTCGTTCCGAAAGTAAAATTTTTCCAAATCGAACCTTTTCTACTCTGTATTTCGAAAGTGGAATGAATGAATGCACTTATGTCGCATTTAGAATTCCGAAATTATTACAGAGTGGAAAGCTATTTCGAATGGGACGAAATAGAGAGTAGGGCCCCTGTTCCTGCTGTTGAATCCTTCGACGTCACGGACATGACGGGTTCTCAGTATGGATTGTACCCTTATGAAATGATTGCGCGGACATTTCCAACAAAATCCGAGTTTCATAAATTTTGCAATACTTCAGAGCAGACTAGCGTCAAAGACCGACTAGATTGTGTAAAAATGTTAAAATGAATTTGTTATAAAGATATATTGGCTGTTTAGAAGTTATAATCCGGTGAAGACATTTAATAGTGCAAAAATTCAGATACTGTTCTAATTAACAACCAAGAATATTTTTGGTGTAAGCTGAAACATGGTCATACCGTTTAAGGCCATAGACATAGCGAGTTATATTGTTGAACGCAACATTAAGTTTTCTCTTAATATTAGCTTTGACGGAGCAGCAGATTTCACAGGCATAGGCTATGATGGGTATGAGAAGAGATTTTGCTAACATAAGTCTAGTTGTAAGTGGTGTGAAGCTTTGGGATACCGATAAGTTTCTTAAAGAACCATACATTTTACCAATTATCGTAGTTACATGATCATCCCTACTTAGCCTAGAATTAAACCAGATACCGAGATTCTCAGCCTTGCCAACATACTCGATAGGATTATTTCCTAGGCATATAGCCGAAGAACGACTTACATCAAATTCCATTCTGCCGAGGATTAAGTTTTAAAAAAAATTCTTGAGACCAGCTTAAAATCTCTTGAAGATCGATATTCAACTTAAGTATAGCTTCATTAGTTTGGCAGGCTTACAGCTGAGGTACAGTGGAACATCATCTGCGTACAAATGTGCTCATGAATATTTAATTACTTTTGGAATATCGTTAAGGAAGAGCATGAAAAGAAGAGGACTGAGAACTGAACCTTGCGGAACACCTGCCAATATCTCAATAAAATCAGAAGAAATATTATTGTAGAACACAGCTTGTTTTCTTTCTTTGAGATAAGAGAGAATGAATTTTGCAGCCGAATCTGAAAAACAGCTTGAGCTTATTATATAAAATGATATGGTTCACAGAGTCGAAGGCCTTGGAAAAATCGAATAGCGTAAGGAATGTAACTAGGTTGTCGTTTAAAGCTATACGTATGTTATCAGTGACTTTGAGTAATGCGGTTGTGCAACTGTGCATTTTCCTGAAACCAGATTGATTGGCGCAGAGAACATTATTCCGCTGGACAAAAACTGATATCTATCTATATCCATCACCTTGGACAAATAAGGAATAATAGCTACAGGTCTGTACTCAGCCATAGAGTTAGCTGATGCTTTCTCTTTCAATATCGGTATACTTCTTGCTAATATCCATAAGCTCGGGAATGTGGAAGTCAAAATGATGTTATTGAAAATATGAGTCATAACCGGAAGAATTAAAGGTAGTATATTTTAAAAAAATGAAGGATGAAATGCTCGACTCTGTGAAATTCAAAGGAGCTGTTCGGGGCTGGTCTGACAAAGATGGCGATGCTTGGAGTTGGACATCTGCAAATAGCCTATTAAGTTGGTTGGGATCAAGGTCATCATCATCCTGGACTGTCTTTCGACCGACTCCCAGTCCACGCAAATTTTTCCAAAGAGTTTTAGACGGAAGATTTTCATCAAATTGTTTCTTATAATATCTCCCTTTAGCCTGTTTTACTTTGGATGTAACCAGGTTTCGTAATTGATGAAAGGCATCAAATAACTCAGGGAGCCTATAGTGATGCTCAGTATGGTTCCCAAACTACTCATCGATAGGTGTTGCTCAACGTGATACCTCACTCAACGCTGACAAACATCAAGATGAAAACACAATTTAGTAAGTCTGACAGCTCTCTCACTAGATGTATCTCGGTTTTGATTGGGGGAAATCGGTCATGAGAGCAGCTCTTTCAGTTGATGTTTATGGAGAGGTAGCCGACGAATATAGTCAAGAAATTCGTGACTGAGTACTAAGTTGACACTTCGCATATGTGGCTGAAGCAGAAAAAGTGACATTCCCGACCAATCTAGTTTTTGCGTTCAGGTTACATCTCATCCAGACCAATCTAGTCGACTTAAAAAACTCTCCCTACTAGTCTTGTCAGAACACATCGAAATTCAATTAAAACACATCACTTTCAGAGCTACAGAGAAATTGCTATAATAACCTGTAACAAAACCGTTTATTGCTCCAGGACGCACAAGAACAGCAATAACATTTCCAAGCAGATAGTAAATTGATCTTTTCATGGTACCCGTGCCCAGGCATTTTGTTGCAAAATTTAAACGAGCTCACTTTGGTCCCTACGGGCCAACCTCACAACCTCAGTGAACACTCTCCACAAGGCGCGCCCGATGAGAGATGCGGCTTAGTCCACCTTCCGGGATATTTATCTCCGCAAATATTACACCCATTCACATCTACCGCTTAGAGCAAAAGCATGCCAGGTATAAGTAAACCACGATAAAGGACAAAAAGGAACAAAAAAAAAAAAAGCACATAATCCATGTCGCCTCGAAGGAAATTCAAAGCGTAATATTTTATTATGGAAATCGCAGGGGTTAAAGTATTACACACAGCGGCTTTACCCCATACCCTGCAGTTGTTGTATTCTCGCCTACAGCGCAGCCCTTGAATATGCCACGGCATGCTTACACACCATGTACATAACATTAAGTTGCTGCCACCGAGAATCATTGCCAAAGATGATCGTGAAAGTGTTTTCTGCTTCCGTAATTTACCCAAGAAGAGGAAGAAGCTGCGAATCCTATACGGCGATTCCCTTATATTTTTCACGCAAAATTTATTCACGTAAAAAGGATTTTTATTGGCAATCGTTGAAATCTTTTTCGTAGAAGTGCCCTTGGATCTAAGTAAACTTTGCACAATTGCAAAGAGCTGAATGTTAAGTGTAGATACAACTGGAGCTATATAGATAGCGATAGGTGCTTCAACTCCGCATGCATGTTTCAAGTTGCTAGCGCTGAGTTTCTTTTATTTTCAAGTGGCGTTGCGATTGCCGATGTTATCCTTCAAATGGCATTATAAGTTACATGGGTTTATGGCGACGACTATGACGGTCATGTTGCCATTGCCACAGCCATGGCAAAAGGGATCGTTATTAAATGGTGAAAATATTAAAAATATTTCCATTCGAATTATTATAATAAATTTGGTGGGAATCTCTCTGTGAATTTGGATTTCGAATTGTAATCCACAAAATGTGGCAGTTTGTACTATGTGCATGGAATTGGCAAGGCATGAGTGCTATTGGGGTTCTTTCAATATCGATGGTAACCTGATGAATATGAATGTATGGGTTGTATTTTTGTCGCTATATTTTAAATTGGTTATGGTAGAGTAAGTTTTCCGATGTAAACATCAGATAAAGTATAAACGTGTAAGCCATCTGGTTAACCCTTACCCATGGGGATCTACGAACCGACATAAACGTGATATTCTATAACGACAATAGATCAGAATTCAGAGTGCGCCATCTAGTAGATACATATGGGTATCAGGAAAAAGATGTTTGATCTGACCCAAGTAAATTTCAATTCCAGTTTGTTAGTTTTAAAGGCGCAGTGGCTTGGTTTGTGTTCTGGACTACTAAGTTATTGACCAAGATTCAATCCCCGTAAAAACACAAATTACGAATTTTCCAATGCGCCACCTTTCGCGCACGTCTGACAAACATCAAAGTAAAGGGTTTTTCAACAGGGACGCGACAGGGACAGCAAACGACGCCGAATTTCTTTCCGCTCTTTTGACATTTCTCTTCAGTAAGGTTTGACATTTCATGATGGAAAGATATACGAGCCAACAACGAGTGGAAATTATTAAAATTTACTACCGAAATTCGGAGTCAGTGGCCTCAGCGTTAAGAGCGCTACGTCCAATTTATGGTCGTCATAATCGTCCTAGCAGATCAACAATTGAGCGTCTAGTGGGAAAAATTTGAATCAACAGGCACAGTACAAAATGTTCCCGTGCCAGTGAGACAAAGAAGTGCCCGTAGTGTCGAGAATATTGCTGCCGCTGAGGCTTCAGTTGAAGAAAGCCCAAATGTGTCTCTCACACGTCGTTCTCAAGCGTTGGGCATCTCTGTGACGTCGTTGTGGCGAATTTTGCGAAAAGATCTTGGCCGACAGCCTTACAAGATTAAATTGACGCAAGAACTGAAGCCGCTTGACCACCAGAAGCGTCGTATGTTCGTGAATTGGGCTGAGCAACAACTTGAAAATGATTCGGATTTTCATCGAAAAATCATCTTCAGCGATGAGGCTCATTTCTGGCTGAATGGCTTCATCAATAAACAAAATATGCGGTATTGGTCAGACACCAATCCACACGTACTCCATGAGTCATCATTGCATCCCGAAAAAAATTACGGTTTGGTGTGGTTTATGGGCCGGCGGCGTCATTGGGCCGTACTTCTTCCGTGATGATCAAGACCGGCACGTTACTATGAATGGCAATCGCTACCGTTCAATGATAACCGAATATTTTTGGCCCCAATTGGATGATATGGACATGGAGGACATGAGGTTCCAACAGGACGGCGCCACAAGCCACACAGCGAATGTCACAATCAATTTATTGGAAACCAAGTTTGAAGAACATGTTATCTCACGAAATGGTCCAGTCGCTTGGCCGCCTCGGTCGTGCGATTTGACGCCGTTAGACTATTTCCTGTGGGGCTACGTCAAGTCTATGGTCTATGCCAACAAGCCAGCGACGATTGATGAACTTCGTACGAATATCGAACGTGAAATTGCAGCAGTATCGGCCGATTTATGCTTGAAAACCGTCGAAAATTGGGTTTAACGTCTGGACTTCTGCAAGCGTGCCCGCGGTAGCCATGCAAAATCGAGTTCCATACATAATGGCATCGAACGTACTTTCACAGGAATAAAGAATTTCATTGATATCCAAAAGAGTTTTTGTTTTATTAAAAAAACTTTTGTAGCGCTCTTATTGAAAAACCCTTTATAACTGTCATGAAAGAGTCCTCAATTAGCCGCTTGGACTCGACATAAAATTGTAGATCCCATCCATTCCACCCAAAAATAAAAAAAAACACATAGTTTCATAATTTTATCAATCTAAATTATCTAAAAAATAAAAGAGAGTGACGTTAGTTACTACGCTTATAACTTAAGAACGCCTTTACCGATTTCGATGATTCGCACTTGAATCGGTGATTGTTAAAACCACACAAGTAACAGATTTTTTTAATCAGTTTTACTACGTTTTAACACAACTTATGTGTAGATACTGCGTTCTGAAGCAACATAATTCGATGCCTAAAACACACAGAAATGCGATCGCAAAATCGGCATTTTGTACTAAGACAACCGTCAGGTCTACCAGTTTTCGTTTCTCCCGTAACAAATACAAAATGTCATTTATGTTGTTGTAGCAATCACCGATTCACTTGATCTCAGGCCAAACAAGAAGAATACCCAAAAAATTCCCAAAAAATCCCCGAAATAAAAAAATTATGAACAAAATTCATTTTCCCATACATTATGTATGGAGTGATTTTACGACGCCATCTTCATGATAGATGACGTTTATGATTACGTTACGTTGTGCAATTAATTTTTAGGTGGGTAACTTTTAAGATCAATTCGAATTCGCGTTCATTTCATTCTGATTGATCATTTTGGTGTGGAATTCTATTTTCAAACGGTAAGTTGCCAACGAAGATGTTAATTTTGTGAGGTTATGACAATTGTGCACAATGTACTTATCGATAATTCCTTAATTGCTTTTGTGACATTCATTTCTCAGTGTTATTCACAATGCCGCGAGCCAGAGGATCTAATCTTTCGCATCGAACCCGTAATGCAAGTAGAGTTCGGAATATCGCCAATCATTGAGTTGACGATTTTACAATTTTTACACTCAAGGCGAAGATGTTAAGTTTGTTCTTTTACTTTCGTAGTAAGAATGGAAAAGACTGTCGAAATGGCTGTGTTGGGATAAATTGTCTTTCAGAAAGGGACACTTGCGAATAAATTTGGACACATTGGATCCAACCGATGGTCTATGTGAAGCTGTGGCAACCGCACCCATTTATCTACCGACGAAAAAGTTAGAGAACGCTTTTGTAGTAATCTACGAAAAATTAAAGACACATAATTCAAAAATTCAAAAAAGTGGTACGAAAAGTCGTTAAAATGTCTGATAAACTCGAAGATTTGGCGTATTTTAATATTATTGATTCATCTAGCGATGAAAGTTATTTGGAGTTAATATATATATTTTTGATAAGTCCCAGTATGTGGAAGAATTTCTACTGATTGAGCTCCAAGCATTCGATAAAAGGAAAAAGCAACACTCCATTAAAAATTACGTAGAGGAGATTGGAAATGAAAACATATTCACGAGTTTGCCAAATGGGACAACAAATTTCAAATGATGGCTTAAATGTCAGGTACCACATTTTCCAAATCTTACACCAAGAAATTTGGTGATTAAACATTTCTAAGATTCTCAGTGAAGGGTTCAACATCGACATTGTTATATGTACTTCAGTTTAACTTTTGAATAAAGAACTTGAATTGACCGAATTAAATGAAGCAGCATGTGCATACTCGGAATTATTATATTCATAGCAATAACAATTTTGTGCGGAACGAAATTCGCCGGGTCAGCTAGTTTTAAAATAAAACAAAAAGTGTCTCATCATCTCGCTAATTGAATGAAATATTTTTATACGTACCCCGGCCCAGAAAGCGTCCCTTGAGCCCCTTAGATGGATCACGTACAAAGATTGAGCTTGCTAGATTGAACCAGCGCAGCGATATACCGCCAAAAGTCAAGACGGAAGATATATTACGTGTGCAGCGTTCTATAGAAGAAAAAGATGGTGCTACAGATTTAAGTCCCTAAAAGGCCAAGGAACACATGGATTCAAAATTTAAATTTACCAAATAAGGTGCTGCTCGCTTTACTAACTTTGACTTGTGATCATATCCGGGTCATTGTCTTTTTCCTACTATTTCTCTCCAGGTGCCGATGCCAACACCGTCAAACCCATTTATTCGTCGCAAGACGTTTGCCTTCTTTCAAATTTTAGGACTCAACATCAATATATCTTCACCTCAGTATTGGAGTGATCTAAACGACAGAAACCTAGTTTCGAGAAAACGACGTTTAAAGTTTGAATACGAATAAAACAAAAACCTCCAGTAAAACAACCATTAAACAAATGGTTCTATGTGGCACGATTTTTTTTTTTTTTCAAATAACCCGTATTTGTGTGGTATGAGGAACTTTTTGACCAACCTATGCTATGTGCCATTTAAATATGGAAAGAAATTGTGATTTTTGAATGCGTATGTAGCATATTTTCATACAAAAGTTAAAATTAAAGGATTTTTTTTAACTACTGTTATTTCATCTTTCTTGTCGTTTTTTTGTTAAGCTTATTATTTTATGTAAAAAACAAGGTAACACGGAAAGAATTGAAAATCACCAATTGCAAAATTTTGAGTTGCAATTTACGATTTATATATTTGTAGCAAATCACAACGAAGTTTTCATGGATTGATACAGAAATTGGTAATTTGACATTGAAAACGGTGGAGAATACCAAATTCTGTTTGTTGTAATTTACGATTAGAAGTATCAATTCGAGCTTCTTTTATTTGTAGTGATTTGCGAGATTGTTTGGCGCAATTTACCACTCTAATAGGTCAATTTCTCAAACACCACTTTACAATCTCAAATTGCGAAAAATATTTGGTGATTTACCAAAACTGAATGATGAATCAATAAAATCTTGTAATAATTTAACACATGAAACTGAAAACGTATATTGACGTAGAGAAGTCGTAAATTGCAAAATATTTTTTGTAATTTCCATGGAATCGACTACCTGATGTGTGGATTTTTTTTTATGCACAGTTCATAGTCCATGTACCTATCGAAATCCTTTTAAGTCCTTTCTTTTTATGGATGAGTGTATGTATGTGGTATTGCTAGACAGCTGCAATCATGAAGCCAAATCGTCATTGTACACATTGCGTTGCGGTGCAGAGACAGGCAGTCGGTATTCAATCTTTGTTTAAAGCAGTCGGGTTAAAGTTGTTTAAATTTAAATATAACTAATTCGTATGGATAGTGAGTGTCCTACTAATTGTAAAGCATTCTGGAATACATTTTGTAAGTACCTATTGAGTTCCAAAAACCCTGAAGTACCTATGCATATAAATCTGTATTTTTTTCAGAAGTTACATCTTGGTATTAGAAAAGAAGTATCAATTGGAATGTATTCTAAAATATGTAATCGAAAAGAATTGTAAAGGTTCGTATTAATGTCAAGTTCATCTAAATATTTGGTTTGTATTTTAAATTTCATTATAGACCGAAAAACCACCCCAGACAAATCTCGTTGTCTCCGGACGATATGGCGCCGTATGATTTTCTTGGATATCAGGAGGAATACGAAAATGACCTAATTAATAAAACTATGAATTTTGATTTGTAAATCACAAGATATAAGTTGCAAATTGAGAATAAAGATTTCTAATTTCACGACAAAACATTTTCAATTTAATACGGCGATGCCTCAAATCACTACTCAAGAAACGTAAATTGCAAAATGTGAATTGCAAATTGATAAAAATAAGTTGCAATTTACGACTAAAAATTTGTAAATTGCAACTACTGAAGTAGTAAATCTACTCCTGTTAGTTCGCAAATCAACACTATTGAGTTGCAATTCAAGACTAAATGGTTGTAATTTGCTAAGGGAGGAAATCGAAATTTGCAACAGAAAAGTGGTAATTTACGAATTGTTTTTGCAATTTACAATCCATGAATATCAAATTGATAACTATTTGTGTCAAATTGCGATCGGTTATGGCAATATCTATTTCTCGTTTGATCGCATTATTGATAATGAAAAGTGTTGATTCACGACTTTTGAGGGTCAATATCTTCACTTCGTACAATTTCTAGAATTGCGAATAAAAAGTCGTGAATTACTAAATCCTTAGCTAAGCTCTAAAACTAGACAAACTTTTCGTGATTCTGCGCTTATTTTTCTTGATTTGATCTTAAAATTCTTTCCGTGAAGCTATCGTTTCAAAGAAAATTAATTCTGTAATATAACTACGTTTGTTTTTAACTGGGATCTAAAAATCCAATATTTAAGCTTTTTGAAAAAAAATTAAACAAAATATCTATTGTATCCAACTTTTAATTTATATCATATTTTCAAAAAATATATTATTAAATAATTATAATGCAAAAAGAAAATCAAACTTTTATTCTATGAATGAGTATAACTTCTTATACTTCGTATACAAATTAAAGTTTAATACGTTTTTTATTTGAAAAGCAGCCAAACACACAGAAATTTGGTCATGATTATGATGAATTGTGTTAGTACTCTACTGTACTTAACATAGGAGTCGGATATGGTTAAAGATGGTAAATAGACAATTTTTTCAGGTTTCATAGCGTAAAAAAGTGCTAAAATAAAGGCGTCAAAGGCATTCATTTTTTTTTTAAAAAAGTCAAGTTTTTTAAAATAATATTTTCTTTATTTACCTTTATTTCGCAATACCGAACTCCAACTGCTTTTATAGGGAGATTAAAGGGCAAACGACTTTTAACGTTTTTTACTCGAAACTTAAAAAAATGTATCACTCATTCTTATGTGTCTCATTCTAGACGCTTCAATTGTTTGTATGTGTCATTTAGATCATAGACAAACCATACTGAGACCCCGAACTCACAATCCTCTTGCCGCTGGCCCCCTCAGTTTTTTTTCCAGATTCGCCATTTTGTTTTCCTATCGGTGTTATGTCAAAAAAGAATCCGTGTGACATGCAAAAACATGCAAAAAATGCAAAAATGAATGCTGCCAACCTCGGCAACCGTGGGGAAATGTGAAAGAGTTCGTGAAAACCACATTTTTACTTTTTTACTGAATGCCATTGGTTAGTTATTATAATTTGTTAAAAGGCGAATAATTTGATTTGGTTGGTTAGTAAAATTATCTAAAATATATGTTTTATATACTAGAACATATTAGGACAAACATGGTTGTGTATTTACCTCTTGTCGATATCATTAAGATCGATTTATTGTGTGAATTTTTCTTTAATAACTGAAGAAAACTTGCTCAAAATATTTTTATTTTCATGCAACCATTCTGCATTGACAAGTTTTCATAAATAATTTAAGCAAATGTACACTTATTCCTAAAAAAAATACTATCCACACGTATATAATAATAATTTCAAATTTAACGGGCAACATTTTATGAACGCTGTCAGCAGCTTTGTCCACAGCGAAAGTGGCATTTATGCAAGTTGCGAGCGTGTTGGTGAGCCGGAATTTTTGAAGTTACATGACATTTGTCAATACGAATTTCCATGTAACAATACTAACGCACTTAGCGTTTGCCACCCCATGAAAATATAGCTTGTAGGCAAGTAACGGGAAATCGGCCGAAGTTGGTGGTCTCCGTATTGTCTCTGATTTAGATATTTACAACCAACAAAGAAGCGTCTAAGCCATTTGAGAAATAAATTGTATCTATGCATCACTTAAAATACTGAACTCTACAAAGCATTTATGAGTCCGACTCTATTGTATGCATCACTTATGCACTGAAATCATTTTTAATGCCTTAAAGTTTGACTTGAAGTTAGGTATGTAGCACTTTTGAGGATGAATTGTATGTATAGATCAATTAAGCACTGAATTTGTGTTTGAAAATGAAGCATAATTTCAGTTCAATTAATGTATGGATACGTCATTTAGAATATTTAAGAAATTTCATAAAAGTTCATACGAAAATGTGACCTTCACATACAAAGGCATATATGTTAGACCATTACTGACCATTAATTCCCATAAGTGCGTTTATATCTTTGGCAGTAATGGAGATAGGATAGATTTAATTACCACAATTTGATGGGACTTATATTTGTTTCATATCCGTATAGCCTGTCGTATGGCCTCTTCAACTGTTACGTGACCAGTGCCTATGTTCTGTAATTATCACATCGATATATCTATCACTAAAACGATATGAATTGAAACAAAATGCCATAATATCACATGACGCGTTCTGTAACTGTGTGAATCGAAAACTATATCACATGAAACATTTCGATATGAAACCCCTGGAAATTTGTGATATATTCAAGTTCCGTATCTATCAAGAGCGATAAAATATTCACTCAACTGTCGAATTTTATCACGAAACTCAAAGCTTGCGGTTATAAAGTATTAACACAAAAAATTCATTTCATAGCGCTTTTCCAATAGTGCGTTTATTTGTGATGCTTCCCACACGTATGCATCATGAGCAGGTCCACCAAACCTGCTTGCAAATCCTCCTAAAATCTTTAGATTATAATCACATATCTGAAATGTGGGTACGACCATAATTTTTATTGTTAAATTATCAGAAATGTCACATTACAATTACCAGTTGTATTTACATTCTTAGAATGGTAACTCTTACGGTTTAAAGTAGCAATTTTCTACGTCTTGCCTAGGTCTCTTAATCCAAAAAAAATGTAATGCAGCACAGACCCGAATCGGGATTGGAATAAATGTATTCCTTTGCCCTTTGCACAAATGTGGACTTAGCTCGTCAATAAGTATCCGAGCTGAACCACGGGAAAAACGATACAACTCCCGAAATCTTGCTTCCGGCATTTCAAAAGTGGTCGTGCTATCTCTTAATACATGAATTTGAATCTGTAACATGTTACGCCTATCTATTCTTCACCCAAAATTAGTGAAAAGCTAAACAATTTTAAAAACAACGTTACTGAAAATCAATGTGAAATAATTTTCAATTTTTATTGTTTTGTTTTGCAGTATTTTGACAGCTTTGGGAAATCTTTAAAAAATTCCCATGAAATTAAAAGTTACTACAGAATACTTTTCGCATAGAGTTAGAGAACTCCAATATTTTCCAGATGCGATAAACAGCGGAATGTTTTTGTTCCTAAGTTTTCGATGCAAAAAGTTATCGCATGAGTTACAGAACATGGGCACAGATCTGTCTAAATCACGCAAAATGAGTGTCGCTTTCTCCGGTTTGCTTGTCATGATCTATCTTCAACCAGAATAATGTCCTACACAAGACCGCACCTCAAAGTTGTTAACTAGAATAGTGCCAGTGATGATGTTGTCAAGATGCTACTACGGACAGTCTTTTTATTTATTGACTCTTCTTAGGCTCCCTCGATGGCGCATCATTTAAAAACTCAATATGCATTTATCATGTTTAAATTTCCAGTCCTTTAAAAAAATCGCAGCTTTGAGATGCGTCTTCATAAATTCTACAACCGTTTTGTATTCAGCACTATACCTCTCATAAAATAAATTCAACTCTTCGCGCTGGATTAGCTGTCCAACTTATTCTTCTAAGGCGGCGAAGCGCTCTTTTATTTTCTGAAGAGATGTCGTTTCAGAAATAGTAGAACCGGTTGACAAGGTTCCTTATAACTATCTCGAAGTCGTAGCTGTCTACTGGCTATCTTCTAGGTTCTAGCTGACAGAACATGCTTGGCCCTGCCCTCGTTAATAACTTACCCGTTTTTAGTCGCCTCCATTTGTATACGCACAGTGTCAGTTGTATTTAGTTTATTCTACCAACTATCCCAATATCTCAGTGGTTACATCTACAATTCTACATGTACTTGAATACTCACTCAAAAAATCGTGCATTTTCTGCCTAACTACAGATTATTCCTGTTGTCAATTTGCCAAAAGCGAAAATCCAAAAGCCAAATTGACAGATTGAACAATTTTCCCTGTGAAAAGAAAATAACTTTCCAATCGAAGTTTCTTAAACTTATTTCCTTCGAGTGCATCGGAATACCGTAAAAGGAATATGATTCGGTAAGTTTAAAAAAACTTCACTTACAGCAACATTGATGTAATAAGTAACACTACCTATACACGAAAAATCATCGGAGTAAGAAGAAAAAAGTTCAAAAGTCAACAAGAGTAAATCAAGAGTTCAAATTGGGAATTGGTACATAGTTGCAATAGGGTTACGTTCTCAAGTACACACATCTCGTACTCGTTAACCGTAGTAAAGGATAGTACGCCTCTACTGGATACAGTATAGTTTGGTTATCAAGACTTTTCTAGGTACAAGTTTTACAAGTAACTTCTGAGAAACGGGGAGAAAACCTTCGCCAAATTGAATAGACTGGATTATCTGTGTAGCAATGTTCATATATGATTTCCTTTCGAAAAGTTAGTCCTTGATCAAGCGTGTGTTCGTATTGGCGAATCGAGGCAAACAAAAACGAAAGGTTTCAAATTGTGAACTGACATTTTTTGCGGATGTTCTTCTATTGGAATTTTTTATAGCGAATATAAGTGGATATGTTTTATTAAAAAGAATATAATAATATTTTTAGTAAGTGGAACACATTTTTTCTTTTTAACTAGGAGGCAAAGCACAATTTGAAACCGCATTGGAAAGTAGAACCTCTCCACCCGATGTTGCGCTGTTCTTATTTGTATTCTGTCGAGGCCTGTTTTAATTATTTTAAAAGCTTATCGTGTTTACTATTGTTATCTTTGAATTTTAAATAAATTCAGATATAGTGGAGTGAAATGAAATTGCTGATATAAATCAGGAGAAATATCAGCAAATACGATTTCGTGCAATTTTAATGATATTTTTTAACTTACAGAAAAAATTCGTTTATAATAGAAAATACATTTTGAAAACATTCAATGCAGAACATGTTACAGGAAAAATACTCGTTAACAATTATGTCATGTGGGATACAAAATACTGTTGCAAAAACGCGCACTTTGCTGTTGTCTAGATAAAACGCTTCTGGCATTACCGGTCTGTTGGTCCTCGAAACTGATGTTCGGTCTTTTCGGTCATCTCTTTTTCGACGGATTACCACTAAGTTGTATTTTTGAGGATACCATTATCAGCCATTTAACGAAGAACGCTAAACGCTGTTCCGATTAAACCCTTTTAACCCTAGCCCTGCATCGCAGAGTTATAAACAACATCGTCGTTATATGGTCACTCTGTACTACTCTTAACTTTTTGCTGCAAGAGGGCCCCGACTCATGTAATTCCAAAACGAAACGATTTTGATCCCATATTTATATTTTCTACACAGGAAATTCTTGTAAGTAAGCTACAACTATGCAGGATATACTCAAATTAAATCCCAGCAATATATCGCATTATGCAAATAGGTAGTCGGTATGTGTTGAGCGTACTACCCATTAGATACCTTAGGCATTCCTTATGATCAAAATCAGTCGCATATTGATATTCTAAACTGATAACTGTGACACTTTGCATCATTCAATCAGATTTAGCACTCTGCCATCCGCCCTAAAAATTTGCATAAGCAAAACAACCCAAAGGGTATACAAAGTGTGCTTTACACTCGTCCGTCGCGTCACGACTTTTTATTTTTACATTTATTTCAGCATGAGTGTAGTACATACTGATTTTGCGTGTTGTCTTAAACATAGACAAATCATACTGAGACTTCCAACTCGCAATCCTCTTGCCGCTGCCCCACTAACTTTTTTTCAAATTCCGCCATTTTGTATTCCTGTCGGTGTTATGTCAATTAGAATCCGTGTGACATGCAAAAACATACAAAAAATACAAAAATATACTGCCAGCAACCTTGCTCACAGAGGAAGTATAATGCTAGGTGCGAGAGTGTTGGTAACCCGGAATTTTTGAAGTTACGTGACATTTGCCAATACGAATTTCTATGTAGAAATTCCAAAGCAAAATCGGCCGAAGGTGATCTCAGTATGGTTTGTCTATGGTCTTAAAGGTTCATGTTTTAATAATTAATATATTATACGAGTAACTAGTAATTAGAAAATCCATATCAACAAAATGTAGGTCTCATTTCATAAACTCATTTATCAAAATAGGACAATAATTGAAGAAAACGATTCCTGATCCTTGTTACACAAACAAATTTGAGTCCACGTGAGTTAATCGTGCACCACTGGATTAAATCATTAAAACCACAAAAGATATGTTTTAACTTCAACTTTATTCAAGCAATCTCCAAATAAGACTAATCCCAGATTTCCAAATCGTTAATTTTTCAACTCGCTTGGCCTTGGTTCCCACACCCATTTTTCATCATCATCATCACCTTTTTCTTACCCCTGAATGATGTAAGATGCAAATAGATCCAGTTGTTTGCCGGGCGCATAACGGATGCGAATGTGAGAAATAATTGCAGCGCCTGCATTTTTTATCGGCGGATGAGGCACTGGTCGTGTTAACTTTGGCAATGGATTGCTATCTGTTTATTTCGCGTAGGTATTTATATCTCCATAATATTTTCCGAAAAAATACTATTTTAACTTCACGCTAAAAATGTTAAATAAAAATGTAAAGAATAACCAGTTTTCATCGAATAAAACTTCAAATATAATGAGAGTTTGGCTGTCATATTTTCATCCTAACTGATGAGGCTCATTTTTACATTGATGAAATTGACACTCTTTGGGACTGTCGAAGAAGAAATTAATCCCAAACGTGTGACTGTTGTGTTCGGATTTTGGTCTGGAGGCGTTATTGGACCGTATTCAATTTAAATTTTGCATGAATTGAGGGACACCCATATAATACAAAATTTGACACCCTAAGCCAGCGTTGCCAGACTTTTGGCATGTGGATTCCCCTTTTTTTTCATCCAAAACTATATTTTTTCCCGTTTTACTCCCCTTTTTTTATTCTCAAAGAGGAAAAAACAATTTTTTAAGCATACAAAAAAAGAATTGGATTCATCAAAACAAAAATATCTTAGAACGCTATACATATCACTTTCATTTCAAATTATATTAGACTTACCTTAATCGGCCTTACTAACAACCAAATTTAGACTCGAATTTAGGGCAACAGACGAAATTAAAATAAACTGTGTACCAATAATCAAGTTATCTTCGACTTTAAGATAATGGAGACTGTAACTTTCGATCCGGGGAAAGTCGAGTCTAACCCATCATTTAAGTTTAAACGTCAGTCTGATGAAAAGTCAATTGGCCGTTTTGAATTAAATAATAATTCATTAATAGTTTTCTTCAATGCTGTTTCTCACTCCATTTTAATGTTATGAATATTTGCAGGTGCGTATGTGCAATGGAATTGTTGCATATTGTTATTGTTACTATTATTGTTAATAATTTGTTTTACTTATGTACATTTCCAACTAAATTACATTTCCAACCTAAATCTTTGTAAAGCCTTCACAACTTATAAGATGTAATCTTACTGTGAAACCATTCCTTGTAATAAAAAAATATGAAATGGACAGGCAATGCGAGAACTATTAGTTGACTGTGTCAAACCATTGGCTGATATCATTGATAGCAAAATTAACAATGCTGCACTCAAAATACAACAACTGCCATTTTCAGCAAATTATTTGAAAGCTCGGAAAAAAATTATAACGCTTTTGAGTTATACTGTTATAATTTTGCTATAAAGTTAAATTTCCGATAACTTTGATTATTGGTACCTAGAAATTAAAAGTCGAAACTATAGTTAGTTTCGAAATTAGTTAAACTGGAGTTTACAGTATCTGTCAAACTCAAAGGCCACTTGACTGGAAACTGTAAATATTTTTTATGAGCAGGATGAGAGGCAAATGTTTCCACTCAGTGTAAAAATCAAGATGGAAGCGTATGTCAAGACTAAGGGCTATATTCATTAAGTGTTTTTTTTAATTGAATTTATCATAATGTGTCTGGTTTCTTAACGTGGTAAAAAGTAGTTTTGGTATTGAAACGTGAAAGTTTTTGGGGTGACTATTTTTACCGTTTTCTGGGTTAGTTTTTCCTTTTTCCCTTTTGGGGCAAGAAATCCCGAAAAACGGAAAAAATACTTCAATCTGGCATCCCTGCGCCTAAGCACATCTTCTATTGCTTTAAAAATGTAAGTTAGTTCTAATTAGTCCTGGATGTGTATTTGAAAATAATGATGTATTTATTTCCTCATTACATTTTCCGATTTCATCATGTTGAAATCAATCTGTTTGTATATCTGATGGTTTTAAAAATATTTTTAAAACACAGAGTGGTTGATTTACATATAGTCCTACCTACACAAAATAAACACAAAATAAGATTCATTGCATATTAATTAGGTACACCGTACACCCTTTGTCCTACCTACGCTGTAAACTGAAATAAAAAAAACGCGTTGAAAAAGAAAACCTGTTCAGTATGGAAATATTATTCGTTGAGCATTATTACAGTTATTTGCACATATGATTGAATGAAAAACGTTGTAATTTATGGTAACGTTACTCATATTTCAGCGAGAGCGGTGTGTAATTTAACACGATTCAAACTTAAATTCAACGAAAGGGAATTTTTGTAATACGGCAATTACGGGTAGATAAAGAAAATGGAATGGTTGGAAATAATTTGAAATCCCTTAGAAATGTAATGGCAATTGCAACGAAGGACGATTCGCATAGAGTAGATGTTTTGGATTGGACGGTTGATATGAAATTTCATTGAAAATATATACACGTGATTTTATTTTTCATTTATGCTGTGAGTTCAGCCTATTTTGGGAAGCACAACGTTTTGTTACGTTCGTTCGGGTACTTTTTTGCAAACGTAAAATTAGGAAACCATGCAAATGCGACCACACTTACTGAGAAAATTAAAAAAAATTAGAGAGAAATCCATTTTCCCTCTTTTCATTTTTTCGTAATTTTCTTCTCGCCGAATTTCGACTTACTGAAAAATGAAAAATAAAAACTGACAACTAAGTGACAGCTAAAAAGTTTGACAAGTAAAACTCTATTTATTTACGTCTTCAACGATGTCGGAGGAAGAAGTTGTAATCGAATATTCTTCTAGAACGTACCAGTGCATTCAAAATGGTAAGTTTAATGGGTATTTAGCTTATAAAAAATTCAAATCCAACTTATTTTGTAGATGCTGCATTTAACGATAATGTCAAATTGACATTTCTTATACTTTTTGTAAGAAAACCGATCCGGTACTTCTCTTTAAATTGAGAGATTTCTCTCACGATTTTTGATATTTGACGTTTTTCATTTTTCTATGCTGAAAGTACACGAACGAACCTGTTGCTATGATAGCAAAGTAAATGCACCTCCATTAACTGACATTAAGCAAAAAACCTACCTTAAAAAAACTAAACTTTTCCATGGAAAGCTGTCAAACGGCCGGCGGGGGCTTCCTTGTTCTAGAGAATTATTCTTGAAGGTATTATCGATCCCACATATTTAAGGCTTGATCACATGGATCATGTCATGACAAATTTAATTGCTCAGAGGAATGATGTCATGGACCGTCCCACACACCACGACGCCAATTTGAATATCATGTTTGTTTTTTTCCAGAGACTGAGAGACAGCTCAATGGTGCCACTGCCACATCATATTGGTATGCATTGGCAAAGCCTTTTGAGAATATCTATCCTATACGATCGCTGACATTGACAAAAATATGAAAACCTTTTCTTTTAGAATTTTAACTATGTCAGACTGTCTTACGTCTCATTCAAGACTATTGCCCTTTTCCTACTGCAGCAATTACTTAGCGACATTACTCGTTCACTGGTCGCACTTGATTGACTACTACCAACTGTCTCTTGGACGTTAGACCCAGTGATGCCAACTCAGGCATAATTATGCATTTTACGCATAATTCCGATGCTCGAGGCTTTGAGGAATAATTTTGATAAAAAAGGGATACATTTTTGTGGGATATTTTTGCAATCGATCTATACAAATTAATGATGAAACCTAGTATACTGCTCGCACTAAATCTTAGCGTCTCAAGTCTCCACTTCGTTTCTCCACACCAAAGATAAATGGTCGCTGAATTATCAAACATGATATACAGGTTTTACCGCCATTTTGGTAAACATTAGTTTTGACAGTTCATATTTGGCAGTCGTGAAGTAGACACGTGGCAAATTTATTATGGAAAAATATTCGATAAACCAACGTGTTTTAATCGTTAAAACATTTTATCAAAATCAATCATCGATTATTGTGACGATGACAAAGTTACGTGAAATTTTTGGGAGAAACAACGTGCCAACAAAACGCACTATTTATCGTGTAGTGAATGATTTCGAAGAAAGAGGGTCTATAGGTGATAGGCCCAAGCACCTTTGCATCCATTAAAAGTTACAGTCTGGTGTGCAATTTGGTCAGGAGGAATCATTGGACCTTACTTCTTTGAAAATGAAAACGGTGACGGTAACTGTGAATGGGGAGCGATATCGTGATATGATTGAAAACTTTTTAACGCCACAACTTCATGCTTTGTGCTTGATTAACATTTGGTATCAACAAGACGGTGCCACATCGCATACAGCCAGGATTACAATGGAATTACTGCGAGACCTCTTTCCACAACAAGTTATTTCAAGAAATGGTGATGTCTCCACGGTCGCCTGATTTGACTGCTCCGGACTTCTTTTTGTGGGGATATCTGAAAAGCAAGGTTTATGCAAACAAACCAGAAACGCTTGAGCAATTCAAACAAAATATTCGTGATGAAATTAATGAAATACCGCGTGAAATGTGTGAGAATGTAATGAAAAATGTGCTCAAAAGGGCTCGCATTTGTGAGAATAATAATTCCTAATTCTGTTTCTGTTGCAAAGGTATGGGATTCCGTTTCTGTTCCTGTTTCTGTTCTTTGTCACTTGGTGCCTTTAGACTTTAAATACATCGCTATATTTGAATATTTGTTTGTTCTTTGCATAAAAAGGAATTTTTGAGCTAAATGAGTGGAGACTTTTCGTAGGCCCATCTATATGAAGTTAGGAATTAAGCCTGCGAACAGGATAATGGTTTCCTAAACTACCTCGCTTAATTCTATCTTCGTAGACATTTTTGTGTGGGAGATAAAATTTAGCGCGAGCAGGATACTAGGCTTAATAAATAAACTCACTTTCAGTCACAACTGTGCGTCATGCTTAGTTTCCAATTCTCAACTTGACTTACTCGGCGTCAAACAAAATTATATACAAACAAGTGTGAACAAAATCCCCTGTTATAGCTTCTTCGATTAAAAAGAGAGCAGAACATGTTTGCTTACCTATCGATCGGCCAACATTTTTTTAAAAAAATGTAATCACATTGAACTACGATCCAGGCTGGCATCACTGGTTTGACCTACCAATTAAAAGCGAATTAATTAGAAACACTCCTTGTCCAAAGCAGCTAATTATTATGATCATATAACTTACTCTTATAGTCTGCCAAGGTAGCTAGGTATACAAAAACAAAGAGAACACTCAACTAAAAAAAGAAAGCAAAATAAAATATTCTCCGTAAACTTTTCCCAAAAATAACATTTCTTGATTTGTTGAACGGTGGACCAAACCACCGGAGCGGAGGGTATGAAGAACTGAATTCAGAAATATCGATGGTATCGCCTCTTGGGTTGCTATATTCGTTTCATTCGTTTTCGAGGAGGTCAAAGGGGGTGTAAAAAAGAAAACTCGACCTGTACGAAGGGTAAACTTTGGGGCTTGATTTAGTTTTAGATTTTGCAAATTGAATGCGAGATTGGGTACTATAGCGGGAAACTATATACGAGTATACTCGGCGGAACTTTTGCAACTTTGCCCCGATTTTCTTTTTTCGTCTGCGTCCTATTCAATTAGAGTATACAAGGATCATGGACGATATGGAGTTTTTGTTGACTTCGCTCTTCAGCATTCACACTTTTGCAATTCAACCAGGGGGCCCATGGGAGACACGATAACTTGGTTAGAGATATGACTAAAATAGATTTCACATTGGGGCGTTATTGATGTTATAAGTTTGCCATGATTACAGTTGGGGACAGAGAGCTTCAAATATGTACACATTTTCGATTGTTTGAATGAGTTGAGAAGCTGTCACATTTGACCCTTCTCAGTAGAAGTGAAAGCGTCAATCAGGAATGATTTAATATTGTGATAGGCAGTCTGGGTCGCTACGGCAGTGCTGGAAAACACTTTTTTACCTAATGTCCTTTATTAATGCATGGTGGTAAGTAATTGATTGTAATACGGTGTTTTCCTAGTCTAGCCATAATGACTGTATTTGGGATATTTCTGTACTGTTTATCCACTTCAAGTTGTACTGCAAAAACGTATTTTATTTTAGCGAGTGGTTTAAGTGGAAGGATGGCCAAATATTTTGATTGATTTATCTAATCGTATATGCCAATATACTGATCGGACAGAGTTATCTATTTGTACCCTCGTCAATATTTTTAAATCGAACTTATTCACTCGCTAAACTTAAGTCAAATTGTTTTCAATTTAGCACTCTTTTTTAAAAATATAATATTCAATTGTTGTCTGTCACGATGAATTAGAAGCCACTCTTACTGAAGGTTCAGTCTCTGTGCTAAGTCAATCAATTAGTACAGAGAATGAGAAATACTCCGCCCAGTAGTCAGTGCTTGGGACCTCGGCTGCGCAGGTCCTGGTCAGCGATAAGCCACCGAACATAAAATAGTTTCTCCACCGCTGCTGGTTTTTGCTTGGAAAGCAATGAACCGAGATTGGCTTGGGCTGGAATGTGGAAATCGCTCTTTCTTTAAAAAAAAAAATTAAAGAACTAGTTATGGAAATTTTTGCTTTAAAATATGATTTTGGGATATACATACAAGGAGATGTATACGAAATTTGACACGTTTAAAAAAGTCGAGCATTATCCACACCTTTGGTAATAGAGTCAAACCTCGAACATAATTAATTGGAATCTTATGTGACATTTATTTCAGTCTCACTTATAAAGAGTTTCAAAATAACCAGGTGCCACTTAGAGAACTTTGACAAACTTAATACACTGCGTAAATAATTTACTTTTAACTTGGTGGTAAGTTTCTTGAAAAGAGTTATATCACTTCTATAGAAAGCAAAGCCAAAAAAAGAAACAATAAATCCATTTGGAATTTTTTAAATTCCAAACGTTATAGAGTTGGGGTTTCATGAATCAGAGATCCAATGTATTTCAAAACACTATTAATGCCAAGACTCGGCCATACGTTTGGAATTTAAAAAATGCCAAATGGATTTATTGTTTTTTTTTTTAGCTTTGTTGAGAACTTTTCAAAATTGTCGCAATAATTGAAAAAATAATATTGATAAACTGGCATCTGCTTTGAGTAAAAACAAAATTTGAGTTCCGAACAATACTGAAAAAAAAAAAATAAAAAATACAAAAATAAATTCGATCTATAGCTCCAATTGCACTGGAAGACACGAATTTTGTTTAAATAAATAAATAGTTGGCGCAACAGGTCCATAAGGACCCTAGGCCTAGGCTTCTCACAACCATTCGGTTTGCATGAGTTTTCATATTCGGGACGAATGGAAGGGATATACAATTTAATACCGAAATCCAAACGGCTAATTGAGAAGCTTTTTCATGACAGTTATACTCTCGGAAGTTTGTCAGAGGTCCGCGAGTAGCTGGAGTAGCTTAAGCTGGAATTTGGGTTTCTACGGGACTCGAACCTGAGACCCCTCGCTTCTTCGTCGTATATTGTAGCTATCCGATCATCGGCTTCACGGAAAGAATTTAGGATCAAATCAAGAAAAATAAGCGCAGAATCACGAAAGGTTTGTCTAGATTTAGAGCTTAGCTAAGGATTTAGTAAATCACGACTTTGTATTCGCAATTCTAGAAACTGTACGAAGTGAAGATATTGACCCTCAAAAGTCGTGAATCAAAACTTTTCATTATCAATAATGCGATCAAATGAGAAGTACATATTGCAATAACCGATCGCAATTTGACGCAAATAGTTATCAATTTTATATTACTATGGATTGTGAATTGCAAGAACAATTCGCAAATTACCACTTTTCTGTTGTAAATTAATATTTACTCCCTTAGCAAATTACAACCATTTAGTCTTGAATTGCAACTCTGTGAACTAAAAGGGTTAGATTTACTACTTCAGAAGTTACAATTTACAAATTTTTAATCGTAAATTGCAACTTATTTTTATCATTTTGAAATTCATTTTTTGCAATTTACGTTTCTTGAGTAGTGATTTGACGCATCACCGTATTAAATTTTTCATTTTCATTTCTTTTGGTCGTGAAATTAGAAAACTTTGTTCTTAATTTACAACTTATATCTTGTAATTTACAAATCAGAATTCATAGTTGTATTATTATACTTAATATTTATAGTCGTATTCCTGCTGATATCCAAGAAAATCATACGGCGCCATTTCGTCCGGAGACAACGGGATTTGTCTTTGATGGTTTTTTTGGTCTATGCTGAAATTTAAAATGCAAACAAAATATTTAGATGAACTTGACATTAAAACGAACCTTTACAATTCTTCTCGATTACATATTTTATAATCCATTCCAATTTATACTTCCTTCCTAATTGCGAGATGTACATTCTGAAAACAATACAGATCTATATGCATACTTCGGCGTTTTTGGAATTATTCAATAGGTACTTACAATATATATTCCAGAATGCTGTATAATTAGAAGTACACAACCTATCAATACAAATTAGTTACAACTTTAACCTGATACCCTTCGCTTCTTCGTCGGATATTGCAGCTATCCGATCATCGGCTTGCTGAACTATTATCAACATTTTTTTAATACAAACTACGAATTACCAAGAGGTTTTTGAAATGTTTAGCTGAACAACCGGATCTTACGAGCTTTATAGGAATGGCTTCATTTTCTGGATATTTGAAAGAGCCCCACCAATATTAAGCAAATAGTCCACATTTCGACGCGTGGAACGAATGAAGTGCTTAAAGTAATTATCGTCACCAAATCTTCCTTTCTTATAATGTTTTCTTTTTGGTTTTACGAACGACAACAGGAAGACGTAAAACAGGTACCTCTTGCATATGAATAACATGCCAACTTATTGCATCCATGTTTTATTGGTTTTCCGGTACAAACAAAATGTAACTTAAGCATTCATACAGAATATAGCTAAAACTCAAAAGGCTTATATCAGTATTGTTATATCGTTGGATTTATCCCTTTTTGTGGGAATTTCGATGTCCGAAAAGCCTTCCGTGGGCTAAGGGGAAAAACCACGAAACCGTGCGATTTTCAGAAATCTAGCAAAAAAGTATTCAGACTATGCATTTTTGTTGAAATTCTATCAAAACACCTGTATTTCTCCATGATTACCAACACACTGAATGTCCATAAGAAACCGCTCTTGTAAATCGTCTTTTATTAAAATTTTCTAGTACCAAAAAATAATCATAGCAGTGTTACAATCTGCGGTTTTTATACTAAACGTGAATTTTCGGTGTAATAAAAATTTTACTTTAAAAAAATGGATTTTGACGCAAAAAAGTATCGTGGGTTTTTAAAAGGGAATTTGAGTACGGGGAAAAGGGAAAAGTGGGATAAATGAAGAGAGATTGGTAACAACACTGGGTTATATAGATTGTTTAGTGCAAGAAGCTCGCGTATAAAATATAGTCGGCAAGGTAGTAGACTCGCAGTTCTCGTAGCAATTGCTTTCCCTGGCTCGTTTTAATCATACCGATCTGAGTAAAAGCTCAGTGGCAGCGCCTTTCGTACATATCAAAAGATGGAATTAGCTCAAATCAGCATTATTTATTAATTCGAAACCTTGAAAAAGCTTATATTTTTGACGTAGCAATTGCTACGTTTTGTTCATACCACCCAAGCCACTAGCATTGTGTCTCTATGGAAACGAGCTACAAAAAAACGATATCCTAATCCTACAGCTAATTGTCACAGTCATTGCAACAGTCATTAAATATTTTAAGCTCGCTTGAGTGAAAGACTGTTATAATAAATTGAGGACTTCGTCCCTTGCACCTATTTAAAAAGCTATATTTATTTTCATCCAAATTCTTCCAAAGGGAAGAGTGTGGCTTGGCAGGATTTTGCTAAGAAAATTTGGGGAAACGATTGCATCTATTACGATCAAAAAAATTGCCCAAAATGTGATTGCCAATTGGTTGGGAGGAAATATAAATGACTTAAAAGACCTATTTATTGCAACAATATTTGCGTTGACGAGTATGCACTTCTTTGTTAAATCGTAATTTCCCTGGAACCACATTCCTATAAAATTCAAATAAAAAAAAAGGTAATAGGTACACTCGTCCTCAATTACCAGACGAAACTGCCCTTCATTGCTTTTATCGGTGCCCTAATTCGAAGAATGCGTCATCGTAACCCAAACTGAGCCGTGCAGTTAAACAAAGTATCCACATAAAGCACACGAGGAACACCCAGTGCGGATCCGCCTGACACGATACAAATTCCTCTTTGATAGGTTTCCAATTGCCCGTTTGGTAGTGTCCTAAAAAATTGCCAGCCACTTATTTCAATTCGAAAAGGATTCTTCATTTCTCTTTGGCCACGATCCTCACATCAACTGGGTTCTTTGTCAATGCATGGTCACCAACAACTGTTCCCTACACTGTGCTCGTGTGCGCATAAAAGTAGGTGTCACAGTTCCTACCCCGTTTGCCGGCCAGCCTTTTTACTGTCTCGCACTAGCAATTGCCGATACAATGGACTCTTTACAAATAAATAATAATGATGTCCTATCAATGTTTATCGATAGATTTATGGTCTGTGGGTGGCAGTGCTATGTTCGGCTGAATCAATGCGAATGCGAAAACTTTTATGAGAAATGTATTTGCAGGGTAAAACAAGCCAAACCAAATGAAAGGACGAAGATGGTCAAGTGGAGGTCCGGCAATAGCAAGTTGTGCGATAATTTAAAGTGCGCTCAAGTTGGTCATGGGTTTTGTATGTTTTCCCAGCCCTTTTGTTGGTTGGGTGGACTGTGGACAGTGCACACTTGAACAATGTTGAGTATGGTCGTAAAAGTTAAGCGTGGTCAGGGGTGCGGTTGTGAATCGTGAAAGCGTCCGTTGCAACAATCGGAGGTGTACGCTTCATTGTTGTGTGGTAAGTTAATTGCATTTTGTAAAGCATAGCGTATAGGTCATTTTACAAATTTTGGTTTGTAGTACCAGAGGGTGGTCGCCATTTCCGTTTGGATAACATTATTGACAGTAGTATAGAGAATGGTTTATAACAATTTAATATGCAGCAGCTAACGCCTCAGTGCTCAATTGTGCATACTTACTAACTTATTTGCTTACTTAGGTTGCCGGGCTGGACCCGGGTCTCAACCATTGCGCCTTTGCACCTGTCTCCAGTTACACATACGTCGCACAGTGTGACAATTTGCCTATTTAGCGGGATTAAATTAATAACGCTTAGAAACAAATGTTTTTGTTAAATTTGTTTTACTTGTTTTTATGAAAATTGTTCACAGAAAGTATTTTAATAAATAATATTAACATACATACACAGGTTTTGACAAAAAATAACTTCAAAGAGCCGATAATCTGCACTTTTTTTATTCGTTTGGTATGTCCAACAGTTGCAGGACTTCATGCATCTTATGCTTGCCAAAAATTGGTCTGAGGATATTAGCAATCTATTGAGAAGGTGTTTGTGTTCGCCTATCGAAGTTTTGTCTGAAAAAGAGTTCCTTAAATTTTCTATTTTCCTTATTCCTGGCTTCTTGAGCTTCCTTTGAAAGTTGGCAATTATTTGTCTTCCATAAAATAAGAATTTGTTTAAAAATTTAAAATCATCAAAAAAACTTTACACATCTTTTTGAGCTAAAAATATACGATTAAAGCTGTGATTTACTAAGCTTTGTAAGCTTTGCTATCTGGATAGCACTTTATTTTAGCCTCTTTAATTTTTTGATAAGAGGGCAGTAAATTGGGAACAGTTTTATTTATTTTCTGGTGTATTTTTCCATACTGATGATAGCTGTGAGTCTGTTATCAATTAACGCTTCATCTGCAGACAATGACAAACAGCCAAAAGCAGTAGTTTACAGTGTTTTCCTTCCAACTGAACCTTTAACGATCAAAAAATTACAAAAATTACATATTGCCACTACTTAATTGCGATAGCAGTATTTCTTTTTCCTGCTTTTCTAAGGCTTAGTTCATTCGCAATTGCGATATCTTTAGCGCTAAACGAATCTAAAAAGTTTTGTCAAGCTTCTCTCTTTTTGCTTTTTTCACAGCATTTATCAAAGCATTTTCTTGGTCCTCCTACCTTGTTTACACGAGATGAAGAAGGAATTTCATCTAAAACTGTTTGTGGCAGTGTTAGAGTTTCATTCAACCATGAACAATTAATGCTTTCGAAGCGATCTCGATGGCGACCACTTTTGGCAAACTTTTCGTCAAACCTCAAGCATAAATTTCTTAAAGTTGTCTTTATTGACTTAATTGAGTCCTCAGAAAACGTGATATTACTGATAACAAAAGAACAGCATCAAAGCGCTTAATTTTGATCTTAGCAATCCAAACATCATAAATTAGCTTTTTCGTAATTTCGGTAGCCATCCTAAAAAATGAAAAATTTAGTATGGGTGTCGCACCTGTGCGCAAAAAGACAAAACACTTTTTTGTTACGTACATACAAGGCTCTACAACAAATACGGTCTTCAACTTGAACAACACTGAATAACTATACTTTTGCTCTATTGAATGCATATAACGCATAAATTTATCTTTAATTTTTGTATCCTCTCCTCTTTAATTAAACTAAAAGCACCCAATATCCCAAATCAACTTACCTTACTGTTCAATAAGAATATATTTATTAAAATAAAACAAAACTTTCAATTAAAATCACGCGAACTACTTGAAAAGAAAATAACAAATCTTGCTCTCTAACCGACCTTCTTATGAATAATTGTACACAACTTGAACTTTGAGATAATTTTTTTCTGTTGCACATGCTTCTAACATAAAAATTTGTTTACAGTTATTTAGTCGGAAATGTAGGCTGCAAGAAAAGCCTGTTTTTGTTTACATTTGTGACAGTCAATTTTTTAATTAAATCCCGCTAAATAGGCAAATTGTCACACTGTGCGTCGGTTTAGGACTTTAGGTATACCCTTCCAACTAAGAAGAGGTCTCCCTCTATTGCGTTGTCCCTCCGTGCTGGAATTTAAGACTCTGCGGGCGTCCATACCCTCTACATGCCCCAGCCATCTTAGACGACTAATGCGTAATTTTCTGAATAGATCGGTGTCAACGTACATCTCGTAGACTTTCCTGTTGAATCGCCTCCTCCCAAGCCCATCAACGCAGAACTGTAGCCATGTACTACTGAAATTGACCTCTTTCAACCTTGTGGTTAAGGAATGTGCGAGTAAAACGATTTTAAGAATCGCTTAAGAAGGCATAGGAAGAGGAAAGTGTATTACATCGAAGCAACTCTATCCTGACGGACTTTCTAGCGGGGCATTGAAGACTTGGAGAGCAAGCTTTTACAGATTCTGCGATGTGAACTACTAAAAGATGATTTTTTTTTTGTTGGAGGTTGTTTCTATCCGTTGGAGCACTCAGACACAACTACTGGTCCATTGTACTGCCAAACAGACACCTTACTTACTTACTAAGAGGATACTGGAATCTTGTTCTTATGTGGAGACGGAAATATTTGGGAAAGTATACCAATTATCAGATCAGGAAATACCAGTCACAGCCATCAGCTCCCATCCTTAGAGCTATCTATGACGAATTTACATTTACAAAATCCTCAAAAGTGAATTAGGGAGAAATCTTAGTGCGAGGGGAACGTATGACGGAACATTCTTCTCCAAGGTGTAACAATAGGTCCGAATAGTACCATAGTACCCGTGCTTGTGTGCGAGTTTTTTTTTTTTGTAACGAAAGGAAGGGATCTATAATTTTACGGGTTGAGAAGATTTTCCAGGAGAGTTTTACTGTTTGATGTTTGTCAGACCTTCGCGAGAGATGGCGTAGTGTTTTTTCGGGGAACGAACTTGACGCCTCCTCGTCTCATAGTTCTCCTAGCTATTAAGTAGATGTTAGGAAGTTTACATAAGGTCAATATGGAATAAACAATCTGAAGAAACGGTCTTTTAAAGGTTGCTTACCCAAAGGGAAAAAAAGAAACCTTATTAGTTTCGCTTTTGTCCGTCCGAACCCACTAGACCAATTTTGTTCCTAGGTCT
Source organism: Cheilosia variabilis (assembly GCA_951230905.1). Classification (NCBI taxonomy): domain Eukaryota; kingdom Metazoa; phylum Arthropoda; class Insecta; order Diptera; family Syrphidae; genus Cheilosia; species Cheilosia variabilis. The sequence continues at coordinate 35,955,159 of OX579676.1, forward strand.
ATCTCAGAAACTAATTGACATAGAAGGCTGAAATTTCCACACATAATCCGGTATAACCTCGACAAATACCAATGGTAGTCGATGTAGCGACTGGTTTTAGAGTAATTAGTAACTTGGTGAAAAAAATATTTTCACACATAAAGCTATTTATTTCTTGATTCACAAAAAAATGGATATGGACCTTTTTGTAGATCATGCTCGTAGTTATATATGTGCCGAAGACTGTTTTGCAGAAAAGTTAATATTTTAAAAGCTATTTACAAAAAAACTGTCAATCACTATATAAAGTAAGCTACTTTTAACCATTTTTCATTCGTTATTGGTGTCTTCTCTTAAGCGATTCCAATTGGAATTTTCAATGCATACTCTTCCTCATGCCCACATGGACATGAGACTTGGATGTGTTTTTAACTGGGAGACGAGCTACGTTGCCATTAAAAATGTGACTTCTGAGTTATATGTTTCATTTTAGTATTCGTTGGCTGTGAAAGAAAACTTCACAATTTTTTTATTTAGGTATCATGATCCCATATGATTCCAGGTAAAAAAGGAATGAACTTGGAGCACACACATCATAAACTATGTGTCGCCTAACATCCCCCATTTAAGGAATGCTAAACAATGGTTCCACCGGAAAATGGGAATTGAGGCAGAGGTGGTAGTGGATTAAAGTCCCACACACAATCTTTCGATGCTTCCCACCATCTTACAAAAAGAAAAGATTCATCGCAATTTCCAACTCTAGCGAAGTACGGAACCTTCGGTGCGCGAGTGACACTCGCACTTGGCCGGTTTTTTTATTGTTGCTCTAACGCAGCAGATACATTACTCCCGACTGCCATAACTTCTTCCTCCTCGTTCCAATTGTGATGCCAAGCTTTTGCAAAGTGATGCACGAACAACAACGAAACTTTATATACCCCTTCATCTTAAGTATTTCAAAAAGGCAGCCTACTCGAATATCCGATGAAATTGTCAATCGATGTCGGTCTAGTTGCAGTTGCATCTTCCTTTACAATGGGCGCATTCAAAAATGTAGTGATCTTAAGTCGACTAAATTGGTCCGGACTAGATGTTATCTGAAATCAGAAACTAGATTGGTCAGGAACGTCACTTTTCCAACGTCAGCCACATGTGCGAACTTTTGACTAGATTCGCCGGCTATCCCTCCTTAAACATGTAACGAAATGTCTTTCGCCACAGTCTCACCCATACACAGCTCACAACAACTCACCACAACTCACCACGCTCCATTGCTGCTACCGATGCACACACCGTTGCCGAGACACACACCAACAGAGCTACCGCTACCCACGAAATTCACCACACGGAGCAATTCACCCTACCGCCCCACCACAGCGCAGTGCCAACCTACCACAGATGAGCAGAGCGCAGCGACAGCCAGCAGATCAGTCGAGTGTAGAGTTGTGCTAAATAGTTCCAATGATGGAACGAACATGGAACGATTCTTTTTGGGAAAGGAACTAGTTCCCGGAAACATGTCCGCGGAACTATGTAGTTCCATCAACCTATATCATTTTTGCGTTAAAGTTGAAGGAAAAGAAAGGGAAAGGAAAGGAATGGAAAGGATAGATCGCGTTTGGAACTATGTTTGCGGGTAGATGGTAGTGGTAGATGCCGATTCAGAAAGAAATAAAGAAATGTAGAAAGCTTGGGAAACTGTAGGGTGCTTTCTTTTCAGATGTCTGCCAAGATTTCCCAAACTTCCAGAAGTAAATGCTATGTTCTGATAACAATACCTGCACTTTGCTTTTTGGGGCTCGCTTTCGGAAAAATGATCCCAAAGAACGCTCGTTTTCCGTCGCATTGCCATTTTAAAAAATTCCTGCTTTTCAACAATGTGAATATTTGATCCAACTCCAGAACTAGACTCCACCGCAGTCAAAACAGAAATGAAAAGAAACATCATAACAATACAAATATTCATTTGCCGAGATATCCTATCAATCCTACTCCAATATCCAATTGAAATAAAAATTAATTGGAGAGGAACTAGGTAGGTACCTACTACAGCAAAAAGAAATGGAACTAAAAGAGAATGAGAGAACTGTGAACTGTGAAGGTTAACATGTCCTTCATGTTCATAACCATTATCATGTTCGTCGTACCTATGTGAACTGTGGATATGTTAGTTCCAATTCCAGAAAGAAACATGCACACACCACACATGGTTCTTGTCCATCGACGCTCGACGCGCGAATTTTTCCATGTGTTTAATACTGATACGTACTCGTATCGTAGTATACATGTGTGCTTTTTCTGTATTTGCGTATAGATAATGTTTCTTTCCTTTCGTTCACGTTCACACATCTCTGTGAAATCGGAACTATATCGAACATGGTTGGACATGCTTAGATGCAGTTTACGGAAAGAGAGGAAATGTTTCCGACATAGGACATAATTCCAGGAACTATACAGGTCCGGAACTACCCATCTCTAGTCGAGTGGTGGCCACCGGACCATACGTACGGAAGCTGGATCCAGCTACGTGTGTGGAGCAGAAGCACTCTGGTGGTAGTCATCGGACTCAGTAGGTAGTAAGAGTGGACAGTTTGGACACAGGGTGCGCAGTCTATTGCGGGCCAGGTACCCGTCCCTCGATTGCTGTTGGTAGTGGTAGTGGTAGCAATAGCAGTAGAAGTAGAGGAAATAACCATATTAGCATGCCCCACAGGCAAAAGAAGTCAGCACGCAACATAACAGCAACAACAACAACAACAACAACAACAACAACAACAACAACAACAACAACAACAACAACAACAACAACAACAACAACAACAACAACAACAACAACAACAACAACAACAACAACAACAACAACAACAACAACAACAACAACAACAACAACAACAACAACAACAACAACAACAACAACAACAACAACAACAACAACAACAACAACAACAACAACAACAACAACAACAACAACAACAACAACAACAACAACAACAACAACAACAACAACAACAACAACAACAGCAACAACAACAACAACGCGCAGCAGCAGAGGAAACAACAACGACAGCAGAGACGACTATAAAAGGCAGAGCCGCCTTAGACCAGGGGTCAGTCAGTCAGTCATTCGCCAGAGCACCGCCTACCTGGGACAAATTATATTCCATTATATATATTTTATTACGAAAAGTAAATAAAGTTGAAGTAAATCGAAAAGTAAACTCGTGCGTCTTTTTCTTCTCTTAGGTTCATCCTCGTTCCCTTGCACGTAGATTCAGGATCCGGACATTCCCGCTAACCTACCCAGGCTGGAAACCCTCGTTATAAACATCAACTGAAAAAACTGCTGATATGACCAACCTAAGCCAATTAAATCTGAGGTACATCTTGTCAGACAACTGTCCGACTTACTACTAAACTTGAAAGTCCCCAATGCCTTTGACTGACTTTGGCTATATCAACAGTTACCTTGAACGTCAATCATCTGTTATGTTGGCTAAGTAGCCGCACTAATCCCTTGTCACAATCACAACTCACAAACACGGCATTCATTGCCATAGTAACGAACAGAAATTGTCATCACATGCCATTCACGAGCAAAATCAAATTCACATCGCACAGAAACACAGATAGGTATACGTATACTCGTAGCCATAATGACAGTGTTGACATGATGATAATCATCACAGTTCCATGCTAATGAGTTAATTTCAATGAATGTCCAGCTCGTAATTATCTTCGGACTATGCATAATCGAATAATTAATCCGACTGAAGGACGTGGAATAGGTGTATAGGTGAACTTGATGTAATGGCACAGCTACTGCCTAGAGCCGCATCCGAGTGCACTATCTGTTCCTTTCGATTGCAGCAGATGGTCGTTATTTTCAGAACGTCTCTAGCATTAATCAGCGAATGGAGTAATGGCAAACAGTTATTAGCATAACGTCGAATTAGCAAGTCCTTCTGACATTTATCTACTCGAATTTAATTAAGATCGCCGCTGCCATTAATTTAAATTTTAATGATGAATTTGCGGCAAAGCGTACTGACGACGACGACGACGGGTGGATGGGTGAGTGAGTGCCCTTTACTCCCCCCAAATCGACAGATAAATTCATGCGATAGAGCAATTATTATTGTTGGTACTAATTCTGATTTATTATTGTCGGACTACGGCAAAGGCGAGTGCAGGGCGTATCGATATATGGCAAGGGAATTGATTTAAATGTGCAGAGTGGGTGTATGCTCCAGAAACTGACTTGGGTAGGCTGTGGGGAAGTGGTTATGTGGGGGTGGGTGGCGTTTACAGAGTCTTATAGACGGTACCGTTGTGTGATTGCTTTATATCTGGTATATGCGCTAAACGGTGGAATGCTGTACGCATATCGATGACGCCCAAGTACTCGTATTATCGAATTATGTTGATTGCATTACTAGTAAATTGAATAACTGCTGAGGTATGATCGAAATGCTGAATGTGGTTGGCATCGTCTGATAATTGATTAAATGATTAAATGTTATCTATTGAATAATCACATAAATGAATGTGATTTAGACACCTCAACTTGAATTTTGGTGTTGAAAATAAATTGGCAAATGGAATCGTCATATAAATAAGAGGAGGGAATTTTTCCTTTTAGAGTAGAGTACTGCAACCTGTAAGAGGCTCGCCGTTTTATCAAAAACACACTTTTTTTTTTAAATGTGCCTGAAGTGGTAGTTGGGTTTGAAAAAGGGACTTTATTCTGAGAATGAGGTACATCCTGCTGCTACACGGAAAGAATTTTAAGATCAAATCAAGAAAAATAAGCGCAGAATCACGAACAGTTTGTCTAGTTTTAGAGCTTAGCTAAGGATTTTCTAATTCACGACATTTTATTCGCAATTCTAGAAACAGTCCCAAGTAACAATTTCACTTCGGTAAGGCGCTATCGAAGCTATTTCACCTCCCGCAATATTAACTGCACAAGGTCTAAAGGAAACGCATTTGGCGTACTTTAATGCAAGTATTTACTTATTTAAGACTTCCTGAACAGCTTGGATAGACCTTACCGAAACTTTATGGAAGCTTTATAGAGGCTCCAAAATGAACAAGAAAAATATTTATTTTTTTTATTACATTTTTCAATTTTCCATTTTCGTATTTTTTTATTTTTTTTTATCTTCTTAATAAACATTTTCAAAGACTTTTTGCAATTTTCATGGAGTTTACATTTACGTACTCGTTATAATTTACATTTTACTTACATGCGCCGCACTGAGAATCGAACATGGGTCCTGTTGCGTAGTAGTAGTCCAATACACTTCCCCCTAGGCTAATTCGTCATAATGCTGTAGCAGTGCTAAATCTGAACTACTTGGTACATTTTAGAGTTTGGTTAAGATTTGCAATAAACTAGCAGCTTACTCGACCGAAGTTGTAAGCAAGACATTTAGTGTTACCCTCATTTATTCATGGGCGAAAAGTGTTTATTTAAAATCACATTACTCACATATTTTTCAATGTGCTAGAAGTATTTTATTTCTTGTAATTTTTCCCCGATTCATTAATTATGGTTTCTTTAGACAGCTTTGATTCATTTCATATGAAATTAATTTTTACCTCTATAAAGCCTCCATATGTAAGTTAGGAGGAAGTACGAGTAAGTGCTTCTGTACAGCTTCCAATCGCAAGCGGTTGACTGCGTGACAGTTCATTGCTTCTATAATGCCTTCGGTCAGAAGCTCTAAAGAAGCTTCTAGGAAGCGCTTCGAACCACAAGCTTTATCGATGCAATTCACTTTCCACACATCTCCAGACACAGTTTCAGATGTCTAATAGAGATCTTATCGAAGCTTAATTCCATATCCCTCTATAAAGCCTATGTATATGCTTCGTAAAGGACTTACTGAAGTTATTATCGAAACAATTGCTTCGAAATAGATCAACTTCGTTTAACAAAGACTATAGAAGCTCCATCGAAGCTGTTGCCTACAGAAATTACAAATTTGAATCTTACCGAAGTAAAATTGTTACTTGGGGTTCGAAGTGAAGATATTGACCCTCAAAAGTCGTGAATCAACGTGATTTGAGGCATCACCGTATTAATTTGAAAATGCGAAATTAGAAAACTTTATTCTCAATTTGCAACTTATATCTTATGATTTACAAATCAAAATGCATAGTTTTATTAATCAGATTATTTTCGAATACATATTTAGAGTCATATTTTATAATTCTTTTTCCTCCTGATATCCAAGAAAATCATACGGCGCCATATCGTCCGGAGACAACGGGATTTGTCTGGGATAGTTTTTTGGTCTATGCTGAAATTTAAAATGCAAACAAAATATTTAGATGAACTTGATATTAATACGAACCTTTACAATTCTCGATTACATATTTTATAATCCATTCCAATTTATACTTCCTTCCTAATTGCGAGATGTACATTCTGAAAACAATACAATTCTATATCTATATACATACTTCGGCGTTTTTGGAATTATTCAATAGGTACTTACAATAAATATTCCAGAATGCTTTATAATTAGAAGTACACAACCTATTAATACGAATTAGTTACAACTTCAACTCGACTGCTTTAAGGAAAGACTGAATACCAACTGCCTGCCTCTGCAACGACGCGTAACGTGCACAATGCAGATTTGGCTTCATGATAGCAGGTGTCTATACCACATACGTACATTCATCCATAAAAAGAAAGGACTTAAAAGGACTTCGATAGGTACATGGACTATGAACTGTGCATAAAAAAAATTCACACATCAGGTAGTTGATTCCTTGGAAATTACAAAAAATATTTTGCAATTTACGACTTTTCTACGTCAATATACGTTTTCAGTTACATGTGTTAAATTAAATATTACAAGATTTTATTGATTCATCATTCAGTGTTGGTAAATCACCAAATATTTTTCGCAATTTGAGATTGTAAAGTGTTGTTTGAGAAATTGGAGTGGTAAATTGCGCCAAACGATCTCGCAAATCACTACAAATAAAAGAAGCTCGAATTGATGCTTCTAATCATAAATTTCAACAAACAGAATTTGGTATTCTCCGCCGTTTTCAATGTCAAATTACCAATTTTTGTATCAATCCATGAAAACTTCGTTGTGATTTGCGAGAAATATATAATTCGTAAATTGCAACTCAAAATTTTGCAATTGGTGATTTTCAATTCTTTCCGTTTTCGAATTACAGTTACAGTTACCTATAAAATCGTACGAAGGCAGACCCCATCAAGAAAGATCATTTCATTTCTCCTACTTAGTCTAGGCCTGCAATGCTTTTCAATAAAAAAAGTGCGATAACTTGCAAAAAGCCTTGATTTGAGACTTTGAAAGTTTGGCGGAAGAATGAAAAATACAAGCAATCAGGTGTTTAAGCTTTTTAACTTTCTCGATTACGTATTAAGAGAAGATATTGTATTCGTACAAAATTTCGAGCTCGAGGTGGTAATCACGTAACTCAAAAGTGGGTCGCGAAATTCTGTCGGTTCTTTCACGGTAAAAATTAGTGGTACTTCAAATATAAAATGTTCATACCAGTTTCATTTGTTTGAAAACGGCTTTAACGATTCCAACTTAAATTCATATTTAAGCTTGAGTAAGTGAGGTTTACATGACTGCTTGCTCAGTTTTCCGCTGAAAAATCGAATAACGGTATACTTTCGAAATTTGCACATATCTCGAAAACGGTCCATACAATTGTAACAAAAATTTATTTATAAGTTAGGATGGTCATTTCTCTCTTAATTACAGTTTTTTTTTCTGTTTTATCGCAAAATAGATTTTTGAAAAAAGTATTTTTTTTTTAATTTGGTTTTCTTCAGTTTACCTGAAAACGCCAATTACGATTTTAACCAAAATGCAAACATACAGTAAAATTGATGATTCCAAAATTATGGCGTCCTAAATTTCCAATTCGAATCACCGAAAAAGATAATTTTAAGAACTGCTCATATCACGAAAATCTAATTTTCGATTTCGATAAAACTTTAAAAACCAAGTAATGCTTACATCCCGAACAATAACTTGTACTCGGTTTTTAGCTAAATAGATAAGCAGTAGTATTTTTCAAACTAAACATTAATCAGCAGTATTTGGTGCTGTTTTTTCTGCTAATTTTTACAAAAACTGCTCTAACGATTTTAATCAAAATATATATTGAAGATAAAGTCGGTATTCGAAAGAAAAAAATCTGTTTTTTTATTTATCTACATTTGCCGATCTATGTTTTCATTATATATGCTGTTATAATCTCCCCGATAAAAATGCAATAACAGCTGCGCACAACTTTATTTTAACAGCCTTGTTGAATATGCACCTTAAAATAATTTCAAGCACTTCTTTACACAATCAGAAACTTCCACTTCATTTGCACTTACGTAATATCCATGTAAAGATATCGGTCGAACACGAGCCCTACTTCCAATCGTAGACACCTTAAACCAGCGTTACTAATATATTCCAATCAAAAATAAAAATATGCATTAGCATTTCAGAAAATAAAAACCACTGCCACGCTTTGCCTTGTTAAGTGTACTGTAGACGCTTCTAACTCTTTAACCATAACTTGGGACAATTGCCTGTTACTGACAGCTTCGACTTATAAAAACTCACATTGTTATTTATATTTATGTACCTACCGCCTATCAGGTGAATAACCCAAAAGTGAATTTCCTTTTCTTATATTCCATTCACCGTTTCTTTTATCTAACATCGGTTCTCAGATCTTTACCTACCTACTTAATAAAATAAGAAAACAACCAACCAATCTAACGGTGTCAAATCGCATGATCTTGGTGGCCAATTGACGTCGCCAAAACGTGAAGAGCTGTGTAGAGGTAATGAAATATTTCAAACAGCCCTTGAGGTATTCTCAACATTTTACAGTGCTTTTGGCGACTATCCTGTATGTGGCCGTTACAACGAAGGTTGTCATAAACAAACAAGATGGAGGAAGGTTTTCTAACAGAATTGCGTTTTCAAAGCACTAAATTCCACTCTATTGTTTGAACAGCACGGTCGAGCTCAATGCAGTTGACAAACTTTACCATTCCAGTTCTACGACCAGAGAAAAGAGTCCGTAAGGATCGTGCTGTCATTAGCCAAGGAGTAAGTTAGATTTTAAGTTGCAGACAAGACAACATTTATGAAATGAAGAAATAAAGTCGACTACACAAGAGTCTGAATTGAACCCATTTAAATCAACCCGAATTGGACGGCCAGAAGGGCAATTAGCAAGGATTTTTGACGAAGGATCTTGATGTCAAACTGTATCAAATGCCTTCGAAATATTAAGCAAAACTATTTTCTTAACCAGAGTGAGCGGAAGATTGGTTAGACTTTTCTGTGACATAAGCCGTTAAATCGCCTGCGGATCTGTTGCAGTTTCAGTGATTCTCGATATTTCATAAACTAACGATTAATCAGTGTTGCCATAGACGGAGTGGACCTAAGTGCTATGCAACCGTATGTAAAGGGGGGAGAAGAGGATTCACGTTTTAAGGCAGGCAGGCTGGACAAACTATAGATATCTATCCCTGACTTGATCAAAAACCTTCAAGATGTCCGAGACTACGGGTGTGGAATGTGGATTGGCCGAGCAGTTTAATTGTTTCCACATTGATGTGTTATTAGTTTTTCTCACATTGCGCAAATGATCGGATAAAACATCACATGAACTGTCCTGGAAAAGCTTCTCAATTAAGCTGTTCAGACTGGACATAAAGTTATAGGTCCCATTTATTTATCCCAAAAAGTAAAAGCCTCCACAAATGAATATTTGTGGGAGCTAAACCTGCGGTACCAATACGAACCTGTTGCACCAGCTATTCATTTATTTACAAAAAGAAAACCCACTGCCCACAATGCCAGGTAGTGTGCAATAATACTACATCAGGCCTTCCACTCAGCAGTTGTTAAATATTCTATTTAACGACCACAATATGAAAATGTAAACTCCTCTGTTGCTGGGGATTGCAGCCCAATTTGCTTGGTCAGTCGTGGTAAAGGTATATGCTGCGGAAAATTAAACTCTTCATTGCACCAAACAGCTCTGAGGTTGTGCCATATGCTTTCTCACTGTCACCACACAAATGCAAGTAGACATACAGATTTTGAACATTGTTAAATATTCATACGACATATAAGTGCTGCCTCCAATGATACCGGCTTTTGCAACACCAACAAAACGTATTTGCAATGGAGACTGTGCACTTATTAACATTATTTGAAAAAATCGCTAGATGCTATTGCCGTCTCAAAACTCAATTTTGCCTCAAGTTGACATTTAAACCGAAAATATGGCTTATTGGCCCTTAAAAAGTGCGATCTGTGTTTGATTAAAAAAATGGATTGAAAGTAACTAATGTCATTTTCCATTGGGAGAGTCCGGAATCCAAGGAATCACTTCTGAAACCGTTCCATTGGCACAAAAAAAATACTCTTCTGGCGATTCTGAGAAGAGAATTTCGCATGTCGATTTGAAGTCAGAAACAGCGTTGCCACAATGATACAAGTGTAACAAAAGTGTTATACTTTAGAATTATTTTAGAATTTTGTTACAATGTACTTTTTTTTTCGCTTTGTTCCACTTTTTTCCAATTAAAATCTTTTTTTGTTTTTCTCGTTAAAAAATATTGAAAAGTAGAACTGGCAGCACTTTTTTATTTCGAACAAACTTCTTTTGTATTTGTTTGTTTACACAGAGCACAACCGCACAAGTTGTGCAAAACGTTAAACTGCCAGTGGGAATGGGAATGGAAGGGAACGAGAAAATACAACAATATTTTTCTGTATCGCCGCGTCGCCGTTGACAATGTTCTACATCTCGTGGTAAATAAAGTTTGTGAAATAGAAATTGAAATCTACTTCTATGTCAATAATTTGGTTTCTTTTTTTGTTTTTTTTTATTTGTTAAACACAAAATAGACAGGTAGGTCAACAAAGACCTTTTTTTTTGTAAAATTATAAAATTTGTTCAGTTTTTTACACTTTTTTACATTTGTTACACTTTTTGAAAAAAATTGTTACAATTTAAAAAAAAAAACTGCGGCAACATTGGTCAGAATCCACTCAAGAAGCACTCACACAAACGTAATTTATGTATTTTATACAAGTCAGCTGACAGCAGCATTAGATTAATTTTTTGCATAGCACCAATACTTTTGTGAATTGTGAATGGATTACAGAATCAGTGGATACCCGACTGAAACCAATGGAAAATGACAAAACTCTCTGTTGAAAAAAAAAAACGAGTAATCGCTGTTGAAAACTAACCGAGATAAAAATTTTAAATGCATACTGTTAAAAAAAAACATAGTTTATCAATCATGTTTTTAGATTAATATCAATTAAACAGTTTTATTTTCGTTTTGACGACCGAGAAAACTTGAAGGGGAAATTGATAAATCGTTTATTTTTAACCATCCACTGACTGTTGGAGCTATATTAACAGGATTACTCAGTAGCTTTTAACCATAAGATAGTTGATTTTAAGAAAGTGATTTTCTTCGTGCAGAAGTAGGTACTTTGTAAAATCTTGGTTGGTTTTAGGATAATGCTGTTTAATTATAACAATAAGATAGAGTTTTTTTTTGCTTAAAAGCTTATCAACAATGAAGAGTGGTGGCTGATTGATGTAGCGCAGTTATTATAAAAACCGAACCGACTTCCAACTGAAAGTAGCAATTAAGTTTTATAATGGAACAATTTGGCGTGATTTATAATTCTCTGGTGCCAGGTAGTAATGGGTTTAGTCAAAAAATCCCGTTTTTGGATAATAGTTGGATTTAAGTAAACTTTTCTCTATCGTTTGGTCCTATCGGCATAAGTCTAGCGTAACATCTTCCAATAGAAATTATTTTATACCAAGGGTATAAGTCAGGAAGTTTCTAAAATTGTTTGGTTATAGGACTTAGGGTGTAAGTCGACTTAAGTTGTTTTTTATTTATACCAATTTTATATTTTGAAATAATTAAGTTGCTCCTAAGGGCTTATACAAATTGTATAAGATACCTTGTACTTTACTTTATTAATTATTTGAATTAATTTAATGTTTCCAAATTGTCTTAATGAATTAATTATTAATGTAAACAAAAAATTGTTTTCTCGACTTAAGTCCTTAGAAAAAACTTAATTTTAACAGGTAACAAAGAGACAAAAGGCTCTAAGGAGATAAGTCATCAGAAAATCTGGTAGGTAAGCACTTATTTGTTGGTCAACAGCCTGTAATATTATTACAGACGAGTGTTTTGATGATTGTTTTGCATAATTCATGTTTCGCAAAAAGAATATCTGGATTTACAAAAAAATGTTCAATCTTCAATCTCATTTTGCGGAAAACTACAATTTCTGACTTAAGCCCTTTCTACCTGGCACTAGGGAATTAACCCTACGCATTTTGAATGGCCGCATTGAGATCGCTGACGGCTTTGCTCTTGTCAGCCAATATAGAAAGTTCGCTCAGCCAAACGTTTTGTTTAGCTTCTTTAAATAGTTATATCTACCTTCTAATGGAAATCAAAAATTAAATAGATCTTTCCACCAATTCTGTGTTTTTTAGGCGAACTTTAATGATTTGACCTTGGCCAACTCATTCCAATAGAACTCATCTGTCGACAAAACGAACTCCATCAGGCAACTTGTCAGTAAGACGTACCAGTAATTTTTAGGCTGATGGATACTTCGCTCGGTCGCAGTTAGGACATGATCATGTGCGATGGGGACACAACATGTTCCCAAAAAATGAGAATATGAGATATCGCCTCCAGTAACGAATGAACTGCGATGAACTATTTTTGTAATCCTGGGGCAGCGTTGCCAACCAATTTGGATGAAAAAATGCCTTACTTGAGAAAAAAAGATGCCTTTTTCAATAAAATAATGCCTAATATATTTTTTTTAGGTAAACTGGAACAATAAATCAAAAATTAAACACAAATATAAAAATATGAACAAAAACAAATTTTATTTCCAAGAAAAATATAAAATTATGAATCACAGAAGAAATTCTTAATAGGTAGGTACAAAGTATTGAACAAAACAAACATAGTTTTAGTCCAGAAGATAGTCTTGGTCCTTGAAATCATACATTAAAAAAATAAGAAGTCAGTGTTGAATCAACAAAATATATTAGAAAAATATTTAAAATAAAAAAAAGATGCCTTTTTGGAAAAAAACAAACCTTAAAGCCTTAGCTATTGACATAATGCCTAAAAGGCATGAAAAAGCCCTAGCTGGCATCACTGTCGTGGGGTCATGTATCGTAAGTGTATGTAGGTGGTCCTCATGGTGAAAAATACAAACTTTCCATGAAATGGCAGAGCAAATCGGTCACAAATCAAATGACATCTGTGAAATTGGTTGTCAATCAACCGATTTTGTTTAGTTCATAAAATTATCCATTGAGCTCGGGCTTAGCAAGCCTTTTGGGCACTCCCTATTTAGAGATGATTATGATTTGATTGAATTCTTTGGATATATGGATTCGATAGCTTTTCATCTATCAATCATGAATTTTAATTTAATTGAATGTCTGTTTTCATTCAAACCAGCGAAATGCATTTACTCTATCAAAATATTAGTCTACTTAATTGAATGTATAGATATGGCTTTCGCTTTATGTAGGGATATGTGCTCATCTACACCACAGGACACTTCTCAGTCGAGCATGGTCGTTGGTCATCTGCGGATGGGGGTAGGGAAGCTGATCAAATTAGGTCACCTGCATCAAGGCAAATGGTGAAACCACATCAATCGTCCGTATAATACGATTTTAATGGAAATTCTCCATTAATAGGACTGGCGGTTTTTCGGTCGAGACCACGCGGTGAGCATTTCAGAATTGAGATAGCGACACTGGCAAGCACAAAGTAGATCGATGTGTACCTACTGACCGCAGTTCGTGTCATTTCCGGTTTATTCTTTGGTCGACTATACGTACAGCTACAGGAGGTAATGTGTATGCGGTATCTTGTGTCCATTGACTTATTATATATGGACTGCTAGTAGACAACTTCACGTTGGTTCCAACATAAGCGCTAGCTCTCGTGGTTCGGAGCGGAATGAATTGGAAACTCACATATGACGTTTCCATTTCGTTGCAGATAGTTTTGCATAAGACTGTGTTATTGCGATTAATCGAATAAAGATTTAAAATTAAAAAATTAAGTGTTGTATAATTGGTTGCAATTTGCAATATGATTCAAGTTTCTCTGAAAAGGGACAAATCTGTTTCCATAGGTAAGATTTTCAATCAAAATACATGAGGCAGAAAACTCATTTTGTTTTATTTAGATTGCGTAAAAAAAATGAGGCTTGAGGCGATACGTTTTCTTAATGACCAGTACATTGACACGGAATCAGCTGATAATAAAAGAATTTGCTCCAAACATTTTGAAGCAAATTGCTACAAAAAAATTGGCTTTGGAATGAAATTTTTTCCCGATTCAGTGCCGACAATTTTTCCTAAATTAACTGAAGAAGGAATGTAAGTACCTGGTTGAGACATATTTCTGGAAAAGAATACTTATTTCGTAGATCACAAAATAATTAAAACAATTAAATGTACGAAATGCAACAATTTAAAGAGTTTCTTGTAGAACAGAAAAATCAAATTTTAATTGTATAAAATCTAAAGGTTTCCTGAGAAACCCACATAAGGACACAGTCAAAATTTGTAAAACTGCCCAGAAAACTGTGTTTTTGTATGAATTACAAAATAAATTAGGGTGCAATAAGATTTATAGCCTGATAATTATAAGTACTTTAAGAAATATAGATGTAAGCAATTTATAATGAATTAAATTCTCATGTACCTACTTGAATGTGATATTCTTGACAATCATAAGTATTTATTGATCAGAAATGTGATTGAAATATACGCTAAAGTGTTATTACATCATATTTCTAAAATTAATAATGAAAAACAACATAAAAAAGTAACTCGCAATAAATTTACGAAAATTGTACAATTTATGGGACAATGAAAAATGTTTTTTTATTCAAATTTAGTTGGTTCCATGTATTATTAATTATTGTAAACAATGCCGCAACAATTTGAATTTCAACCGTTTCACTTGGCAAATCCACTCACGCCCAATAGGTGGCTCTAGCATTCTATGGAGAAATCCAAGATGGTTGTCATTTTGTTTCACTTATTTTTCGCATAGAACCACGAGCGCTAGTTATGTTGGCGTCATTTTCTGGGCAGAGATTGTATGGAAGTGACATTTCACTAGCAGTCCGTATATACTAAGTCAATGCTCGTGTCATTTTGTCATGTCATTTAAATGTTTGACAGAAAAATGCATGCAGCTGCATAAATGAAATCCGTGGGGGTTGTTCAAAAAATGAGTTAGCAAGTTGAACCCAAGCTTGCACTAGGGCATAAGTGAATTTTAGAAAATTTTCATGAACGTTGAATAAATATTTATTGGCTTGGTGAATGTTTCCAAATTCGTTTATTTAATACCACATTTGTACAAAATTAAAATATGATTGGATATGGTCGTTTAATAACACTGAACATTGTTGAATAATGTTACTTAGGAACAGTAAAAATGCAAATGCTATTCATATTTAAAAAAAAAAAGAAGTATTAATATCGAAAAGCAAAAAAAAGTGATTAAACTCCTAACAAAAAGACAATATAAATAATTAATTAACAAAAACAAGTGCACTCTTTGTGCTTTTGGGATACAAAAAGTGATCAAAACATTTTTTTTATTGTTCCGAGTATTTAACATAAATATAGGGCGATCTACAAATACAAATTTGACAGCAATTATAAACAATAAAAATATAGAATTATTCTTTTTAATTTAACAAATGCATATGTACTTGCATATATTAATGTGCAAGTATTCATTTTACGTACTTACTGATTACAGATTATAAATTATGCTAAAAATAAAAAAAAATTTATTCCCTAAACGGTGTTAAAACATTTTCTTTCAATATGATTTCGAAACTTAAAACAAAAAAGTGTGTTTTCTTTAAAATATACAAAAAAGCTTTAAGTTACAAAATCTCTTTTAACGAAAGTAAAAAAAACCGTTAGTTAATTTTATGAAGTTTATAAACTTTATGAACTCTTATGTCGTTTTCGATTTTGCAAAAAGAAAAATTTTTTTTTGATTGAGATTGCTTTTTATGTTCGATTTGCCAAAAAATATCACCCTTTTTTTTTTATCTCAGGAACATTTGAGAAATCTCGATTTTTTCTCATATTTACACATACTTTAACTAATACCAATGTGTATGACACACAGCTGGCGGTTACGAATTGTTTATCGTTGGAAGGATTGCTTTTTCAACTGAATTATTAATTTTTCGAGAATGGAAACGATTTCGAAATGAGTTATTATAAATGTGTACAAATCAATTCAAATGGATTTCCAGTGCAAGTGAAAACACATATTTTTTGCGGCTAACTCAATACGCACAATAACCAATCAAAATTCGGATTTTATGTTCGATTCGGCAGCAGAAATCTGAAAAGCAAGCAACAATTGCTATTTGCCCAACACAGCCGCAACACGATAACGAAATAAAACCCCACCTTAGGCTACCGACATCCGGTTTAAACCGGAAGAGTGTAGGCTGGGTTTCTTCAAGTATGAGTGAGCCCCTTTGATTAACATAGGCACAAATACATGAATTCAAACTGGGCTACATCCAAGGTCAAATTCAGCTTGTAGACGATTTCTCTTTTTTGGCTGAAGCTGTCAGTCTATTTACTAGTTAGTTTATGGCCATTACGACAAACCAAGTTTTCTTCCTGACAACTGACATTTATAAATATAAGTTTCCGACTGAGTGTTCTCCCAACCTATGCGGACTGCAGTGTTGTTATTTCGTGGGATTTATCCCTTTTTGTGGGAATTTCAATGTCCGAAAAGCCTTCCGTGGGATAAAGGGATAAAGCACCAAATCGTGGGAATTTCAGAAATCTGACAAAAAACATTCAAACAATGAATTTTTGGTGAAATTTTTTCAGAACACCTTTATTCCACTATGATTATCAACACACTGAATGTCCATAAAAAACAGCTCATGTAAATCAAAATCTTTTATCAAAATTTTCCAGTACCAACAAATCTGTGGCAACAAGGAAGAACAGCATAAGTCGACTTATGTCAAAATTGAGTTAATGTTACGATCGGATGCACAGTACCCTCTTCTATACGTCATATTTTTTCCATTCAAATATCTTTTACGGTTGCAGTGTTATGGATCAGGAAAAACCGCATAAGATATGGGAAGGCATCTGAGTTCAAACTTTTAAACTTCGCTACTGAAAAAAGGCTAAAAATGACTTATGCTGTTTTTCCTTGTTGCCACAGAAATAATCATAGCAGTGCTACAAACTGCGGTTTTTATACTAAAGGTTAATTTAACGTGATTATCTTACCGTGTAATACAAATTTTACTTTTAAAAACTGGATACAAAAAAATATCGTGGCTTTTTAAAACGGAATTTGAGTATGTTCAAAAAGGGAAAAATTACCACACTTCGTGGGATAAATGAAGTGAGAGTGCTAACAACACTGGCGGACTGGTCGTGGTCACGGTTGCCACTTTGGTAGGTAATTTTTTTTTTTGCTTTTTGAGTTTTGGTAATTTTTATCTGGTTTTGGTAACTTTTTGAGCAGGGGCACCAAAAATACGAACTCGATATGAATTCATTTAAATGCTGCCTTACTATTTCTGAGTGAAAGCACTGTATTTGCAGATGCGTCAGCACCACCCATGTCAACATATTTTGTTCAAAAAATTACTGAATGCACTCATTTTCTTCTTTTGACAGATGGTGAACTTCGAAATATTTTCTGTTTATAACTACATTCAGATATGGATAGGTTAGTTAATTATATTATTGATTTGCAGACATAAAACTCTAGTTTGTTAAAGGTTTGTTATAAGAAAAAAGGCTCGGAAATGGTAGATGATCCCATGCGTTGTTGACGTTGTTTGATTGCTTGGACTGACAAAGTTCCTACTACGTTTCTTACTGAGTCTTATGTTTTTATAAATGTTTTTTTTTTTAAATCAAATAAAATAATTTGAGTTTAGAAAATCATGCTTTTGGCCAGCTAAAGTATTTAAAGTAGATATTACTATTACATTAGTAAATTAAGTCTTATTTATTTTATTTTATAAAGTAGTCGTTGTGTAACTACTTAAAGACTGACTAATAGGGTGGAGCGATAATACATCGCACCTCCGGTGGAACAACGACGTAAGTGCAAAAAAGTCGGTTCTTCAGAAAACGCGATTTAAGATTTTTAAAACCTTTTTTATTAAAAAAAACATAGAATATATATTTTTTTTAATGAAACAAACAATTTTTAAAAAGGGAATAAGGCATAGTTTTTGGCAGTTCAGTTATTTTTTTGTGCTTCAAGCAGTAGGTATTAATAATTATTAATACTAACATTAGTATGAATAAAAGTAACAGTCATTTTATATTAAAGAAACTTAAAAAATGTTAGTAAAAAAAGGTTCATAGTAGCTTGGAATGATATTATTTTTGAGCAGGCTTAATATATCTGTTTTTTTCCTTGGTGCCAATGGTATTTTGGATGAGTATGCTGGCTTTAAATTGATACTTTGTAACTCATTTGCCGCAGAAGAGCGCCTTTTAACCGTTTTAAACTGTACTTGTTGCCATGTTATCTCCTTATAACTTGTTTTGTAAAAGTACACATGGCTGCTTTTTTCAAAGCGTAAAAGTTTCA
The DNA here is from genome assembly GCA_951230905.1 of Cheilosia variabilis. Classification (NCBI taxonomy): domain Eukaryota; kingdom Metazoa; phylum Arthropoda; class Insecta; order Diptera; family Syrphidae; genus Cheilosia; species Cheilosia variabilis. The sequence goes on from OX579676.1 coordinate 35,973,889, forward strand.
TCTCTGATATTTTTATTGGGTCTCCGTTTATGTTTTTTGAGTTATTTAAACAGATTTCCTCAGAAAGCAACTTTAAATCAAAGAAATCCTTAAAGCTTAATTCTTTTACTACAAACGCATTTCCTTTCTTTTTAGCGGTTCTTATGAGAGAAACATATTGGTCGGGAATGTGTATAGGTCGAGATTTTTTTGCTTTCTTAAGTGTCTTTTCAATTACACTGTGTACGGCATCACCTTCATTCGGTGTGTGACCACGAATAAGGAACTTGTGTGTTATGGAGTTTATTTTGAGATTCTCCACAGCATACAAATACATTCCAATTATGAATCTGAAATCAAAGTCTCATTAAATCTTTACTCTTATTACCAAGTTTAAGTAATTGTTTCACCTATTCTTCTGCTGACCACCACAATTGTCAGTGTAAAACACAACGTCTGCACCTGGACGAGTGACTGATAGGTCTTGAAGAAACATTAGTTCACAAGATCCTATCTCGTTCGAACCTCTGTTCCCTAAAGCCTCGTGCCAGAAATAACACACTGTGTGGTCATTTTTCATCTCGGATATCTGCAAATTTTAAATCAAAGAATATTAGCATCATTGAACTTAAGACCTTAGAGTAAAATTATGTATGTATCAGTTAATTTACTTACAGTTAAATTGTAGCAGTTAAGCCTCGATTTATAAAAGAATGCAGATGTTTGTCCAACAGGAACTGGAAGAACAGCTTGTAAGTCGTACGTTGCTAATACAATGTCGGATGTGTTTTCTTTATCTTTGGTCTTTTCATCACGACTCAATCTTTTTTCTTCCTGGTGTAGCTTGTAAGAGCTTTCCAACTGCTCCTTTTCCTCTCCTATTGCATTTTTATAAGCTTCAAAAGTATCGCAATAATGCCTATACATTTCAGCAATAGACAGCCCGCCGTCTATATATTCTCTTGAAGTCTGAGCTCTCAAATAATGACTTTCGATTCGTGGAATAGAATAGAGTTAAATTTTCATCAAATTTTGTTGAGCATGCCAACTTACAACGATTAGAGCAAGGGGGTCCCATAACTTTTTCTTTAACAAACTTACCCCTTTTCGAAACATAACTTTGTCCTGAGTTACGTAAGTTTTTTCTAACATTCTGCTTCCAACTGTCTGGGTTTCGAGATCTTTTTTTCCCATTTTTTATAGGTAAATTGACTACCGAGACTTCTGGTTGTTGATCAGTCGTGTCATTAATGGAAATATTCGGTGAACCACTGTCACTCTCCGAACTTTGACCTTCTGTAGGAGAGTAAGCACTTTCATCCGCAGAAAAGTCCTCGTCTTCCGAATCGTTGATTTCACTGAATTTTTTTTTGGAAACCTTTCTCAAATTCATTTGTTTCACTAGTTCTTGTCGCAGCGAAATAGCATTGCTCATTTTCGTTGACTTCATTATTTGCGGCCGCTGAAGTACCTGGTTGGGATTCGCAAATATCTGACATGACTGGAGAAACTTTGGGTTGGACAGCTTCAACTTTTGTCATTGAGATTGCATTTTTCCACGTTCCGACATTTTGTAATAACGTCCTAAATACAGAAAGTGATGCTCATATTTGGTTGAATAATGACACAAACTATACTTACGTCGCTTAAACAGAATTTTTTTTTCCACAAACAATGACGCAACCCACACTTCTGTCGATGTCGCACTAAAATATTACTAAGATACTTAAAAATTACAATAGAAAACTGCCATAACCTGCACTTACGTCTTTGTTCAACCGAAAATATAAAAATATTAAACAAAAAATGTCAGAACTCACAAATATGTCGTTGACTTACTAATCGGAGTGTTTTCTTTTGGAGATTTGAAACACAAGTGACAGATAAGCCAATGCATTCCCGATACATTAGTTTAAAAAGAGTGTAACGGTACAAAGACATATCTGCCCCCTGGAGACAAATAGATTATTTTCAATTGGGTCTTTGTTTTATTGGAATGAGATACCTTTTTGTAGAATTGTGGCATACTTAACTCAGAAAATTTAATATTTGCACTTACGTCGTTGTTCCACCGGAGGTGCGTTTTTTTTTTTCGACGGCATAGCGATGCCTTTCGGTGAGTTCATGAAACGCACAAAAAATTATTTACCTGGCTTAATGTTTTGAGGTGCCCCAACAGAGATGAAAGTCAGAAAAAAATTCAATTTTCGTATAAATTAAAAAAATCAGTACAAACGCTTTTATTATGAAATTATTCAGTAACTAAATATTAAATTGTTTTTTTGTATCAAAAGAAGGCATTTGTTGACGCGAAAGCAGTCTTGCCCTAATAAAACCATCTCGTTTATTTTCTCCTAAAACTGCACTTGAAGCTTGTGTGTGGCATGGGAAATCTTTAATGTTCTGACAGGTGGCGAGACCATCTTTTACAATAGCTTTCAACTTTTCATCAGATATATCTGTGGTCAGGGGAGGCTCAGTTATCTCACAGTCTTGCCACATAATAAGATCAAAATAACTTTGAGCATCAAAATTTAACGTAGGCACTTGAAACTTTCGAATTTCTCGAGCATTTTTTGTCCTTGCCTTCAGAATTCTTCGATATCCCAGCTCTCGAATTATTTCTTTTTCATCTCCAAGCATAGCAATAAGAAGATTTTCTGGGTGACCGAAATATCCATTTCGTTGGATTACCTTGTCAACCAGTGCTGATAGCGGTCATTATATCGTAGAGATAGTTTTGGTCGGTACTCAAATTGTTGTTGGTGATTTCAGGTAATTGTGTAGGAATGATGGCAAATTGGACTGTAGGCATTGTCGCACATTTTTGTAATTCAGATCCAATGGCACCTGAAAAGCATTTTGGTCCAGTAGTTTCCCCATCTAAATGTAGTAACAGATGTCGCAGTGGTAATTCATTAGAATGCATCTGGCATATAAACCACTGTAATGGTTTATTAATTTACCACCTTTAAAACCTGTATTCACTACTGTTCCATCGCAACTAACAGCAGCTATTTCACTCAGTTTCACTGATTTGGATTTCAAGTGAGTTATTATAGAATCTTTAATTCCTTTAGCAGTTCCCAACTCACACGTGACATGCCCAAAAAATTGTTTCCAGGCTCCGATAAAATCACATAATGCTCTTCTACTTTTTTTGGATATTAACCAATGTTTTATCCTTTCTGCCATCAAAATACATGCCGCATAGGATTTTCTTGCGATCTGCATCCTGTAAAGCTGATCTGACCTTAGTTCTTGCACGACGCAACTTTGACCGATCAATGACACCACTTGGATCGTCTGGTGAAATTATGCCAACATCTTTTAGTACAGAAGAAGCTATAATAGCGCCGGCTCTATCAGAAACTCGAGTACGATCGCAGGCAAGGGCTAATGATGGCAAATTTAATCTCTTTTTTTTTGGTGGCGGCGAAGCTTTTGGTTTTGGCGTTTCAGGGAAAAGATTAGAAGCTACGCTATCACTGGAACTATTGCTTTCCATTGTCGAGTCAACACGTAGAGAACGAGAACAACACGGTTTGTCAAAATCAGTTGTTTTTGTGTTACGCAACATATTTTGTTCTTTTCCTTCTTGTTTTTTTTTATTTCTTACAGTTGCAATCACATCCACACCGCCTATCATCATTTTCCTTGTTGATCTTTGATCGAGTAAAAAATGTATTTCTTCTTTGGGAAAACGGCTGTCTTTTGAACAATTACAATTTGATATAACTTGGCATTTGCAACTGCAAATATCAAATAATTTATGCGACTCAGTTCCAAACTTATTAATGTTTTCTTGGTAGTTTTTGTTTGTTTGACGGCCTTTATAAGGTTTCATTAAGGTCCTATATTTTTCGTGATATGAACGAATAAGTTGATATATTCTCTTCAGGCCAACTGTTTAAAGCGACGCTTTTTGCCAAATTTCCAAGACTTCCTGAGCCAATCTTTCGGATATTTCATGAACAGTTGGCTCTTTTGTTGTTTTTTCAGGATTTAATTCATATTTAATGAACAGATAATTTTCCATAACCTCATTATAAGTAGGTAATTGAGAGGCGGGTAACTTCTCTGGTAAACCAAACACAGGACAGGTGGTCGTTTGTCGGGTTTTGACTTGAGACTTTTTAAGAAAAAATGTGTGCTTTTCTAAAATATTACAATAATTACTTCAACTGTGAACAGAAAATTGAAAATATACTACTTACATGAGGATTAATTCTTCATATTAGCCGAAAAATTCAAAGCGTTTCACAAAAGAAATAATAAACTCGCGAGTTGACTTAATGGCGGTCGAACAACGTTTGAAGAAAATTGTGAAATTACCTCTCTTACCCCACTACCTCCAAAATATTTAATGCATGCCTACGGTTCAAGATCAATATTTTTTTTTTATATTATACTAACAAGCCAACACTGAGAATATCATTTACCGTTAATACGATATTTGTGATTTTTTGACCAAATTCATCAATTTCTCCAAACTTAATGATGTTGGGGGCACCTCTAAACATATCGTGCGCCAACTAAAATTTTAGGTGTATATTTTTGAGTTAATAGTGTAACTTTTTACAGGTATGCTAAAGCAATTATAAAATTTTTAAAAAATCGCTCCACCCTACTGACTAAGTTCCTACAAACCTAATGTACCAAATTGAATATTTTAAGAGACATTATGTTTTTTTATGTTTTAAAAATGTTTTATCAACGTCTCCAGATTTTTGGTAAATTTTATCTTGGTTTGGTAACTTTTTTTTCCAATTGTGGTAGCTAATTTTGTTGTGCCAACCGTGGTCGTGGTCCTAATCCATCGTAAGTACATTTTCTTTTATAAGGTATTTCCCTATAAAATAATAATTAACTTTACTCAACGACTGAATGTTGAATTTTAATCAAGCTGGAATACTCACGTTGTGCAAGAGCGTCTCTTGAGGTAAAGCTCATTGTAAATGGAAATTTTTCATTTTGTAGCGTCATACTCTTTTCTAAGCAGCAAGGTGGACGCTAATTGCAGTGGAAAAGTTGGTGAAGGAAAATTCACCTCTTGGGAACCCATCTGAAAATGCCTTACAGACATTCTGCAGTTTCCACAGGGCGGTACATAAGTAACGTGATGATTTGTTTAAAGAATAGCTTTCTTCTTTTTATTTTTATTTAACCTTAGCATCTATGAAAATTTGTATCATAGTTTGGAAAAATGTTCACATTTCGTTCTGAATATCTCTCAAATGTTGTCCATTTTTTGCATCGAGCTGACTTGCTCTTTTCAGGGCATTTTCCATCACTTTTCTAAAAATTTCAGTTCCCAGCGCCCTCAGTTTTTCTCGGCTATTGGCCTTATAATCCGTTGCAAAATTTTTGGTTGACTGGCATACACCGTTCCCTTTGCCTAGCACCAAAGAAAAAAAATCTGGAGCCTTTAAATCCGGCCAACACGTTGCCAGTTAAAATCCGAAAAACGACATATTATTCGAATTTCCCTTAGAACAGTCATTGGGAGTAGGCCAGTAGATCATTTCATATGGAAAATTTCATCATTGGGAGTCCGTAAACTTGGTTTGGACACGAAAATGATAATATAAAATTTATGTTATCATTGCGCGGTACTTATAATCATTTTCGTGTCCAGACCAAGTTTACGGTCTCCCAATGACGAAATTTTCCATATGAAATGATCTACTGGCCTATACAGAATATGTTACGTTATGGTTAGAATTGATTATTGCTTGGTTCGTTCTGTTTTTTATTAGTTTTACTGTTTTACAAACAAACAAAATTTTTTTTTGGTTAGATGAAGCTTTTGCAATACCCTGCAATCTCACTCATTCAAGAAAATCAAGCAACACACCTAGCCCCGAGACACCGATATGGGAAATTTAGGTTCGATACGGTGTTCTTCGGATTACTGAGAAGTTTTGAAGATATAGATATTATTTCGAATGGACCCATTACAGTCTTCGAGCTTCGAGGCAGTGTCCTAGTAGATATGCTCTTAAAACAAAAATGTTTTCTTTTAAAGGATTACAAACAGGGATGACGAAGGGGGAGCTAAAACCCTGCATGCTAAGCTTTTCGAAACTGTGGGAATACCTACCATAATGTGTTTACCCGCAGTCAAAGAACCACCATTGAACCAAAAAGCACACTGCACCACTCGCGCTCGAAAGAACTGCATTGCATGGGTCTTCCCGCGCAAATTAAGCTTTCCACCAAACAGCGCACTGTCGATTTTGGTGGCCATTCGCCATCACCATATTGATGTATGTAATTGCTTTTGGGTGAAAACTTTTTGAAAGCAATTTCAATGGTTCAATAAGCTTGAAGCGATTTCCCAAATTGGATTTTCTTTCAATAATTTAGTTCGTCCTTACTCCGTCACATCTTACTCTAGTGCCCTCGCACGAATATACTCGCCACCTTAAGAGACAGCACTAACACCACTTCAAAGTTTATTCCTTCTCCAAGTCCAACTTCTCACAAATGTCTGAAATAGTGCACTGTACACGTTATATACGGTATACCTGTGAACGATAAATGGTTCTATTAACTACACCTGTATCATCTCATTGATTTTGGGTCGCCTTCCACATTATACTGTTTGAAGAGTAACCTCGAAGAATGGTGAAAGTTTCGTTTTAAACGATATTAAACGACGCCCAAGTGTTAACATTTCCAGGAGAAGAAAAAGAAATGAAAATTTCGCTACCTTTTGGATAATTGTTGAACAAAATAATTCTTGTAAGGTTTCTTTCAAATTGGCAAGTAGATGGTTTTGACGGCAGCAATGATGACGATGACGACGACGACGATGAGGTTTACTCTGTGAGAACGGGGTCCTTATTGCCGTTTCCGTTTGCTCGGTGCTTACTGTCGATAAGGTGAATCGGTGAACTTTATATTGCTGGCTTGATTGAAATTAAAAAGTTGCTTGTTCTGGGTGTGGGCAATATCTGTATGCAGCCCTGTGCTTGCTTCGGGTATAAAGTAATGAAAGAATGAAGCACATTAAGAGACGGAGAATGATTTTGAATAATTTGAAGTGGAAAAGTTTTTCAATCCCGCTACTTGTGAGGCGGAGCGAGCACAAAAATATATTCTGTTGAATATTAATTACAAAAATGCTGCAGCTCGCAGTAGGGGGTCGGCTGAGGAATCGGATATTTGGAGTAGGTATACCTTCCTGATTATATCCATCATTGAGATGTGGATAATTGATAACTGTGCAAAAAAGTAAACCAAAAATGTTTAAAATGGAATTGCTCTTAACTGCGGTGAAGCTATATTCTTATAAAAGCGATGGACGCTGTTGGACGTTGTTGTTAAATTGACTCCAATTCGTGAGACTTGACCTCTAACTAATAAAGGATATCAGGTTGAGATTTCATGGAAAAGTATTTTCACATTGTGGAAGGTGCTTTAAAATGTACTCCTCAATTTAACACATCCAGTTATACGTTTCTCATCTAACCCACATGACCTATATAGTTTATTGATTTTCATGGCTTACAACAATGGTACGAGATCCAACAATTGTACACCATAATCAGTAATCACCTTGAACTGCGTGCAATCCAAGTGGGTTAAGGTCGCCTTCCACTTGTGCGCACCACCTAGAGAGAGGTATTCCCCTACTGCGGCTTCCCTCTGTGTTGGATTTGAAGTTTCCATTTGCTCTACATGCCCTGGCCATCTAAGACAACTCTAGCGCTACTGAATTCGCTAGCATAGTTCACCATTAGGTCTCCTCCTCTCAACCCCGTCAACGCACACACCGGGACCGTATATTTCACTCAGAGTCTTTGTTTGCACCGAGAATATTTCGATTCGCTTTAGAGAGACTCCGCACTTGAGCACCATAAAGCAGGACTTTTATGGACAATGTGCTATACAGAATAGGCACAGGACTCTATTACTCAATCCGTTGAGTTATCCAATCTCCTTTTACCTACTACGAGCCTGCCGCCTTTTTGTTTCTCTCCCATATCTTATTAAGTACTGTCCCACGATCTGTCACTTTTTCGTTTCACCAGGGGGTCAATTCTCGTTCTGTGACAATGTGAAACCAAACTTCAAAAATTTATTGCATTACAAGCTTAGACTGTGTCTCTAACTTCCAGAAATTTCTCGGTGCCCTCCAGCGAGATATGGAAGAATGATGTCCTATCAAAACAGTGACCCAACCCCAAACTGATGGTGCAAAAACCAGTGGAAATATTTACACCAGAGTATTTAATGCGAGTTCATCTTCCTGAGTATAGTCAAGGAAATTAGTGGTAAAAAAAACCCTTTCATATTGTGTTCATTTTCAATATTCCGGTTATCCATTATGCTGATCGCGGGGAAGGATGTTTCAGTGAACCCTTCTAATTTTTCAACTAAATAGATTCTTGGAAATCATTCCCGAAAACCCAACAAAAATGTTTAGATAAGTGAAATTGTGTACGAACAGTTCCTATCTTCTTGTTCATTATTTTCGAATCTCTGTCAAAAATTGGCAGCTATCTAGTTAAAAATCTGCCGAGCTATATGCCCAATTCACAATGTCGCGTTGACGCGCGCGAGTTATGTTAGAGATAACAAGTAACAGCCAACACACATGTCAACCGGATGGCGACGGAATACCCTCACTATCAACGGACCGAACAAACATCCCAAGTATCTTTCTGAGAAGAGATTCAGGGAAACAACAAGGAATGACCCAAGTTAACAAGATAACACTCGTTATCTATTTTTAGGTATCATAAAACAGTATCGATACCTCATATCGACGAAGTATATATATAGGAACATTTTGGTTTCTTTAGTTAGTTATAATTATATCGTAGATAAATACTACATGTTACTTAGGTCCTAAGACATTTTAAGTAAAATAAAAGTACATTATTTTAACTAAAAGATTCTTAGTAACTTATTTCGCGCGTGCGTTGACAGATTATGTAGAAACAAAGCGTTCATATGCTGCCACACAAAGTACAACTTTAGGCGTTGGATCGACTTTAGATCGTAAATATCGTAAAGTTCAACGCGACGCCCTGAGTAGAAACGCGCGCGAGAGTAGAGAGTAGCTACTCTCACGCGCGTTTGACAACTTTTGAATTTTGAATTGTTTGATTTCATGGCATGGAATGTGCCGTTCTTAGTTGGAGTCGCACAGAATCACTAACGTTTATCATACACAAATTTTAAAAAGCAATATGATGTTTTTTTAATGCAAATTAATTAATTTAGGTAATGAAAATGACGAATACCTTTTCTTTTGTGGAGCTAATACTTATTTCTTCAGATTTTCTTGGATAAAAAAAAAAATTAATCATTGGTTTTGTATCTTTGTTAAGGTTCTTCTTTACATTATTCTTATGAATGATTTTTTTTATCGATTTTGGAGAATCCTTTTTTAATTCTTGCACAAAACTTGCAGCTACAAGAAAAACGAGAGAAGACTTGAAATTTGAATTCTGCTCTCTATTTGTGTACATTACTTAAAACCAAACCGAACTTTTAATCTGACATACTCTGCTCTCTCAACGCTCATTCGCTTAAAAGTAGTATTTCGTTTTACAAAATTGCTGTTCGCGCGCTTTGGCATTTTAAATCGTTAAGTTTCGATAAAGCGTGTCAAAGCGCGCCGACGCACGCGCGCGTTCAACGCGACATTGTGAATTCGACAATAAAGTCGAACAGCGATTGGAAGATCACAGCCATTTCAGGTAGAATCCGGCTGACTGTCGAGTGAGAACAATTTAAAAGAGGCTTCTTAAATTTTACAACCTGTTTAGGATGGTTTTCCCCTTCACCCTGTACCTTACAGCTGCTACAGTATGTCTTTTGACTAATTCGTCTTGCACATTAAAAGCCACCAAAAAGGGCCCATTACCCTGATTCAAATCCTGAAATAAATTTATGCGCTTGCATAACTTTCAATGCAAAAGCACAGCTCAAAACTCAATACTTAGTACAAATACAAAATACTTTTTACTGCGAGTAAACCGAATTCCTGTGATTAAAATAAATATAAACAAACTTCTAACGCTGCCGATTAACGGCAATGGCTTAATGCCACCCGTTTATAGCGCAAAATTTACGAAATAAGCAGTTTTTTAATGGAGTTCTTAGTCCCCATAAGACCTCATAGTACTTAGGGTTTATGAATATTGCCCTGCATTACAAGTTGCAAATGCCAAATGCGTCTACAACAGTCCCCAAGAGGAATGTACTCGTCGTTTTTCCGAAATATTTGCACTCAATAACATTAAATTTGGAAAGCATACGGCAAGTCGGCCAAGTTTTGCCTATAACCGAATAATGATCCCCAAAAGGGGTTTTCTCTTAAATCGACCGCAACGCCATTTGGAAAAGACCACTCTGCCCGAGAGAAGGCCACAAAATTACGGTTTAGTCGTCCCCATTAACAACTCGCTTACAGAATGGAATTGCTCAAATTTTTTAGATAAAAATTAAAAAATCATCCGCTTCTCCAATGGCCATTTAAAGAGTTATAATGAACCAACCGCACTCTGCCTGCAGTGCGGTCGCATCAGTTTTTGGCTATCTTCTTTTAATGGGTTAGCAGGTGCTAAGCCAGCTTCGTACCGAAATTTGTAACCAATGGCACTCTCTGCCTGCGGATGTAGAACATGCTGTAACGTTCTTCGTGACTCCCACTTTGCCAACCACTCTCAGATATATAGCCCAGCACTCTCATTAATTCATTCCAAAAGTTTTCGTAGTGGCCCATAAAGAAAGGGTTGACTCTTGGCGGGAGGGATGGCGCCTTGCTCAATGTATCACTATCGCCCGAAGCGGTCCAATGGCACTATATTTATACTGTACCACAGGTGTTTTCCAAATCTGGAAGAGTGTTTCATCCAAAAGAGAGAGAAAAAAAAACTCTAATTGCCCGTTGTAGCTAGAATCCTTTTTCGGTTGAGTTTCGTGTACCTATGGCTTTTGTTTGCGCTCCAATATGATGATAACCCAGAGAAAGGCTTTTGATCTTCGTAGGGTGTATTGATTACGTTTCGGGCGAGGAATGGCGGCGGCACCAGATCCTATTTGTGCTTTATGGCAATTATCTGCCTGGCTGGATGGAAAGCGATTTTGGGTATTAACGACACGATTACCTACGACCGTAATCCGTTATAAATCTTTTATGTAGTAAAAATTATCATCGGGTATTTGTCGTCGTATAGTTGGTCCTTTTTCCAGCGAACGGCCGGGGAAGGTGTGGCGTTTCTCTCTCGCCATGAAGGGAGTCTGTGGTGTGGGCTTTAGTTTCACCTTGCGTGTGTGGGATTAGCAGCAGCAAACAAAATATTTTTACGCTCATTAGGGCAAATTTATGCGGTCATAGAGATTTTAGAGACGCAGTTAGTGATTACCAGCAGCTACACACTGTTAAGTGTGTGCGGACCGTTATGTTGGTCATGTTCACTGTGGTGGCGACCGAGGTTAGATTTTGGATGACCACGTGCTGGCGCATGGTTACAATTAAGTGAACCTGATCTGAATTCAATTAGGCAGAAGCTTAGAGCGGATTTCTGGTGTGTGAAATTGCAAGAGCTCATGGCAAAAAGTTTGCTAAAAGTTGAAGAGTCAGATTCAATTAAAATTTAAAATTTAACATGGGTGAAGTTAATACAGTGGATAAATGTTTGTGCATCATATGGACTGGAAATATAGACAAAGCTGTTATTCGGTGGACTTTGAGCACTTTCGTAGTACCGCAATTGATTATACGCACATGACCTGGTAATTACTATTTGTTGTAATGAGATGTACAACGCTGCTAGTGGGTACAGCATTAAGGACGGTGCAAGTATGAAGAGCTCTGGAATGGACTGGATAAGGAGCGTAATTTAACTAAAAATTGTAATCTAATAATGTGTAAAGTTAAAACAGTGCAATAAAAAAATAAAACAAAACACTTTAGGAAGCAGCAACCATTGCTCTGGCTTGGGGTGGTGGGTGCACATCAAATAGCACGGTGAGTAGTTACCTCGTTCGTAGTTCAATGAGAGAACTTGTATTTTCCTTAACGAAATGTAGTTGCGTGAATCTATTAGTCAGAACAGCAGAACAGCACAAAGTGGTTGATTTTGTGGGTGCATTGGTTACAGCATGGATCTACCGCATTGTGCTAGAAGTGATACTTGTAACACTGGAGTTTTGGGTGAATTAGAATTGGTTGATGGTTGCAAGTTTTTTTGGAAGAAAAACAGATTTATCTACCGAAAACCTTTTCACTCACACACTTATCTAATGCGGAATATTAATCTTAATAATTTCCTGTATTTTTTTTTGTATTCCTGTGAATGTCTAGAAATAATGAACATTTCTTTTAACACCACCACCAAAATGAGTGAACTACTTTTGTATGGTTAGAGCTAGTCTTTCAGTTGCAGTACCTACCTAAATTATTTTTTTCTTCGAAGACGAAGACTCACTGGTTGGTGGGTTCTGGACTCTTGAGTGAGGTATGAGGTGTCTCAGGTTCGATCCCGGAAAAAAATTACATTTAAAAATTGTTTTTTCAACTGCGCCACCTCGCGCGAATGTGTTGTCCTAGAGCAGTCTTTTTCAAACTGCGGGTCGCGATCCCATAGGGGATCGCCAAGAGTTCCAAGGGGGGTCGCGATTGAAAGCCGGTAAGATTAATAATATAATAATGATAAATAAGTACTGTCATAAAAAATTAAATGATAATTCTGATGCGCACTTCTGAATTAAAAAAAAATTATTACTATTAATGCAAGGCCTGCTACATTTTTTTTTTTTTTTTGCAATACGGGAGAAAATTTCATCACAAATAAAATCTTGTGTAATTAGACCGGTTTTGGAAGGGGTTCTGTGTATGAGGCTTTTTAAATAACTAACACATTATAATTTTTTTCTTAACAAAGGGGCCGCGTACTTAAAAAGTTTGAAAAACACTGTCCTAGAGTATAACAGTCATGACAGGGCTTTTAAATTATATGATTGGGCTCGGCATAAAATTGTAGGTTCCTTCCTTCCGCACAAAACGAATGGTATTGTGAGAAGCTAGGCCTGCGGTTCACGAACCTGTTGCGCTAACTAGCTATTCCTTTTTTTTATTTATTTATTACTAAGTTTCGTAACTATAATTAGGTCAATAAACAATACATAAAAAAGGATCAGAATTTTTTCCAGCACAACTTATGAATGTGCACCTTGAACCCTCCCTCGCAAAGTCCTCCTAGGCGAAAACTTATTCTCATATTGATATACTATATGGAAGTCTGGGATCTGCGTTTGGGACACATAATATGCGAATTGCTGGCAGCCTGTTTTTGGTCCAGAAGCAAATTCGACAGCTGAAAATATTTTGGGAAAACCAAAGGATACTCTCGGCCAGAGACAATACTGAGACCACCAACTCCGGCCGATTTCCCGTTACTTAGCCTACAAGCTATCAACTTTAGATAATGTGGTATTCCCGAACTCTTTCACATTTCCCCACGGTTGTTGCAGCATTTATTTTTGCATTTTTTGTATGTTTTTGCATGTCACACGGATTCTTTTTTGACATAACACCGATAGGACAACAAAATGGCGAATTTGAAAAAAAAAACAAGAGGATTGTGAGTTGCGGGTCTCAGTATGGTTTGTCTATGCTCTCGGCTGCCTCTGAGTGGGGATTCTGGAGAGTTACATATCTTCTGTTGAACGACGAGATCAATCATAAGAGAGAGCGGTAGCATAGGGTAGGCTGCGAAACGGAGCTCGGTGGCAGCGTTATCTTCGGAACGCTTTAGAGTCATTTTGACTTCTTTTTGAACACCAGGGGACCAATTCTGGTTCTATGAAAGAGTGAATCGAATAAATTGTTTTCACATTCGCTTTCATACACTGCTTTCATTTTTTCGATTCACTCAATACTAAAAAGCGATTCTCGTTCAATAAGTAAAAATATTGTGGTGAATTTAATATCGCACACTGTTTTGTACGACATCAGGTTCTCAAATTTCAATCGTGTACGTGAAAAAAAATTATTCATATGAAAATTTTTGAAGTTTGGCTTCACAATTTCCTAGAACGAGAATTGAAATTGCGGTGAAAGAGTGAAAACATTTTCATTTCACGTTTTCACGGAACCAGAATTGACCCCCAGGACTCTGGACTTTTTGAAAATCAGTGAGTTCGGACTCCTTTTAAAAATTTAGAACGTTTTAGCTACAATTCAAAATTGAAGAGCCTATTTAGTTTAATTCGAAAGAATTTGTTATTACCTGAATTTTTATTTCAATTTTATCGCTAATTAATAACAGTGTGCTTCCTTAAAAAATAAAAGGAAATATTGAGATCGGAATGGGACTCTTTTGTTTCATCCGGGGTTCTTTTTGAAAATTTTTGAGAGGTTACACTAATCGGTATATATGTGACTGGCAAATTTTATATATTTATTTGTTTGTCTGTTTGCAACAAAGTAATAGGCCTTTTTTTCTGATTGGCTGGCTCCAGTCATGGCTTAATGACAGTAAACATTTATGTTTGCACATTTTCAATAATACAATTTTAGATCACGTCTCCCTACTCTGCAATGTGTGTGTTTTCAGAGCAAGTAACCACTACTCTATTCAGTACTCAAGGAGCGTTTGTTGGTAACATTTGAAATGGTGCTTCTTGTATACCACTTGACTGTGGTGTTTGCCTCTGTGGAAGTGATTTTATTTCCTTCCGGACTGCTCCTATTTTACGGCGTTTTCAACTCGTAAAACAATTCACGTTGATGGCACACATCCTGTTTAGCAGCGCTCGGCTCCTTGTAACATTTTTACGATTCAAATTTGTTTTGTATATATTGGATGGAAACATAGATGTGGGCTTTGTTGCCAGCCAGTTTCCTCATTAGGATTGAGCTAGAAATTTGTTTTAATTTCACATTAACAATTTGAAAGAAAATAAAAAATGCATGCTACGTAAGAGGTTTGAGTATGACACCCTTCACCAAACTGAGTTTATGATCTTCATTAAGGAGAGCCGTTGTGTTGTGTTTATTACCTAAGCCCCATTTAAATAGAGTTCAGTTGTAGCGCAGTACATTTAAAAGAGCCTTGAGTGCAAGGCGGTAATTTCTCTCTCGGCACATTTAGTTGGTTTTAACACAGCTCTGACTAATTTGATGCTTTGAGCGAACTCTTTTCAAGTTATACGAGCCTTTTGGAACTTAAGTCCACTGCACAGAGATACACAGAGGGACCGGGGGAGGAAGTGAATTCCTTGCATGGAATTGAATGCGTGAACTTTCAATCAGGATTCATTTAAATCGCATGCAAAATCGCAAATATTGATCCGAATACTGCACACAGTAGGATGCGTCGTATTTTCGGTGTGAGGCAAAATTAATCATTTTGCTGTACAATTGTACATACCTACCTACATTTATGAGAAACAGGTTGCAGGAGAGACGTTCCAGTGGACGTTCTAACAGTGTTGCCAGAATTTTAAAATGCAAAATGCTAGCGCTAGTAAAAAAATTCCGAAATGCATGGAAGCTTATTTTATTAAAGAAAATTCGTAAAATATAAATTAAAACAAATAAAAAATCAAGTTTCTTCTTCCGATACTAGGAAACAGGGCTCTGATAACGACAAAACGTGACAATTCATTTTGAATTCCTTCAGAGCAGGAATCAGAACTCTAATTCAAAACCATTGTGTAAATAAAAGAACCTTCCCGTTCGGTTATCAAAAATGAACTCAACTTTATTTTTTCTTTAATTCTATCTCTACGTTACATTACCAAAATAAACTTAAACTAGGTCGGTTAAAAAGTGCTGATAATAAGAAAATATTGAAAGTGCGTTGAAACTAATGTGCTGGGGTTAATGCGCGGTGGTGCTGGGTGCTGGTTGTTGCAGTTGAAACGGATGTGCTGATACAGGTGAATAAAAGCGCTGGGGTGAATGTGCGGTGCTTTGGGCAGATTGTTGTTGGTATCGAATCGGTGCGAAAAATTACTTCGTTGCATTAACTACTCTCCCCTTTAAACGGAGCTGTCCGCAGCTGTTTGTAGGCTTTTCAGAAGGTCTTGGATGAACTTTTCTTTATTTATCTCCTTAAGGTTGACGGCTGGATTTTCGTCTCGGTCTCGGGTGTGATTCTTGTCTTTCCTTCTCAGCTTTGATAACCGAACGGGAAGGTTGAATGTATTTCTCTTCTTTTTTTACATGAAAAGAAAGGTCAGAGCACTCCACTTACATGAAAATACTCCTTATTCTGCTTTATGTCTGCAACTTTCACAATTTCTTCAAACTCTAATTTAAAATTTGAAAACTTTCAATTTGCTTCTTGAGCTTGACACAGTTTTTTATTTTATTTTTTACAAATTAATCTATTTTCAGCTCCAGTCAATTTGAAACAAACGTTACAGCACGATTAAATATTATCCTTTTTCAGGTTCGTGAGTCCTAAGGCAAAGAGTCGCGGTAGACGGACGGGTCTATTGTTCTTTTATAAAAACTTTTGAAACCACACTCGCGTTGTCTCGGAAAAAAAATGTTGGGCGCCAATATATAAATCCGCCCTTTTAAAAGTAAAAAGTAAAAGAGAATGACAAAAATAGCAAACAAAAGTCTTCTAAGAACTCTGAGAAGCAACGCGAGCACGGGTCAGCTCGTAACTCTGAAATATATAATATAAGAATAGTAAAAATAATTAATCTAAAAAAAAAATTACTTTTATTCATGAGATTACTTTTATTTAAGATTTAGATTATTTAAAAAAAATGTAATAGCAATAATACCAATTTATTAGTTATACATAATTTTATTGAAAATCGAAATGTTGTCAGAAGATTCAGAGGCTAAAATAATTTCTTTTCGGAGGTTTAGTGGCTGAAATATATCTTTTCAGTTGATTTGGCGGCGAAAATATTTACTTTCAGGAGGAAATATTTCACCTCGGACCAAATATCTAGCTGTTATTTTTTTAATTTTTATTATATGGAGGCAAAAAAAGAATCATATAAAATTCAGTTCGAGCCTTAAAATTCTAAAATAAGTTAAAACAAACCAAAATTTTCTATTAAAATTCATTTTTGGTCTTCAAATATCGGTGTAAGAATATTTAGAGTATGCAAAGGAAACTACGTTTTCTAGGTATATTTTTAAGTACATAAATGTTCACTATTTAGAAAAAAATAGAAAAACTGATCAGGTGTTAGGTTGATATTTTTTTTAAACGGTGCGATAGTAGGCAGTAGTGATTAGAAAATTATTTGGCATCGGCGTGGTTGAAATTGTTTCCATCATCGAAAGCATCGATGCACTATCCTGCATTTCCAATTATATTTTTCAGTGGAAAAAAAAAAACCGAACTCATTCTTTGTCGCCTCGCTAGAGTAAAAATTTTAAAACGAGTTTCGTGTTTTCCTTATTGGTTCCCCTTACTCGATATCGAAATTGAATAAGGCAGGTCGAATGTTAAACGTTCAAGAATCCACTTTAGTAGGAGTAACAGCTGACTGACTTGATGTGTTTCAGTTCTTATTAGCCTAGATTGGTCAAGTGAACAGTTTTCCCAATTTTTCTTCTTCCCAAAAATGCTTTCAAGACTTTGCAAATGTTCAATGGCATCACTGGTTGGCAGAGTCCATCAGTACCATTTACCCATAAGGACATATAATAATTGTAAAATTCCTAAGCCACCTGCGGTGGAAGCACGATTAATTAAAAATGGCCTACGAGCAGAGATTATAATTATCTCCCTACATAGTCGAGCACACAATTATTGTTCGGCCAAGGTTGTTTCCGTTGGGCTCCTGTGTTGGGAACAATGCATACATGTCAAAATTGCCGCCACCACATTGGAGTGGTGTTGTGAAACACTTTCGGTGTGGCATTTCCACATGCGTGTGAGGGAAATTGAAAATTGAAAAAGCCTTTTTGTCATCGAACAGTATAGATTGTATGTCAACAACAGCTGACATCCCGTGAACGTAGACCGCATGCCGTAACGACAACTATGGGCTGTGGAAATTACATTTCTCTGTGATAATGCCAACGGGTGGTTGCGTTGGATGTATAGGCACCAAAATCATTTCTCTTCTTTTCGAGAATCTAGTCAAGGGTGCTTTTGTTTTTAGAGGACTCCCTGTTGCGATCAATGTACGGTGGTTTGTGTTCGATCGTTTTGGTCAAAACAATGCACCCAGAGCTTGGCGTTGTTATCGTTTGCATAATTTTTATTCAAGCATTTCTACATCTGCATTCATGGGTTTAGAGTAGATCTGATTTGGAGTAGTACACAAGGAATAATTTATCTAAGGAATGTGTGTACCAAGCTGAAAATGTGTTTGCCATGGTCACCCAAAGCTTGGGTGGCTTGCTTACATCAAGGCCTTTGCAAACGTGTAGTAGCATTTTTAGGAATGGGTTTGTTGGTGAAATAAATCGAAATTGTTGTTGTTGTTGGCCGGCAAAACAGAGTGTACCGGCTTTTGTCCAAATAGATTTATTTTTCATTCGCAAAGATTGAAGCATATCCGTTCAGTCTTTTAACCTACAGCGACTTGCATCAAATGTGCAATGACTAAATGGTTAGTGTGTTGGACTACTAAGCGAGGGGTCCCAGTTTCGATCCCTGGAAAAATACAAATTACATCTTAAGGCTTTTTTCACTGCGCCATCTCTCGCGAACGTCTGACAAGCATCTGAGAGTATAACTGTCTTCTCAATTAGCCATTTGGACTCGGGATAAGATTGTAGATCCCTTCCATTCGTCCCAAAAATGAAAAACTCACACAAAACGAAGGATTGGGAGAAGCTAGGCCTAGGGTCCTTACGGATCTGTTGTGCCAACCATTTATTTTATTTTTTTACTGACGTGATAGACGGAATGGCGCGACCCATCGTTTTACTCTCGACTGTCATCGAAATGTGATATGATTTACACAAAAAAGTGAACAACTTGAAAACAGAAACAGTATTTTAATTTTTCGTATTTTATAATTTTTTCCCCGCTATCACTTCTGATAAAACCCACAGGACAGATCAGAACAATCAAGCTTTCCAATCAATCGATATTACCTTCCGCAATACTTCTTTTTTTTGCAACATAAATCAGCCACTCCAAGCCATCATCGAATTGATTGATCAGAATCAGAAATTACAGTTGTCTGCCATTCCGCCAGGCAATCAATTTAATTGGCAGAAGAGGTTTTACACTCTGCCTTCCCCAATTTACGCGACTCCTTACCTCGGATTTGTATTTCTTTACCACAGTTAAATGAGAAGCAGCAAAATCAACTCAAATTCAATATGCTTCCTCAAGTTGGAACGATTGTGCGTTTTTTAGGTTAGGTAGTCGTGAATTCCCAACACGCCCGATAAACTGGCAAGTTGCAACCGGTGTGTAATGTTTGTAACAATGTAGAATGGAGGTAACATAAGTTGGCCGTGGCTCGAAGTCGCAAATCCAATATTTTATATATGCATTCCGATTTCCGAGTGGTTGCCACAACCAGTTGTTGCCACCACGAACTACATGAATGTATCAACAGAGGTACGGCGCGGTGGGGAAGTTTCCAATATTTATACTCGTATGTGCAATGTTCTTCTCAGCAGCCTGAAGTATGAATGACGTGAGAGTGCGATGTCAACGATGAGCTGACGACAACATTAGGACCAATGTACGCTGACGCACTGGGCTGCAACCTAATTCAACACAAATCAGAGTGTCTACTGGGAAATTTGTCTAAAACGTTTTTTAATATTTTCCACCGACAGTATGGTTCTGATGGATGGTAGACAGCAGCTGATTGTTCTATTTGTGGCTTAGATTTGTGCATCTCCAAGCTTGGATTGTATCAGACCAACCTTGAACGATGTGGTATTTGAAGATAATACTCTTTAGAAGACACTTTCAAATTGATTTGGGGATTTGATGGTTTTCATTCCTCACAACAAAAATATTGTTGTAGTCGAGTGAACGAAATATGTTTGCGCACGGAAGTTCAGAGGCGGAGACTTCATTTTGTGATGAAATGGAATAAATCAAAGAACTTTTCACAGCTCTGGAAAGCCCCCGAGTCATATTTCCTAGGGCACTTATTCCGTAGGTCGATTATCGCGTAGCCATTTAATATTGTCGCATCAACCAGTGATGCCGAACGGGGGATTTATTTCTTTTTGCGGGATTTTCTCACTTAAAATAAGCATAAAGGGTCAAAGGTATTTTTCATACCTCATAGTACAAAAAAAGGGATTTTACTTTTTGGTAAATTTTTGTTCCTAATTGCTAATTTCATTAAGAATAAATAAATTACTACTATGAATACTCAAAATATCTGAATGCGTACATTTCCTTTTTTTTTATTTCCCTAAACAGTTTCATAAACTGACATATCTATGGTGCAAATCTCAACTCACCGCACACATACTAATGAGATAATAACAAAAAAGACTGAATTTAATGCAATACATGTTTTTTTTTTTTAATTTAATATTTCGTGGGATAAAGGTGAATTTTTTTATATTTTGCCGAGGGATAAAAGGGATTTTTTGGGTATAACCGTGGGATGATCTGAAGTCCGGCATCACTGGCATCAACTACCATTATTTTTATTGAGTCTCACTATTATTTAACCCGCCAATGGTGACCTACTGGTCTGTGAGACCGGGTGTATAAGAAAAATCTAATAACTTTATTCTCCGTTATTGTTTTTTGTTGCAATTTCGAGTAGCTGCCGCATTGCACGTCCCCCATCATCAGTTCACGCCGAATCTGCTAAGTGAGCACAGGTTGTGTACTGTTTTTACTAAACCGGTGCGTGAGACCGTGTGTCACCGTGTATGTAGGTAAAATAATTTTTTATTATTCGCGTATTTTACCTAGTATATTAGTTTTTTTCATTGTTTTATTCTGTTAAATGTATGTTTATGTAAATTTGTGTGTTTCTATGTGTGTATATGTATGTATTTCATATATATTATTATATTATATTTGTGGCTTGAACACGGAGTGCCGTATTGCAACAGCTGTTTACCTAAAGAAATTTCGTTTTTGAGATGTATTTTTTGTTATTTTTTGTTTGGAAGGATACCAATTTTTGTTTATTTTGTAAAAGTTCCGAATGTCGAAAGACTAAAAAATGGCATTTTCCTTAATGGACATGTGATTTTCTATTTTTTTCTTAATTTTAAAAAATGCATTGCTAAAAACTTTGTTATTTTTAATGCCCTTATTAAAAAAATTTGTGAATTTAGTTATTGAAATAAAAGATTTTAAAATGATTAAATATCTTTGTTTTATTGTCAAAGAGCATAAATTTACGAAAAAAACATTAACTATTAGAAACACGTTTCGAAAAATCTTCAGTTGAAAACCCCGGTGCGTGAGACCGGCGTCACCATTGATCAATGTCAAATTTGCCTCACCATTCGCGGGTTAAATGACTTCGTTCCGGAGACTCATTGCTTTACGTATAGCTCGAAAATCGACAAAGCCCTATTGTCAAGACAAAAGCGTTTGCACGATAGCAAATGAGGTATGGTCTTCCAAAAGTTTGTATTTCTTGAGATTTGAATCTTCTTTCTCATAAATTTCAAAGGGGAGAATCGATTTGAGACATGTTTTGTGAAATGCTTACAAAAAAACACATATTTGTAGTATAACGGCTTCGCATTGAATTAAAAGGAAAGTTTGTAGGAGCATGTCCAAGTCCATGTGGACCAGTGGAGGCTTCATGAGAGCTTTTTAAAGATACCCAAAGCTCGCAAGCTGTATGTAAAATCAACGGTAGACGACCGTGACACGATGGTGGTACAGTTCCGTGAAGCGGGACGGAGCATATAGATCTCAGAAATAGATCTTTTGTGCAATTTAAACTGGAGCAAGTCGAGAAAGTCTAGTAAGAATGGAGGGATTGCTATTCTGGATAGTATTCCTTGTTCGGGTTTATTCGCGAGGGTTTCAAAGAAGTAATTATTTGATAGCCAACTGAATAGGATTTTTTTCACTTCTGGCGCCTACTCGCTCAGTAGTCCATCGTTGTCCTGTTTGATCCGCATGTCATCCATTCATCAATTTGCGGCAATAAAAACTCGTTCATTATATTTCTGCATCGCTCATAATTCACAGCGGAGTCCTCGAAAAAATAAGGCCAGCTCAGTGATGCCAGATTACAAGATATATCTTTTTTTTCCAAGATTTTTGAGCTCCAAAATATGTACAAGACTTTTTACCCCAAAATCAACAATTTTCAAGATTTTTGATATCAGGAACTTTTTAAATCTACAACCTTTTCTATTGAAGAAAAGCGTTTTCTTTTAATTCCATTATTATAAATATATAATGTGAGTCGAACAGAGCCCATGTACAGTTTCTGTCTCACTAACGTTTTCATCAACTCTATAAGGAACCATGAATTTTAACGAATTAGATAAAATAACTGATGTAACGTGTTTTTGGAAAAATGGTTTCGTATGTACTGAAACGGTTGTTGAAATTTTAATTTTTACAAAGGATTTGTTGAGCTTTAATGAACCGAAATTCTATGATCTTGATATAGGTAAGCAATGCAATTCTAAGTCAATTTAATTCGGATATGTTCCAAAATTTCAAAAAACATTAAAACTAATTTATGACCAAAGTTTTTTTTATAGATATTTAGGTGATTTATGTATGAGAAGTAAAGTATTTCAAAATTGTAATTTATATTTCGCTATTTTTATATTTTGAACAAAATATTGAAACAAAGATTTTTTGTTTCGGAAAAACAAGATTTTCAGATTTTTATCTGGTAGCACTGGGCCTGCTTTGACCTCCGGCGTAAATGACGCATCATGCAGTGACTTTGAGTGATTGTGCATGATTCTCATTTGTTTTTTTTACGTAAAAAAAAAATAAATAAATATTTGGTGCAACAGGTCCGTGGGGACCCTATAGATAGGCCTAGCTTCTCACAACCATTCGTTTTGTATGAGTTTCTTCATTTTTGGGATGAATGAAAGGGATCTGAAATTGTATGCCGAGTTAAAACGGTCGATAGAGAAGATTTTTCATGACAGTTATACACTCGGACGTTTGTCAGACGTTCAGTGTTAAAAAAAGCCTTGAGGTGAATTTTGGGTTTTTTCGGGAATCGAACCTGGGACCCCTCGCTCAGTAGTCCAAAACATCAACCACTAAGCCACTGCGGCTACGTATTATTATTTTGTACGTATCCGTTGAAAAATGAGCCTCGATGATCATGATTTAACTGAATATTGTCCACTTCGTCGGTTCAGGAGGGTATGAGCGTAGTTAAGACCCGATTGGAGGCCTCCGGGCAGTAGCTGATGAACTGTCTGCACTTTCTAAGGGAACTTTTTTTCCTTGTAATTTGAAATGATTATAAATTTAGCTAAAAGCCTTTTTCGGTCGATCAGTTTCATCGACTAAACCTTTCTGCTCTTTCAAACTGAGCCCTACCTTAGCAGCGCAATACAAAGAAGCTGTCGGAAGTCGCAAGCTCCGATCGGTTTGGGAACATCTCTTGCCTCAACATCTGCTATCATTAACCATTTACAACATGTTGCACAATCATACGGCAAACGAACAAAATTCACATCAAACATACAATCAAGCAAGTGAATGCACACCAAGCACAAGGCACAGAAGCAGTAGCAGCACCGGGTGATGACTTTTGACTGTACGGCCCGTTTTGTATCATGATAAAAGCCATTGAAATCTGAAGGCGTGACATCTGGAGTAACTCTTGGCCTTTATGGGTGACAAAATACCGTTGAAAACAACATTTCATTTGAACTTCCTGCCATCCTTAGCTTGCCTAGACATGTAAAAGAACGGCAAATAAATCCATCTACTTTGGTGGCAACAGCAGCAGCCAGCAGTGCAAACGCAAGCGAGATATGAATTTCTTAGAGTGGCACACATTTGCCAGCTCTTTACTGCTTTCTACTTTGAAGAGCAATCGCAGTTCGGTTGGGATCAGCCCGAAAGGATTCAGCGAGCATGACACACATTCTAATTATGAATAAAGGAGGAAAATTGCAACAATCGCAAAGTTTATCCGCCCGAGCAAACATCAGGCCACCTCCTTCTCCCTATACAAAGCAAAGGAAACAACAGCCGGAGCATCGCAAAATTGGAACAAACATGGGTATGAGTAGGGCGTAGCTGGTGCCTCTAACAGTGCCCGTGTGTGGGCGTGAGTTTCGCGATATCAAGCAGTGATTATCCACACATGATGCCGGATGAGTTATAAAGTGGAAACTTTTCCTTCTCACTAGCATCGTGTGGAAAGCGAAGATGGAAATTTCCCGGTTATTTCCGTTTTCTTCGTTGCACGGATTTGGAACCAGGAGCAGCAATTTTAGTGCCGTCGGTGCCTCTATTTTCATTTCGATGCTTAGCGCGAGATATTTAATACGCAGTTTTACTGAATATGTGGTAAGGAATTGTTTCCCTACAATTACGGGTGGAACTCCACCACATACATGCGAGTGGTGCACCAGCAGCAGAGCTTACGATTTGTTCCAGTCGAATGCAGTTTCAAGAATTTCTCCACAAATTTGGGGGGTTACGTGTGCAACATGCACAGTGGCAGTTAATTAATAACAACGGTGTCGGGTATTCGCCTCGAGAGGGGTTGAAACTTTAAAAGATGTTTATACTTAAAATGAATAAATCATTAATTTCCCTAGCTTTCATGCTTTCAAGGAGCAAATTCTTTCGGCAAATTTTAGAGCTAAACAAATTTCTCTGTCTACTGGTTCATGGATTCAATTTGTTATTAAAAGCCACAAACCAAGTACTCTGTCAAACTTTGCTAATATTGTTTGAAGTAAAGAAAATGCTGTAGAGAAAGTTGAAATTCAAACCACAGGCAAATTTAGGTAGGTACTAATAAGCGACCAAGGTTCATTAGAAAAACCATGGCAGTTATTAGTACTAGTGATAAGAAGGTATCAGCTCCAAAGGGTTATAATTTCTAATTTTTATAACGAAATTTGTCCGATTCAGGAAAGGGCTAAAAGTAAAGAACAGGGTAAGCACTGCTCTTAAAAATGTGCTAGTAAATAATAACAGCTCTCAAAAGTGTGCTGGGAATTAATAGTCACGACAAAACACTTACCAAACTCTAAGACAAATGTCCTTCTAATGTCCGTGGGCATATTCAAAAATCCAGTCGTCTTAAGTCAGCTAGATTGTGTGGACTATAGATAAACTCATACTATGAGCGCAAAAACTAGGTTGGTCGGAAATACTTTTCCTATGTCTATGTCGACTAGATTCGTCGGCTAACCCTCCACAAAAATCAATTGAAAAATAAAACTGTTCATGTGACCACTCGGGGCCAATTGAAACACGTCAAGTCAGCCAGCCGTCAGATATACAAAACTAGGTTCTTGAACTTCTCAGTGAAATGCTTATCGCAATCGCTTGTCAAATCAGGTTTAAAACTTCTTTCAACTTTTTTTTTATTTGTTCTATTCTCACTGACAGATGCACAAGCTACAAGCATGTCTTTCAGCCTTCAGCGGTGCCATTTTGCTGCAATAGCAGTCTGAATGAAGCCAACTTATTGTGAACTTTTCTTTTTGTTTTTTGTTATTGAAGGTGAAAATCTCGAAATACACAATGGGGTTAGAAACCCAGAGTAGTGTGGGACTCTAACCGCACTAAAAACACCTCCTTAATCATGACCAATCCAAGAAAGATCGACAAATGATTTTAGTTTCAACGTTCAGTTGTGTTTGAGAAGGTATTACAATTTGAATACGGGTTCTCATTATTTATTTAGATTATAAGGTCGTGAGGCTTAATTCTTCTTAATCTACGAATATTGTTTCGTACATTTAAGACGTCTTCTATTTCAGGATTAATATGCATCTGCTTTGCGTCTGCAGTGACGAATTCCGTTACAAGATCAATCTGCAAATCACGATGCAAGTCATTATTTCTAATATACCACGGGGCATTTACTATTCACCGAAGGACTTTGTTTTGGAATGTTTGTATTATTTGGCCACATTTTCGATTAAAGCCAAGTAAGAAATAAACTACGAAACAAACTCAACTTAAATTCTCTTGAAAATGTAATTTTTTGTAAGGAAATTAATAATGTCAGCAACGGTTACTGGACACCCTCAGACTCTCCTGGGCCTTGAGAGTATTTTCAAAATTTGATATTTAATTGATTAAAAAAACATTAAATTGGTTATTAATATATTTCCAAGCAGTTGATCTTTGCTTTTTGTATACTCAAAATTCGACTGCGGTAAGTCCAATCTACTGCATTTTTTTAATGATTTTTAATGCTGGTGTCTTTATGCATTCTCTGACTGCACACGGTGGTTTATAAACATAGGGCTTGGGAAATTTAAAAACGAAAAATACAGTCAACGTCAGTGTTCTCGGCACTGGCTTTTTATCTCCGATTTGGCTACTGGAACGCTTTACCTACTTACTGGCTGCTTAAAATTGTCATTTGCGATTTATCCTAATTAAGGCTACGCGCTATAAAGTTTGGCGATTTATCAAGCTATCCTTTAATCACGAAGCTTTTGACGTTTGGCAGGCAACATTTCGGCGGTAATTCCGGCTCTTTCGGCAATTTTAATGCGGTTAGTAATTATCGGGCTAAGGTTTAGCTCGTTGTAGATGCCGCAATAAATTTTTTGCGCCGAGAATTTCAAGGACCGACTTAAGGTGTCCTAATAGCAATTTTTCGTTTCATCCTTAATCGTGGGAATTCCGAGGTCTCTATCGAGAGCTTCATTTATAATGTAACACGGTAAACTGACGAATGATCTTAGCAATCTATTTTGAAGAGCTCGTAAAATATTAACATTTGTGTCACTGGAACAAACCCTATTTCATACCATACGTCCACAGACAGGCTTTAGCACTTATATTGTTTAAATTATTAAAAGCTTGTTTTCAAGGTTGGGGTTGGAATATTTTCCGAGTAACCAATAATGTTCTCTATATTTAAATTCTTCTAATTTCTTTTTTACATGCAGTTTCAATTTCAACCTTATTTCGAGAGTCATGAGATATTTGGCCTCATTCGCAAACTGAACTTGGACTGTAAGATAATTGCGAATGAGCCAACCCCATTTTCATAAATGTTTCAACTGACTCTCACGCCTCAGCAGTAAAATCATCCCACAAGATATGCATGAATATAAAAACACACTGTCCAAGTACTCGTATGCAGAATGCAGGTATGCCCCCTTTAAGCAAAATGTTTTTTTCTTCTTTTGTTAACATTAGAAAAATGGAAACTAGAAAAATCCCTCAATTACGAGTGTGTGTGTGTTTTTTTTTTATTTAATATTTTCGTCTTTAAAAACAATTTAATTAGAATAAGGTGTGCCTATAAGGAATTACAAAAAAATGCGTATTTCTTATCTTAATATTTGAGTTTGGCTCCAAAAATTTTCAAATTTCGCTCTATACCTCTTACAAAAGCTGGTAACACTGCTCAATGTGCATCAACGTGCATACTACCAGTTTTATGGAGTTCGCAATGTTCGCGTTATGGTCGCCAATATTCCGAAATTTATCTTTACATAAGTAGGGGGTTTCACGTTTTTTACGTGTTGACGTGAAAACTGTTCAGAAGTTGCAACTTTTTGTGAAATATTTCCTAGGACACTTAAAATAAATTAGCTACATTAATTACTAACACGACAACTTTTTAGAACAGTTTTTTGGCCAACATGTTTTTTTTCTGCTTCATTGCCTTTCAATTGCAATTAGCTGCTTAAATAATTCTTGGCCAAAACAAAAAAATATAAAGACTTACTTCTCTTGCACCCGGACTCTTTTCGTATAACTAAAACTTTCTAAAACGTTTCTTTTTTTCTCATAGGCAGGTAAAAATCTTCTAAAAGACCGTATGAGGACAGTTGGCGCGGGCTCATAGTAAGGTAAGACTTATACTCACTAAAACCACCTCCCACAAAATTGTTTCGTACTGCAACTTAGTTATGACTTATCAAGTTATCTTTTAATCACGAAGCTTTTGAAGTTTGGCAGGCAACATTTCGGCGGTAAATCCGGCTCTTTGCGCAATTTTTTAAGGTTTAGCTCGTTGTAGATGCCGCAATAAATTTGTTGCGTCGAGAATTTCAAGGACCGAGCTATTATTTTGTCCTAATAGTCATTTTCTATGCTTTTAAGCGCAATTTTTCGTTCCATCCTTGATCGTGGGAATTCCGAGGTCGCTATGGAGATCTTCATTTCTAATGTACCACGGTGAACTTTGGCAAAATCGGCATCTTCGTGTAGGCTACTGCATGGCCAGCCGAGGCAGCCATTTGAATGAAATTATTTTCCATTATTAACCGGAAGGATTGTACTTTCAAATAAAAAAAGAAATTTGAGAAAATATTCAGTAGTTTTTTTTTATAGCATTTTCAAAAAAAAAAGAAGTTATTTGGCGGACCCTTTATAAGTATTTATATCTCTCGGCAGCCTTCGACACATTATATAAGGTAGAAATAATAGGTCTGTTCCTTTACTTTTAAATCTTACGAATTTTAACTCAATGCCCTTCCTTAACTCGAAAAATTCGTGAAAGAGAGCGTCATCGAGAGAGCAAGAAATTACCCCTCCACTGAGAATCTTACGAATTTGCACTCAACACATTTCTTGGTGTAAGAATTGAAAAAGCTGCCAATTAACAGGTGATTTGAAATTTGTTGTCCTATTTGACATTTTTTTTGATTTCTTGTTTATCAAAATGGTATCAACAGGCGGAAAAATTAAATTGAATGTTCTCCCTAGATTCTTTTGGTGGCGACGAAATTCTTCCTCGCTGTAAGGAGTAAGAAAGGACAATCTCCTCCACTTGTAGTATAATCAGTACAAGCTCTTCCGTATACTCGGATTCATGAATTCGACTAATTCCGAATCAGTTTCATCGCTAGGTAGATAAATCAACTAATGTTGTTCGTAAATTAGCAAACTCTTCGAGTTTATCAGATATTTTAACGACTTTTCGTACCACTTTTTTGAATTTTTGAATTATATATCTGTCGTTTTTCATAGATCACTACTGAAGCGTCCCCTAACTTTTTCGTAAGTTTCTCTCTCTGTGAGAGAATTTATCCCCACCACTGCATTTTTGACAGTCTTTTCCATTCTTACTATAAAAGTAAAGGAACGGACCTAATGGGAAAGTGTTTCCTCCGGCGTCACTTAGGCAATTGATAAAGTAACTACCGTAGGGTTGAGAGAATTGTGGCTCAGCATTTTGTGTGAGGCCATTAATGATAAACCAAGGAACGTTTAATTTTATTAACACTATATATTTACTTCACACTGCGCGGACTTGCCAAGGGCCTTTGGTTGCTGGATTGTGCAGACCAACTTTACTAGCTACGGTCATACCTCTAAGGACGAGGGATTTCCCTGCAAGAATTAAGAATATTGTAAGCTATGGTAGATCAAGAGAAAAAATAGAAACTCTTACAGATGACGTCGTCCAATACCCCCTATTGTATATAAGGCATATGGGATATAAAGAATAAAATTGGAAGACATATGGTAGAGCTACATCTAAACTCGATTGGCGCTGCCAAGCCAATCAGCCCTTTCATATTTAATTCGCGTCGATGTGATGTGTGAGCGAAGTTGCTTGATTGCCTGCCGAGCGAGGGGTTCCAGATTACCGATTTTTTCCGCTACCTAACCTCTGACGAACGTTCGATGAAACCGTGAGAGTCTTGCTGTCATATGAGGAAGCTTTGCAACTGAATTATTCGGATTCGGCATCAATCTCGGTGAAGCCGTTTAGACTACAGGAGGTCATGTCGAAAAATACATATGTATGTAAAGGGTTTTCCAATGAGAGGTGTTATTGTGAATGACCCGCTATTTCGGTAGCTGCCACTTTTGAAGCTTTTATTCTTTGACATTTGACAAGTAGAAACTACGCTATTACTAAAAATGGAACGATACACACTTCAACAACGCATTGAAATTATTAAAATTCACTACAGAAATGGTGAAAATCTGCAGTTCGCAAAACTAAAACATTTTTTGGTCATCGTGAAGCACATTGTCGGACCGCAATACAGAAATTGGTGGAAAAATTCGAGCTGTTGGGACAAGTTAGTGATGTGAATAATAAAACCCGTGCACGTCGCTCAAGAACAACTGAGAATATTGCTGCTGTAGCGCAAAGTGTTGAAGAAAACCCAGGTTTGTCCATTCCTCGTCGTTCTTTAGGATTGGGCATTCCACAAACGTCATTACACCGTATTTTGCATAAAGACTTGGGTCTTAAGGCTTATAAAGTTCAGTTAACATAAGAACTCAAGCCGGACGATCATCAACAAACGAAACCATTGATCTTTTACGAGAAAAGTTTCCGGACCGTGTTATCACAATTGGCCACCGAGATCTTGTGATTTAACACCTTGCGACTTCTTCCTTTGGGGCCACGTGAAAGATAAGATCTACGCCAACAGCCCAGCGTCGATTTAAGACCTCAAAGATAAAATTCGTGAGGCTATCGAGGACATATGGTAGCCACTTTGCGATTTGGTTATGGAAAATTTCATGAAATGGTCCTGTATGCGTCCTCGTGGTGGCCATTTGGCTGATGTTGTTTTTCATTATTAACGGCATACCTTCCTCTTTATTATGAAATAAACATCCGATCATTTATCTCAAAAAATGGCATTTTTCTTTGAATACCAAAATAACACCTGTTATTGGAAAACCCTTTACATGCGAAACACCTTTTTACCTGACTGGACACAGAAGGAGTTATAGTCACACGCGCGATTGGTTGAGAGAAGCCAGTCCTATGCACCTGCTAACTGCGATAGATAGATATAAATATTTATTTTTTTAATGTAGAAAAGTTTCCTTAGAATAGCTTGAGAACTGAGAACTGCTATAAATCAGTTATTAACAAAAAAAACAAAGACTACTTTTTGAATATCGCCCTACCTACCTACACTGGCTTTTCAGTTCTCATATCAAATGAGTTTAAGACCTTGCCACATGTACTTCACTATGGCTGTGTTCAGTCAAACGCAGCGTTTTAATTGGCATAATCAACACTTATCCTTCGCAGTAGGTTGTGAAACTCAAGAAGCTGTGGCACAACCTTGATATCTCCACTACATCCAAAATGAACATTAATTTGATTGCTTGAACAGTATACAGTTCCGTCCTTCATTTTGCTGTATTAACGTCAATTTTCGAAAGCCACCAAAGTTCTGCTTTGCTGTTATTAATCTTCTCGAAATGTATATTCACTTTGCAAACTGTAATCCTCGGCACTTTATGAACTACACTGTACACAATTTGAACTGCGCCTAATTACAGAAATAACAGTTATTAACCGGCAATTAAAACTGCACTAAACATACGAAATGGCAAACAAGAACGTAACGGCGCAGTGGAAATCGTTAAACGGATTTCGTATTGGCTCCTTGTATTGCTCACTGCGGTGGGCGCATCGTGGCCATGGAGCCACGAGTAGAAATGGCAAAAATCCAAAATCACTGTGGATAAGCTGAGGGACCGGACGCCATTTATAGACTTGTTGAGTGCAGTGCAGCGAACAGAAGTGGCAATGAGGTTCCATTTTTAGTGCCAGTTGTGAATTTTGAAATTGTGTTAATAAAGCCGTGCCAAAAGTGGTTGAGGTCGTGTAAGCTGGTGGCACCGTTGACGGTGCGGTGCTGGTGGTGGCATTGAAGTTAAAATAGTTTTCCAACACAGCGGAACACTTTGAATGTTAAATTCTGTCTTTGATTAGGAACGGTTAACCGCAAAGAGTTAATTGTTTCACTTTATGATTTCAATAATTGTTTGTCATATTGAAAGGGATGTAGATAATTGGGCAACTAACCACACAGTTGACTGTGACAGCTGAACGTCTGTAGAGTATGTCAAGGGAATGTGTCAATGAGAACATTTTGTATAAAGTACCTACTTATCGTGAATGTAGTGATGGTGGTATTTCATTTCAATTAGGGGGCTATTGGATTTAATTAACATTCTGGAAAGGGCTTTTCAATAAAAGGACGGGTCGATGTCGAAATGGAAACAAGCTGTGAGTGAGGCGTTAAAAAAATTTCAATTTTATTTAAAAGGCCCATGTGTGCCCTTATATTTAAAGAATATATCGTTCAAATATCCATTTCTAGCTGCGGCACGGATCTGAGGGGTCCACTTTTAAATGACTCTGCTGTATAAACCCGGTTGAATTTGGGCGTCGGCACTAGTTATGTTGGCTTTAGGGGCATTGGTCGATTGCGACTTAATGGCATGGACCTGCGACTTTAGAGTAGCCCACAACAAAAAAATCTAGAAGGGTGAAATCGCACGATCTTGATGGCCAATTCACGTCACCCCTATGAATATAACCAAATCGTTCATGCAGAATGTCCATCGTGGCGTCTGCTGTATGGCACGTCGCCTGCATATCTCTCAATTTGGGCCAAAAGAAATCGGTTAGCATCGTCGTTGATGGGGATGGCACACCAACGTCATTTTTAAAAAAAGTTCAGAAAACATACTACGCCTGCCGGCCCAAAATCCGCACCAATCAGAAACTCTTTGCGGCGTACTAATAACAAATTTTAGTCTCGACTTTAAATTTACGGAAGCTCACAATTGCGAAATTTGTATGGAAAATATAGCCACTGTGAACTACTAAAATTTAGAGTCGAAACTAAAAATGGTTATTGGTAAGGCCCTTTGTGGATGCATTGCCATTTGATGAATCTCGTGCGGGTTGGCTTCGTCCCATTTTGCTTGTTAAAATAGTAGCTCATTAAAAAATGCACCTCGTCGCTAAAGATTATTTTTCGGCCACAATTGGGGTTCTATTGCAACCACTCCGAAGCCCAGTAAGCTAACAAACGGCGTTGTTTATTGTCAGTTGGATCTTGTACGGGTATAGGCCCAAGTCCCAGTGCAAAATTTGCGAAAGCCTGACTTTTTGTGCACGGCGAGGAATTGACTGATTGTTTTTCGAACCGGCTGTATCAGATTTTGCCGCCAAACGATGGAGAGTCGACTTTAAAGGGCCACCGACTACTGATTTGGAAAACAGAGTTTTATCATTTTGACGTACTGCTGAATCGTGTAACTTTCCATGGTGATTTTGCATCAGTGACAACAAAATAAAATGGCAGCCACAGTCTGCCAACATCGACCCATCCCACTTGAAAAACCTATTTGTAAGTCAGTAATTTTTTTTGATTTATTTTGCATTTTTGAAACGTTGTAAATACCAAAAAATGTTTTTATTTTAAATAATTTTTATATCAAATTGTCAATTTTGTATTGCTGTTCTCTCCACAATAGCGATACATTTTTTATACACCGAGAGAAAAAAAAAGTGATAGTAAGCTAAAACACGCTTCAATTAATACATTTTCGAGTCATATTCATCACTATCCGATCTGTGCATAAATCAAGCACGTCGGTTTGAAACTGGTAATACGGCATTCTTACTTTTAGAACTCTCATGTTGAATTTAAGAACTCTTCAAGTAAATTGATACCGAATTTTCTTGTTCTTAAAGCGCAGTAATATTGAATTAAATTTAAAACGATATGTTGTTAATTTAAGTATAACCTTTTTTGTATTAATTCACAAGGCATTTTTAATTTGATAATGATTTTCATTATTATTATTACAGCCTGCTATTGATTTTAGAATGCTCTTTCTTAGTTTAAGTAAAAACAACCGATGTTAGATTGGTCCGACGTTCTCAAGGCAGTGTGAATATTTCTTGTTGCTATTATGGAACGTTATTGATTTAAAAAACACTTTCTTAATGGACCTGCTATGTAAATTCAAAAAAACACATTCAAGTCACAAACAATTTTATGTTTTGACTAGCAAACTTTTTTAAACAAAACATTTCATATTCAATAAGAAACTAACAAAAAAAAACACAGAAACACAATAGCTACATTTGAATACTTTTAGGTGTACCTACATACACACATAATGCACTTACTAGGTCACTGGCCCTAGGGTCAATCAATTCGGTCATTCTTTCAAAAAATCCGCATTGCACATACAAAGTAAATCACCAATTGTACCAAGTCTTCAAAATTTGAGGGATTTAATTCCAGCTGACTGCAAAATACTGCCTCCAAAATAATAGAAATCGTATCATATATTTGCACTCAGAAAAATATCGCACGCTAAATGCTAGTCCGATCAGGCTTATTCTTAATTTTCTTCATTCTAACGTGCTCAATCGCAAAATAAAGCGAATGATTCTTAAAACAATTCCAAAAATCTAAAATCAATCTTTTTATTATTAAATCAAGCCTATGTAATATTAAAATTCGAATCGTATCACCTGAATAATTTTAAACAGGAAAGTGACGGAGTTCATAATAAATTCGACAAATGGGATATGACATCTTATTTAAATTTTTGTAAGTTTATTTCAAGAGTAATTATTCCGAGTATAAGGGAGCATTATTCTTACTGCTAATAAATAGGTGAAAAAACTTGATCTTGAATTAATTTAATCAAACACATTCTTCATTGTGTTATGTTTAAGAACACATAAGCTTAATTTAAGTTTACAATGATCTAAAATCAAGTTGTTGCATTCGTCGGATGAAATAACTTTCGGTTTAATTCAAGCTTACACGTTCTTAATACTGTTACAGAACAATCTTAAAATAAGAAGAACACATACTCAAAGTAAGATTGTTGTATTTGGATTAAGAATTTCCGAGCCTAACAGACTTTCGTCAACGGTTAGGCTTAATCTGACTCTGATTATCTTGATTTTATCCCGTTTTTTCCTTGACTGATGATTATTGCTAAGACTTTTTGAACTTTGTTACTATCTAGCAGAGTTTTACCCTATACGTTGTTTTGAAGCGAATTGTTTTTAAAGTACCTAGTCGAAATACACAATTTAGGTACTGACCACTTTTTGCTTCCACATAAATAACTTTTGCCGAAATTCAGCCCTCAATCCTACATGTGAAAAAAAAGTCTTTTTCAAAGATACCGAAGACTTCTATATGTGATATTCCCGGCTAAAGTTAAACAAATATATTTTAGTTGCAAAATAGAGCTGCAGGTCAATGCCAAAGTTACTTACCCAATATAGAAGAAATCGAGTAAGCAAAATCATGTTTACTCTGGGCATTCTTAGATTAAGAATGTACGAATTCTTATAGCGTTCAAAAACCGAGTAAAAATCAAAGAGTAGGTATAAGAGTAATATTTGCTCTGAAAACCCTTAAATCAAGTATGCAATATATGAAGAAATGTTGATCTGTTTGTATCACTTTATTTCTTTCTTTGAACCTATATGTTTTTAGAGTTGGAATCACTGCGTTAACTTCGCATGTTTTTAGATTTAAATGTTTTTGATTGAAGTAAGAAAAATCAGTTTAAATTGTAAGAATTTTGATTAATAATGAGTGCTCTTAAAATTACTTAAATTTGGGTAGTGGATTTTCCCTCAGTGTGAAACAATAATATAAAATGTAGCACTATTTATACTTTACTACAAAAACCAAAAAACATTTTCTTTAACTCCCTTTAAATAAAGTTCTGTAAATGAGTATATTGAACAAGAAATTCAAATCATTAACACATGCATTTTAGCGGGAGTTTGCATTTTTAAAAAAGGATTAAAAAGAAATTACATTCAATTTCCCGAACTCCATTTTAATGGACACCTTCGATGAATAAGACAGTTTCGATCGATCCTGTCGTGCAGTTCATTTTTCATCTGCCACAAAATATTGGCCAACATATTGAATCCAATTCAATAGGTCGTAAAATTCTGTCCGTCTGTCTGTCTGTCTTTCCGTATGTCCCGAGGCCCGGATTTCGTACAAACTTCGGATTTGGATTTTGGGGACTTACAGTTCGGGGCCGCATTTTGTTTTGCACGGTAACCTCAACCTTCAACCAAAATTGCTATTTAAGCTTATGTAGCTGAGGTTAACATCAGTTTTCCAGTGAAAAATCTAGTAACGGTGATTTTGAAATTTGGACATACATATCTCGAAAACGGGTCATACGATTGTAACAAAAATTCATGTCTAAGGTAATATTTAAATTTTTAACTTAATGGCAAAATCAGTTTTTCTCTGTATTATCGTAAATTGGATTTTTTGAAAAAAGTAATTTTTTTTTAAATTTTGTTTGCTTTAGTTTTCCTGATTTTGACCAAAATGCAAACTTAGTAAAATTGATGTTTTCCAAGTTATTGCGTCTTTAATTTTCAATTCGAATCACCGAAAACGATAATTTTAGAAACTGCTGATATCTCGAAAACCCCATTTTCGATTTCGATACAACTTTAAAAACCAAGTAATGCTTACATCCCGAACAATAACTTGTGTTTTCAGCTAAATTGTTAAAATATAGAATTTTTCAAACTAAACATTGCAATATTTGGTACTGCTTGCCCGCCAAATTTTACAAAAACCGCTCCAACGATTTTGATCAAAATACACATTAAAGATAATATAAGTATTCTAAATAAGATTCCGTTCTTCGTTTTTCTCCAAAAATTCGAACAAATAAATGTTTCTCAAAAAGCAACAGCTAGGTACATAAAACTTCTTTTTAGCAAATATTACCAACCTTTTTTTCAACCATATTGAATATGCAGCCTAAAAATAATTCCAACAACTTGGAGCTTACACAACCAGCAATTCCCACTTCATTTGCAGCAAAGCTTTTGATGAACGAGAATGTTACGTTCGACCCAGTAGTGCACTTTATTTTATTTTTTTTATAAGACGCCTCCAACTTGGTAGGCGGCCATTAGGCCAAACCAATATAAAAAGAAAAAAATACATAAACATGTAGGTATAGCAAACGTAGACACAGTTTATTAGGAAATGCAATCCAATTCAAACTACAAAAGTACAAAAATACAAGAAAAAAAAAATTCTAACATACCATTTTCTAGAAATACCAGCCTTAGACTAAGGGATCTTAAAGTAAACATAAGTTAGATACAGCCAACAATCGCATGACTTCTGTGTGCAAACATGTTCTTCTCGGAACTGGGTCATAAAGCTCTGAGTTGCCCACAGTCAATACCAATCAGCTTTGCTTTGGTCAATCCAACGACGATGACGATGACGACAACTGTCGCCAACTTCGTTCATTCATTCATTTCCGGTGTTGATTTTCCAAGAGAACATCAATAGCACAACAACAGCGACAACGATGTCTACAGAACAAAGAAAAAACAGAGATGGAAAACACAATCCAAAAGTATAGGAGGTACGTTCTCTTACCAGCTCGACTCCGCACCCACCCATATCCACGCCACCGACCCATGCTACATGTGAATTCGGGGATAATAGTGCAGGGGCGATAGGTGGGCCTTCTTCTTGTGCAGAATTGTTCTCACCATCGGTACCCGAACCGGAAACGGATAATATATCGGAGCCGCTATTTGCCTTTCGACTTGAAATGGTACCCTTTTCTCGACGACATACGGCACCCTGTGCTCCACCGGATATGGCGTTACCTTCTCGATGGGGATTTTCACTTCCCTCACCAGTGGCACGGCAACCGTTTTCGTAATAGGTATCTGGATGGGATATGGCCGGGGGACGGTGGAAATCACTGGACGGGGTATCTCGATGCGGACCGGCTTTCGGAAGGGTACATGCACTTGTCTGTAAACGGGGACAGGGACGTGTTTCGTTATCTGGACGTGTTTGCTGATGGGAATCGGTTCGCTTGGTATTCCGAAGGACTGTTGTGGGGCGTGGGCTGGCGGCAGGTGCGCGTGTGGTGATGACAATGCAGGAAGTTTAACGAGATGGCTGTGCAGAAGTGACACTGGGTTAGAACTCGCAGCATGGTTGCTATTGCTGAACGAAAGATCGCTATCCGCAGCTACGTAGTATGTGCCAGTCGGTGAGCTGCTCGAAAACAGTAAGTCGCTGTTGTTGGCGAATTGCGCTTCAAAATGCGATGCATGTTGTTGTGGTTGGCGTTCGTTTGCCCGCGAAAGATGCTGCTGATCCTGCTGGTTCTCGATTTCGATGTAAGACTTGCCGTTCAGCTGATGGGACACATCGTCGTGTGCGGTTCTCGCCTGTGTTGGTGGTCTGCTCATGGTCACCAGTATTTGTGCAGCAGCGTTAGCCGACGCTTCGTTGTCGTGTGAATTTGTCTCGCCAGTTTGGTGCGACATTGTTTGCAGGGGATTCGCACGACTTGTCGTCGGTATGTGTTCGTTGGCTGCCATATAGTCGGCTATTTGTAGACTTTGCTGTTTGGTTGATTCCTGATACTGGTGGCTTTGTTGGTTATCCAGCGGGGGATATAGAACATCCTCTGCCGTTTGATAGTTCGACATCTCCGAGTTATTAAAATCTATATTACCGAACGACAGCTGTGTGGATCTCTCTCTGCCGTCATCAGATTGACGAGAATCGTAATGACGACCATAACTATCAAAAAACGAGTCCTGCACCGGCCCGTATGTCCCGTCCAAATGGTCGGGGTAACTTGTGTGCGGCTGGAATGAATCATGTTGTTGGGAGTACTGGTGACGCGAATACTGGTCGTCGATGTCATCGTATCCGCCGCCGCTGTTGCCATATGAAGTTAATGGAAATTGTTGATGCGGGCTCGCTTCACTGGGGTATCCTTGCTCGCCACGATTGTTAGATTCATTTTGACTCTCACTGCCATAGCCGGACAAAGATTGCGGGTAATACGATTTTGGCTGATGGCTGGAGTATTGTCGCGAAGTGGTGACTGCAAGGGCGGCGCTTTTGTTTGTCAGATGGATTCCCAGAAATAATACAAGCGCCAGCTGGGTGAGTGTGTCTTTGGTGCTCATCTCGATTTATGCAAAATTTAGCTTCACACCTGGAAGCAACTAGCATCAGAGAATGCACCGAGAGTAAGGAAAATTGAAAAATGTAAAAAAGGAAATGAAAAAACTGCTGTGAAGTTAATTGAATGCGTACACGTACGTCGTGTGCAGGTAATGGAATGCAAATTGCATCAGCATTATGCGACTTTTATATAGCACCGTTGATGGATGCCTTTGTTTAGGAAAAGGTGTGATGGGAGCATCTGTTTGCGTAGATGGTGGGAGCTTGCGTGTTCAATAGCGTCTCTTGGTGATGAGTTTTCTTTTGTCATGGGATGTGGTAGGGCGGGGCGATGTGGTATTGGTGTACCTAGAAGCAGACTGTTTCGGTTGTGTTGTGCGGTAAATTAATTCAGAAATAATTGAATGTCGTAGCTACACTCTAAGAGCTTTTTGCGTTTGTGGTGATGCATTTTGTCCTTTTTATATCGAAGGCATATTTATAGGAAGCAATTTCCCAGGTCCATATGGCATTATGCTTTCCCTTCCTGGTTTTGATGTATTTTCAATCGTTTTATCGATTTTTTTTTATTGAACTTGGTCCCCAGGATACTCTCTAAAGATTTTGGTATTTTTACCTGCAACCCTTCGAGGACACTCAACACTCTCGGCAAATGGCAATAAGAGACATCATCTCTGTAAATTTTAGTCGAGTTGCCTTGGGCAACTACACGAATGACTCACCTTCATTGTAAATTGTAAAAAAACAATTTCTTCGTCTGTAGCTTCTAATTCAAGTCACCACTTTATTGAAAGCAGCATTCTCGCACTTGGGACGATATCTTGACGATATGATAAATGTACCAGTGTAGTGATTCAGTTTCCCATTGTATGTTGCAGAGCAGCTGTCTAAGTCCTTTTGGCAGTAAGTCCCGGGAGCGGTGTTGTTTGTGCTACGTAGCAAGCAGGGGCTTGGGAGTTTGTTCAAACACATTCGCAACGAATCGGATAGGAAGTTTCAAAGCCGGATTCCAAAAAAAAGGTTATGTCAGTGGCAAGATAATTGCTAATAGGGGTCACAGCTCAGTAGACCTTACCTCTGGTTGCAGCTTTACATTCTGCATAATGAACGACCATTTGACTGGTTTCAATTTAATGTGATAGGCATTTTCTTATGTTAAAATCAACAACGTTCTTTGCTTCTTTCGGCATTCTCTTTCACAGTGCCAACGCACTTCATGAATTTTTCTTCGTCTGGCTGTACACCCTCAAGATTGTCTCCGTTGACATCAAACACCATCCGCACGCATGAATGAATGAAACAGAAATCTATTATGAAACCTGACCTTCTCTCTCGTCGTGATATAGCATCTCTCTTTGGGCAGACTTGAAAGTGAAATTGTGGTATTTAATGTCATTGTGTCGTGACAGGCAGTGCAATGACGCCGATGCTAAAAAGCAGTGCACACGGATGTAGCACATTGCAACATCGGTATACGAATTCAACAATCAATTATCCAATGTGTGCTTGAATAAGAAAAAGATTACCAATTTTTACTATTAATACCGAACAACCAACCAACTGATAAAAATATTCATAAAAATATACTGAATACTGCAGCAGTTAATTTAATTTGCCAATGTGCTATATTTGTGGTCCTAACTATGGCTTCGTAAGAGACTGCGATATTGACAATGGGCAGACAATGTAATAGCACACTCACACCGCCATTTAATGTAATGCATATTTGGTAGGGAAAGGCTGTGAGTGCTGAAATTGAAATTAGTTTCCTATCCGCATCTGTTTTTTTTTTTTCTCTTTTGCAATCTGATTCGGCAATTGAGGTTTCGGTTTCAGTTGGTTGAAAATATATGTGCATAGGTATAGTGCCTACGCAAACCGTTCCATTTGATGCTGGTTACTGAATGGAATTCATTGACTTGGAGTCGGTTTCTTCTCAGCCTTTCGCTATGTGGCCACAGACGATGGCACTTGATGGAATATCGGTTCGAAATTGATGCACCTGGTGTAGAAAGGACACTCTAAAAGATATATGAACTTGGGTTGTGTGGTGGAAAAAAATGTGCAATCCTATTGAAATGCATTCTTTGAATTCTCATTCATGGGCTTAAAAAGATGTGAGGTCGGACGTTATGCCGGTGCTCACGAGCGTTTTATTTTGCAACTATAGATTGCGACGTGGACACACATTGGCTGTGCAGTGCGTTATATTGGAGCTGCAAGGTGGATGTTTGCTAAAAATAAGTTTTTTATTGGAGTACACTAAAAATCAAAATATTCCGTGTGTGAACACAGGTAAGGTATAGAATTTGGGTATAGGATATGTTTAATACGTCTTGCTTTGCATTTTTCGAGAAAAACTAAGTACTGAATCTTATTTAAAATACTCACGATACGAGTATATTTTTTGAACTATTAATTTTAATCAAAATAATCAGAGTGGCTTTTATGAAATTATAAATATTGCAATATTTTATGTCAAAGAATGCCATTGCTTAGCAATTAAGCTGAAAACTGAGTACAAAATATTGCTTGGTTTTGAGAGTTTTATCCAAATCGAAAATGAGGTTTTCGTGATACAGACGAAGTCGAATTTTCACGGGAGATAAAAATTAGTTCGAGTTAGAGGGATTTCTGGAAAAATTCGAGCTAGAGGGATTTACTATATTTTTTTTAAGCGAATTTATCTAAGGTAAAAAGTAGGAAAGTAATTAGGTACATTTTGAACAAAATTAGTTAAAAAAATACGATTTTTTTGATTGGGATGTGCAAGTATCAGTGTTCACCAGTTTAATAAATGATTCTATTTTAAAAAGGCAAAAACCAACAACACAAATGTTGAGCACCTGCAATTTTTTTGACTTCTTTTCCTATCACTCTAACTAGAACAACAACACAAGTGTTGCGCATTTAATTTTTTAAGTAGAATATGTATGTAAATACATATCTAAATGCATATACATATTGCATGTATGTAGAAACACAACGTATCGTCGAGGCGCAACACTTGTGGGAGGGAGATCTTTTTTTTTTTATTTTGTTTTCTTCAGACGAAAAATTTAACTTAGAGGAATATTGTAATAGGTCAAGAATCAAAAGAATATGTTCGAGTTATAGGGATTTCGACTTAGAGGATGACTTTTCTATGCAAAATTGAAGGGAATGCAAAAATTGGGTCGAAAAATTCGAGTTAGAGGGAAATTCGAGTTAAAGGAGGTTCGACGTAGAGGGATTCGATTGTATAAGCAATTTCTAAAAAAATGTTTGATGATTCTTATTCAAATTAAGGACGCAGTAATTTTGAAATCTTCAATTTTACTTCAAGTTTGCATTCTGGTCAAAAAGTTTAGACCGTTTTCCATATTTACAAATTTAAAAAGTCCCGTTATTCTTTTCTTTTCAGCCAAAAACTGGGTATGCAGCGACGTTTACTCAACCAACATAAGCTCAAATATTAATTTTAATTGAAATCGTTGGAGTCGTTTTCGAAAAAATCAAAGTTGTTTAAAACCGTTATATGGAAGTAGGTACCGGTAATAATAGAGCTAATGGGCAAAAAAAAAGTGTCCCGAACTGTAAGGCCAAAAACTATAAATCCAAAGTTTGAATAAATCCGTCCAACCGTTTAGGCTGTAGACCTAAGGTGCCGACGGACAGACGAACAGAATTGCGAGACCCACTTTTTTGACTTCCTCATTCATCATAATGTCAGAATTGATTAAAATCTCGGTTTCGAAATTTTGTACGACTGCAATATCTTACTCTGACTACGTATACGATAAAGTTCAAATTAGCTATCGATAAAGCCCATCGTGAACCTGTTCACTTGTTTTATATTTAAGAAGGAGACGTCGTTTGAAACTACATGCATATGCACGTTGAATAGATTTATTTAAAAAGACTAACTTAACAAATTTTCAATTCGTGTGTGAAATCCTTTCACTTTGAAATCGTATATTACCAGGACAACGACTATTGACCAGAAAACCGATAAAAACACATAAAAATGACTAAACTTTCCCAAAAATACCAACAGAAATGAGTACACTCCTGTTTTAATTAAATTATCTTATCATTTTAATGCACTTATGTGTAAATTCCATGGGTTTAAAATTCAAATCCAACGATTA
Source organism: Cheilosia variabilis (assembly GCA_951230905.1). Taxonomy (NCBI): domain Eukaryota; kingdom Metazoa; phylum Arthropoda; class Insecta; order Diptera; family Syrphidae; genus Cheilosia; species Cheilosia variabilis. The sequence goes on from OX579676.1 coordinate 36,016,816, forward strand.
CATCGATTCGCTTATACGCATTACATGCCTATGAATATCTATGTGTGTTCTTTCTTCTGTGCCTTTGAAGTTATATGGTATTCGGTGTACAGTCTCATTACCATTGGAGTGTGGACCAAAATTGAACCAGTGCCAAGAAATTCGTGCGCCTGGCCTGGATCAGGTTGAATGGATAAAAAGCGGTCGGGCGACCATGGTGGAGAAATTGAAAGAGCATAATCGTATCAGATGCAAGATAATTGCATGAAAATGTTTGCAGATACTATCGTTGTGCAGCCAATTGATTTTTTATTACATTACACCTACGTAACAAGGGTTTCGACCAAGGAAAAGGTACTGTGAGTCACAAGAGTAGTTCAAGTGTTGTAACATATTTCTTGAGTTTATAGCTCGGGTTTATTTTGGCAGCCGGGAGGACTTTCTGTAAAAAAGACTTTAATTGGATTCGGATTCTAGACCTGGGGCCCTACTCTCTATCTCGATCCAAAAGTAAAATTTTTTGAAAACGAAGTTTTTCTACTCCGTATTTCGAAAGTGGAATGAAATGTACTTATGTCGCACTCCGAAATCATAACAGAGTACCTACTTAAAAACGGAAGGGGAAGGCTATTACGAATTGGACGAAATAGAGAGTAGGGCCCCTGGGGTAAGGCGTCCCACTTTCTTTTTCGTTCCGAAAGTCATCCTATTCGAAATTGCTTTCCGTTCCGCTTTTAACTAGGTATACTCTGTAATACTTTCGAAATGAAAAAAATTTATAATATTTAAAAATATCAGTTCCACATTTCATTCAGCTTCCGAAATAGAGAGCACAAAACGTTCACTTTCGAATAGTTTTCCGTTTGTGCAATGAATTTTGTCAAAATTAGGCGCACATGCAAGCTCATAGTTAAAAATGATAAATTATGTTTTCGATTTTTACAACATTTTAGTCAGTTATACGATTTTCAATCGCACTTTTTTCCATTCAAGGGGAATAACTTGGATGTTAAAAATGAAATCTCTTTGAAACTTAAATTGCTAAGAAGTACAATTTAAACGCATTTCAATTACAAATAAATTTCAAAATTTACTCAGAATGAAACGTTCACACTAAATATGAAAGAAAACAGCCCATCGAACGTCTACCTAAGAATTTTTGTAATATATCTGGAATACTCGATTTTACGTTTTGTCTAATAGAAAAGAAAATCATTTCAAATTCAAATTTAATATAAAAATAAAGGCAAATTTCACTTAGGGGAAAAAAGGGGAACTTTTTTTGAATTTAGGGGAAAATTATTGCTTTTGCTGTTAAAAAAAAGGGATTACAGTCTTCACAATCTGGAACCAATGGGACAGACGGATCAGATGTATATATAAAAAAAAATGTTTGGTTTTTGGTCTTGACGTGTTCGTCTTCATTTAATGTAACTGGTTTCCCGATTGTTTCATCATCGAAATGGAGAAATACGATTTTAAAACTGTTCGGGGATTTCAGGGATGTATCAAGGTCTCCAAGTTTGTATAATCTTTCTTGGACAGGATGTCTGCGGCTATGAGTTTTTAACTTCTTGCGGAGTTGTTGCAAATAAAATATTCGACAACGATCCGATTTTATCCGAATGAAAATAGTAAATAAAAAATATTGCTTCGTTGCGAAGTATGAAATACATATTTTTAAGTGGTGGGTAGCCCAGCTGATATATTAATTTCGGGCATTTTTCGCAATTGGTTACGCAACTTAATAATGATTTCACCCTCATCATTTGTTCACCGCTAAAGCTTAGTACGCTGCTCGAGCTAAACTAAATTTTATCTGGTCTCCAACTTTTCTCTCCAAACATCAGCTAAAGTTCTAGCTAAATTTTGACATAGAGTACGGCGTGGATAAGTGTCACAGAAAACAGCTGTTCTTTGAAAAAACTTCCTTCAAAAATTTAATTCTCTCTTTTATTTTAACTATGTCTGATTCTAGGTACTTCTCGTTCATTTAATAATTAAAAGAGCTCATCCGTGCATACTTTTTGCAACAGAACAATAAATACACAGCGATCTGTCACAATTTAGCTTGAGAAAATGCCGACCCATTAAATGGGCACGATAAATTTTGACAGACACATGAAGTACTTTCTGAAACAAAAGTTTGATTATTTTGCTCGAGCTGCGTACCACTCAGCTAAATGGGTTCGCTTAAATTTAGCTCAGCAAAATTTTGGAGAGAATTTTGTATGGGAGCGAAAGTTTAGCTGGAGCAGCGTACTAAGCTGAAGGGTTTATTTCTTTCATTTTGCAATATCTTTTGCGTTTTTATTTTTTGTCTGCAATGTCTGCAATAAGGCTTCGTCAGCCTTAGGCCGTATCCCGATTTTTGATGCATGCAAATTATTTTGCAGAAAGAGGTTGAGGAGAATAAGGTCGATAGTCACTGAGCTTCTTATTACCATATGGCCGCACGCTATCAAAACGTATATCAATACTAAATTAAAAAAAGACTCAATACTACAAACTATTGATTTTTGATAAGCATTTTCCGGAGGTTTGGTTACACTTTTGTCACCTTTTTTCGTGACGTTTATGGGCTTTCTTCAAAGGTCTTTTTTTAAAGGCTTTTTGGGGATACTTCTTATGGATTTTGCTCGCCATTTTCGCGGCTTCTTGGGAGAATTTACGGAAAGGGTTATGTCCGTTTTTCCATCTCCTCAATTGATGCTTTCTTAATTTTTGTAAAACATTCTAAAGTTTTTCCAAGAGTTGCACCTACAACTTCTCTAAGTCCTTTATCACGAGCTTCCATAAATATTTTTTTCTCATACAAAATGATAATGATTTTCCTTAGGTTTCTACTCGGAAAGGTCTCTATAACAGTTCTTGTGCTTCTTTCCGCCGTCCACAGCTCCGTAGGCGAGTTGCTTGTGCTCAACCAGTCATAACTGCTGTTGAGACTAGTTTCAGAGTAAATCGGGAGTTTTAATTTTAATAGCAGATTGACAGTGCCTGGAAGTGTGACACACTATCATTATTAATAAGCTGCGCGTTTTTTTTTTTGCGTACCAATACCGGGGCTAATATTTAAAACAGATTTTTATGAAACATGAACCAAATGAAAGGCGTCATGGACGTCATGTTCAGCGGTTCAGATTTCTGATGATTTAGTTACAGTCCGACCCAGGCCGAAAACTGTATATTAATTTTTGTTGTATGTCGCCTAAACAAAATCCACACCAGAAAGCAAGTTTTTCTGTATAAAACCGAAGCTTCCCCGACTGCTTTGGGTAGGCAACGTCGTCGCCCCAAATCCGGAAATTTTTTCCTTTTTTATGGAGCCAAAAATATGCTTCGTCAATATCTGCCAGCGAATGTCCGATGTGGTCTCGCCTTCATAATGTTGTCTGGGTAAGAACAACTTTTTTCTGAGAAGCTGAAATAAGTTTCCTCTGTTAAATTACCACAAAAAAAAAATAACACCCTCTTCGCCAATGATAAGAACTGCCTCCTTTGTACCTAATGCGCTGTAGCTCCTACTTGAAATATTTTAAGTATTCTCCGGATCTGTGAGTAAGACAAATGCAATGGTACAAATTCCTCTTGCTGCATTGATTGCACCACTGTACCCGTGCTAATCGTTACTGGGCAACATCATACCTGACTGAAACCACCACTCGCCTTCAGTTAAATTCAATCTTTTCCAACAGAATAATACCACACAGAGTTTATAGCAGATGGGGTTAACTGAAATGGACTCGTATGTCCTTACAGCCATTAGGCAGTTAAAACTGTAATCGCCATAGAGCAGATGAAAGCATGTAATCACTATAGCGAATCACGTTTAATTGCAACAAGAGAAACAATAGACCAAAGAGCTACGAAATTTAAAGTTCCATTAACTAATTAAAAGGCTATAGGAGAAGTGGCGATGAAGAGTCGGTAAACCTGACATCACACCCAACCATACTGCACTCACTAAGTAGGTAGAAGATATTCGTGGAATCGTCGTCGTTGCCGTCGTCGGCATAGCTAGTTTTATTGTGAGGGTCGGTGCAAAACTCAACAAAAGGCCAATTTAAAAGTTCCTCAAGTGTTTGCTTGTAGTGAGATAGAGTGGCGCTGCCGTCTATGCAGTAGAATGTAATCAACGACTTTTTTTCTTCTGGTTTGCTGGGGTGGCTTTGGGGTATATAGTAGCACTGCTCTAAGTACAAAACTGTGCTCAAGGGTTGATATTCAGCAAGCCGTAAATATTGTTGCATGACTCCATTAACTTTATAGACCAACATCGCGGCTCATTCGGTGAAAATTCTTCATGCGAATTTTTCAAGAACGCTGTTTTTTTTTCCTCCAACTGCTTTTGCTCTGAAGGGTTTCCTTTGAATAGCTACTGGATGTAGTTGTATTTAGCTTACCAAGTTGGTGTTAATGCTTCCGACGGTGCTGCTTTCTTGATCGTTTTTCAACAGGCATATGACTTAGTGGAGTTGCAAGAACTGCAGTATAAAGAATTTGTCAGATTTAATTTTGTGCGCTAAGCCCAAGGACTGTATAGCGGTGTAAGTCTTATACTCGGATTGTTTAAGCTCGACGACGTACAGGGAAAGCGGTAATCAGGTGAAGCAATAAGCATTTTAAGTGGGTTAAGTGCTTTACACGCAGTTAAAATCTGGGTGATGAACAGTGAGGGAGCTTAATGGATTTCAACACGTTACCCAAAAGTGCACGCACAAGTTGGAGAATGTTCAACAGGAGATTGTGAAGTTTCCTCGGCGAGAGGAAGTTCCACTTTGGCTGTTGTCTCGAGTGAAATCAATTAGTAAGGGGACGGTTAAAATGTTGCTTTAGATAGTTTCGCAGCAAGAATCGGTCAAAGGTGTGTGCAGTTACAACCGATAGCCACAGGAGTTTATGTTTATGTAGTGCTGTGATGACAATTCTCAAAAAAGCTCAAAGTAGCAAATGCAATATTAATCTTTGGGAATAATTTATAATTTTATAGTACAGATGGCCATCTGGGGGGGCTCCAGACCAACACCTGTTGCAACTAATAAACTCCAGGTTCCAACACTCAGAAAAAAAATTGTTAAGCGAAGAATTTTGAGATTCTTACAAAATTTTAAATTAAAAGTTCTTGGTTCAAATATTATTTTTGTTAACAAGAAAGCATCCCGTTTTCAGCGTAAGAATAATATACTCTTCACAAGTATTTTATTACATCATTGAAAACAATTTCTATCTTAAATCAAAGATTTTCATATTTGGGTTCATTTTAACGAACGAAAATTGTTGGCATTACAATTTTTTTTTCTGAGTGCATGTTAGATCATAGGTGGATAGACTTAAATAGCTGGGATGCCCTCTAAGATTGCAGAGAGAAACCAACTACACCCATATTAGTGAGTAGCTAGGCAATTCTATCATAGTTCCAGCCCACAAGGCAGTTAAAGGGACGTTGCTGGCCTGACTGGAACCACTACCGGGTGTAGTGTCCAGTTAGTAGGTAAACACCCGCACAGTAGAACCCATAAATAACTCAACAGGCAATTTAGAGGACTGGATCAAAGCCAATAAACTGTTGAATGTTTGGGAGACTGTTTTTTTGAAAGTTTGAAATCCTTAGGGCCGGTCTATTCACAGCTGGTCAAATCCTTGGTTAGGTTACCATTTTTTCACTTCGGTCACCAAACCATAGAGTTGCGACAAATCGTTCCATTTTTCCAGTTCATTTGTCAATTCAGTGATTAGCCGAATCTATGGTTACATTTTTTTTTCTGGCTCCTTGTGTTTTTACCTTTTGTCTAGGTAATTTATTAATGGAATATATATGTAATATAAATGTCAAAATCAAATGAGGCGGGAATTTAAAAAAAAAAAAAACAGAGGAATGATATCGTTTTAGTGTGAGACAATAAGCTAGTAATTGAGAACATAACTGAATCACTACAACAACCAATAAAAATTGTTAGCCCATTATTGGGCCTCATCTCAATTTCGTCCTTGAACGTCGCAATAGTTTTCTCATTCAAAAATGTTGAAAGTAATCTTAATTCAGCCGTCTCAAGTTGGAAACCCTTCTGTCCCATCACCACCCATAGAATGGCGTGCAATGTATTGTATACATCAGTCAGTTGAAAACATTAACTTAACCGAATAGATTTTATTTGTCAGGGCCTTCGCTCCATCTTGCGTTGTATATAAGTTTATTCATTTTATTATTTGTATTTTTCTTCGCACAAGATTGCTCGCAATATGCAATAAAAAGTTGTTATATAGCAGATACTCAAAACGAATACAAGGTGGGCCAAAAGAGATCACCCTATTAGAAGATGATCTTATTTTTGCAAATGGCCGCCAATGTCAAATCTGTTTTTACATTTGTAGACTAGACAGATGTAGAATACAAGTGAACAAGCCCTGGAGCGATACACTCCCCAAGAACGCGGAATAAGCGTGTCTATTTTTTTGAGTAACAATTCGTCTGTAGTGTTGGCGCAGCGCGAATTCCGTCGCCGATTCCACGGCCGTCCGACACCGACTGCGCAAACACTGCGCCGTTTGGCCACCAACCTTGAAGAGTATGGGACCACACGAGACGTTGCCAAGGGCCACTCTTGGCAACGTCTCGTGTGCCCGTTGTGCCCAGAATATCGCAGCTGTTGACGAGGATGTCGAGCTTTCGCCGGAAACATCGACCAGACGCCGTGCCTCACAATTGGCCATCAGCCGGTCGTCCCTAAGGCGAATTTTGGTCAAAGATTTGCGCATGTTCCCGTACAAAGTCCAGTCCGTGCATCAGCTGCTGCCTTTCGACCGCCAAACGCGTGTAACTTACGCCCAAGCCATCCTCAATCTCCAGGACGAAGTGGACGATTTTTCGACCAAAATCATAATGAGCGATGAGGCTCATTTCCACCTCAGCGGGTACGTCAACAAGCAAAACTATCGCTTCTGGTGCACCGAAAATCCACGAGTAATGGTGCGCTGTTCACACTGGATTAGTCATCGGGACATTTTTTTTTCGAGAACACCGCTGGTCAAACGACAACAGTGGACGGTGCGGACATGTTTACCGAGTTTTTTCTACCGCAATTGGAAGAATTAGGACTGGAGGACATGTGGTTCCAACAGGACGGAGCAACGGCACACACTGCGCGAGCCACAACCGATATTCCGAAGGCGGCGTTCCCGGGTCGCCTCATCTCTCGTTTTGACGATTTGCACTGGCCCGCAGGATCGCCCGATTTAACCGTTCCAGTCTTTTTTTGTGGGGTTTTTTGAAATCCCGTGTTTACGTGAACAAGCCCGAGACCCTAGAAGCCAAGGACAACATTCGACACGAGTGCGAGAATCTGTCGCCCGAAGTTCTCGCCGAAGTGATGAAAAATGTCATAAATCGAGCCCGTAGGGCAATCAATTGTGACGGATCCCATTTGGCCGATATCATCTTCTCGACTCGACCAATAAAATTCTAAAGGTTCAAATAAACATAATCAAAAAAACAAAATCGAAGTTTTTCATTTAGAAAAAAAATGAGAGCCAAACAACATCGGATGACTTCTTTTGGCCCACCTTGTACCTACGAAGTCCTTACAAAATATTGAATAAACGAAATTCTAGAAAATCATTGGTTAAATCTCGTTAACAGCGCAAAATTGGCTGGTTATCGATTTCTTGGGTTAACTAACCAAACCGTAGATTCTCTGGTTAATACTTAGCTGAACAAACACATTCGATGATTACCAGCTGGAATACCGATGAATAAAGATAACCAAAGATTGAACAAACCGGCCCTTAGTGTTGGTAGGATGGAATTAAAATGTGACAAAGGGGAATGCTGAAAACTCATATCGTGTATAATTGTATTTCCTTAAGCTCCATTACATGGTAGTATAGAGACAGAAGGTAACTAAATGTGCAGTTGCTCTTTGAGACTTTCTAGTACCGACGAAACGGACAAATTTCAACATACGAGTATATCATAGGGTCAAAGCTGTTTTGAGACTTGCCAACAAATTTACTGGAAACAATTAAAGTCACCACTGTCTTGAAACCAGATCGTAATGATCTTAAAGATAACGAACGCGCAAATTTTCTGTCAAATAAAGGCGCCTTCCAACTGCTCATCAGTCTTGAGCTTTTCTTTTAGGTGCCTCAGAGTCACATACACACGAAAAACAGACCAAATCCAAGGGCTAGCTACGATATTCATAAGTAGCAAAACTAAAATGTTCCATGAACTCAAAGAAGTGGACCTCAGGGTGTGAACTGTGGTTATCTAAGGGAGAACTTTCGGCTAAGCTACCACCTTTAGTTGTATATTTAATTCTTTCGAGAATAAACCGGGGCCAGTGTTATTATATCGTGGGATATATCCCTTTTTGTGGGAATTTCGATGTCCAAAAAGACTTCCGTGGGATAAAGGGTTTTAACGTGATTTTCTTTCCGTGCAATACAAATTTTACTTTTAAAAACTGGATTTTGACACAAAAAAGTATCGTGGGATTTTAGAAGGGAATTTGAGTACGGTGAAAAGGGAAAAAACGGAGAAATGACAACGCTTCGTGGGATAAATGAAGAGGGAGTGCTAACAACACCGACCGGGACCGTTTCCAAAGCTCATCTTTGAATAATGAGTTTTTTTTTGTAGGTGGATACTAACCTCATTTTGGTAAACTCATTTGTGTGGAATTCGGAAAATATCAAAAGCAATGATCTATCGAAGCCTGGTGTAGAGTCAAAAGAATTTCGTTGGCGTTTAGTGAGAATCTGCGCATGCCCAAGAGTACTCCGCTTAAGCTGCTTGCATGGCCGATCGTCAACCATCTTTTAAACAACCAGTTCCTGCATGGCATACGCACCTTCTTTTTGTAGCCTCTTAAGTTGACGAAACTACCCGACGAAAATCCAGATTCATAAATTAAACCCCTACCTAATTTTAATTTATATATATTTCCATTTAACTTTCGGCAGCACTTCTCATTATTTTATCATCTATCACTATCAGCAAAAAGGACGAAGAATGCATATATGGGACACATTAACGCACGATGACGTAAGCCACATTAACTTTATGCTCTTCCGAGAATTGCCAATCACTTCTGAAGTGCAGCTCCCATTAAATTTCCGTTAATCAATTATTAAGTCCATCAACACACGGCCGTTTGCACGATGCAATATCAGAGCGGATGTCATTAATGCCGCCCACTCTTCCTTGGCTGTATATATGCATTGTCATGAGCGCGGCCCTTAATATGCGCAGACACATACATCTGGCAATTAATTAATTAAAATTCATTGCCATGTTACACGATATCTGCAATAATCGGCAGTTTTACTGTTGACAACAAGTGCGCCGTCCCGTAAAATTTATCACAGTGGCACATTTTATGTGCGCTTTCCAGAGCTTCGAGTATATATGTTGATCCGGCAGGCAGAGGAAGGTAAGAGAAAATGCAAAAAAATTCGGAAAAAAAATCCTGCCCTGTTGTTTTTATCTTACAATTCATTGGGCAATCCATATTCAATTCATAGTCCAGTGGCTGGAAGTCGTCTAAAAGGGTGAACACTTGCAGTTTCCTGGGAAGGTCCAGGAATGATTGTGCGCCGTGTTTTGGAGGGCGCCTTAACCAGGGAAAATTGTTATTTCCACCTGTGGGTCGGTCATCGGATTCGAAGCTACCCTGAGACTGTTTTTGGTAGGCATCCTTATGCAGCAAATAAGGCAATCAGTAAAGTGAAAGCGAGACATTCGACTATCCACCAGAAGTTGCTTAGCCATGTAGATACATTTTGCGGACTATATCGCGGCATCTTGATCGCCTATCCTAGCAGGGATGAATGGGGATATGCACTCACGACAGACGAATCAATAGAGGTAGGGTCGGCTAAAAAATCTGCCCCAAAATTAAAGTCAAAGCTTGTGAAATGCTTGGTGTGAAATTTGGTCCTTGGACTTCACCTCAACTGTGTCCCTTGACATAAAGCAACGGGCTACTCCCTACCCGGAAGATCTAACCTCACCTAGAGGAGACTCGCATTGAGACAGAACTTTCAAAATAAACCCAACTAAGGGTAAGGGCAGTTGAGAAAGACTGGACACAGACTGTGAAGATTAATTTTTGAGCATAAGTTTCAAAGGGAATCTTTGATTTCCAAAATTTAATCTAGTTCGACATCTCGAAAAAATTACGCTAGCACCCTTCACTCAAGAAGCGTACAAGAGGCGATAAGATACCAGAATTTTTTTTTGTGGACTAAGTCATCGTCTTATGAAATGAAGACCCATTGTGAGTCTGGCCGAGATACTGCATAATCTGTACTATTTTTTAGCCGAACCTGGTTAGCGAAATGTAGGCGGCAAAAACCCTACCTCCGGCACTGGCAGGGAGTAGGGTAACATTGCATGGCGCATCTGAACATTGCTTGCGATATAAAATTGTTCTGTGCATATGTTACGGGTGGGGGTGTGGTACTGTGAGTCTGGTCAAAGAATCGGTCGAACGTGGGCTCTCTCTCCAGTGAATGTACAGTTGCTGAGAACGAATGTCAGATACGTGCGATGATAAAGGACAACAAGTTAAATGTTTCGCATTTGTTGTAGCTTGTGCAGTGTTTTCTTGTTCACATCCTGTTGCCGCTGTGAGGACAAACAGAGGAACAAAATTGAAAACATGTGCAAAGCGAAATGATAACTCTCCGTAACGGGTTACGGAACAAACGTTGTAATCGGGGTATGGGGAGGTAAGTTTGAGTATAATAGGCAAACAAGGAATCACATCCGCGCAAATAACTCATCAACTTCGACATTAGCCCCTCGAGCGGTGTTCTTTTTAAGTTCAAAGGTAGCAGTGTAGGGTTGCCAAAGCGCAGCACATAGAATTATAATTTAAACGGACATAAAAAAATAATATGGACATGGCTTACCAGTTACAACTCGGTCTAAGAGCCTAGGAGATAGAAAACCGCACCTCAATGAGTTGCTTAACAATCCGCAGTCGAATTATTTGACGAAATCCCGCAGGTTGATCAACTAGGTAGACGTGAGTAGATACGGGGTTGCTTAAACTGAAAAAGGAATTGACAGAACATAGCAGAGATGAAATTTGTTGTTCTTAGCGGCTCTCTAACGATAGCGAATTTTCAGCTACCCAAAGTTAACCTTGCAAATTCGTTTGATAAGTCTTTGAATACAAAATCCCTCGTTGAGGGCCCTGGTGAAACACAGCATCGCTAATCACTCAAACAATGCAATAGTTTTTATAATAAACTTAGAGTGGAGGCCACCAGGTAGTCACTTGTCTTATCCGGCAGTACTTCGTCTCTAAGCCCTAAATTCACTTGGCAGCATTGGATTTTGAAATTTAGCTAGCTACCTATGTGATCTCTTTCTCACTCTTTTGTTTTTCCACTTTGAAATTGACAGCAACTAACGCGAAGTGCTCGGAATTGAATGCTGTACATTTTTCGACTTATACACTCAGAAAAAACGATTATTAAGCGAATTTTAAGATTTTTATAAACTTGTAAGCTAAAACTTCTCGCTTTAACTATTATTTTTGAAAAATAAAATCGTTTTTAAATTTTCAAGAATGAAGTATTTAGCGTTAGAATTTTAAGATTTTTATAAACTTGTAAGCTAAAACTTCTCGCTTTAACTATTATTTAAAAAAAAAAACTCGTTTTTCGAAGGGTTTTTCAAAGTTGGACCAATGAACTACCTATCAAAAACACAGAATTTGTTGCATTATTCTGTAAGGAGCTATGTAAATAGAATTGTAGAGGTAGACTCTCCATCATAATTTGCTGACAGAAAAAAGTTTTTCTAATCGTATTTGGTTGGTACAGTAATCCCCGGATTGTTGCGTCGTGGAAAATGTACACTTTTCAGCGCATTTATCCGACGAACGCAATTACGAGAATCCCGCGTTCATTGTCGACGCAATTAGGAAAACCCCGCTTTAAAGCGTTTTTATTACCATGTTCGTATAAATGCGCTAATGGCGTTTTCGATTGAAGAAAATAATTGCCGAAAGAGCAAATCTAGAAGTACCCTTTTTGTGTTTTCTATGTTTTATTGAAAAAAAAAAAGTGCACTTCCAGGACAATTCTTAACACGACAGAAGTGTTCAGAATATTTTAAAGAATTGCCCGAACTCAGCAGTACACACTAACAAAATGTCAGATTAAATTGTGTGTTATATTATGATGTCCACCACTATTGCAAAAGTGCTCCAACGAATTTAATTGAAAGGAACAATTATGAATTTCGGGGCAATTCTCCCGAATCTTCAATGAAAAACGACATAAATCACGAAACTTTGTTTATTTTGGCGCACTGTAAGCATATGTCATGTCAATTTGACAATTGATTTGATTTGATTTGTATGTGTGAACTTAGTCGGGAGATTTTGTATGAAGTTTTACGAGAAGCTTAACTTTCAGTAGCGCAAATAACCGTGTAACGCATTTAAACGGGGAAAGTTCTGTACATTTTTTATGGATTGCTTTATTTGCTCAGTTTTCGGATGAATTAAAGGAGGAACGCAATTAAGCGAGAGTCACTTATCCGGGGATCACTGTAGCATGGCATCCCTCAATCAACGTACTATACATTAACTGTATGCAAATGTTTTTGCTATTTGTTGTCTGCTATATTTAGTTTGCAATAGCTCGCACAGAATTTCGAAACCGTTTTTGAACTAAATGATGCTGAACAAAAGTAATCACTATTCCGACTGCACTTCATGCAACTGACGCTCGCAGATGCTGCAGAGATGAAGGACGGTCGATACCGACGTAAGTATACACGGAACTTCACTCGTGTGTGCTTTTTTTTGTTTTTTCGGTACTCACGTTTACTAAATGCGCCTTGTAATGGTTGTGTGCTGCCATCTCCAACAATCACATCCGAATAGCTTGGTCGCCATCACGATATGGGTATACCCACTCAAATAAGGCGCACCCCCAGTTAGTTCACTGTTCTGTTTCAGTTGGCGGGAATTATTATCCCCAGTCCAGTGGCTAAGGGACTGAACTTTATTTCCGAACCATTAACAACGCGGATTTTATGTTTTGAAAAAAAGAAAATATTTTGTTTTCGTTCAATTGGTGTTGTTGCGTGGAAGTACTTCTGCGTGCTCCACCTCGCCATGAGTTGTGTTTATTTTGTTTAACCGGAACACGAAAAGTGTACACAATGCCAATTTACCCAACTGATTGAAAAGTGAATTGAATGTTTTCGAATGTAGGTATACGAACTGCAGCTGAGAAGGGGGAGAGAAATCAGCGCATCAGAGAATTGTTGTAACTTTCTGGCGGGGGTTGTTTGCATCCCGTGGGAACTTTGATTTACTCGTGGTAGTGTACGTTTTTAATTTTAAACATTTCTCTTTTATTTGCATGGAGAATTAAGTAGGTAGGCTGGCGGGCACATCATGTCATAAATGTTCCAATTAATTTATTTATTTGAGGGCAACTCAATTAAGAGAATTATTCCAAAACGTATTCAATGTATTTATTGAACGGATTGTTAACAGCTGTTTTTATTTGGTTGTTGAATGGCTTTTTATTTTTATTTATCTTTAAAGTGGTTAACTTTTATAATTTTTGTTATAATACACTTTCGTACTTTTTGGACGTAAAGCTAAATGGCTTTGGCAGCACTTGTTGTCATTTCTCCGCAATTGCTAAAATGGAATGTTAGATTTGGAAGCCAGTTAATGGGTGGGGAAACTATCACAGTAAAAGTGCAAATATTGAAGCGATTTGCTATTTCGTTTGTTGTTATATTTTTAACGTGAAACTTTTTTTCCATCGCCTCGAATTTTTTTGTCTATCTATCGCATGTCGCTTACTCCGGCGCTCGGCAGAGCAATGGCGATCATAGCTAGCATCAGCTGACCGTGTAGCATTTACTTTCTCACTTATTCGTGCAAATACTCCGCGGTATTTGTGTGTTTTGATCAGTGTATTAATGTAAATGTTCTTATTCACTTGATGCTGATGGATAACGATACAGCTAGTGAGTTGAGGGAAATACCAAGAATAGTGCGGAAATATCCGAAGATGAATTAATTTCCGCCGTAAGTGACAGAATGCTGAGAGTGTTCGTGCTTATAGGGAAAGGAAAAGGTGAGCTAGTTAAAAATATTTCTTACTATTTAAAATGATCTGTTACCAGTCAATAAATTTAATTCATTTCATATGAATATTTGATGAAGTATTTTAATTTTTATCCGGTCCATTCAATATATTTAATTTTATTTAGGCCTTCAGTCATCTTCACAAGAAGAATTACACTCTGAGCCGCCGGAAAAAATTAGTTGACTCACAACAGATGCCATGCCGAGTACTAGTAGGGGTCCAGCCTAGAGTCCTGAGGTTAAGAACGCAATGTTAACACTCTAAATCGAAGAATTTTCGGAAAATTTTAAGTTAAATGCCTAAACAATTTTCACTTGCTTCGCGGTTTCATAAAACAACACAATGTTTTATTCTTATAGTAGGAAACATACAAAAGCTTGATTTGAACAAAGTGTAGGTAAACAAAAATTGAGATATCTATTGCTCTGGAAACTTTTAGGTGGTCCAGGTATATGTGTAGCAGAACACTGTAATTGGGTTGTACCTGGTCTGCGAAGAATATCGATTTACGCACTTAAAAATGACACTTCAAAACGCCAACACTCGGTATAAAGAGCTCTGTAAAATTAAAGAAAAATAGTAGATACTTTTTAAAACTACAGTAGAAGTCGGTTATAACGACGGTGAAGGGACCGAGGAAATAAGGTCGTTATAACCGGCGGTCGCTATATCCGACTGCCTTCCACAAATATTCAGGAAAAAATTAAAGAAAAACATTTACGAACGTAAGGAATTCATTTTCTTTTTAAATTAAATTAATTCACATTAATTTTTATTTTATTTAAGAGTTTCGGAAAAAAATCATTTTGTTTGTTTTTTATAGAGGTAATTTAAATACGTAGAGTTAAAATCTGCTTTTGAAGAAGAAATGCTTTTTATTGTATTCCCACCAAACTCATTAAAAGCGACAAAAGTCCGCAACAATTGAATAGCTTTTATTGCTTCCAAGGCTTTAGGAGCTGTGAAGTTTTCTTCGATAAAGTAGTAGCTGCACAATGTAGACCGATCGTCGGCGATCCATTAGCCTGTTCCTTTGTAAAATTACAAGAATAGACAAGAAATTTTCAGATGCACGTGCGTGTTTTTTTTTCTCTTCATTTTCTCCCATTCCGTCGTTATAACCGATGACAATGATTGATATTTTTCCGAAAATTGATCGTTATATCCGACGTGTCATTTTATACGACGACGTTATATCCGACGGTAGAATAGCTTAAAATATGTATAATGAAACTAACCAAATGAAAGGAGAGTGGACGTTATAAGCGACTGGTCGTTATAAGCGACTTCCACTGTAGCTAGAAGATTAACATAAAGTAAAAGACTCCGCGCAATTTCTGATCTAGCTAAGGAATCAAATGGAAACAGCTTTAAGCCTTAGCCGAGTATTTTGAAAATCTCCTTATCTCCAACTATAGTTAGCTCACTAGATCAGGAGAAGGACATTTCTGTCGATGAGATGGAATTAGTACTAGGTCGTGAAGATAATAAGACTTAATAAGAATATAAGACGTCTGGCAAGAATGGAGTGACTTTATGGTATTTAAAGATTTTACGCACAACTAAAGTTGCCGGAAAGTAGGCGCAGTGGCTTACTGGTTAGTGTGTTGGACAACTAAGCGAGAGGACCCATGCTCAAATACCGAAAAAGCAAAAAATTCCAACTTATGGTTTTTTTCCGCTGCGCCACCTCTCTCGAACGTATGACACACATCCGAGAGTATAACTGTCATGAAGGAGCTTCTCAATTAGCCGTTTGGACCCGGCATAAAATCCCTTCTATTCGTCCCAAAAATTAAAAACTCACACGAAACGAATGGTTGTGAGAAGCTAGGCTTGGGGTCCCTCCCTACAGACCTGTTGCGTCAAATATTTATTTATTTTTTAAAGTTGCGGGAACGTTTAAGAATTCAATAGTTTTCACAATTCACAGAAATGGGGATGTAAGCATTACAGTGAAATATCCTTTAAGGCTGTAGCTAAGCTTAATTAAAATGCTAGAAGTATGGGTGAACGAAAGCAAGCAGCTCAGTGAACTGCAAGCTGACTATAGAGCTGAGTTAGTTGACTTTTCTCCAGGAAAAGGTGAAAAAGTTGAATGCCTTTTTTATCGGCTTTGATCGTGGCGCCCTCTTTTACGGACTGATCAAGTTGGGTGTATCGTCGAAAGTACATATCAAATTGCTTGGAAAGCGCTTTGCAAAAATAACCCTTCAGCAGTCATTGTTAAGGGATGGAGAAAATTTGTCTCCATGGTTCAGGCTACCAAACAGGGTGCCGCAGGGTTGTTAAATAACCCGACTGGCTTTGCTCACGAACTGGTAACTTTTGCCGATTCACCGCAAAGGTTGCAGCTCATGGTAAATAGATTAAATATATTTTTTTTTTAAATTATTAAATTTGGTAGCAAGAACAACTTTTGCGATCGTAAGAGCAGACAGAGGGCAACAATGTAGAGACGAATGAGGGATTTCGAGTGGGGTGAGTATAGAAGAAGTGGTAATCATGCTCATAACTCAGCAACCACGTGGTAAAGTTTTATAAGATATAAGTAACTTACAGTTTAAGAAACAAAGTCTTAGAGGCCACCATGAGATCTATCATGAGCTACACAAGGCCCAGTTTGTGGGCTATCTACTCCTTATATGCTTTTTCTTCCAACTGGTTTGTCTACTAACTACCGCGGAAAGTCTTTGTAGCTATCTTTGTTTGTCGAAGCTCCTGGATATTACAATATTACTCCAACGGGAGAGACGCGCTTTTAATTTATGTTGCCACTTTCAACTATAGAATGGTGGCGGATCCAAGCTTGTCGAGTTTTAGTTACTGTTGCGAAGGTTTATTAAAACTTCTGACTTTCAGAATTTTGTACACGATCCATTTGCATAGGTTAACTTATACGCCGCACATATGAAAGCACTCTTTACTCTGAGTCTTATAAAAGAAAATGTTCTATTGTCAAAGCGATGTGTGTAGCTAGCTTAACAAGTTGATAATTGATGATTTTCATGAAAGAAAGTCTACACAAAGCATTTAGCGCCAAAAAAGTCGGAGTATTAAAGAGATCTAACCGCAAGTACACCAATAAACTATGCAAACCCGTTCTCTTGTTAGGTTTCGATACATAAAGTCTGAAATCCTTGAGCTATTTAAAATTCAAACCTCAAAACCATCAATGTACGTCTATTTCAGACATTACAACATTCGCAAAACAAAACCACTGCCAGGATTCCCGAAAAATTCCAAGTATCCCCCGAAAATAGATCGAACTTTCTGATTTCATTTTATAGATGCTGAATGCATCCGCTATTACCCTAGGCCTTCAATGTGTATGCAAACGAATCTCTATAAAACGAATATCGAAAGCATCCTTCGAAATCGAATGCCTTAAAGCGTTTATCCACCCCCACTACACGTCGAAAGTGTTCTCTCGCACAACGCTGTACACATACCTGCCCTGCAAACACTGAGTAAATGTAAAATCCGTAATTGGAAAGTAGAGGCTTGTAATAAAAGTTGAATAAGTAAACAACAGGAACAAGTGTCGGGAACACCAGTCCAAGTCCACACGTATGTTTGTAATAAACTCGAAGAAATTCTTGATTTACGTATCCCAGCGGCAAATGGATGCCGAGGCACGCACACGGAATATCTGAGTTCGACCCGACCTCCCGGTCCCGATGCCGATAGAATCGCACACTCCGACGGGGACGATTTTACATAACGTTGCAGATGCAACTCGGGAGTAAGCACACAACCGAATTTTGTTTCTTATACTGGGTTTGTATCTCGGCCAAGTTCTCCCTTTCCCCTTCGTATATTAAGTACCGGTTGGGGGTTAAGTGCTCACGTCGTAAGTGTCTATTCCAATAGCACGTGTATAGCCTGGTTTTCTTCTTTTTTTTGATATACCTGGGAGCTGAGAGTAGTAAAGAATTTAAACCTTCATCGTATTTCCCTATCTGAAGCTATCTACTGTCGGTTGCATCCATCTGTAGTATATCCCTGTACCTAATAGGGGAACAAGAAATAAGTAAGTACCCGTAAACCCAATTGTGGAATTGGTGTTTCTTTTTTTCTCTTTCATTTCCGCTTTGGTACTTCGCAAATCGAGGTACACCGTACACTCTATTGCAGTCCTTGTCGCGATTGTGTGTAGCAAGTATTCGCGGGGGTGTTCGATTGGAAAATCCGTTTTTGAAGCTCAAACACCTTCAAATGAGATGTTGCAAATGTGTGTAGCTGTTTGCTCCATGGACATGGAAGGCTTATGTTCCGGGTACAAAAAATATAGACAGGTGGTGTATATACTCCGGGAAGTGAGGTTCAAAAATACAGTGAGGAATGCTGAAATAAGTCGTCATACATGTTTTTGCATCCTCGTTAGACGGATATACCTTTTCAAATGACAACTTGGAACTTCCTTATAGCAAATTTAATTACATCGGAGCTTTGATCGTAATCGCATCGACACGGAAAATTTGCTACTTCTCCAAGTGTTTTCTTAAAACCGTCAAAATAAGTAAACGCGCGAGATCGCCAAGTTCTGGGTGCAAATTATTGTCCTCAGACAAAAAACACAAATCGGTGCCTAAAATGGTTTTAACCAAGAAAGACTCCAATTATTGGAGCCCATTGCAATGCTTGCCAGACAGTGATGCTGAGAGTGATGATATGAATGAGATTGTGTTACCAGCTAAAACCACAAAACTAGTTAGGTATACCCCCAATTAAACTGCTTCAAAAATCTTCTGATTTCGTTCATAATTTGATGAAAACTTTAAATATTTGTGATTATTCGATTAAGAAGATGTCAATCGGTAACAAAATTATGTGTGATAGTATGGAGTCATACTCATCTGTTCTCAATAAACTTAAATGTGAAAATTGCCAATATTTCACACATGATTTGAAAAGTGAAAAAGCTTTCAAAGTTCTTCTGTTTGGTTTAGGTAGTTACGATACCAATGAACTTAAAAATGAACTAATACGTCTAGGACTTAAATGCAAAGAAGTCAAAATGATAACGAAAACATATGAACAATAAACTGATGTCTTCTATCTAGTTTTTCTGGAAAGTGGCACAATCAAACTGAGTGAACTGAGAAAGAATATTCGGTCCATTTTTCATACTCAGATCAACTGGAATTACCAAAGAAAACAAAAGAATAGACCAACACAATGCCGCAACTGTCAGATGTTCGGACACGGTGAACGTAATTGCCACATCAAAACATACTGCTCCATCTGCGCCGCTAATCACAAGACTGCTGATTGTACCAACTCGGGTATGTACAAATGTGCGAACTGCAAAGGAAACCACAAGTCCACAGACAGCACATGCGCTAGCAGAACCAAGTACATGGAGATGCGGCAAAAAACTGTAACAAAAGTCAATCGTCTGGCCCCAAGGCCAAGCAACAACAACGTTCCGCTTATGTCAATGCATGATTTCCCGCCTCTACCAACGCATACTGTCAAGCGAACAGAGGTGGAAACCAACAACAACTTCCTGAAAGCTTGGGAGCACGCTCCAGCAACAACGCCATCTACACGCAAGAATAATGTGAACGGAATCAACAGCAATATCATCAACCACAATGAAGAACTTTTTTCAGTGGAAGAATTGAACTCACTCATATTGGAAATGATTACCCAACTAAGTACATGTAAAACTAAAGTAGATCAATTTAGAGTTGTCGCTCAATTAGCTTCTAAGTTTTTGTATAATGCTAAGTAATGCAAGAAACAAATTTAATATTATAACCTGGAATGCCAGAGCTATATGTAACAAACATATTGAATTTGTTAATTTCTTGAACACAAACGAAATTGACATTGCTTTAGTTACTGAAACATGGTTAAAACCAAATGATCGAATATCCACGCCAAATTTTAAATGCTATCGGGTGGATAGAGATAATAGAAGAGGTGGCGGTGTTGCTATTCTGATTAGGAGATCAATTCAACATAAGCTTCTACCTTGCATTCAAACAAACTACATAGAAAATATAGGGATTGAAATAACATTAAGAAATAATAAAAAGATCAAAGTCTATTGTGTCTATTTTCCAGGGAAAATAATAGGAGACTTTACTAGGGAGGAAAAAAAGCAAAGATTTAAAAATGACCTTAGAAAATTTTTTAATATGAACTGCAAATTCCTGATAGGAGGTGATTTAAATTGCAGACACAGGGACTGGGGCTGCGTAAGAGCTAATTCCTGGGGGAATGTTCTATCACATCTCACAGTTATGTCGCCAATATCTGTTATGTTTCCGTTTAGTCCAACCTATGTACCAACCAGTTCTCGTGGCAGTCCCTCTGTAATAGATTTATATGTAACGAATGTTTCTAGTCTGATATCACAACCTGTTGTCCTTAATGATCTTAGTTCCGATCACAATCCCGTTCTCTGCAAGCTTCGTTGGTCGGGAGTAGAAAAAGTGCAATATTTTCCAGATATTAAAAATGCGAATTGGGCTAAATTTCGAAAAGAGTTAAAGGAAAAACTGCTAATTATTTCCACAAACTTAGAAGATATTGCAAGTAAACATGATATTGACACATTGGTGCAGTTATTTACAGATTACATTAATGCTTCAGCAAGTAGCAGTATCCCTCAAAAATGTAAAAAAACCCCTGCGATGAAGTTACCGACTCACATACTAAAACTTATCAAAATTAGAAATATTCACAGGAGAAATTGGCAAAACTATCGGCAACCAATTTCCAAAAATCTTATAAAATATTTCAATAAATTAATAAGTACGAATATAAATGCACACCGAAACTCTGAATGGAACAATAAATTAAAGACTCTTGATAAAGCTGCTAAGCCATTCTGGAATATAGTTAAGTTGACTAAAAGCAAACAAATTCCCTTTATAAAAAGCAACACCAATATCCTTGTTACTGACACAGAAAAAGCAGAAGTATTTGCCCAATCTTTTTCAGAAAATTATACGGTTTCTCAACATTTAGGTGACAAAAGCACTACTACGCTTGTACAGAGCGCACTAAATTGTTTTAATAGGGCCACTTATAATACTCCGTCAAATGAATTTGCAACTGAGCTAGACGTCACATATCTTGTAAAGCAGTTACAAGTGAGGAAAATGAGTGGTATCGACAATGTTAAAAATCGTTATCTAAAAGAAATGCCTAAAATTGGAATACAAATCGTAACATTTATTATCAACGCCTGTCTTAAATTACAATATTTTCCAGACGCATGGAAACTAGCTAAGGTAGTTCCAATTCCTAAGGCGGGTAAGCCTCTGTATGATCCGGTAAGCTACAGGCCAATTAGTTTACTTAGTAGTTTGAGTAAAATCTATGAAAAAATACTTAAAGATAAAATTGTCAAACATATCGAGGAACAAAAAATATATCCTGATGAGCAGTTTGGTTTTAGGCGTCATCACGGAACTTCACATCAAGGTCTCAGAATATTTAATATGATAAGAAGAAATCGTGCAGTAGGTAAATCAACAGGAATGGTTTTGCTGGACATTGAGAAGGCATTTGATTCCGTTTGGCATGATGGGCTTATCTACAAAATGTTAAATAATAATTTTCCTCCATTTCTCTGTAGAATTGTTCAAAGTTTTGTGTCAAATCGTCGCTTTAAAGTTTTTGTCAATAGTAGTGCGTCTGATGTAGTCAGTTTTTGTACAGGTGTACCACAAGGTTCTGTGCTTGGTCCCATCCTTTACAATTTGTTTACATCTGATCTCCCAAGTCTTCCACAGTGTGAAACAGCTATCTATGCCGACGATATCGCTATACTTTCTTCGCATGAGTTTGGTCTCGACATTGAGACGAACCTAAAAAATGCGATTGAAATATTGCAATGTTATCTTTCCAAGTGGAAAATAAAGCTGAACGCAGAGAAAATTCAAGCTATCTTTTTCACCCGAAAAAGAAAGCCTTGCTTTCTTCCAGCTGATCAATTAAGTTTTAATGGCCACTTAATAGCATGGAAACCATTTGTTAAGTACCTGGGCATATTCTTTGATCAAAAACTTACATTTAGGAGACACATTTTGGAAACTATTAATAAAATAAACATAGCCATACGAATGCTTTACCCATTTATAAATAGGAAATCATTACTTTCTAATGATAATAAAATAATAATTCACAAGACGATATTCCAATCTATAATACTGTACGGCTGTGCAGTTTGGGGTAATTGTGCTAAGTGCTATATTAGAAAGCTTCAAATATCCCAAAATAAATTATTAAAAATGATGCTTGATCTTCCCTGGTATTACTCTACTATAGATTTACATGATAGAGCTAATGTTGAATTGATCTCCTCCAGGATATACAAGCTAAATAATACGTTCCAACTGAGGTGCAATATCTCTGACAATCCGCTTGTCAATGAACTAAGTATATAATCAAGACATATAAAATATTTTGTGTTCACTAAATACCGATTCATTTCCTTTTTTTTTTTTTTTTTTATTTATCTAATTGTTTTTGTTAATAATGTTTACTTAACTGTACAAATATTTATATGAATTTATGTATGTATCTAGTTGTTTGTCTATTTATCTATTTATTTATTTTTTTTTTTTTTTTTGTTTTTATTACAATATAATGTATACTATTCGTATACTTATTTATTTATAAATTATTTGTTTATTTATTTATTTATTTTTTATTTATTTATTTATTTATTTATTTTTTATTTATTTATTTATTCATTTATTTATTTATTTACTTATTTATTTACTTATTTATTTATACGGTTATTTAATTATTTCTTTATTTATTTTTAATTTTGTTTAAACTTTATTCTTCTGAATACTATTATAGTACTTTTATTATTATTTCTATTATTATTATTATTATTTTTTTTTTTTTTTGTTTCTTTAATTTGAGGTTTTTTTTTCTCATGATTTTCCTCAGTAATAACAACATTCTTCATAAAATTTCCTAAAAATAATAATAAATAATGATTCAGTTGAAAGACAATAAAAAAAAAAATAATGTCAAATCTCTGCAATTATATAATGTAAATTGGGCGACAACGTATTGTTATTTCATGAAGCAATAAACAACTAACTAACTAAAATTTAATTACATAAAATATCAAGTTAGACCAGTAAACGCAATCGTTTTCATTTTCGAATGTGGCCACAAATGCAATGTCGAAACTATACCCTGATCACTCCTAGGAGATATCATTCGTAGTGACTTTCCAGCAAGCTAGTTAGTTCAGTTAAAACTTAAATAAATCAACCAATGCTAGGTCTAGTTTAATGACGATCGTCTCAACGGCCCGATGTCAAGTCATATTTTGTCACTGAATAGAGATGAATCGTTTGGACCGACGACAGGCCTAATGGCTATGTGATTTTGCCTCCGTATAAGGTCTTCCCAATTGCTGAAACAAAAAGCAAAAGTCTGGCATTCCTCTTCAGCAAACTGTTCCATCGGACTCACCGTAATTTCCGTTTAAAAGACGGTAAGAAGTTATTGCCGAATAAAAACAATATGACCATCACCATACCACCATCAACCCAGAGAATTGCTATCTTATTTTCTTGTCCCACAAGTTTCTGGAGAAACTCTCTTAAATGAATTAGTAAAAAGCCGAACACCTCCTAGGTGAGTTTTATTTTTCAACCAACGTATACAACTCAAACCTTAAATTCAAATGTTCCCTAAAGGGGTAGAGGTGGTCTTGGACCGCTTGTGTGCATGATAATGGGAGTTTCTAAGCTTCGTGTCATTAGCACTGGAGAGTACTACAAATTACAAAATTTAAAGTAAATTCAACCAAAAGAAGTATTTCTTTCCATACCCATAATTTTAACTCCATAGTAGTTGCCGCCTCTAGAGGTTATTGAAAACAAAACAAAGATCTCTTGCAAGACTGTCTTATAACTGGTAGTTAAAAAAATGAGAAAAGCTGTTAAAAAGGACCACGCTTCCAGAGTTGCTGAAAGTACTCCTATTGGAGTATTGTACTACTTTCAACACCTCCGTACTCCCTGCTTTCACATTTTTTTGTAAATACTTAAAATATTTTACACTTGCAGCAAAGTGTAATTTCAACCTTAATAAATTTAATTTTAATTCACTTTAAATTTAATGCAAAATTGGCAGCACTTTTATGTTCCAAACTGTCGTCAAAAAGAGGGTTAATTCTCTTTTTCTTTCTAGTTTGTTTTTGTTTTTCGTTGGCTTCATGCAATTTTCATCTGTTAGTTCGGTAATTATTTTATTGCTATCTGAGATTGTCGTTTGGTGCATAGACAAATCATACTGAGACTTCCAATTTCGGCCGATTATCTGTTACTTACCGAAAAGCCATATTTTTAGGTATTTCTGATGTTGATTAAGTTGATAGACCTACCACATCTTCAAAAAAAAAAAGCAAAAATCGCACGCAAATCTTCGTCAAGGAAAAAAGCCATTCTATTCGTCTTGTAATATGAAACTTACAAACAACAAACATTTTATAGAAAGACATAAAAACTCAAAAAGCTATCTGCCGAAAGACAGATTTTTGAAAATATATTTACTTACATACTTTTGTTAACTATTAGAATTAATAATTTATTTATTTAGACTTTGTTTTTTTTCAACCGAATTTTTTTTTTTAAATAAAGTTAAAACAAAATTTTTGTGCTAACATTTTTATTTTTTAAGATTTAAAAATGTCTGTACTACTATTTTTTTCAAAATACTTCCCATTTTTGGCTTCAGTACTACTTATAATATTTCTCTCCGGCAACACTGCGACGCTTCGATCCCAATTATACTATTCAACTTTTCAAAAGCTTTCGGAACAGTCAATTCATCTGTTCTCTGAGAGCAGCTTTTGTTTGAAAACATTTGAGCTTCTCGTTGCAAGACAAGTTTTGTTCTATCTACAAACTACAACGATGTAAGCATAGAGTTAAAGAGGTCCTCTTCTTTTTCTCCGTGTTGTGTAGAGTCCCACAATGGGCTAAGCTTTTTATTTTTGCAGAAACGAACTGTCGAGCTACGAAGTATAGTGAAGATCGATCATATGTAGGCTGGTGAAACCGTGTTTCAGCTAAGCTGTCCTTCGTATTATGTATTTGGGAAGGCAGAAGTTAAAGCACGGGACTTGATCTCCAAAAAAAGACACGAAATATATCGAAGGTTTTTTTCACTACCTATCGCAAACTTCTGATCATCATTTGAGACCTGAGAGTACAACTGTCCTTAAAAAACGTCTCACTTTAGCCGTTCGGACTCTGCATAAAATTGTAGTCGTCCCAAAAACAGAAACTCAAAAAAAAAAAGAATATTTGCGAGAATCTATGCCTAGGGACATGTTCATGTGGGTCCAACTTTTTATTTATTTATTTGTTTCCTTTCTATTTGGTCATCGAAGTCACTTTTGTTACTATAAATAAAGATCCTATAAAATGTATGGAGTATGTGGACAGCGCCAAAAATCGTGGTCCCATTTTAGAGTCGTTGAGCTAGACAGTGTTGCCAGATAAAAAATCTGAAAATCTTGTTTTTCCGAAACAAAAAATCTTTTTTTTCAAGATTATGTTCAAAATATAAAAGAACAAAATTTAAAATACAATTTTGAAGTACTTTACTACTAATTCATAAATCACCTAAATATCTATAAAAAAAAGTTGTTCATAAATTATAATGTTAATGCTTTTTGAAATTTTGGAACTAATTTGAATTAAATTGACTTAAAATTGCATTGCCTACCTATATCAAGATCATAGAATTGCGGTTCAATTAAGCTCAACAAATCCTTTGTAAAGATACAAATTTCAACAATCGTTTCAGTACATACGAAACCATTTTTCCAAAAACACGTTACATCTGTTATTTTATCAAATTTGTTAAAATTCATGTTTCCTTAGAGTTGATGAAAACGTTAGTGAGACAGAAACTGTGCATGGGCGCTGTTCGACACACATTACATAATAATAATAGAATTCATAGAAAACGCTTTTCTTCAATAGAAAAAGGTTCTTTTAATGTGCTTTAAAAAGTTCATGATATCAAAAATCTTGAAATTCTGAAAGTCTTGTAAAGGGTTTTTCAATAAGAGCGCTACAAAAACAAAAACGGTTTTGGATATCAATGAAATTCTTTATTTCTGTGAAAGTACGTTCGATGCCATTATGTATGGAACTCGATTTCTTTTGCATGACCACCACGGGCATCAATCGTCGCTGGCTTGTTGGCATAGACCATAGACTTGACGTAGCCCCACAGGAAATAGTCTAACGGCGTCAAATCGCACGACCGAGGCGGCCAAGCGACTGGACCATTTCGTGAGATAACACGTTCTCCAAACTTGGTTTCCAATAAATTGATTGTGACATTCGCTGTGTGGCTAGTGGCGCCGTCCTGTTGGAGCCACATGTCCTCCAAGTCCATATCATCCAATTGGGGCTAAAAATATTAGGTTATCATTGAACGGTAGCGATTTCCATTCACAGTAACGGGCCGGTCTTGATCATCACGGAAGAAGTACGGCTCAATGACGCCGCCGGCCCATAAACCACACCAAATCGTAATTTTTTCGGGATCCAATGATGACTCATGGAGTACGTGTGGATTGCTGTCTGACCAATACCGCATATTTTGTTTATTGGCGAAGCCATTCAGCCAGAAATGAGCCTCATCGCTGAAGATGATTTTTCGATGAAAATCCGAATCATTTTCAAGTTGTTGCTCAGCCCAATTCACGAACATACGACGCTTCTGGTGGTCAAGCGGCTTCAGTTCTTGCGTCAATTTAATCTTGTAAGGATGTAGGCCAAGATCTTTTCGCAAAATTCGCCACAACGACGTCACAGAGATGCCCAACGCTTGAGAACGACGTGTGAGAGACACATTTGGGCCTTCTTCAACTGAAGCCTCAGCGGCAGCAATATTCTCGACACTACGGGCACTTCTTTGTCCCACTGGCACGGGACCATTTTGTACTGTGCCTGTGGATTCAAATTTTTCCACTAGACTCTCAATTGTTGATCTGCTAGGACGATTTTGACGACCATAAATTGGACGTAGCGCTCTTAACGCTGAGCCCACTGACTCCGAATTTCGGTAGTAAATTTTAATAATTTCCACTCGTTGTTGGCTCGTATATGTTTCCATCATGAAATGGCAGCCCTGTCGCTCTACTTTTGTAGCGTCCCTATTGAAAAACCATTTACATATTTTTGAGCTCGAAAATCTTGAAAAAAGATATATCTTGTAATCTGGCATCACTGGAGCTTTCTGTTTGAGTAATTCGGAAATCCTCTCACCCGTAGTCATATCAAGAACGAGATATCCGCTCCCATTCTGGTTCAGTTGAAAAACTGTTTCTAGCTGACCATGGCGCAGAATGAAAACTTCTGCTTTGTTGGATACAATTTTTAAAGGTGATTTCTCTCCTGACAACAGATATTCACATTTCCATTTCTCTTCATCATAATAAAATCCGATCTGAATCGGTACATGTGCTTGAAAATGATGGCCAATGTCGTGCAACCATTTCCACCATTTTAATAGTTGCAATTGGAGGCTATAGTGATCCATGTCAGACATATTTTTTAATCAGATTTACATGATATTCCTCACTCCACAAGATTTGCCAAAATAGAGGATTGCGTGAAAATCGCGCTCCAAAGTAACGAATACAGTGGTATTCAAATCGCTAACGTCGGAAATAATACTAGGAGAGTAGTTGTACTTATACCTAGTCGACAAAAGTGCTCAGCCCCCTTGCGGCAGTAGACTGTGGATGTAACTTCCGCTATTGGCAAAAATGTATTTCAATGTTTTTTTAAGGGAAATTTTACATTTTTAATAAGAGACAGGTATATGAAAACTGCCACCACTGTAGGAAGTTGACATAACATGAGCTGAATATTTGATATAAGTACGATTACGATACACCCATGTTAGATCAGTTCCTAACATCGGAAAGGCATTTGGATGGCTGACATGCTCCGTCTGTGTGTAACGAATTTACCATCCCACTTGGATGGGGCAAAGAAGGGTAACCTCCCCATCACACTATACTGACATGCTAACAAAATTAGAATAATGTGCGATGGTAATCCAAGGTGAAGAAGAAGTCATCTGTGCGAGAGGTTATACAAAGAAGGGGTACAATTCACAACCAGTATGAGCGCCTACCCCTATATATTACCAGTGGTTTATTTGAACAGTCAAAAGTGGCCCTCGAAGACTTATGCATATTTATTGGGCTTTATGAATATTGCCTGCTCCATTTTTATTTTCTCAGAACTAAATCCTGCGATTTTATTTATTTTAACTGAAATCCATATATCCGAAGGCTGGCTCGATGCACGTATGATTTAAGGTAATCTATTCACCCAGCTATGGGCGGCGAAATTCAATTTTTCCCCAACATGCTTTACCCACTTTCGGGGCGCTTTGTTCGGATTTAACGTAAAATTGATTTCGTTTGGTAATAATAATAAAATAAATATTTTTGCTGCGGCTTACAGATTTTATGACTTTCTACTTACTGTGTGACTTTTGATGCAAAAAATATGTTTATTATGGAAACAGTTGAAGTGCTGTTGATATACATATGAACTGGCGGATAATTTAAATAAATTAACTCGTTGACCGCAATGAGGTATAAAACTCATGAATTTATTGTATTAACACATGCCCGCGGGTAATGCGTGCTTTGTATGTGAGGGGTGTTCATGTGTGGCCGGTGGAATGAGGTAGCTAAGCGTGAGGAAGGGATTATGAAATTATCATCACAATTTAAGAACAAGGCTCTCGTACCCAGGGCTGCCAGAATTTAGTTTGCTTTAAGCGCGCAAACCTTAAAAATATGTAGCCCAAAATCGTTGCCAAAAAAGAAGCCCAAAAATCGTTAAAAATATTCCCAATTCCTTAAGTACTTATTTGGTATTCTTTCCACTGACCTGAATTGGTCTTTGTGGCTTGTGTGATGTGTCAAATCAAAAGGTCTGCAAAATAAATTGGGGTGTCTGCAACTTGAACGACTGTTTGATGTCACTCGACTGTAAGAGTGCTGCCAAGTTTTAAAAGTGCGGGAAGAATGGTTCGAAAATATTTCTTTTTTTGTATGTAGCCCAAAATTATGTTGGGCGCTCATGGAAGAAATTTCTATCGTTTTTTAAGAAAAAAGATAGCCCAAAATACGATAAAGCGCCCAATCTGGCAGCTCTGCTCGTACCAAGTGTTTTTAGCTGGAGTCGAAATTTTTTTAATAAGACGAACATTCTATTCATTCCCTATCTAGTAATAAGATCATTTATTTGAATTTATCTCTGTCCCAATTTGTCAATGCAAACTAGACAAACAGTCGGCATCCTATGTGCGACGTTTTGAAGACTGATGCCTCTGGTATTGTCAGCGGCGACAGTGACTCTTTAACAGTCGAAGGAGTAAAAACCCTATCACCACTTGAATTCTTTGACAGCGCCAAATATCTGGGGCTGCGGTTAGATGGAAAGCTTCTATAATTAGTACCTTTATAAATATTTCGGCGAGTGGTTACACCGCGGTTCTTGGATCAATCTATAGTTAAACTTTTTCCCTGAAAGTATGGTAGTGGGCCCTGAATAGAAGCGTGGAAGAGACCAAACGTTTGACTTACTTGTACTCAGTACCTCTTTATAGGCACAACTTCATACTTCAAGAATATGCTAACATATTCCGGCCCGGACTAGTTAAACATTTGAGCGACCCTAAGAGACGTCATACTTTTCAAGCTTTCCTTCAAAAATAATGGAACCCCTGCATATTATCCCATTTAAAAAGTCCATAGGATGACACATAGGTGGCGTTACTAGAATTTTTGGCGCAGGGTCATAAGTCCACAATGGACTTTTGACCCACCCAGGTGAGCCAAAAGTTCACAATAATTTGGGCCATAGGCTCACAATTTTAAAATGGAAGTAGGCCATAAGTCCACAATGATCCATATGACTAAAAAAATAATTAAAACCACTCAAAAAGGGACTAAAAACTTATTGAAAATGTTGTAAAACTGTTTCTTGTTTTTTTTTTTAAGTTGGGAATTTTCGAAGCCTTTCTCTTTATACCACGGCAGTAGTGAAACCAGCACCCTCGTATTTCGGCAGCTGGAAAAACTTTTCTCGACCCCTTTCTTAAAGCTTGCTCAAAATCCAAAGTAAATGAAGCACCACAAAATATGCGTCTCGTATATGCGTCTTCAGACTACTTACTCATGAGTATGAAGAGAAAATAAACCTATAATTGATAAATGGATGTATAAAGTAGCAATTATAGTATTTTAAACACGAAAAAAAGTTCGCGTGAATTTTTCAAAATAACTTTATAAACTTTTGGAACAATTTACAAAGTTATTTTGAAAACTTCACGCGAACTTTTTGAAAAACTTTTCGTGTTTAAATACAATTTCTCAACTCCTTGTATGCTTGTGTAATTTGTTTGTATTTTATGTCAATCCGCTCCTGAAATATTGTTATGACCCACCATCAGTGAGTCAAAATTCCACAAGAATTTTGTGTGAACTTTTGGCTCACCTGGGTGGGTCAGGTCCATTTTGGACTTTTGGCCTGTGGACTTATGACCCTGCGCCGAATTTTGTCCATATGATTTTATTTAGTACTATCCTTCAATCGAAAAGTGTATTTGACAGCAATCTGACTGTTGGTTCGTGAGTTATAGCATTTTGTGTGAAGCAACTTTTGTTATTGAAAAATTGCTTTTTGATGAAAAAAATTCAGTGGAAACCAAACAATGGCTTGATAAACATTATCCGGACTCTGCTCCATCGAGACAAATGGTAGAGAAGTGGATTGCTGAGTTTAAACGCACAAATGATGCAGAGCGCAGTGGACGCCAAAATGAGGCTGTTATTCCAGAAAACATAAAAAAACTCCACAAATTGGTTATGAACGATCGCAAATTGAAGGTGCACGAGCTAGCTGGCATTGTAAAGATATCAGATGGTAACGTTTTTACCATTTCACAAGAACATTTGGGTGTGCGAAAACTCTGTGCAAAGTGGGTGCCGCGTGAGCTCACAGTCGACGAAAACCAACAACGAATTGATGCTTGAGAGGAGTGTTTGGCCCTGTTAACCCGCAATAAAATCGAATTCTATCCACCGTATTCTCCAGATTTAGCCACCAGTGCCTTTTTCCTGTTTCCAGGTCTCAATAGAATGCTTGCTGGAAAGAAATTTAAGTCCAATAATGAAGTAATTGCTGAAATTGAGGCCTATTTTGACGAGAAAGAGAAATCGTACTATAAACGTGGTATCGAAAAGTTAGAAAATCGCTAAACTGGTTGTATCGTCCTCGAAGGCAACTATGTTGAATAATAATAAAATTTTGTTTTTTTCTTACTTATCCTACGGACTTATTGAATGACCGTTATATAATTCAACTCCTAAGTAGGTGCACCAAAAAGGAATGGAGTTAATCGACACAATGTCCTTAACGATCACACAGATTGCACAGTAGGTACCAAAGTCGCAGCAGGTCAAGCTGCAGCCAGAAATAGAAGGGGATTGTCATACGGTGTCAATCACGCTGGCATTGAGTCCCCAGCATCTAGCGTTCTGAGATCTAAAGCGTTTGAATGTTGTCAAGTGGACAGGGGAAGAACTAAACTCCATTCTTGCTAAAAGTGCATCTCAGCATGATGCACACGAACTCATTTCAAACAAACTACTCATTTTCGTGCAGTAGGTCAATGAAACTATAGATTTACTAAAGAATTTCGGCAAAAGCTGCAAAGTCAAGAAGGAAGAGGAAACCAGCCCCACACCTGTTTATCTCTGAAAGGCTGGTCTGTAGATAATTGCTTCCTCAACGATCTAAGTGGTCTTGATAACGCCATCATCGCTAGTATTTTAAGCCTCCAGCAGTTGTATTTGATGATCTAATCTAGTAGTAGGGCCAACTTGCTACCTTTCTCATTAACACCTCCAAGAATCTGTGAGAAAATTCAAAAACTCCGGTCTCTCGAGTGGTCATAAGTGTACCACTACTTCGACTGCAACTTCAATATCTAACTGGAGCAGCCTTATTACTCCAATCTGCAGTTTCCTGTTAAGACACCATTTCAAAAAATTCTTCTTACACTTCGGAGCAGTTGCAATAAGACCTTCAATCTTCAACCTTTGTTTGCCCTTCAATGCAGGTGAACAAATATTCCTTTCTTTATAGTCTTGTGCATGGCTTTTTCGGTGTATTTCGATTTAAGTGATAGTGGCTCAAGAAGGTAGCATATAAATCAATCCTTCAGTCCAGACAAATACCAGAGTTGCCCCAAAGCTCCGCTGGCAAAGAAGAAGGGAGGAACATCGATTTTTAAAAGAGAAATAGAAACAACTTCATCGGCATTCAGATACCAAATTCACTCCTGGGATACAACAAAGCATAGGAAATCCCCACAAATCCCCGTAAAATTAAAAAGCGACTATTACAAGCTTCTTGTGCGTATAACTGAGGACAGATAGCTAGGGACCGAGATGGCTGGAGAGGGTGGAAAAAAGCTTCCAGTGAATTGTAAAATCAATTCGTATGGAGTTCGGTATTCACCTGGCGCCTTAAAATAAAAATAAAATCCAATTAGTCACGTAAAGGAAAAGTCAAAATCTTCAAAAATCCTTAGATTATGTTTCTATAGGAACTGAGTACCATCGCTTTCGAAGGATTTATTTTTCTACTTATGACGAGGCAATTATACTGCAGTAAAGTTCACTTCCGGTGACATAATCGAATATCATATTCGACCCACCCGATTTTATCGCAGAAGCCCCGGCCGGAAATCCTTTTCGGATAATGTCAATTAAATCCCCTCTAAGGCCAGCGTCGGACGCCTTATTGTGCGGGTTTCCTTTCACATTATTCCCAATTCTTATTTCGATTTCAGATTCTAGATTCCAGACTCTCGGACTTCCATCTTCGATTTACAAAATTTTGCGATTACAAAATTACCTATTCTCCCCCTCCCCCCGAAAAAAAAGAGAAATTCTCCAACGGATGAAAGCAAAAAAGGAAGAAAAAAATCAATTTATATATTGGTCACGTATTCAAGTGCTCCCCGGAGAAGACTGAAGAATTTTAATCGAACAAGGAACTTCAATTTGGGAAAAATGTTGGCATTTGAATTTAACGCCTGCATTCAGATTTGATTACACGCAGCCTTGAGCCTGTCTTCTCTGTGCGAGCACTCACGTTTGTTTGACTTTCTTTGTCACTGTTACAAAAATACGTGTGCGTTGATTTTTGTCCATTACTGCAAAAAGGTGTAATGGCAGTCATTTGTCCTTTTAAGCCATTTGCCTTGCAGATAAATGCTGTGCGAAAACGTTGAACGGCAGCAATTAATCGTAAGGACGAGCTGTTGGCCACAAGTGTGACACGGTTTCCGGCGGGACACGAATCTGTTTAATTAATTTGAATTGCCCGCTATTGGTTGGATACCACTGGCTGCTTCATTAAGTCATTAATCGCATAGTACCCCACCGCTAGGTATCCTTATTCGCTGGTCATGTAAACTCAGTTGATTCCATCGGTAAAGAGTTGGCGGTAGTAGATATGTATAGCATATATTTGTAAGATCGAATGCTTCTCTCAGAACTGTTAATGCCCGTGCGATGGACTCATGAATTGCGTTAAGCGTTTTTGTATCCCCATCTGGGGACGTTGCGTTACATGCTGATTAAATAAATAAATAGTTGGCACAGCAGGTCCGTAGGGACCCTAGCCCTAGCTGCTCACAACCATTAGTTTTGTGGGAGTTTTCCATTTTTGGGACGAATAGAAGGGATCTACAACTTTATGCCGACTCCTTACGGGAAGCTTTTTAATGGCAGCTATACTCCCGGATGTTTGTCAGAAGTTCTCGAGTGAAAGAAAAATATTCAGATGGAATTTGTTTTTTTCGGGGGTTCCATGCTGATGTTAATATTTATTTGGGGTACAAATACAAATTTTCCAATTTTTTGCTTTAATTTTGTGAAGTTGCCTGTGATGCTGATAATTCCCAGAATCGGGTATATCCCCAGGGGATTTAGGAAATTTCTCAAGATTTGCTTTTTTGATGCCTAACTTTTTAACTATATAGAGAGTAATTTTTGTGTTGGATTTAAATTGTAAAAGTATTGGAAATGGATGAAGAATTCAAGGAGCTTACAACTTTCAAGCTCGGTCGTTTAAAATACGGCTTAAAAATAAAGACCGACATTGCTGCAGCTTTATGTGTTAAAATTACTCTGGCATATTTAAAAAGGGTGCAACTGGTGATTCATGTCCATCTCGGTTTTCCCAGAACGAATCAGTATTTATTTAAAAACTGACGCATCGCAAATCGAAGATAAAACCGACTTCAAAAATTGATTTGAGTAAGTACGGGAGGACTCTTAAGGGTCTTCATTTATATGCCGGTATTGATTCTTTCGTCGTTTTAAGTTCGCCCCTTTCATTTTTGTGTGTTTTTCTGATTTGAGCAGTCAGATTTTAGAACTCACGGGCTTACTCGGAATAAGTTTCGGCTCCACAAAAGGGGATCTCGTGATCTACAACTTTTGGAAACCGCTGCCGCCTACGTTTTCCAAACAAATGGAAACAAAACTCGTCACTCGATTGGCAAAATCTACAAAAGCTCTATCAAACCTGCTTTATGATGACAATAATTGCTAGACGATACGAAGAAAGGGGCAAGCTGATACTTTTCTTCTTTAAAATGTCCTGTTTGCGAGGAGTGAAAATGGCGAAGAAGATGCAACCTCGACTCGAACCCTATAAGTTATATACAAATATGAGGATGTATTCAAAACAGTCAAACACCACCGACTACATTAGCTTTTGGTCAGATCGAGCGAATAGACAGCAATAAAAAGAGATTCTTTGAGTCTTCATGAAAAGAACGGCATAACCTCCGTTTCTATAACCAAGTCATCGCCGTCGCCCTTATCCTAGACAACTGATGGAAGCAAGGTGTCCGTGATTGGCAGGCGGGAGTATCTTAAGCAAAGACTCTTCTCGCGTCGGTAGCCTGTTAAGTAGGTACTTACCCACGCAAGTGGCACCCAGAGAAAAGCCTGTGTAAACTTTGCCTAAATCGCGGTATAACTCCACTTAGACCTAAAGCCATTTTAAACTTGGTAAGTTCTAAGGTAACTTACCTCATATTCCTTAGGTAACCGAACCTTTCAAAACATGTATAAAATGAACCTAGTTCTTGGTAACGGCATGCCAGACTGTCTAAGTAGTTTTACCTTAAACCTAGGCTGAAGAAAGACTAATCTTTTACCTAGGCTAATATGCTTAGTTAGCCTAGAAACTAAGGTAGCCAAACAACATTTTACCATTTTTTTGTTAATGAACATAGACAAACATAGGCAAACTAACCTTACTCGCATTTCTTAGGCTGATGCTATCAGAAATGACCGCGAAATGTCGATTCGGCGCCGTTCCCAGCAGTTAGGCCTTTGTTACAGCACTACGTGGAAAATTTTGCGGAAGGATTTGGGCGTAAAGCCTTTTAAGATACAGCTGGTGCAAGAACTAAAGCCAGCCGACCTACCACAACGCCGAATTTTTGGTGAATGGGCTCTTGGAAAGCTGGCCGAGGATCCGCTTTTTTATCGAAAAATTGTGTTCAGCGATGAGGCTCATTTATAAAAACACTACCGAATTTAGTTTAACTTTATTTATTTTTATGACGGTCCAATCGCGGGACAAATTAACTCTAAAATAACACGTTACAACTACTTCAAGTTTCCACACTCTACTGTATTGCACTGTTTTTAATGTTTTTATAATTCACGAACTTATTAAACTTATATCACTGATTATTTTTCGTTAACAAAATACGTCCACAAAATACAAACGCCAGTAAAACACTTTGCATGCCACAAGCGAAAATATTTTTTGGAGAATATAATCACCTTAGATGTTATATAACTACTTACCTTAGAACTATGCCAATTTTGCATGATCGGTGAATATTTATCCGGAATATCAGCTATGGCCTAAGGTGCATTTACCTTGTAACTAAGGTAATTTGTACACTGTTTCTGAACCTAACGGTACATTTAAATCAAATGAATTGATTGTTGATACGCTGCACTCACTTGGTCTACTCCAGGTGAATCACATCAAAAATATCATTGATCGTACTTTGGACCTTATCTTTACCAACAAAAGCGACGAAACTCTTGTGTCCAGGAGTCTCACTCCTCTAGTTCCGGAAGACTCATATCATCCTTCTTTAAATCTTTTTTGTAAATTGAATTTTAATGAGATATTTATTTGTGAATCCTTCAGATTTGATTTCAAAAATGCTAATTATAGTGATATTTGTGTAGAGCTTAATAATTATGACTGGGGTCCTTATCTGTCTTTTGATATTAATGAAATTTGCTCCAAATTATATGACGTTATTAATCATGTTATTTTTAAATATGTGCCTGTAGTTCGCATAAAAAATAAGGTTAATTCATGTCCCTGGGACAACGAAATCACTCGTAACCTAAAAACGTTAAAAAATCGGGCTTATAGAAAATGGCGTTGTAGTCTGGCTGAAGAGGACTACTTTGTATTTAGAAGGCTTAAGTCTGAGTTGAAAACGTCTCTCTACCATGCGTACCTTATTTATGTAAATGAAATACAGAATAGTATTAGTTCTAGGCCCGATAAATTTTGGAAATTTATCAATTCCAAAAACAAAAGTGATGGTTTTCCAGCCTCACTCTCTTTTGAAGGACAACTTACTGATTCTTCCCATACTATTTGTAATAACTTTGCATGTTTTTTCCGATCAGTTTATTCTAACAATGATTCCTTGATAGATGAACAATTTTTCGATTATCTTGATGGTTCCTATACTACTCTTTTTAATAAAATGGAATTTTCTGAAGACATTGTTTTTAACACTTTAGCGTCTTTGGATTCTAGCCTTAACCCTGGTCCAGATGGTGTTCCTTCTATGTTTCTTAAAAACTGTGCGTTTCCTTTACATACAATTTTATGCCATATCTTTAATTTATCTTTACGTACTAGCACATTCCCATCTGTTTGGAAAACTTCTTTTATAGTTCCCATTTTTAAATCTGGTAGGAGAAATAAAGTTGAAAACTATAGAGGTATATGCAAGCAATCTTCTATTCCAAAATTGTTTGACTAGTTACCGAAAGATTCAATTTTAACTGTAATTCCCTTGTTTGTAATAATCAGCATGGCTTTGTTAAAAAGAGGTCAACTGTAACCAATCTTTTGGTATTCACGAATTTCGTTATTTCTGAAATTAGTAAAGGTAACCAGGTTGATGTCATCTATACGGATTTTAGCAAAGCGTTTGATAGAGTTAACCATAAACTTTTGTTATATAAACTTACAAGACTCGGTTTTCTAGTCTTCTTTTTAAATTGGCTTTCCTCCTTCCTCTCGGATAGACTCCAAAATGTTAAGTTTCATGGTCATATTTCGAAAAATATATCGGTAACCTCTGGCGTCCCCCAAGGAAGTCATATTGGACCACTACTCTTTATATTATTTGTGAATGATATCGTTAAATTTATACCCGAATGCTTTTTGTTGATGTTTGCGGATGACTTTAAGATTTATATGCCGGGAAATGATAATCGCCCTTTCCACCTGTTAAATTCACACCTCCAGAATTTTTATCTGTGGTGCTCTAAAAGCAGTCTCTCTTTAAACATTTCTAAGTGTTCTGTCATAGCTTTTTCTCGTTGTAAATCCCCTGTCATGTATACGTATTCCTTTGATGGTATAGTTATTCCCCGTGTTTATCTAGTCAAAGATTTGGGCGTTTTTTTAGATACCAAACTATCATTTACTTTTCATGTTGAGTCCGTCACAAACAAGGCAAACAGAACATGGGGAATGTTAAGGCTGTTTATGTTCTCAAGACCCTGTATAGCGCTTTTGTGCGGTCTTTATTAGAATATGCCTCTATTGTGTGGCGTCCGTATTATAGAGTTCATATAAATAGAATTGAATCTATACAAAAAAAGATTTTTTAAGATTCGCTCTTAGAGGACTTCCTTGGCTCGATCTTAGCAACTTACCCCCTTATTTATCTAGACTAAAATTAATTAAATTAGAATCATTGGAGGTAAGGAGAACGGTGGTCAGAGTGATATTTATTCATGGGGTTCTAATAGGAGAAATTGATTCAACGGACATCCTAAGTCTTCTCAATATTAATGTTCCTTCATTCGACCTACGTAACTCGCGATTTTTTAGTGTAGGCCACTCTCGTACAAAATACGGTCTTTCTTCCTCAATTAATGGTTTAATGTCAGTATATAATGCAAAAGTTCGTTTTAATCGATTTTAGTTTACCAGTTTCCTCAATAAAAAGAAAATTACTTGAGAACGTACAGTCATAGTTGTTTGCTTTACGTTTACTTTGTATCATATTTTTGTAACTTTAAGTAGGTACTAATATTGTGGCCTTATGTCTATGAAAGATTTTTGTTCTTTGGTGACAAATAAATAAATAGATAAATACAGCAAAATAAATTTTGAATGGCTGGTTCCTTGCTTCTACAAGGTGGCGCAAAAATAACCTTCCGATGTTTTTTGGCTGAAATTTAAAAAAAAAAATGAAAAACTTTGATTCTTCTTGTGGATTATTTTTATTTGGTCTTTTAATTCTTTTTACATCAAGTCGAGAATATGATGTCATGTAAATGGCCGCCGCCACAGTTGATTGTCATTTGAGCCCTTTTTATGGCATTTTCCATCACTTTGGCCAAAACTTCCGGCGATAGGTCCTCACATTCTTGACAGATATTGTCTTTAAGAGCTGCAAGAGTCTGAGGCTTGTTGACATAAACCCGCGACTTCAAAAAGCCCCACAAAAATAAGTCTGGAGCGGTCAAATCAGGCGATCTTGCTGGCCAGTGCAAATCGCCGAAACGGGAGACTAGGCGCCCGGGAAATGGATCCTTCAGCATATCGGTTGTGGCACGTGCAGTGTGTGCCGTTGCACCGTCCTGTTGGAACCACATGTTTTCCAATCCCAATTCATCAAGTTGCGGCAAAAAGAACTTGTTGATCATTGCTCTGTAGCGCTCACCATTCACAGTAACCGTTTGGCCCGCGACGTCTTCGAAGAAAAAAGGTCCGATGACTCCTCCAGCGAAAACAGCACACCATCAGCGTTGCCGCTAAGAGAAAATAAAATCCGCTAGACCACAACATAAAATCCGCTAGAAATGTTAGTTTTTGCATCGCAAAAATCCGCTAGAATTCGCTAAAATATCAGCTGAAAGTATAAGTTAAAAAAATACATAAAAAATATTTAAAAGTAAATTATTATTGAACAAAATAAATAAAAAAAAAAAAACAATCAACAAAGTCAAGATAACAAAAAAAAAATTCAAGTAAAGAAAAAAACGTTTTGGAAAAAAAAAGTTAAAAATTACAAATTTATTTCCAACTCAAAGATTCATCTATTTCTAAGTTTGAAGTAGAGAACTCGGCTATAGTTCTTGAATCAGATTGCGATTTTGTTGGCTTTCCGATTTTACTTATGACGCCGTCTGGTAGATCGTAATTATAGCAGCTCTTGTTCATCACTTTTAACATGGTTTGTAAATAGTACCAGGGTTTGGTAGTAAAAAATCGCTAGAATGCACTAGATTTTATTTTAGCGATAACATTTTATTAAAAATCGTCGGGAGTCTCAAAAATCCACTAGATTTAGCGACAAAATCGCTAGAGCGGCAACACTGCACACCATACAGTGACTTTGAGCGGGTGTAATGGCTCTTCGTGGGTTACACGCGGATTTTCAGTGCCCCAAAAGCTAAACGTCGCAGTGTTTCACCAGTAGGCGTTGGACGGCTAGGAAATCTGCGACGAAATTCACGTTGTGCCAAAGTCACCGACCGATTATTGCTCAAATAAATAGTCACCAATATTCCGCGTTCTGGAGCAGTGTAGCGTAACATTGTTTATTAACGTGTATTTCGCATGTGTTTACTACACAAATGTCAAAACAGAACTGACATTAGGGGCCAATCGCAAAATTTATAGCATTTTCTGATAGGAGGATTACTTTTGCGCCACCTTGCATCAGATGGCTCCCATCAATCAGTATGGTATGCGAAACTTTACCTTAGAACTAAGCAGAGTTACGTATGTCCTTAGGTGGATATACACTTATCTGTATCTAGGTTAAAATACATTAGGATTGGACCCTTAGGCAATTTAGCCTATTTTTCCTTACCTATTGTTCGATAACCAGTTTCTGTCCCAAAAAATTATCTTTTCTATTGGTAAATAATTAGTATTCCCAGTATCCTGCTTGCATCACATTGAGAGAAGCGGGACACTGCAATTTAGCGCGGTATTAGATTTCCCTGGAAAAAGCAAAAAAAAAAGCAGAATTTAAAATCCATGGCTCGATGGGCCATGTTCGATAACCAGTTTCTGTCCGTGGACTGTATACTTACGTGGTAATTAAGTAATTTCTAATAATAATAAGAAAAGGAACAAAAAATTATCTTTTTCGATTTTTCTTTCTTTCGATTTTTTTTATTATATTTTTTTATTCGTGAAAACTTATTCTTAATATATATATAATTTTCGTTTAAGGAAACGTTGTTTAAAGAAAAAAAATAAACATTTTCTTTTTTAAATACTTTATTTAATTTTCTTACTTCTTAAAACTAAAAGCTTCAGATCCCTTACCGTTGGTCGGGGGAAATCTTAGGCTATACGTCGTGACAGAGTTTCTTAGAACTTAGAACTGACTTTAATGAGATCAAACGATCCCTTTTTATA
Source organism: Cheilosia variabilis (assembly GCA_951230905.1). NCBI lineage: Eukaryota > Metazoa > Arthropoda > Insecta > Diptera > Syrphidae > Cheilosia > Cheilosia variabilis. The sequence goes on from OX579676.1 coordinate 36,057,720, forward strand.
CTCTTCGTATGACTATGGATGATGCAATGATACTTGTGTTCGGATTCATATGCTGAAGGCAAAAGTGTTACTTTGTTAATATTGTGTTTCTTTTATGCTGAAGGCTAAAAGTTCTGGTGATCAGTTTATGGCATTTTAATGGCCGCATCATTGTATTTATGTTGTTTCTCATTTGATTTTCTTTATGGTATTTCACCATCGCATCATTGTATTAAATGTATTTGTAATCATTGTATTCAATTGACTTAGTTAATTGAATTTGAAATCGAGCGTTTGTTCACAAGCTTGCTCTGATATAACACCTCCCCCTTTAGAGTCTTCTAATGGTCGGAAAGTGACCGTTGGAAGATTTACATTATTTATTATTATTTTATTTCTTATTTTTATGTAAATATAAATGATTACAATGATTATCATGGTTACAAACATAATGTATATTGTTAAATTTGACTTTTTATGTTTATCTTTAAGTTCTTGAATTTCTTTTAAATTGTTTATACTTTGATAATGTATTTCTTGGAAAGTTAAATCATCTATTTTAGTATAATTAATATCTAAAATGGTATTTGGAATTAATGGTTCATGTTTATAGTTTTTCCTTTCATACTCTCTATTATTTATTTTAATTTTACAATTTTCTAATTTGATGAGATAGTTTCCTTTTATTACAATCTTTTGATTGTTACAATTTTGAATTATTTCTTGTAATTTTATATTAATTAATACAAGATTATTATTTCCTATTTCTAATACAGCTTCATTTAAATTTCTTTCAAGTTTACAGTTCATTGATTCTTTAAGTATATTTTCAATACATTCATCATTTATTTTACTTAAATTTGTTACGTATTTTGTGTTTTCATAAACAATTTGGTCTTTGGTTAAATACTGATTTGTATTTATTTTTAATTGTGAATTATTTTCTTTATTTGGAATGGGTTGGACGTAAATATTTTTATATAATTCAGTTGTAAATTTGGGAACTTTAATGATGAAGATTATATTGCTTTTATATAAAGCTAAACTGAGGTTCAATTCTTTTAAGTTATTTATATTAATTCCGTATTTATTTATTTCTTCCGTAGTTAAAATATCTCTACTTAGTACTCCTAACCTTGAAGTCATTACTATTTCTTTTATTTTTTCTATATCCTCATGTAAATAGTCGAGGTTTTCTCTCAACTTTATTTCATACTGTATTTTAGCTATATCTTTTTCGTAGTTATAACTGTCTATAAATGTGTTAATTCGCTTTATTATGTTCTTGGTTTCATTATTCAATGTTTCAGTTAATATTTTTATTTGTTTGTTAAATTTATCGTTAATTATTATTTGATTATTTAAATTTGAAATTTCGTTATTGCTGTTTGTTTCAATTATTTCTAAACGTTCTTCGATAGCTTCACGATCATTGTCGTCCATAGTACCATATAAAATGTTCATACCTGTGCCTATAATGTTAAACAATCCTCTTTTCTGTCTATTTTGTTTAGGATGGGGTAAAAGAACTTCAAATTCTTTACGTATTTTTGACATTTTCCTAGTTATACTATCATTTTCTTCGGGCATTTCTTTAACATTTCTTTCCATAATTTCTATATTATTTTCATACTCGGTCAAATTTATTATGTGGAGAATTGTATCATAACTTTTTATTAATGGGTATTCCTGTAGTTGGATTAAAGTAAAACCATTTCCTTTATTTAAATCAATGACTTCTAGCTCTGCTTGTACTTGGCTGAGGGTTGTCATAATCATCAAAATTATAATTATTTTCTGGATTGTCACCATATGTTGCGTTATCTGATGCGATATCTCTAGAATGGGATGTTTTTATTTGTTGGTATTTTTTCTTTTTCCTAAATTGATCTTTATGAAGAATACGATTAGGATTTTTCTTAAATCTGTTTCCTTCTTCCAACGTGTATTTTTTGTTAACTCTATTAATTACCTTTACCTTTTTATGTTTCGGGGCTATTTTGTTTTTTATTTTCTCTGGTTCTGTTACTTTTGCATAATTTTCGTCTATGCTAACATTCTTCCTATTTATGTTTAGTTTATTTAATATTTTAGATTTACGTTCTTCGATACGTTTATAGATTAATTCATTGTTGATTTTATTAAAGTGTACATCAATAGGTTTTTCTTTTGTTGTTAAATGGATGACATTATTGTAAGTGTCTATGGCTTTGATTGTATGTTCAATGGGTTCAATTTCTTCACCTGATTCTTGTATTTGTGTTAGGATTCGGATATGTTCATTGAGTGTGCTGTGGAGACGTTCTATGTCTGAATTACCTGTATGGCGATTAGCTGTACTATAATGAATATTTATTTCATTATTTTCTAAAAAATTTCTTAATGTTTCAGAAACAAAAGCGTTTTCATTATCGAGGGTAATTTGTTTGGGTTTTTTCATATATGTAAATATTTTCATTAAAGCATTTAAAACATCGGTATATGTTTTATGTTTAATAGGTTCTACTGCCGCATATTTACTGAACTTGTCGATACATGAAAGGTATTTTTTCTTATGGTTTAAGAACCATATATCTATGTGATAGTGTTCATTTGGATTTTTTGGAGTTATAGTTTTTTCGTAAGGTAACTTAATTGGATTTCTTTCGATTTTGGTCATACATAGATGGCAATTATTAATTTGTTTATTTATTAGGATTTTAAAATTTGGTATGTAATATTTTCGATTAAGATCTAAATATACTTTTTCTATGCCTACATGGTTGTTATTTTTATGATTTTTCGTCAATTTTTAGATCCTGCAAAAGTTTTGTGCTTCTGTGTAATATTTGAATTGATTTTGTATTTTCCAATTTCCATTTGTTTTGGAAATTCGTAAAGACTTCCTCATTTTCTATATAAATGCCATTTAATATTTTTAGGTCGACTTCTTTAATAATATCTTCGAAGTCTTTTTCTTTGAATTCTTTTCTTGTAAATATAATTCTTCTTTTCCCAACATGTGGATAAATAATTTTTGTTTCTTCGTCATTTGCATTGACCTTGAGAATTATTTGTCGATTAAAAATATTAATCGGTTTTTCACTAATAGGGATTAAGCTTAAATTATCCGATTCAGCACTGTGCTGAGTGTATTCGTCATCATCGTTGTCGTTATTTATCATATTGATATTATTTTCAAGTTTTATCCGGGACAGTGCGTCTGCAACTTTATTTTCTTTCCCCTGTATGTATTATATTTCGAAGTCATATTCTTCAAGTTTGATCTTCCATCTTTGCAATTTACTATTTGGTTCTTTTAAATTTTGTAGCCATACTAATGGTCTATGGTCTGTTTTTATAATGAATTTTCGTCCATATAAATAATGTCGAAATTGTGCTGTTGCCCAAACTATTGCTAACAATTCTTTTTCTATTGTTGAATAGTTGCATTCATGTTTATTTAATGTGCGTGAAGCAAATGCTAGAGGTCCATGTGATTGTGACAAAACTGCTCCGAGAGCAAAGTTGCTAGCATCGGTTGTTAATATAAATTCTTTCAAAAAATTTGGGTGTCTGTTTATTAGATCGTCTGACATCAGAGTTTTTATTTTATAAAATGCTTCTTTATAGCATTCATCATCTATATTTATTTTGTTATCCTTTTTTAAGCATAAAGTTAGAGGTTTAATGATTTTCGCATAATCACTTATAAACTTTCTATAGTATCCTGTTAAACCGAGGAAACTTTGAATTTCTTTTACATTTTTTGGTATAGGGAAATTCTTTATTGTTTCAATTTTTTTCGGATTTGGTTTTATACCATTTGATGTTACTACATGACCTAAAAATTCTGTTACTTTACGTAGAAATTCAGATTTGTTTAATGATACTTTAAGATTTGCATTCTTTAGTGTCATTAGAATTTTATGAAGTGAATCCATGTGTTCTTGTAAGCTTGAGGAAAATATTATAATGTCATCTAAATAGACATAGCATATTTTTCCTATAAATTCTTTCAAAACTTCATTCATGAGTCTCTGAAAAGTTGCGGGTGCATTTTTTAATCCGAATGGCATTCGTACAAACTCATAGTGTCCAGTTAATGTACTAAAAGCTGTTTTTTCTCTATCCTTAGCTTCTACTTCTATTTGATAGAACCCTTTTGTAAGATCTAGTGTAGTGAAATACACTGCATGTCCGAGTTTATCTAATATTGAGTCTATGTTTGGGATAGGATATTTATCTTCTTTAGTTACGTTATTCAATTTCCGATAATCGATAACGATTCGCCATTCCTTATGACCTGTGTTATCTTCTTTTTTAGGTACCACCCAAATTGGAGCGTTATAGGGTGAAGTGGAATGCTGGATTATTTTCGATTCAAGCATTTCCTTTATTTGCTTATCTACTTCTTTCTTGTGGATTTCGGGATATCTATATATCCTCGTGTATATTGGAGAACTATCTTCTGTAGGGATGTTGTGTTTTACGTGGTTAGTAAAAGACAAATCGTCACCTTTTCTATAAAATGCTCCATCGCATTCTTTTATTACTTTAAACAAATTTTGTTTTTCTTCTTTATTTAAATGATCCGTTCTTAGGTCTTTAATTATTGTATTGTTAATTATGGAGTCCATAGGAACAATTTCATTGAAATAGTTGATGGCCTTTTCATATTCTTTTTCTTCATTTTCGTTGAAGAACAATTATTGTGTCTGTTTTCGTTTGCTGTTTTTGGTGGAAAATGATTTCACCGTGAATGTCCACAGAAAAACGGCAAAGAATTTAAAGAGAAAAATTGATTACGACTATTAAGATTTGAAATAGTATGAGTTTTTAGTTATAATCTTTTCATGAAGATTCCGTTCATTAAAAAAAAAAAAAAATGTATTAGAAAATTTGGAACAATTGACACAATTAATGAAATTACATTTGAAATCAATTGCGTCAGCCGAGAATATGAATAATGTTCATTTATAATAAAAATAAAAAGTCTAGTAGACACAATCAACGAACATTTATTTTCTTTAAAATTTACGGGAAAGAACGAAACTCAAAATGTATTTAAGCAAAATTGGAAATAAACATGTTTACTGATTTGTACCTTGATATCTCACGCCTTTAAGTTTTGCTGCTTACAATTTATTTGCTTTTAATATATACGATTCATAATCATTAGTAATCAAATATTTTTTTTATATTAATAAGCGTTTTTATTTTTTATTTTTGTCAATGATTCTTTACAACAAAGATGAAAACATGACGTACTATATAGATTATCTAGGTAAAATGAAAGAAATCTTAATACGTATACCTGCCTAACCTATGCGTTTTAATAGAATTTGGTACTAAATTCACCACACCATACCCACCGTTTTCTTAACACGTCCCGATAACGGGCATTTATTTGAATTATTTGAATTTATTTCAATGTTACCACAAAATGAACTGTCAGGCAACTGTCAGGTTCCTATGTGCGAGAGTATGTGTGCGGCTAATCTACTTTAACATGGCACACATACTTTGCCACATAGAAACACGGAAAACAACTTGTAGGCAAATTCTCTTAAGTTGCAAGAGCTGACGGTCTATTTAATACTTAGTTTATGCTCTTCACTGAAAGTATATACTTGGAATTCACAATCGTATTTAACTGATAGTGCAAATATTGTTTTTGGGATTTTTACGTCTTTTGTGACGACTATTGGGTTATTGCCTGCTGTGCATATTGTCATAGGTTTGAAACGCCATTTAGTATATTCTATTGGTGAATCTTCCTCACGCAAAAGACTATTTGTTGCTCCTGTGTCAATAAGTAGCCTTATATTTTTATTTCCTTTTCCTAATTTAATATAGGGAAGTGATGTTCCGAGGCTGAATGCCGAAAATTTGCTTCACTTTCTATATTTTCTTGTACGTTATTTCTTTCAACATAATTAGCTTTAGGCACACGTCTCATTTGAGATGATGAAATTTCTATATCCATAGGCTCAAACCTTTGAGGATATTGTCTATAATTATTATTATAATTATTGTTATTATAATTATCATAAGGGCGTTGTTGTTGGCTATTATTTGGAATGTATTGCTTTGGTTGCCAATTTTGATTTTTATTAATATTTCTGTTGCTTGGTATAAAATTATTTTCTCTACTGTTACAGTTTCTGAATGGATTATTCGGGTTTTTTATAAAACTACTGTTATTGTTATTAGGTTTTTGTTCATACATATTCTCTATTTTCTTAGCATTATGTCTTTGTTTGTCGTTATAAAGGGTGATTTTTTAAGAGGTTTAGAACTTTTTTTAAAAAAAAAACACAAAAAATTCGAAAAAATGAATGAAATATTTATTTGAATCGATAGTTTGAACCTTGCAATTTAATGTTTAAAGATAATTTCATGCAAATGTTGACCGCGGCTGCGTCTCAGGTAGCCCATCCGCTGAGTCCAATTTTGGCATACTCATTCACACATATCGGCCGGTATCTCACGAATGAATGCATGGATGTTGGCTTCCAGTGCGTCAATCGAAGCGGGCTTGTCCCTATACACATTAGCCTTGGCATACCCCCACAAAAAATAATCTAATGGTGTCAAATCGCACGATCTAGGCGGCCAATTGACCGGCCCGAAACGTGAAATTAACTGTTCACCAAACTCGCCTCGCAATTGCGCCATTGTTTCGCGTGCTGTGTGGCATGTGGCACCGTCTTGTTGAAACCACATATATCATGCAAGTCAAGAACTTCCATTTCGGGCAAAAAAAAGTTTGTTATCATCGCTCGGTAGCGTTCACCATTGACAGTAACGCTGCGATTCGCATCATCTTTGAAGAAATATGGCCCAATAATGCCGCCGGCCCATAAACCGCACCAAACAGTGGCTTTTTCGGGATGCATTGGTAGCTGTTGCAATGCTTCTGGCTGATCTTCACTCCAAATGCGGCAATTTTGCTTATTTACGTACCCATTCAACCAAAAATGAGCCTCATCGCTGAACACAATTTTTCGATAAAAAAAGCGGATCCTCGGCCAGCTTTCCAAGAGCCCATTCACCAAAAATTCGGCGTTGTGGTAGGTCGGCTGGCTTTAGTTCTTGCACCAGCTGTATCTTAAAAGGCTTTACGCCCAAATCCTTCCGCAAAATTTTCCACGTAGTGCTGTAACAAAGGCCTAACTGCTGGGAACGGCGCCGAATCGACATTTCGCGGTCTTCTGTCACACTAGCTGATACGGCCGCAATATTTTCTTCACTACGCACAGTACGTAAACGTGTTGGTGGTTTAATGTCCAACAAAGTAAATTTGGTGCGAAATTTGGTCACAATCTTCCGAATAGACTGCTCAGAAGGTCGAGAATGCCGATCATAAAATGGAAGCAGCGCGCGATGAACATTTCGAACCGAGCACGAATTTTGATAGTAAAATTCAATAATTTGCAAGCGTTGTTCATTTGTAAGACGATCCATGGTTAAATTGCAAACCAAACTGAAGCTGTTTGACAGTGACACAAGGTACTAAACACACGTCAGCTGTCAAAACCAGTGTTGCCAAAACCAAACCAGCTAAAAAATCACCCTTTAGTATGTATCGTGATTCTGTTTTGTGATAAGTCCTGCGTTACTAAGCTCGTGTAAAGCTAATTCCATGGTACTGGGTTTCAATGCATAGAGTATGGTTCTCATATGTGTTGGAAGCCGTTCTTTAAATATGTTAAGTGCAGTTTCATTATTGCGGGGAATATCTGTGCTATTACTTTCCTGCAAACATTTCTGATTTAAAAGTGATAGGGTGCGTTGTATGTGATTGTAAAATTTGAGTGTGTCGCCTCTAAATTGAGAAGCTCGCAAATCTTCATATAGCTGATACGAATTTTTAAATCCGCCGAAATTTTCTAATAACATACCTTTGATATCTACCCATCTTGTAAGATGTGTATGAATTTCTATTGCCTGTCTAGCTCTTCCAATGAATTTACTTTTTAAAATATTGATACACATTTTTTGTGATTGTTCATTATAAGTGAGTAATGTAGGAATTATATCGTCTACGTTAGAAATAAATATTGGCAAATCTTCTGTTTTACCGTCAAAATTTTGGAGTCGTTCAATATATTTTAAAGGATTTAACTCTAAACTTCTTAATATATTATTACCTGCTGCTACTGGTGGTTGCTGCTGTAACTGTGCTGCGGGCTCCATCTTAATTTGGTGAATGGTCCTCTGTTGGTTGAAATTTTGTTGTCTCAGCTCGGCACGTTGCGAATCTCGTCCAATTCGTTTATTATTGCTTCTCATTTATTAACACGTTGGGGCTTTCGAAAAACTTGCCACTTTTCGTTGGGTTTCACGTATTTATGAACCTTTATTTGATTGAAATGTTCGTTTGATTAAACTTTCACTCCTGTTTTCACTTGAAATTATTTTTCCTCTATGGAATTCGTAATATTTATAAGTCATATGCGTTGACTGAATTACTAAATAATTTCTTAATAAAAAATTTCCGATATTCGTTCGAAAAAAATTTGTTCTTTCCACTGATTTGTTAGTGTAAAATCGATATTCGTTCGATTTTATTTTTCACTTTTCAATGTTTTACCGATATTCATTCGATTTAATTTTTGTCACAGATTTGTCAAGTGTAAAATCGATATTCATTCGATTTTATTTTTCACTTTTCAAACTTTTATTTGTTAACTAGTTATACCGATATTCGTTCGATTTACTGGTTTCACAAAAATTTTTGATCGCGAGAAAATTTAATTTTTCGGTTCGATCACTGGATTACCATATCTCTTATCTGATTGGTATCCTACCGACTGCGCCATTTTCGTTTAAGGAAACGTTGTTTAAAGAAAAAAAATAAACATTTTCTTTTTTAAATACTTTATTTAATTTTCTTACTTCTTAAAACTAAAAGCTTCAGATCCCTTACCGTTGGTCGGGGGAAATCTTAGGCTATACGTCGTGACAGAGTTTCTTAGAACTTAGAACTGACTTTAATGAGATCAAACGATCCCTTTTTATACTCTTCGTATGACTATGGATGATGCAATGATACTTGTGTTCGGATTCATATGCTGAAGGCAAAAGTGTTACTTTGTTAATATTGTGTTTCTTTTATGCTGAAGGCTAAAAGTTCTGGTGATCAGTTTATGGCATTTTAATGGCCGCATCATTGTATTTATGTTGTTTCTCATTTGATTTTCTTTATGGTATTTCACCATCGCATCATTGTATTAAATGTATTTGTAATCATTGTATTCAATTGACTTAGTTAATTGAATTTGAAATCGAGCGTTTGTTCACAAGCTTGCTCTGATATAACATATATATATTGATGATTGATTTATGCCTATCCAAAAAATTGCATACAAAAATATTTACCTAAGGCCTAAGGCAATTTTACACAGCATTTTTCTCTGGGTGAGTGTAGCAGCTGGAACTATATAGGGTTCAAAAGTTTGCGGTTCTGGAAAATTAACATTGAAATGGTAACATCCACATGGTAATACATTTTGCGATGGCGATAAGTTGGGTTTAGTACGATAATAATGGAGATGAAGACACCACTGCATGGTTTCAGCAAAGGCTTGGCATTTGAGTCTGAGTACTCCAGACTTTATAATCATCTTTACGTAAGTATTCGTGATGTGACAAAAGTGGTAGTGGCTTGCCACTTACAAAGCCGACATTTTTCCCGATGTCGTAGGTCTAAGATAAGTCCACCTATTGCCAAAACTATATTTTCAGTAAAGGCAACAGAATGCTCCATCGTTTAGAAAATCCTTCCCAAAGCAAGCACCCGTATTTAAATAATTCCCAATTCAAACAAACGGTGTGAAGAATTTACGCATAGACTCCTGGCAAATGACTTTTCATAGCTTTGCCAGACGCACTAACGCTATAAACTCTAGAACGGAAAGACGTTTTATGACCCCAATCATTCACAAGCAAAACAGTAACAATTAGTAGAAGTGAATATTTATGGAGCTCACTATAATAATGGTGCTCTCCTCATTGCTATTATCATAGATTACATAACAGTTAAAATAATATTTGGCCCGAATTTATCGCATAGCCTCCATCTAGGACCTTTCCCTGTAAATCACCCTTAATGATATCACAATTCATACTCTGGCCATTATGAATTCCGACTTTGCAAGTACTACATACATCCATTCGTTTAACAAATCGCCAAGAAAATTGCCAAAAGTTACAAGGTAACAACTCGAAAAGGGTTTGCCATTGCCATTGCCCCATCAGCAAGAGAACAAGTAATATCCAAGTATCAGGCAACAAAGCGGGGAATCCCGACAGCCTTCCCGACCGCCCCCTTATATTCGATGTAATAAATCACCGACTTTAACCCCATCGACCAGGACCCCCGTTCTCCGCTAATAGGTGGTGGACATAAAAAACTAGAGAGGGAAAAACTTTGAAGAGCAAGTCCAGTTCCTATTGTGGTTGTTTGTTTGTCGAAATGACGACCATCGTCGTTGCCGGTCCCCAAAAGGTGGTTGCTATAGTGATAGCCAACTGACCATGGGGGGCATGTTGCTCCCCTCCCTCCCTCCTTCTACCAACAATAACGCAAATTTATATTTATTGGAGTCAGAGTTTCCTAATTGCTCGACTTTGTCAACCGAACAACAATGACTTGCGTTCATTTAGAGGGCGAAGTCCTTCCTATGTTTTCGGTCGGGTGCGCTGCTCCAGATTCTACAAATAAAAGGCTTGAATGCACTTCATCCCATGAAGAATATACTTCCCAGCAAGTTGGTTTATTTTTTGTCCGCCTACAGTTCGTTAAATTTAGCCGCACGATGCTTGCGGCGGAGGAACGATGGTCATCTTCCTTTGGTGAACTTGGCTTGTTATTAGCTTTGCGGTTTGATGGCAGTTTACTTGGTTAAGTTTTAATTGCCTCGGAAAAGTGAGTTGCTAAGTACGGGGTGTGTGAGTGGGAGTGGCAGTGGGATATGTGGACGATGAGCTATTTGAGTATTCAAAAAGGAGACAATTTTGTGAAAGCGATGAACTTATTCCATGAATACAAAGCGATGGAAATTATTTAAATTAATTGGAAAATCTCAAACGAAGTGAAATGCAAGTCACAATTGAGTTGGTGTATGTGTGCCATTGTCAGTTGAATAGGTACTTTAAGTAAGGTAGACAAAGTTTGACCATGGTCTGGTCAGTCATTATTTGTAAATGTCGTTCGAATTCCCTAAAAATGGTTAAAAGAACAGACTTTATCAGTTGTTATCAACCAAGTTTCTAGTCAACCAGTTGGGCAAATTCTACAGAGTTAGTTTGTTATTTACGTACGACGGCGAAAATTTAGAAGAAATTGATGAATCGATTTTTTTTAACCGAGTTTCCTTAAACAAGTTGGGCCTTACCAATAATCATTTTTAACCTTCAGCTTATATTATTTATATTCAGCATATATTTTGTAGGTCACAATATGGAATTTAGTATCAAAAATTTCACTATTGTGAGTTCGAAATATTTAGCCTGGACACTTCAAATGATTATTAGTATAGCGGGTAGACTCGGTTATTTTAAATTCACTAACGCTGTCTGTAGGACCTATATTAACAATATTACTTGATAGTTTTTAACCGAAATTTCGTTGATTAAAATAAAGTCATTTTTCTGCGTGTAGCCTAGGAGCTTGATTCGAGGAATTTTTACATAATCTCTGCCCCCCGCCAGGCTTGCCAGATTCTTATAAGCCTTAATCGCAATTTTTAGTTATTTTTTTCGCAAAAAACCGCAAAATTACAAAAAAGTTATCGCAAAAATCGCAAAATGCTTAAAAATAAAGAAATAACACATCAAACTTGATTTTCACTTGATTTTTAATATTTTTGATTAGGTAACAGAAAAGCATAACAAAGAAAAAGGAACAAATTAGTATTAGTATTGCAGCAAGATCACGTTATATAACTCAGTTATTTTAATATGGGAAGAATTTTATTGAATTAGTATTTTATTTTGTTTTAATGGTAAGTAGACAAAATATCGCAAAAAATAAGAGATATCGCAAATTCTAATTTGACACCGCAAAATAAAAAAACATACCGCGTGTTTTGCGATGTATCGCGCAATCTGGCAAGCCTGCCCCCAGTAACTCTTAGGCCGGTTTTATTCACTGGAAGTTGAACATCAAGTTGGATTTTTATTTTCAACTTGAGAAATTGCTTTATTCACTCAAAGTTGACTCGCTCAACTTTGGATATTCGGGAGCGCTGCAGGAAATAAGGCCCCAATGAAAAAAGACCCAAAAAAATGAAATAATGCGACTACCTCATCAAAATATTGGATATAGATGACTAGGAGCTGCTTAAGGCCACCTTTTGGGAATTATTTTAAAAATTCCGTCCATTAAATATCTCCTATTCGGCGGTGGTATATTTTCCTCTACGTATTTTAAGAGACAAAAATATACGAAAAGCATGTCTTTGGTCTTCAAAAATGAAATAAGGCCCCAAAAATTAGCTTTGGGGTTTTACTTCATTTCTTATTTTGGGGTCTTATTTCATAATGAAATTTATTATTATTTCTTTAGGAAATAAGGCCCCAAAAAAGGAAATAACACCCAAATTTTTTTTAAAAATCGTTGATGTTTCCTGTATAATTTTTTGGGGCCTTATTTAATTTTTTTTGGGGGCCTTCGGTTATACCCAAAAAATCACTTTATCCTTCGTCAAAATATAAAAAAATTAAAATTTTTTTTTTTAATGTATTTCATGTATTTCATTAACTTTAGTCTTTTTTATTATTATTTCATTAGCATGTGTGCGGTGAGTTGAGTTTATGAAAAAGTTTGGGGAAATAAAAAAAAAATGTACGCATTCAGATATTTTGAATGACTTTTTTCCAAACATTAAAATATTTAATTTAATCGTAGTAGTAATTTTTTTATTGTAAATGAAATTAGCAATTAGGAAAAAAAATTTACCAAAAAGTAAAATCCCTTTTTTTTTGTACTCATACCTCATAAAAAATCCCTTTGACCCTTTTAGCTTATTTTAAGTGATCTGGCATCAATGAGAAGGACTCGAAAAATGGGACGACCATGACTTCATCTATCGTTTCAGTATCTCAAGAAGGCGACAATGATGGCGCTCCATCTTATTGTACATCGCGAAAGAGTTGGAATTTATTGTATATTTTATTAAGTTCGTGAGTCCTGTTCGAAAGATCGTGTAAGTCAAACCAGTAACAAACTTACGGTGGGAACTGCTGCAAATAGAACATAATAAATAAGTGAATAAAAGCAATTTTCAACTTTCCGCTCAACCAGCCTCTTGTTGGGGCCAACCTCGGAGTTATCTTCAAGTTGAACGATAGTGAATAAAACGATTTTAGATTTTTTAGATTTTAGATTTATTAATTTTATAAATTCCTATATATATAATTCAATATGAACAATAATTCAAATTATGTTTTTTTTAAAAGTTTGAGAAACTTTCCAGGTATAGAGACCGACCTGACCGATCGAGGAAGTTTATTGAATAGACGAAATATAATAAAAACTACGATACGCCGTGGTATGGAAATGAGGAACGGATAAGAAGTACGAAAAGTTTCCACGTAAATTATAATTAGTTAGAGATCAGTCGGAAGTTGCGATTACCAGACTTCATAAAGAAGGTCTTCAAAACTTTAAAACAATACAAATGACGCACAGGGAGAATTTTTAAGTCACAGAACAAAGGATAAGTAGGGTGCCTTCTATGTTTTCGGCATAGCTTTCGTAGAATGTATTTCTGTATTATCAAGAGCGGCTGTATTTTATTTTTATAAGTGCCTCCCCAGCAAGTAATTCCATATTGTAGTTTTGAATGAGCAATACCGTAGTAAATAGTTTTTAGCAAAGAAGTCGAACAAATATTGCGCAAATAAAAATAATGCCTGAGCGTGCAACGAAAATATTTCCTCAAAGCTTCTAAATGATTCGAGAAGCTAAATCTTGAGTTAATAGTAAGACCCAGGTATTTGAATTCATTAACTTTCTCGACGAGGAAACATTTATCACTGCAGCATAGGCTGCTATAAAAATTAGGAGAGGAAGAACCAGGTCGACAGTTGCAACAAGCAAGTTTAAATCTTTTGCATTCAGATGCGTGAAAGTAAACATTCACATTAAAATCATGTAGAGACGACAAACTATAAGTCATAATCTTAGTTTTGGAGCTTATAACCAAGTTATGTTTCGAAAACCAAATTCTTAAAAGGCTAAGGTCCCAATTTATGTCGGAAACCAGATCGAGGCGACTAGCCGAACCATATGCGAAACCTACATCATCTGCAAAAGCAGTTGGAACACCTTTAAAGTCAAGCATAAAAAGAGAGTTAATGTAGATAAGAAAGAGAATCGGACCTAGGACAGAACCTTGGGGTACCCCCAAGTTGATAATCCTTGGATCACTAATTACGTCATCAACCTTCACTCTTTGTGACCTGTTTTTAAGGTAAGATCTAAACCAGCCCAACATGAAGCCACGAATTCCTGCTTTTTCAAGTTTTTCAAGTAGAATGCGGTGGTCGACCATATCAAACGCTTTGGTGATATCAATAAACAACCCAGCAGTACACTTTTTACTGTCGAGGTTGGAAATTACATTACAATACAAGTGCATCTTCGGTTGATTTGCCCTTTTGAAAACCAAACTGTGTTGGTTTAAAATACTGAGTTTTCGTGAGATAGCTCACTAACCTGTTTTTTACAAAACGCCCCTTAGAGTTTTCTGTTAAAATTCTTCTACAAAACTCGTCCAGTCAAACGGGACTGGAGTTAGAAACTGACAAGGATATTTTTATTCGCCTTCGGTTTGCACCAGATAACACGACTGGAATTTCTGAGGGTGTTATAGAGAGTCTCTACAGAGCCTTAGCCTTAGATACGCCCCAGCAGCGATTGGCAAGCCTTTCTCTACGCCATTGTAAGAGTTAAAAGCGGAAATAAAGTCCATAAGTTCCCAAAAAAATTAGCTGTCTTTTATGACATTTCTCCGATTTGGAGAATTTGTCTGTCACTTCCTGCTAACAGCATAAAATCACTTTGACCTCGCCCATGGCTAAATCCATTGTCTTCGATTTTGTTACAGTATTTGGAGTACCACTATGAAAGCTCTGCTGAAGTAAGACTTTTAAGTCGGTTTGTGGAGCTAAATAAATAAAAACAACAGTTGGAGCAATATGTCCGCAAAGGTACCATAGGCCTTGCTTCCCGCAACCTTTAATTTTGTGTGAGTTTTTATTTTTGCGACCAATTGAAGGGACTTACCACTTTCCGAACGGCTGAATGACGAAGCTCTATTGTGACAGCTATACTCTCGGATGTTTGTCAGATGATCGCTAAAGAAAAAAACCTTCGAATGTAATTTCTGATTTTGCGGGGATCGAACTTGAGACCCCTAGTCCCACACACTAGCCACTGCTAGGAGACTGATTCTATATGACCCATGGACTGTTAAGCGGGGCATCGTCGGTTTTATTCCTTTGCTTGGGAGAAGCAACTTCCATCTTTATTGTAAGACCTATTTTCCCTGTGGTACTCTGACACTGCATGTTCTCATTTACTTCGCAATTTATTTTAACTGTCTTTAGCTTTCTTACCTCATTTTGATGATGTGTACTTGTACACTTATCTGAGTTTCTCTCTCAGCTCATTATTTGCGGATTTTTTACTGAGCCTTGGCCTGCCACCATGTTTTGTAATATTTTACGACCCCTAGCCCACGAGCGGCTAATTGACTTTGAGAGTCGTCAAAGATGCATCCACAAAACCGATTTATTGTCGGAAGAGCCATTCAACAGTTTTCTGTTCTAAACTCAGCTGGAAATATTTTTCATTTCATCGTTATCCTACCAATTAAAATCAAAGTGAATATTCCGACATCCTCTATGCTGCAGAAAGTTCTGACAAACGACTGCCACTTCCAATTTCAATCTCATCCAAAGTTCGTACTCTGATGGTAAACCTAACAGTGTCGAACAGGTGATTTGCTGAATGAGAACAGACCGAAACATTTGTTTGGGAATTGTTTTTGATGGTTGGGAAAGCAAATCCCGGATGCTTGTGGTCGCAAAATTATTTATACCTAGTGCAGACATTTGTTTTATAAATCCACACACGCACACACAAAAAGCCATACAAGGTGTACACCGAAATGGAAACAATTAGTTGCGGTGCTAATGACAGTGATAAATAACGGTAAATGTACATACAATATGCGAAAATTACCGGGCAAATTGCATTTAATATTCGCAACTAATTGCTGCCATTAAACACTTTGCTCCTTAAAGCCAAAGCGGAAGCACAAACCCTACTACGGTGGTATAGTTTTCAAAGGCGATGTACAAATGCGAGATGTATCTGCTAAGAAGAGCCTATAGATATACAGGACCACGTATCTGGTCTATATCCACCTTAACGCTCAGCAACAACTATGGGATCATTAAACGACAGCATACAGACAGATATAATAGGATACGTTTCGAGAGTATTAGTGCCTAGAAGCGAACACCCACACACGTAGTTCTGGGGCCATTATACGCTCTCTAAAGGTGCTAAATGATCTGACAGAAAATCTTTGATGCCTGCTTCCTCAAAGTTTCTCCGGCAAAGTGTTATGGATAACCATATGTACCTGTTACAGCATTATAGACTAAATGGAGATATATCGTTCAAATGGGGGTGTGGATTGTGGAGAGGTAGGGCGCTCGAAAATGTAAACATCAAAGAATGGTCGGTGCCTTCGCTTTAGATTTGTGTAAGCATAGGAGTCCCGTAATTATACGCTCAGATGGGTTTTAGTTTTGATGGCTGAAAGTGAAACATGTGACATTTTTTTGAGGTATACGAATGGTCGGTTATTAAGCTCTTGAGTGTTTTGATAGAGGATGCCATAATTTGGGAGCTTAAGATGAGTGGGTACACCAATACAAATGTGAAAATCTACATAAGGGATAAGTCTACCTAATGAGTTACATCATTTTGCCAATTGGACTAAATTTAACTTATCCAATTATGTTTTTAAACGCTTTTCTGCAAATCGAATGTATGCTTTGTGGTCATGCAGGGACGTTGTTACATGGACGAAAGCTATACCTACAGAAATCGAACAGGTTATTCGACAGCTTTTGGCTATTTGTGTAGGCGCTGAGAAATCGACCTAATAAAAAGTTCTTTGAATGATTTATTAAATTTTTAACAGCTAGCTAGTTATAGTAATAGTAATTCCAATACGTACTATGTTCAAATAACTCTTTTACGATTTGCACTTTACAGGAAATGATTATTTCCTTTTCTTAAATTATTCAAAATAATAATAATTTATGTTAGCAGCAAATACGCTGCGACTGAACAATTTTTCCTTCGTACACTCAGGGAAAAAACGATATAAAATCAAGATAATCAGTGTCAGATTAAGCCTATCCGTTGACGAAATTGTCGGAAATTCTTAATCCAGCTAAAAAAATCTTACTTTAAGTATGCATTTTGGTTGACATTTAATTCTTGTTTTAAGATTGTTCTGCACCAGTATTAAGAACGTGTAAGCTTAAGTTAAGCCCAAAATCATTTCATTCGAAGAATTCAACAACTTGATTTTAAATCGTTGCAAACTTAAATTAAGATTATGTATTCTTAAACATAACGCAATGAAGAATGTGTGAGCATAAATTAAGCTCAAAATGACTTTATTTTTCACCTATTTATCCCTTAAACTCAGAATAATAACTCTTGAAATAAACTTACAAAAAATTAAATAAGAACAAGTTATCCTTACATTAAATTATTTCGGAATGCTTCAAAAATGTCAAATCCCAATTTAAGATTGCACGGTTTTATTTGTCGAATTTATTATCAACTCCGTCACTTTCCTGTTTAAGAAAATAAAACAATTTATTTTTTTAAATATCGTATTTAATAAAATGCTTAATTGGGCTTAAATCTAAAATATGTCTTTCCATTAATGGATACAAATGTTAGGGTGGACTATTGAAATCAGACATATTTTGTATTACAATTATATATATTATATTAAATTAATATTATTATAGTTCCACCATTTTTGTTATTACATGCACTTTATTACAATTTCCACAGTTTAATTTTTTGAAAGAACACTTAAATACGGAAACACGCAAACTGTATCAAATATCAATCGGAATGAATAAACTTTTTTATCCATCAAATTCATAGATCAGGATCGTTTAGACCTTAATTGGTATGCACATTAATCCATCATGCAAGTTTAAGATTACTTGGGCTTAATTGGAGAGTATAATTCTTGTTCGATTCAGTATTTGTGTGCAAAAAAAATTGTTCATTGGCTTGATTTAAAAATAAAAAGATTGATTTGAGATTTTTGTTATTGTTTTAAGAATCATTCGGTTTATTTTGAGCACGTAAGAATAAAGAAAATTAAGAATAGGCCTGATCGGACTAGAACTTATCTTGCGATATTTTTCTGAGTGAGGGGTAGATTGTTACATTGTGTTTGTTCCTCGCTAAGATCCAGAGACAGCTTTCTTTTACGATGTTCCCAGGTTGCTTGCGTTGACCGAAATTATGTCAAAAACGCGTTCATAAACGTTTCCAAAAATTAGTCGAAAAACAAGTCGAAACGTCCTTTGAAAAACACTTTCAAAAATACGGGCTTTGTACCCGTGCTGTAATGCTTTCAAAAACGATTCCAAATAAGTTGTCCAAAAATCCCTCTTAAACCGAGTCTTTGTTCCTTTACCATCAGGGACTCAACTTCCAACGCCAGTATAGGTATTGCCGTAAATAACTAAAATAAGATTTGCTACATATTCCCAAAACATTACAAACAGATCCCCATCCATTTGCATCGATTTTCTATCACTAAACTTCGTGTCTACGTAACCACACACCCAAAAAAAGTTCTTCAGACAAATATTAGGGCAGGCATGTAGCTCAGTTACTTGCCACACAAAGATGAAGTATTAGTCTCACATGAAAAAATCTGTCAATTCCCCAAGGTAAAATGCATCTTTCGAGTTTATACGCATTATGCTGCCGTTAATTTATCCGACAGGTGCTCGCCCAAACTTTGTACGGTTTTGAAGCTGCACAAAAGCATTCATCCATCCATCTCTGGGTATGGCGCTTTAGAAATTCGTTAGCATGGAGATCTAAATTTATGCTTGTGATATTGATACTTTTCATTTATCAACGGATGCATATCTGGACAATTGCAAGGTTACTTGGTTTGTTATGGGAATTTGTAGCCACGATAATGCACTCAGAGAAAAAACAACGTAAACTCAAGGGAAACCACTTCGATTTAAATATTTTTCGGAATGATTTAGCATGACATTAATTCAAAGTGTTTCCCTACTCTAAGAACAAGAAGTATATGTTTTAAGTGTGATCTAATCACGCATGTACCTTGACTTGACGTGGAATCATGCTTAAATCAAATTCATCCGCCTTTAAATCAAAGTTTTGAGGTGGTTGGCGATTTAAAACAACGTTAACTTAACTGTGCAACACTTTGAATGTACGAAGATGTCATTTCGAAGCTTAATATTGGGAAAAATGTTATCATGTTACACTTTAAAGCTACGTTGAGAGGAGTTGCAATTTTTTAAAGCACGGCCTTAATCTAAAAGTGAATACGTTTCACTTTGAATCTAGGTTGACTTAATTTAAAATTACATTGCGTATTTAAATCAAATATGTTTTAACGTGAAAAGAAATATTCTTCTGAATGTTTATTCAACGTAAAATCAACTAGAACATATTACATATTTTCTCTGAGTGTCTGTTCGAGTCATTTTTTTTTTGTCTCTAATATCGCATGGGAGCTTTAGCTGACAGTCAACTAATGGGCAGAATTTCAACTGAAATTGACATGTTTAGGAAAACCAAGCTTCGGTCTACGGTCTACCTACTTTATAAATATTTTCACAGCAGCTTCTAATTTCGTCCTTATTTTAGTTTTCCAAATAGCAGTGAATAATGCTGAGCCACTAGAAGACAAATCTGAAGTCTGAAGACATTTTTTAACCCCCATTTTTTTATTAAATTTTATCTTGTCTTACGATTTAAAAGTCCTTTATATTTAACTGAAATTTACTGTTTACTTAAAGGATTGCTGGATTAAAGTAACTTATTATACCCTCCACAGGAAGGTATATTCACTTTGTCATTACATTTGTAACGCCAAGAAGGAGTCACCGGAGACCTCATAAAGTATATATATTCTGAATCAGGATCACATTCTGAATCGATTTAGCCTTGTCCGTCTGTCTGTCTGTCTGTCTGTCTGTCTGTCTGTCTGTCTGAAAGGACGATAGCGCCCAAAGGAATTGATATAGGCGAATAAAATTTAGTGATAGGACTTCTTTTTATCGTCGTCAAGTTGGTATTAAAAATGGGCTACGTCGGTCAAGTAGTTCTGGTACCTCCCATACAAAATCAATATTAGGCCCATGTGTCTCTCTGTCTGTTCTTCAATGTTATTACGTACTACCTTACATGCCTAAAACTTTGCATGACTTGTATGCAGTGGAGGGTATCAAAGCATCGGCCAGGCCGATGATAAAACTTTTCCTTGTTTTGTCTTATGTTGTTTTTAACCAGGAAACTGCATTTCACGTAGGACTTTTGGAAAGTTCTTATTACTAGCATAACACTCCCTCCCCGGTCTATTCCGACAGCTTGTGAAAGTAAAGTAGCATCCGCCGGAAATAGAGCCTAAGCCAGCCTCCCTATACATATGTCCCTGGGATAATAATATAATCCACTCGTCGATTACAAATGCTTAAGCGGGTAAGAGATGAAAACATCATTATTAACAGCAAGTTGCCTTATCATATATCGTATATCTATTTGAATTGTAAAAATCGACAGCAGAGCTCCAGATCCATGCCGAAGAGTCGATACTGCAACAGACACAAATCGACGCAGTGAATATCCATCCTAGGATTGAAAAAAAAATTACCCAAATTAGAGTGTTAAAGTGGAGTCAATTGGCTGCCAGCTAATTGCAGATTCTTGTTGGCCAAGGTGTACCCAAGCTAAAGCACATAATTATGTATGCATTTTATTTAAATTTAAGTGTTTCAATAACCCCTCAAACAAACATTGCTTTAGAGAACCCCATACCTAAGAATGACCTGTGTCTCATTTAAAATAAATGTCTTACCTCCTTACGCAATCAGGAGTAAGATGCGTTTTCACCCCCTATCGTGCCCAATTCCCATCGCAACGCTCCAGATTCTTCTCTGCGAAAGTCTCTGTCATATTTGGCAGATTTACTTGTTGGAAAACATTTGGAAATCCTGTTTGTCTCTCTACTTTTCACTGTAAATGCCGCACCTGCTTATTATTCTTAATAATACAAACGACACACATTCATCCCTATTACTACTCCACTGTGTATTGCTTAACAAACCCGACACCTTCTGTCAACTCACACACACTCTACCAACCCACACCTCATTTTGTTAGTTGTTAGTTACAAAGCGTCCTCGACATATACTGTACCAATACATGCCAGCGTATGAAGTTTGTAAGCCAAGCATTACTGCACAAAGCACAACTCCAGTAAAGACCGTTTTTGCAGTTGCATATTAAAATTTCATATGGAAAGACATGCATTCCAAAAAGCTGGCTAGGAATGTATGAAAAGTCGTTTGCGGAGATCCGAGTGCCTGGTTGAGTGCGCCGCTTTGCTGCTAAAACCTGCATGGAGAATGATTTATACTCCCATTCACCGTCGCCACCCCCGCCATGTCCACCATTTCAATGGATAATAACTCTGAACTTGTATAGCTGAATGTTGCGCACGTATATACAATACAGACAGATTAAATTTGTATTATAGCCGTTACCATGGCCATCGATGTCCCTAACACATCCTATTTGTGAAATTCCTATTACTGGATTGAGAAAGTTTCGAACCGAAGTGACCAGATTGAAGAATTTGCGTTTTTGAATGTGGTAAACTAGAGTAGAAATTTCTGACTTTGATGCAAATGTTTTAAAAATTGTATTCGCCGTACGGTATAGCACTAGATATACGAAGTTGCCTTTGTTTGGAGTCGACAAAGCGTTTGTAGTACATTTGTACTACATTTTCGCATTTCAAAAATAATAAGGCAACATTTATCATTTCATTCAGTACTTTTTTTTTTTTTTTTTAAGTCCGCTTAAGTGACATTTTGTTTTTACTATCCGGAATCCGATTGTAAAATTCTTTTTCATATGATAAAATTTCAAAAATTGATAGCGTTTATTATGAGTATCGTACCCTAGCCGACTTTGAACAACTAAAATCTTTAAAAAATAGCAGCAATTTTTATATTTTGGACAGAGGTTAGCCTCATTAAAAATGAATGTGGCTATTTTATATTTAAGAACATATTACATAGAATAGTTCAAGCCATACTTTCAAAACCACAATCTTCGACTGTGTGGAAAGAATTTTTTCATATACAAATTTAATAAAAAAAAGTGCACAATCGGCCCAAGTTGAAATAAATGTTCAGTAAATTGAAACCAAAAATTTGTTAACAAATGACTCATGTTATAATTTTAAAATGGGAAATTTTCAGTCCTAAAAGTTACAATTTCAATTTGTTAACACAATCTGAAAATGTAATTTGCCATCACTGATTTTCAAGGCTAGTTGCTCAGGTCGCTCTGCCAGCTTGCCGCTTGGCGCTAAGGCTGCAGCCACGCAGTGACAGCACCGTTGACACAAATGTTACAATTATTGTATCAAATTAGCTACATTTTTGCTTCCGTGAAAAAATTGATACTTAGATAATTTTTTTTTGATTTTGGTTGAAAATTGAAGAATGTATCTGTTCTTCATTTTTCAATTAAAATTCTACACAATCTCCCTTTTTCATATAGGTATCTACCCATTTTACATTTTTTTTTTCAAATAAATTTTTAAATCTACTTTAGTTTGTTTTCTAATTTTTAAAACTGACTATGGTAATTATTTTTCATTCTGTACTGATGTTCCCACCCAAACTGATACTGTACTGCACTGCATTATGTACGGTACGGCTCGAGCACATTTGCATTTGTAAATTCCAATTCCTCTAAGCCTCTGCTCTCTACAGTTGTCAAGTCAATAATCTCTGCATTAATTATCTTCAGCTACTGCGTTTTCCAAACAATTAAAAGGTGGATATACCTAAAATGTAAACAAATTCCAAAAATTTATTTAGGACACGAATGAGTTTTAAGCCAGTACAAATCACTCTGCAATTTATTTATATTTTTTTAAGTTTGTTTTTGGGAATTTTCTTATTTTTTTTTTTACTAAATGAATTGACTGATTTATCAGGTGATGTGAAATGTGATGTTTGTTTTAAGTATTTTGTTATTTTGTATTTACATTTTCTTTCGTTTTTAATAAATTTATTTCTTTGGAAAAAGAGCGATATTTTCTTGTGATACATTATGGTACATTTTGAAATATTTTTCAAAAAAAAAAAACGATACATTTTTCGAAAAGTCAACGGCAACGCTGAGTGACAGTGACCAGTCACCAGACCTGTGAGACCAGCTCTGAGCGATTAGTTATTTTGTTATAGGCAGCCAGAGCGACGTCGCTCAAAAAAACAGGCATTTCCTCAAATACTGACTGTGAAGAAAAACCATTCGAATTATTTAACAAAAAAAAAAAGTTTTTGGTAATTTTTGTGCTTTTTGGTTATGTGTTTCGCGCGTATCCAATGTACGTTCCCACGGGACGCCCTGTAACCTAAACGGTTTGACCGATTTTGAAGAGTAAGGTATCATAATATTCGTATTCTTCCCGGAGTGTCATATAGCCTATGACAAAAGTAATAGTCATGGGCAAAAATACCCTTTTTGCCCATGCCGTTGTTAGAAAAACTCCACGAAAATATAGAAACATAAATAATTGTACTGCATGTAAAAAAAAGTTAATTCAAAAAACAAAAAAACCCGATTGACACTAAAAAAAAAATTTTTAAATATTTGAACAAGACACATTTAAGTACCTATAACTACCTATTTGGCAATCGGAGGGTACTCAATACTCATCCATATATTTGTTAGGCTGTGTAGGTATATATAGTTTCCGATTGTCATTAGTTAGGTATAGGTACTTAAATGCGTCTTGTTCATATATTTTTAATTCTTTTTTTTTACTGTCAGTCGGGTTTTTTGGTTTTTTGAATTAACTTTTTTTTATATGTAGTACAATTATTTATGTTTCTATATTTTCGTGGAGTTTTTCTAACAACGGCATGGGCAAAAAGGGTATTTTTAATACCAATCGTGGGCACTGACTTGCTCTTGCGGAAAAGTCTGGTATTTAATTCAGTAGCAGTTTGAAGCCATCTTTGTACTGCAAGTGTCCATCAAACGAAAATCTTATTTCTTAATTCAGTTAGCGTTCTTGACAACTCTTAAACTAAAGCTTTATATTGAATTTGAAAAGGTATTCATGTTCTTTTTGTAATGTGGGGTCAACCGATTTATATGCCACTGCTTTACGCGACAGCTCAATATTGAGGGACTGATGTGTTGGTTCATAGATTTATTTTTTTAAGAAAACCTTCCCTATAAGTTCACGTGATAGCAAAAATCAGCGGAAAGTACGATGCATCGGCTATATTATATGTAGCATATTTGGTAGAAGACCGTGTATGGCCAAAGAATATAAAAACTAAGGTTCGTCAAAGGAACAGATATTTGACTAGGCGCATAAAAATGTTTTTTCCAGTTTAACGGTGCTCGATGAAAAGCCTTACGCCCCACATTCAATCCCGCCTAAATTTTTCGTGCCGTGTCTGGCATTTAATATGATGCAGTGTTGCGAATTTTGACAGTTTTAATATCTAAATAATATATTGTGGAAATATTATTTGGGCGGTGTGAAAAAAGCAAATTTTAAGTGCAAAATTACAGCTAAAATATTCATAAAAATGGGGTTCCGCGCCTTTGTGGGCAATCCTCTACTGCTGTTTAACAGCATTGCCATTGCATAGCAGTCTCAGAGGTAGTGGGCTTTTTTTTTCCATACAGTTTTTAAAAGTTAAAACAATTTTAATGTTTGGTTTGTTGTGTACATGTAAATAAGTTCTCTTTGCTATGTCGCTTTTTAAAATCTAGCCATAGCTCAGTGAGTACCAGAAGTTATAGGTGGTAAAAGTAATAACATATTTTTGTATTTTATTCTCCTTTCATTAAAAATGTTGTCACTCATTATTTTATTTTTAGACCTTCTATTTATATTCACAGAATAATTTGAATAAAAAATATTGAATACAACTTTTACAATATTAATGAAAAAAGCTAAGAGAAAAAACAAAAAAAATTCACCCAAATATTGGATAGCACAAAGCACATGCATCACGCACATGCACCCTTTGACCATACAAAATGAAATGCATAGACATCGTGATGACACCATTTCATTTCATTTTTATATTAACAGGGTATACAGTATACACGTTTATTTGACGGCCCGATTATTGCGTTATTCAAAATCGAATTGTTTATAATACTCCTATGGTCTAATTATAAAGGCGAATTTCCTGTAAATGTTTCTCCCAATTGTTTTGTTTTGTTGCAAACACAATTATTTTGTGAAACTCAAAAAAGATTTCGTAGCATACAATACGTAACCGTAATAGCTGTACAGTTATTTGTCCTGTCCAATTACGCAATGAAATAAAACAAATGCCGATGACTATTTAATAAAAAAAATTAATCCGCTTGTGGGCGGGAAATGTTCCTTCCGTTGGATAAGTCAACGTTTACGTATTCGTCAAAGCAACGGACACACGACCGGTTCGGAAAAATCACAATTTTTTACTGCTGGCATTTTAGCTTGATTATTTATCCATTGAGTATAGTTTGGACGTGTTTGGGTAGCAATAATTTGTTTTCAATGTATTCTCTAAAAATTATCTCAAAGGTTGATCAATGTTTATTAAACTTGACTAAAGTACCTATGAATGTTTCGTTGATGTGGAGGACGACTTGTTTCAACTTTGAACATCAATAATATAGTCGAATGGGGGAGGGCGATGAGTAACAACGTCTCTCGCTTAAATTGGGTAGCGGAACCTGACCAATTTCAGTGTTGAAATATTGCGGAATTTTTCGTTGACGTTTTGCTCAAGCGAACGGACACAAATTACTTGGAATTAAAACTGTTTCGAGCTATACCACTAAGGGCCGTTTGCTGATACGACTCATAGCGAGTTAAATGCCACATAAACTCTTATGTGACAGTTTATGCCCTAAAAAAAGTAGCCTATAAAGATTTAAGTAGAACTTAAATCGTTACGAGTCGTATGAGCAAACGGCCCTAATTCATCATCAGATTGCTTTAAATCATTTGTTTTGAGAAGTTTAATTCCGTCAACCAATTCACTGTATATAGTCCCACTATAGCTTTTTTTCCTCAGTAAGTGGACCGGCACTTTAAACTGCAGTCAAATGACTCGCTTTACATCTTGATGTAGCCCATAGGTTTCGCGGTTGTTTCTTCTCATCAACTAAAGTCAACCCGCGAAGAGGTCAGAATCAAAAATGTCGATGAATTTCACAATTGGAGAAACTCAGTATGAGCTGGCTTTATTGTTTTTCACCAAAACTGATGATCTCGCGATACTGCGACTCGGGGCTGTTATACAATCTGAAGTTAAGGTTTTTAAGGGGCATTGAAGAGTCCCTTGCAAAGACAATCTGGCGGTGCCTACTCCTCCTACTGCATATGTGTGCTAAGGCAATGTCGCAATTTCTTCCTCACGACACGTCATAGCTTTTTCTATTAAACATTCGCGCAGTGATGCGGCATCACTGATTACTTGCGATGCACAGTTTATGGTGATGCGTTGCTGATTGAATATGAAGTTTGAGTTTTAGAACGCATTGCTTACATCAAACATTTTAATGTCAAGATGGAAGTTTTGCTAATAATAGATTTATTAATTTATTTCTTGTCACCAAAGAACAAAATCTTTCATAGACATAAGGTCATACATTACAAGTTAAATTAAATTAAATACAAATTAAATTAAAAAAGAAGAAATAGGAACATACAAAAGAAAAAGTAAAGCAACAAATTATGACTGAACACTATCAAGTAATTTTCTTTGTATGGCGAAATTTGACAAGTTAAAATCGATTAAATTGACATTATTATGATTGCATTGATATGATAAACCGTTAACCGAAGATGAACGACCGTAGTTAGTACGAGAGTGGTCTACTCTAAAAAATCTAGTGCATCGCAGGTTAAACGATGGAACATTTATGAGGAGGCTTAGAATGTCTGTTGAATCAATCTCTCCTATTAGGGTCCTAGGGACAAAGACAACTCTTGCCACAGTTCTCCTAACTTCCAATGACTCTAAGCTTATCAATAACCTAGATATATAAGGTGGTAGGTTGCTTAAGTCAAGCCAAGGGAGACCTCTAAGAGCGAACCTTAGGAATCTTTTTTGAATTGATTCAATTCTAATATGAATTCTATAGCAGGGATACCAAACAATGGAGGCATATTCTAATACAAATCTAACAGGTGATTTACAGCGGGAAAATGTTATGACTGAGCATTTAGAAACATTTAATTAAAGGTAGCTTTTAGAGCACCACAGATGAAGTTTCTGAAGACATGAATTTAGAAGGTGAAAAGAATGATAATCATTTCCCGGCAAATATATCTTAAAGTCATCTGCAAACTTTAACAAAGAACATTCAGGAAAAAATTTGACAATATCGTTAACAAACAGAATGAAAAGTAGAGATCAAATATGTGACTTCCTTGGGGAACACCAGAGGTAACCGATACATTTTTCGAAAAATTATTGTGCGAAACTTTACATTTTGAAATCTATCACTAAGGAAGGAAGAAAGCCATTTTAAAAAGAAAATTGGAAATCCCAATTTTGTGAGTTTAAAAAGTAAAATTTTATGGTCAACTTCAGCTTTGCTGAAACCCGTATAGATCGCATCAACCTGGTTACCCTTACTGATTTCAGAGATCACAAAGTTGGTAAATAACAAAAGATTGGTAACAGTTGACCTCTTTTTACAAAGCCATGCTGATTACTGCAAATGAGGGGTTTACAATAGAAATGTAATCTTTGAGTAGCAAGTTTTAGTCGATAACTACGATCGTTAAGAGGATAAATTTATTCTCTGCCTTAGTCTTGTCGTTATTAAAAGCTTTACTTCCGCAGCGCTGAAATACTGTAAAAAATGTAAAAAAAAAAAAATGTTTGTGAGAAAAATCAAAATAAAGAATTCAACAAAAATTTATAAACTTTTCTGTCAAAAGCATATCTTTATTCAAAATGTAAAGTGGCTTAAGTATACCTGAGAAAAAAATTAGCTACAGTTTGGTGTAATCACCTTGTTTCTACCTACCCTGGAAAACTGTTAAATTATATTCTGATTGCGATGCTTAAAGGTGGTATGTTTGTGCTTGTGTATTAAATTGTAGTTAACTGAATACGAAAATGGTTAATAAATGTGTTGTGTATACTTATGTGTGGTTTGTGTCCAGTTGTATAATATATTGCAATAAAAAAATACTTGGTTAAGGCAACGTTATAAATTTATTTAAAGACAAAAAAAAAACCAGAGTCAACCGAACTCGTACGTGCACTTACTTACTTACCTTACTGCCTCAGCCATATACTATACTTAACAGTAAAGTCAACCGGCAGGCGAGTCTGATTCAAATAGCTGAATAGAAGAGTGTGCAATAAATGTATAGAAATCTTAAATTATATAATTTATTATGTTAATTGATGCGTAAATAGGGTAAAGTTTGTGTTGGTCTTTTTAGTACAATTATAACAACAAAATTTTTGAACTCTATGTCGAACTGTTTTTTCTTCTGTTACAACGACTTGATTCAATAACAGTAAAAAACATTTCATTTGTAATAGCGCCTTAATTCGAACGTAAATTGCAGGCTTCTCAAAGTATTTTTTTTACACGAAATTTTTTTAAGTTTAAAATTGCTCTCCTGAAAAATGTTAGAAATCGACTTAAGCCATTTTACCTTTTGAGTAAAGATATATATCTATTGATAAAAATGTTTATATACTTTCTTGTCTTTCGCTTCCGACATTTTTCTTACTTTTGCCGGTGAATCAACAGCACATCAGGTATTTCTTTGATTCTTATTTATTGTTATGTTTGCTCATCAGTTTGGTCAAATTTGCAAAAATTAACAAATATTGTAGTTGAAAGTGATGCCAATAGTTGCATTAATGAACATTTTGCAAAGCATCATAAGCATCATGATGCCAGTGATGCGTTACTGAATTTACAGATTATATCCGCAGGCGGTCAACTTTGCCCTTTATAGTTGAGAGTCCTTAGACTTGGAAACCTAATGCGACTTACCACCATTATGATGAGGCTCATCCTAAACCGATTGGTCGATTTAAGTCAGTCGAAGTGTATTCCTTTCTGTCATTCAAATCCCGAACTCAGTTATGAACTCCTAAAGATGAGTTCCTATTTAAAGAGTCTCGACTTTCACCTTACGTTGGCCCGTGAAAATATTGGGGTTTAAAAAGTGGCCACGATTAAAGAAAATGCGGGAATCATTCACAATGGCAATATTTTCCATATAAATATCGCTATTGTGAGTCACCATTCATTTTAGTGACTTCTAGAAAGGCCCAATAACTTTTGTTTTGCACGATTCGTGTGCAAAACGAGTCTGGAGCAGTGTTGGTAACTCGTGGGAAATTTACCTGTTTGGAGGAATTTCGATGTTAAGAAACCGTCTCGTGGGAAAAAAGAAAAAATTAGATTTCGGTAAGATTTTGTGGGAAATTTGGTCAACTTCCAAAAAAAAAATATGTCTATCAAACTTCAACCTAATATCATATTTCTACTACCTTATTCTGTGTTCACAAAACAAGCCTATCTAAATGAATTGTTATGAAATAAATCTACTACAAATTACAAAACACGTAAGAGGCTAAGTGTATCACGTTTCTGGTTTCTCTTTCATACACATTTTGAACTTCTGCATCTAACTTCCACCGGTATTTTCATTGCTTATGTTTTCAACCGAGTTGCTGTTTTTATTCATTATCGAAAAGTTTCTTATTATAGACATTATTTGCGCTATACACAAACAATATGATATTATAAATGAATTATAGTTGTTTTTTTTTTTTTTCATGAATTGTACCAATGTGATTTTTTCTGTGTGTATATCTAGTAATGTTTATCTAATTCTTCCAATTAAATTCCTTAATATAGAATAATTTTTTGCCCTCTTTTTTTTTTGTTAATAAAAATATTGAAAATAAACTGTTTGTTTTTATTATTAACCAAGTGGGAAATTTGTGTGAATTTTGACTAGGTCCAAAGGGGAAAAATGGGGAAAAAATTAGCTTCCCGTGGGAAAAACCATCTCAATGACATACCAACACTGGTCTGGAGCTTAATCTTGTATCAAGATAAATACCTCGTTTGTAAGGAGTATAACAGATTCATCCTTAGGAATATTAAGTGTGGTGTAGGAGTACCTACCTTTGAGGTATACCCTTTCCCACTGTATTCCGTTGGCATTTCCCACTGTGTAAAATATACGAAAACACCCAGGACTTTTATGATCACATCGATTTCGTTTAATATATTATTACTAGATAGAAAATGAAATTGTTACATAACAACACAATATTTTGCTTTTTTTTTACACTCATGCTGTACTTTCAGTTATTTCTGCCGTTGCCTGGGTCTTCGATTCCATAGCATTGCTATGTGGATCTGAGCATGTCAGACATGGCATTTTCTCCCTCAACACCTGCTTGTACTTTGGATGGCTGTGAAAAATATTACAGTAAATTTTTAGTTCATAAAACTGCACATGTTTTGCAATCACCTCAAGCCATAAACAATTGGATTGCAAACTGAATTCGCCTTGGCAAACACTGATCCACAAATTGTACTCAGCGGTGATAGGTTTAGTGTGTTGAAAATACCAGCATAATTAATGACCGAATAGGGAGTCCATGCAAGAAACCATAATGCTATCGTGCACAGCGCTACCTTGGCCAGTTTAATTTCGACAGACTTCGCCTTGTCGTCGGTGTTTCGTAGGGATTGAACGTTCATTTTTTTAGCCTGTTCTCTCATAGCTGCTTCATGTACTCGCACTGCCTGTAAAGATATTTTGGAGGGTTTTTTTAAATCATACGAAAGATGTTTGTATGTATGCAATAAAAGCTAAATGTTGGTCCTTTGAGAACTGCCTTATGTCTCAGAAATTTACGCAGATTGGGTGGGCTGTAATATGGTATATTTACTATTTACTTTACTTTACTTTGCTGAGATCGAAGCTCAAAAATACACGCCTATTGTCCTTTATTTTCTTTTGACAAATATGGTCGCCGTAAATTATACCCCACGCAGAAACAATTTTATAAAAAATATTTAAATGAAACGGTTTTGGATGAGTAGTCGTGTAGAGTACGATAACAGATACTTATATCAGGTAAACCATATATCATTCATAACACTCAGAAAAAGAAACAGATTATTAGGCGAAGAATTTTGAGATTTTTAAAAAATTGTTAGTTAAAAGTTCTTGCTTAAAATATTAGTTTTGTTAACAAGAACTCGTTTTTAAGTTTACCAGGAATCAGGCTAGAATAATATAGCCTCCATAAGTATTTTATTACATCATTGCCAACAATTTCATTGTTAAATCAAAGATTTTGATATTTGGGTTCATTTTAACCAACGAAAATTGTTCGCATTACAATTTTTTTTTCTGAGTAAACGCAAGTTTCAGTGCTCGGGGGAACAGGCAACCAGTAGCTAAATTAGCCCCGGGCTCAGATCGGATAGCATTCGACAAGGGTTAGTTTAAGTTTATCTGAAAATACTTTTTCTGTCTCACAACACTTTCGTTTTTCAAAAAACGAAAAGAATTACACGGAAGCGAAAATTCGCTCCATTTAACGCCTTTCGGTTTTTGGTTTTGGTGTGAGAAGATCGTAATACTATTTATAAGGGCTTATAAGTTCTGGTCCCTATCCCTAGTTTCTTACAACCACTCCTTTCTTTTTTTCAGACGGATCGAAGTGCCCTATAATATTATTCCGTATCCAACGGGCTTAGTTGCATAGCTTTCTCAAGACAGGTTTTTTCCCCCTATTTTTGTCAGCAAGACACGACCGCAGTAGAAAAAAAAGTAAAAGTAAGTTAATCTGTTTTTTTTTCGGGGGTTGAGCCGGACATGCTAGACTCTTAAGGCAAAGGAAACAGGCCTACGATTTCACCCACAAAAGGCTGGATAAGGTAACTGACGTCTAAAAATGATCCTCGTTTGCCTCCAAATTGGTTGTCAAACTAAAGTCAATTAACAGTTACAACTGAGATAAAGTTTAAACAAACAAATCCGAAAATTGTTGCAATAATGGGACACGGAAAAATGTATTTTTAAACAACGCTTGAAAATAATCAGGGCTAACTGAAAATAAATGGATTTAGTGATTTGTGTGCTCGAATACTGAGCAAGGGGTCGTAAGTTCGATCGCCGAAAAAAACAAAAATACCATCTTAAGGGTTTTATTTTTCACTGTGCCACCTCTCGCGAACGTTCGGCAAACATCCGAGACAAAAACTGTCTTGAAAAAGCATCAACTGCCTGGCTGGCTTAATATTCCACGTCCATCCAATTCATTTCAAAAACAAAAATATAAAAAAAATAAAAACACTCAAAATGACTGGTTGCAAGCTAGGCCTATACACTCAGAAAAAAAAGACTGCTAAGCTAGGAATTTTGAGATTCTTAAAACTTTGTAAGTTAAAAGTTTTTGGTTCAAATATTATTTTTGTTAACAAAAACTCGTTTTTCAAGAATCAGGTATACATAACCTCCATAAATATTTTATTACATCATTGCCAACAATTTCATTGTTAAATCAAATATTTTGATATTTGAGTTCATTTTAACCAACGAAAATTGTTGGCATTACAATTTTTCTTCTGAGTGTAGGGTACCCATACGAACGTGTTGAGTTTTTGTAAAATCTAACCAGCCGTAGCTTGTAAATATAATCAAATCAAAACCAGGTGCAATGCAAGTTCAAATATCATTTACCTTCAGAATATGATAGTAGGAGAAAATGATCAGTGTCAACGGTGTCATATACGCCCATGCTGAATAAACAATGATGTACGATCTGTTGAACCAGTCCTTTGCGAAATAGTCTGTTCCACAGGCGGTCATATTGCCCTCAGGAACATACCGATTCCAACCGAATAGAGGCACAAAGGCCCACACGCCACAAAAGGTCCAAATGAACAGCAAACGAAGTATAGCGCCCTTTATTGTAAGCGGAGCTTTCGAAATACCTTTCACAATCACATTGTACCGATCGATTGCTATCATTGTCATCGACCAAATTGACACACAGCCGAACAGTGATCCAAATAGTCCGTACAATTCGCATAGAAACGGTCCCAGGATCCATGTGCCATAGAATCCATTCAGTACCACGGGCGGAAACATTGTGAACATCATCATGAAATCAGACACTGCCAGATTGACGACAAACAGATTTGAAGGAGTCCGCAGCGACTTGGACGACGTGAAAATATAAATGACGATAAAGTTTCCCGACAGCGACATAACGCCCAGGATCGATATAACAAAGCCGATTATGCCGAACCACATCGGTTCCATTGGTGGATATTGATACCAATATGGATCGATCATGTGGAATATTTCGGCTGGGACACTCTCTGCCAGGGATACGTTTCGCCTGTCGTTGAATCTTTCAAACTTTGGATAGTCGTAATGTTCCATTGCGAAGTAGTGTTTATTTTTTTTTTAAGGATAACACGTAAGAGTACAGGAAAAATAAAATTGTTCTACAGCACGAGTACTCAAGTCACTTTTGTCATAGTAGGGATGTTAAAAATTTGTTTAAATAATTTAAAAAAAAAAAGTAATATTTTAAAGTGTATACTGCGGCACAGCTGCGAAACTTCTTTGAATGTAATGAACTCACATTTCAGACGACACTAATTGCAAAATATAAATAACACCGCCTTTTATAAGTCAATTGACACACGTGACTTAATCCAATTAGGAATGTCCCACCACAAAATAAATGAACGAATTTGTCGGCTTAAGAACTAAATGAGGTATTAGTCCTTATTATCTACCAGAAGCAATAGAAGTCAATTTCATATGGTAGATTAGTGGTTTTTTTTGGAGCACTTATATATTTATGTTGGTTTGGTTTATGGTTTCGAAAATGTTACGTCGAATGGTGACACGATGCTTGCGAACGAGGGCCTTAGTACGCCTAAAAATTGGCAACCTACTTATATAGTTAACATCTTTTAATTATGCTGCCATAATGAGCTTTTTTGTACAATACTTACCCACCCCTAAGCCGATTAGTGGGGTGTCTAAAGCGATATTAAGTGGCCTTCACTTACATCGTTAATTGATTATAGGAGGTAGATTAGACTCTACGACACTGTTGAAGGAAAAGTTCTCACGTACCTGCCTAAGCGGCACAAAGGGTCTTCCTCTCGATTATGAGGTTTATTCTTTGGTAAGAGTGTAGATTTATGTATAAACAAATCATCATCAGTTTGCCTGCAAAGTAGCAGAAAAATACTTCTGACTCCAAGTCTACGGCTATTTATTCAAACACTACGATGTTGATTCGAAATTCAAAGAAAATACTTTTTCAATACTAAGGGGCCGATGTTGAAATGGAATCAAACAAGCTGTATGTGGGGCTAACAGTACCTAGTCTTTTTTTTTTTTGAAAGACCAATGTACACCATTACGAGTGGACTAAGTTTTAAAGACTATTCCGCATAGATCCTGCTGAATTTGAGCGATGCCTTTGGTAGGGTTAGCTTTAAGGACCGCCTCGCCGCATCGATCGATTACAGCTTATTGGAATAGACCTCAGAAAACACCACAACAAATGCTCTAGTAGGGTCAAATCGCACGATCGTGTTGGCCAACTCACGTCACCTCTGCGAGAGAAAACCATACCTTCAAATCTTTCATGCAGAATGTCCATCGTGGCGTGTACTGAGAGGCATTGTAGCCCTGTCCTGCTGGAAACACGTGTCGTCTACCTCCATATCTTTCGATAAATCGGCTAGCATCGTTCTGTAGAACTCAGTTTTGAGAAGGACGGCCTCACCAACGAAGTTTTTAAAAAGGTACGATGCCGTTGCCGAACAGAAATTCGCACCCAACAGTAGAATGTGGACGCAGTGCCATTTGGTGAATCTCATGTTGGTTGGCGTCATCCCATATACGAAAATTTGGGAAATTTTGCTTGCTAACATAGCCATTCGTCCAAAAATGCACCTCCTCGCTATAAGGGGGGGCCTTCTAGTGGTTTCTTTTTAAATCATAGGTTATTTT
The DNA here is from genome assembly GCA_951230905.1 of Cheilosia variabilis. Lineage (NCBI taxonomy): Eukaryota > Metazoa > Arthropoda > Insecta > Diptera > Syrphidae > Cheilosia > Cheilosia variabilis. Next base: position 36,093,119 of record OX579676.1, read on the forward strand.
GACACTGACAGCTGCTTCCCGCTCGAAATCTTGACAGAAGGTCAGCATCATACCTACGTGGATCGAAATGAGTCGCTTACGTTTGAACAACGTTGGGAAATATTGAAAACTTATTACCAAAATGAGTCCTGTGTAGACCTGCCAGTGCGTTTTTTGAAAGGAAGTTTTGGCCGAAATGAAAACGCACCCACCGCGCCTGCTGTACGCAAGTTTGTGCAAAAAGTTCGTGAGACTTGTATGATAGTGGACACAACTCTCGTACGGTGCGCACAGACGAGAATGTGGCTGCTGTAGCCGAGAGTGTGAGACTCAGTTCACGAACACCGACTCGCTATCGATCTCAACAGATCAACATTTCGCGCACTAGCCTGAGAAGAATTCTGCACAAAGATCTAGGGCTATTTGCATCTTTTTATACGCTTTACAGGTGGTTCATTGTTTGATCTTGGAAAATTTCAGCCGTTTTCAAATTTTCAACGGGTATAAAGAGTGAAAATCGATTGCAAAATGTATGGCCTCATCCTAGTGATCGCCAGTATCTTATCCTGCATCTGCTCATAACCTTTTTGAATTCCAGGTTGGATACAGAACCCTCCCCGTTAATAAACTACAACAACCAGGTCAAATCAGGTGTGGCACCACCCACTCCTTTTTATATTCCATTCAGCATTCAGTTGCATAATGTTCTCCGTGATAAATATGGTAGGACTTACTGTTTTTGACTGGCTTTCTTTTATGTTGTTTGCGCAATAACCAGTTATACCGATAATTCTCACAACATTGGTCCGAACAACTTAAAATGATTTTATTGACTCAATGCTCAATTAAAATTCACTCAAGTTAATTGAATTTCTGAAAGAATCTTTTTGATAATAGAACCTTTTCCACTTCTCTGTTTACCGATGAAATGTTTCAAAATCCAATACGATAACGTATGTAGCGAAAGAATAAAAAGCACGCACAATAACCCACCATAACACAAACGGTCTGCCACTCCGCTCGGTAAAGTGTACGCCAAGTGCAAACCACTTCCCTTTATCCAATCGGAACCAATGCGCGCCAACTTATACCACCACACTTCTATACGTGAATCGGATCCGGCTAACCCCATTCCCATTATGGTGGTAGCCGCCAGTGGAAAAACTTCGCTTTATGAAAAGCTCGTATACTTTGTATTTCCTGATGCATAGATTTTCACATTTAAGTCAGCTTATATCCTGTTTACTACGGACCAGAGAAACTACAAACAAGCCATAAAACTCCAATTGAGAAAAATGAAATTTACACACCATAAAGCAAATCGTCGGTGGCTTCTGCTTCTGGTGCCTGATGTGCGGCTGGAAGCCGTCCATCCCTTAGCCATCCGACGAAAATAATAATAATAATAAAGGTTTATTCTTTCCTTCATCATCGTTATACTGCCGCCTGGAGCCGACGGCAGGGAAATGCAAAAAAAAATAAAAAATCTGAAAGAATCCTTTGAATGGGTTATGGGGTGGCGATCCAAAAAAACACATCTTACATCGATACATCGGAGATTGTTTGTCAGTCGGCCGTACAAGGAGTTTGAGATTTGGCCACCAACGCGTCCTCGTCGACAACAATGTGCGGAATGTTAATGTGCATTTTATAGTTCGTCGACGACGACGTAGGGCGTGCAGGCAGCAGGCGACAGGGTATCACCTGCCACCGTCCGCACATGCTGACGCCCGTTTTGCTGTAACGTGATTTGAATAAATTATCAAGGATTAAGGACCAGCAAAAAATCGCACACCCATAGCTGGCTATGTGCCCTTGTCGAAAGTATCGAGAAAACGAGTTGCGCTGGCTGGTAAGTGAACAATTGAATTTGGCTGTCCCCGCCCGCCCCAGCTACAGTGCAGCCGCCATAAACACAACAATAACAACATAAGCGATAAAATAAAATAAAGTTATGTGCTAAAATATTAACGATGTATGAAATTGAATTTTAAGCGCGCTTCTGTAGCCGGATGTGTACAGTCTGTTTTTATTTTTTCAGGATGGGGAATGCTGATTATTTCGAATTCAGTTAATATAGGTAATCAAATCGAAACCATGCGAAACGTGATTTCCAAATTGGCTAAACCCCAACGGATTGCGGGCTAGCTTTTGGTGTTTTCTTTTGTACCGCTTTAGAAATTTGCGGTTCAGTTAACGAGCATTAACTCGACCTGATAGTAATTGGCAAGTATTCAAACCGGAACCACAACATTTTGTTACGTGTCATTACTTCCCCGAATGCAACCGATGTGTAGCAAACAGAACGTATTATTAAGTATACTAAGCTGAATCAAGTTCATACAAAGTATTGCAAAATCAAAGGGTACGAATTTACGCGATTGCATTTTTTTTTTTGATTTTAATTAAATTGGTGTTGTGCACTTTTTATGTGGTTGGCGCAAATGTTTTCGGTTAGGACCAACTTTAAATAGTTCTGAATCGGAATGGAGAGTTTATTGAAACAAGTTCTCATTAACCCTAGAATAATAGGCGTTTTTCTTTTTTAGTTCAGACCTGAACTCTGAACTGAGCTCGAGTATTATGAGCGAGTATTATGAAGCGAGCGTGCTCAGATTGTTCTGAGCCTCTGAGGTATTTATGAAACACACTTGAGCACATAGCTGTCATTTGTTGTTAATATATGTATAGATTGAATATTTATGAATTGTTGTTTATTAAATTGGTTTATTTTCAGTTCCAAAACAACAAGGTTCGTCCGCATTTCAACTATTTTGTGTATCCTGTTTTTTTTCCTGTGAAATGTGACTGGAAGCGTGTAATCAGCTTATTATATATATAGAGGTGTTATAGTGAATGATCCGCTATTTCGGTAGCTGTCACTTTTGAAGCTTTTATTCTATATTGACATTTGACAAGTAGAAACTATGCCATTACTAAAAATGCAACGATACACGCTTCAACAACGCATTGAAATTATTAAAATTCACTACAAAAATGGTGAAAATCTTGCATTCACAGTTCGCAAAACTAAAGCATTTTTTGGTCGTCGATGATAAATGATTTTTTATGGTCGGAGTTGGATGGTATTGATCTGGACAACGTATACTTTCAACAAGACGGCGCTACGTGCCACACAAGCAACGAAACCATTGATCTTTTACGGGAAAAGTTTCCGGACCGTGTTATCTCTCGAAGAGGTGATCACAATTGGCCACTGAGATCTTGTGATTTAACACCTTGCGACTTCTTCCTTTGGGGCCACGTGAAAGATAAGGCCTACGCCAACAGCCCAGCGTCGATTGAAGACCTCAAAGATAAAATTCGTGAGGCTATCGAGGACATAGGGCAGCCACCTTGCGATTTGGTTATGGAAAATTTCATGAAAAGGATATGGTCCTGTATGCGTGCTCGTGGTGGCCATTTGGCTGATGTTGTTTTTTATTATTAACGGCATACCTTCCTCTTTATTATGAAGTAAAAATCCGATCATTTATCTCAAAAAATGGCATTTGTCTTTGAATACCAAAATAACACCTCTTATTGGAAAACCCTTTATTAATATATTTATTCTGAGCTCATAGAGCGCGCTCTGATGGTACTCTGAAAGAAAAAAGAAACACGGACTTTTTGTATAGCAGTTCAGGTTGTGCTCTGAACTAAAAAAGAAGAACGCCTAATAATATGATTTTGTTATCCTAATACGAACAGTGTTGCCAGGAATTTTCTAACGGAATCTGCTAAATTAAGAAATAAATATGCTAAATTATATGGAGGAATAAAACAGAATATGCTAAAGTTTACAACAAAAACTTTAACAAAAAAAACGTTAAAAAAAAACAATAATAGATAAATATACGAATATATTTGCCTGTCCATTTAGGAAGAAACTTAAATTTAATTGAGCAACAATTCACGGCTCACGGGCAGTTGACTTTCCCTTAGATTTTTGTTTTTAAGGTTTAGAACTTTGACAGCCGATACTTCAAATTGACAAATTGTTCTACAAATCTTCAGTAATGCCAAATGCAGAACATTTTTATGTTATTATTTGACGTTCGTTATTTTTATAAATATACCACGAAAATATTTCTTCTGAGGTCTTTGCGTTTTTATGTTAAAAATTTAAAATATGCTAGATTGCATATAGCATATTTTATTTATAGGTACTTTATGCAATTTAAAATTTAAATACACTAGATTTAGCATAAAAACTGCTAAAATGGCACCACTGAATACGAATGTTCGCCTGTGGGGCTACTGCTGTCAGAAAAACAACATAAAATAGTAATAGTTAATTTTTTGGTTTTTATTACAGAAAAACTAGAACTCATTCCTCTTGTGCTCCTAACTAAAGGGTGATTTTTTAAGAGGTTTAGAACTTTTTTTAAAAAAAAAACACAAAAAATTTAAATTTAATGTTTAAAGATAATTTCATGCAAATGTTGACCGCGGCTGCGTCTCAGGTAGCCCATCCGCTGAGTCCAATTTTGGCATACTCTTTCACACATATCGGCCGGTATCTCACGAATGAATGCATGGATGTTGGCTTCCAGTGCGTCAATCGAAGCGGGCTTGTCCCTATACACATTAGCCTTGGCATACCCCCACAAAAAATAATCTAATGGTGTCAAATCGCACGATCTAGGCGGCCAATTGACCGGCCCGAAACGTGAAATTAACTGTTCACCAAACTCGCCTCGCAATTGCGCCATTGTTTCGCGTGCTGTGTGGCATGTGGCACCGTCTTGTTGAAACCACATATCATGCAAGTCAAGAACTTCCATTTCGGGCAAAAAAAAGTTTGTTATCATCGCTCGGTAGCGTTCACCATTGACAGTAACGCTGCGATTCGCATCATCTTTGAAGAAATATGGCTCAATAATGCCGCCGGCCCATAAACCGCACCAAACAGTGGCTTTTTCGGGATGCATTGGTAGCTGTTGCAATGCTTCTGGCTGATCTTCACTCCAAATGCGGCAATTTTGCTTATTTACGTACCCATTCAACCAAAAATGAGCCTCATCGCTGAACACAATTTTTCGATAAAAAAGCGGATCCTCGGCCAGCTTTCCAAGAGCCCATTCACCAAAAATTCGGCGTTGTGGTAGGTCGGCTGGCTTTAGTTCTTGCACCAGCTGTATCTTAAAAGGCTTTACGCCCAAATCCTTCCGCAAAATTTTCCACGTAGTGCTGTAACAAAGGCCTAACTGCTGGGAACGGCGCCGAATCGACATTTCGCGGTCTTCTGTCACACTAGCTGATACGGCCGCAATATTTTCTTCACTACGCACAGTACGTAAACGTGTTGGTGGTTTAGTGTCCAACAAAGTAAATTTGGTGCGAAATTTGGTCACAATCTTCCGAATAGACTGCTCAGAAGGTCGAGAATGCCGATCATAAAATGGAAGCAGCGCGCGATGAACATTTCGAACCGAGCACGAATTTTGATAGTAAAATTCAATAATTTGCAAGCGTTGTTCATTTGTAAGACGATCCATGGTTAAATTGCAAACCAAACTGAAGCTGTTTGACAGTGACACAAGGTACTAAACACACGTCAGCTGTCAAAACCAGTGTTGCCAAAACCAAACCAGCTAAAAAATCACCCTTTATATTGAAAACATATTTCACTTTCCAATTCCAACAGTCAAAGGACAACTGTACCTTTACATCTTCTTCATCTATCCACATATACCATACACTGCGCGAGTTACGTTATCGTCAACATCTCACACGAGAGCACAGCGGAACTCAACGGCTGAATGTTCAGTAATTCAGTGAAAGGAGAAATGCAATCAGCAACAAGCAAATTAGACTATTTGCTAAATAGAACAATTAAGTCAGTGTAACTTTACCTATTACATAAAGCACATCTCTCATTGTTTTGTAAAATTTGTTGTTGTTTGTTTTTTTGTTGAGCGATCACAGCCGCATTTATTTATGAAGCCTTCAATTCCTAAATCAAATGATTAACTCATTCCTTAGTAAAATAAATCCAATTTATATTTAGCTCATTTGCATCCCACACAATGGCACATGGCAGATCCTTCACCCGCAAGGTCATATAGCGGGGAAGAGCAACATGCATAATAGGTCGAGCATTTTCTCAGTTTAGTCGAAAAGCGTGAGGCTCACAAAAGTAAGGATATAATTCGTTTTCTGGTGAAAAATTAAACCTCAAACCCCCATCGAGTCGAGTCGAAATACCCCAACAGAAATGGAACGCGCCACGACACCAAAAGGCGGACATACATAATTGAATATTAAATCAGAACGAATCAAATGGATGCGCGCACTGCAACGAGCACGAAATATGTTTAACAAAAATATTAGATTTGAGCGCGGCACATAACGACGTTCCATGAATGCAAATCTCGTGCAATTCAATTTGCATAAAATGCGAAAATGAAAATATTTTCTGTGCCGCACACATATACGAAGCGGGTACTGCGGGTTGTTGCGGAGCGGCGAGGACTAAATTGCATTTTATTAGATTTCACAAGCTGAGTTTATTTCCGTTTGTAAAGCGCGCGCACTCACTGTGCAAAGCTGATTTGAACAACAGCAACAACTCTGGCACGTTGTCGCAAAAGTAAGGCTCATTTGGTTTTGCGAATATCCGACAGATAATGTGGAAAAGACGAATGAAAAGTGAGTTAAGTCCTCATGGGTTCTAATTTAATACACCCAACGCACACATAGGGGTTACAGATGCTCAAACGGGCCATTGTGTCTGGTGATAAATTGGTCGCGGAGGGGGGCGGCGTTCCTTTCAACGCAATATTATAGCATTCATAATTTAATTTTGTATCCTATGCTTAAGTTTATATATCCGTTCAGAGATTTGGCTAAAGCTTAAAATGGTTTTTCGTCTGCCGTATTTTAATATTTACAGAGCGAGTATTCTTTACCATAGCCAAGGTCGTATATATAGTGCGCTGATGTCAAGAATGGTGATTTATAAGTGAACGGCAGTGTTCCTACGACAGGCTGAAAAGACGGGCTTAGGTTCGGGTTAGTGGAATAATAAGAAAAAAAAAGAATAAATTTATATTTAAAGCATCAGGATTTCCCGTATCTCTATAGATATATGTAAAGTTTGGTATAAAATGGTATCTAAAGGGTGATTTTTTAAGAGGTTTAGAACTCTTTTAAAAAAAAAAACACAAAAAATTCGAAAAAATGAATGAAATATTTATTTGAATCGATAGTTTGAACCTTGCAATTTAATGTTTAAAGATAATTTCATGCAAATGTTGACCGCGGCTGCGTCTCAGGTAGCCCATCCGCTGAGTCCAATTTTGGCATACTCTTTCACACATATCGGCCGGTATCTCACGAATGAATGCATGGATGTTGGCTTCCAGTGCGTCAATCGAAGCGGGCTTGTCCCTATACACATTAGCCTTGGCATACCCCCACAAAAAATAATCTAATGGTGTCAAATCGCACGATCTAGGCGGCCAATTGACCGGCCCGAAACGTGAAATTAACTGCTCACCACACTCGCCTCGCAATTGCGCCATTGTCTCGCGTGCTGTGTGGCATGTGGCACCGTCTTGTTGAAACCACATATCATGCAAGTCAAGAACTTCCATTTCGGGCAAAAAAAAGTTTGTTATCATCGCTCTATGTAACGCTGCGATTCGCATCATCTTTGAAGAAATATGGCCCAATAATGCCGCCGGCCCATAAACCGCACCAAACAGTGGCTTTTTCGGGATGCATTGGTAGCTGTTGCAATGATTCTGGCTGATCTTCACTCCAAATGCGGCAATTTTGCTTATTTACGTACCCATTCAACCAAAAATGAGCCTCATCGCTGAACACAATTTTTCGATAAAAAAGCGGATCCTCGGCCAGCTTTCCAAGAGCCCATTCACCAAAAATTCGGCGTTGTGGTAGGTCGGCTGGCTTTAGTTCTTGCACCAGCTGTATCTTAAAAGGCTTTACGCCCAAATCCTTCCGCAAAATTTTCCACGTAGTGCTGTAACAAAGGCCTAACTGCTGGGAACGGCGCCGAATCGACATTTCGCGGTCTTCTGTCACACTAGCTGATACGGCCGCAATATTTTCTTCACTACGCACAGTACGTAAACGTGTTGGTGGTTTAGTGTCCAACAAAGTAAATTTGGTGCGAAATTTGGTCACAATCTTCCGAATAGACTGCTCAGAAGGTCGAGAATGCCGATCATAAAATGGAAGCAGCGCGCGATGAACATTTCGAACCGAGCACGAATTTTGATAGTAAAATTCAATAATTTGCAAGCGTTGTTCATTTGTAAGACGATCCATGGTTAAATTGCAAACCAAACTGAAGCTGTTTGACAGTGACACAAGGTACTAAACACACGTCAGCTGTCAAAACCAGTGTTGCCAAAACCAAACCAGCTAAAAAATCACCCTTTACTAGCACTTATTCCAAAGGTTTGGGCTAGTCTTGAGGTAAGTTCTTAGGGGGATATGCAACAGGGATGGAAAAGTCGACACAATTGTATCGAATTCTATACAAATGAGTTTGCTCGAGTGCAAAAGTACAATTTGCTTTAATTCGATACAATTTATCCATCTGTATCTTCCAAATTCTCTTGCAATTTGTAAAGCTTTTCCTAAGAACATAATTAAAATAATCCAGACGATGATGTTTTTATGTCATTTTGGAAGACATAAACAAGAAAATGAATATACAAAATCCCTTCCTTAATTTGCTGGATTATTTTGCATCAGAGGCAGTTGTATCACGAAAATATAAGTTTATATTGAATTTGGTTTTTGAATTTTTTCCCTAATGAAAAAAGAATATTCAACAAATTAACAATGCTAACAAATTCAGCAATTTAAATCTTATTCAATTTCTGAATTTTGAGCTGAAGTAAATTCAATTTAAAACGAGTCTAATGCGCTGGTGCTTGAAAATATTTATAAAATTGCCTAAGCCATAAATTAAGTCCAAATGTCGAAACCGACTTCAAGTCGACACTTGCTGGGCTTTGATTGAAACAACAAATTTTAAAAGAAACTTATCCTGTTCTGAGTTTAAAGTTCAGGGCAATATTTTGAAAACGAATAAGCAAGTTGAGAGTATAAAGCCTGAGAGTATAGTTTTTCTAGAAAGTCATTAATGTTTTGTTAACTTATTTTTGTTTATGTTTTTGAAAATAAAATATTTTGAATTCAATTCTGTATATGAAAAAAAGTTTTCAATACAACTGGCTCCATTTCAGTACGATCTTACAACAGTTTTCAGTAAAAATCGAAAATGGCATTTTCCATCCCTGATTTGCATCCGTTGTCCAACACAATTCACTTTTCACGAACCAATTTAACGAAGAAATAGCACCGCACTTGTTCAATCGCAGACAAGAACTCTTTTATATTTTAAGAAATTGTGTTGGCTGGTTTGCGGGTGTTTCTAGATTATTACATATAGCTGCATTTAAAGACAATTTAAATTGAAGACACATCATCGTATAGATCCTAAATTCAATATTGCTGTGCAAATGATATTAGAGAGAATATTATTGTAGAAATTTGATAGAGTGCTTAATTTGTTTTGTAGCGCTGGACAAAACAAATTAAGCACTCCATCAAATTTCTACAATAATATTTTTCTGTATCGCCGTGTCGCCGTTGACAATGTTCTACATCTCGTGGTAAATAAAGTTTATGAAATAGAAATTGAAATCTACTTCGACGGTCAATAATTTTGTTTTTTTTTTTATTGGTTAAACACAGAATAGAATTTGTTCAGTTTGTTACATTTTTTTCCATTTGTTACATTTTTTCAAATGCGGCAACATTGGTTGTGTGTATGTGACTATGTTTTCTCTACTCTCGCAATCCCATTCACTTCACAGTTCACAATTCACATATCACATTATCTGATATCTCACTCGATCTCGATTCTCGATCCCATCCTCCGTCCCACTCAAACGCACAGCACAATCACATTTCGCAAGGGATTTGATAATATTGCTCAGCTGAAATAGCAAATAGAAACTACATTTTGGACTTAAAAGATGCGCGTTTTAAATATCTAAAAACTGGAATTCATTCCATTCAAATAGACGAAGGAGAAGTTCACTTTTTTTGAATTTCTTGGACTTCCAAAATCAAAATCAAATATTTTTAAATGCACGAACTTGCTCCTCATAAAAACTTAATAAATAAAAAAATTTATTTTTTCAAAATACGTTCACCCGTTTGTTGTGTAGCTTCCGACCAAAAAATATTCACTTTGTTTTATTAGAAATAAATTCCCCATTAACAGGGTGCTGCAACATCACTTCCTTTTTTTTAAATACGCGCTATTCACGCTGTCGTCGAGTCGTAGTGGTACGGGTCCCTGGAGTTGTCTCATTCCACAGGCGTGGTTCTAGAGTTTTATTCACTTCCGGCCAGTCGCCATCATGCATTAAAACAATGAGGGTGCGTTTGCAGTCGAGGCCTACTTTTCGAATGGATGCAGTGTGATAAGTGTGACTTGACGAAGAACTGGTTCTTAATCACGTAACTTCACAGACGACTGTCGTCGAAAATATACCTCCAAAAATAGCAACTAAGTACAGAAATTGCTAGTAACTTTAATGGAAACTGACGATGATCGAACAAAGTTTGGCCAGAAAAACCATATTATGGTCACAAAAATTAAAAAAATTATATCGTGCAAACGATTATCGTTATACATGCGATCTGCCCCTGGAATACCTCTGGCCATCAGATCACCCAAGAGCATTGAGGCAGTGAGAGCTTCAACCTTGTAATCTCCACAAAAATGCGTCTTACCTTGACGAAATCGACCTAGGAAACAGGACGGAGCAACGATCCACACTTCATCGACAGCTGTTTTGAAAGAATACTTTCCCAAGCACCACATCTAAATAAGAGGCGAGTGGCCAGAGCGCTCCCAGAGACCCTGGCTTAACATAAAGTTCCGCCAGACACTTTACGATATCATACGAATGTCATTAGTGGCAAAACAGATGCTGAGATGTCCACTGCTAGGTCTAGACTCTAGACTGTGCCGAAGCATCCTCTCGTTACAAATAAATCAATATTTGTTTTCCAGCCCATAAGCATCGTACACTTATAGATTATTCTAATCAGTGTCCCTCGACGCCTATACAGATCTAAAGTGCGGGAACTAAATTATCCACCCCAGTCAAGAATAATGGCAAACACCACCCCCCTTCCATCCACCTGGTGTTAATATGCCAATTGTTGCCTCCATTTTTCCTTCGCTCAAAAGAAAAAATATATTCGGGATCATAAGTCCACCGGACACCCTACTATTTCATTCGTTTGACTCTTAGCATAATTCAGACGTTTGTAATCTGCCCTAAACCCCTTGTGTTAATATCAAAGTTACTTTATAGCAATCTTTTGAAACGATGCAGATACAAGTACATTTACATAGTCCTCAGTCCCCAGACTGCACGAGCCTATATAGTAACCTGCCACCTGAACCCTCTTCATCCTTGTCGACCGCTTGTGTTGGCCTAAAGGCAGATTCCAGATACGTTACATCGGACGTCAAAGATACTTAGCCAGGGTATAATATGGAGATGAAAAATTAGAAACTTGAGCTGGTGAATCGTCTGTGTGTACATACTCGGTTCTCTACTGCTACTATACTCTGATTATACCTGGTGAAGTGGAAGTGCTTTAAGTGGAGAAACCGGAATTTTCAAGTCGATTAAGGTGCCGATGTATAAGCAATTTCCAAATGAATTCATCTACAGATATCCAAAGGAAAGGTTATTTTATTACAGGATGTGTGCTCTCTGATGTGACGACGTACCCAATACAGAATACACTGTATAGGGATAGGAAGAACCCCCTACTAGATGTGTGGTTAAGCGAATTAATTTCGGTCTACCGATACCGATACATTTTTTTTCTGGTTTAACAAAATTTGTGGAAAGTTTGGGAGCTTATTTATGATTTGTTGTAATTGTTTGCCCCTCCGTGAACGAGTATTCGATCCTTGAAATCAGTTTATTGGCTTCAGAGATGGACAACAGCGCCACCTATCAGGTCCATAACTATCTTGTCCTTTAAGGTGCAACCAACCATACAGATCCACAAAATTTCATTGAAATCAGTTGAGTGGTTTCGGAGGTTGACTACAGCGCCACCTGTCGGGTGGCCACCAAAACTATCCTATATTTTAAGCTGCAACCAACCATACATATCCGCAAAATTTCATTTAAAGTGGTTGAGGGCTTTCTGACGTCGACAACACATGTATGTTCACTAAAATGCCTATAACTTGTATCACCAATACACATACAAAGACCGTATGTACATACAAACGTTGGTATTGACGTCACCTACCATTTGAAGTTTCCAGAAACAAAATCGGTTCACGCATTAAGAGAATATCAAATCAAACACAATGCGACTTTTTTTTGATGTAGAAGGAGATAGATGACAAACAAATGTGCCTATAACGCCACCTGTTGAGAATTTTCCGATTTTTCAATTTTCCCAAACCATCCCTGATTCAGTCCAAATCTAATAAAAAAAAATTATTCAAATCCGAGTTACCCGACAGATGTCAATGTGTGGAAAAAACCCAAAATGTACTGAAATTCATGTGTTTTTTCCCACACGCACAACACACACATACGTTTTCCGATTTCAACCAAACTTAACAAAAACCATACAAAGACCGATTCCAAAGATGTGTGAAAGTTTGGTTAAAATCGGTAAATACATTAAGACGTGAATCGGGGACAAACGAACACAATTTTAAGGCTCAATTTTTATACATATAGATTTTTAGTTCTAATTTTTATTTAAAAAAATAGCCCTCAATATTAATAAAAGGGGTGTACAATGAGGCTTACAAACAGTTCTTCTTGCAGCATCGCAGATACATTTTAATAGAAGTCTATACGCAATAAGCCGCTCATTGTGCTACAAGTGAACATAGCTCGCCAAACTAACTCAACTTTTGAAAAGTTTAAAAATACAAATTGCTCCTATCTGCTGCAATTTGTCTATTAATTCCATTTAAATTTTTAAAGCAACATTTTCAACCCAAAATGCTCCGAAGTACGAATCACGGTTGCTCGAAAACCCACGCCCTGTACCAAAACTTTGCCCCCAATAAGCTGTTCATACCCAACCGCTGTATATGTATACCTCTTCGAGAAATACCCAGCCGAAGTGACGCTTTTTTTGTCATCGTCAGTGACTGCGTATAGCGACCCCATGGCCGCCCATGCTCTTCAACACAAGTTGTCAACTTTTTATGCACAAGTTATACTCAACTTTCATTCGTTATGTAGGTACTCAAATTTTATTATCCGAATGTGGTGACCGAAAAATTCAATTTATCTACAGTAAGTACTTGTTGACCCCACCCATTTTCAATATACAACACCGTAAGGCAATAAATTGAGAATTTATATTTCCAATTTCAAGAAATAGACATCACTCGGAACACAAATTAATAAAAGAAGTACTCACCCCAAATTTATATTTTTTAAACTTGCGCCCTCTTTGTAGGCGAACAAAAAATTTATTCAAGCTAAAACATCTCATAAAACGCCTGTAGCAATAGATTGAATTACACACCAACGACGGCTGTAAAAATTGTTCGGCTGCAAAAGGAACCGGAAAGACCTACGCAGCCATCCCTGCGGATTGTTTAATTTACTCGAGGTCACTCCTAAAGTGGGCAATCAGAATCAATGAAATTTCTTTCACAAAATCGGTACCTACATAATTTTATTTTTATTAGAATGATGTCGTCTCACCATGGTCGCATCGGTTGTGTTGTCACTGCTCTTGCACAGCGTGACACTTAAAATCAAAAGCAATTGAAATTTACAACGAGGTACGAGAAACAAATTTCACCCCAGTTGTGGTGGGGATAGCAAAATTTTAGCAATATTTATGTGTCTTTGCTTATAATGCAATTCATTTCTCTGGAAAATCATGTCAATGTCACAAGGAGAACGAAAAGATTGTTCGTTGGCGGCTTTCTTTTAGTGCGTCTACATCGGCATAGACCATAGACACAGAGGAGCTGTCTGAACTTGTTTAGTGTACTCTACTCTTAGCCAGCGACTGGGAGCGTCTTCTTTTATTCATTGAGCTGAATGTGTCAACGGTGGTCTTTAAAATCAACTCGAGCACCGCACACAGGGGGGATACAATTTTTTTTTAATCGAAAAGCATTCAAGGCCTTCGGGTACATGCAATATTAAATTCTGTGAATAAACGCCTTGAGGGGAACGGGCCGGACTTCAAATGAATATTTTCCAATTCTTGGAGGTTTTCTCAAATCATTTCTTGGAACTGGTGGGCTCATTCCGGATGTGCCTATTCTCACTATATACCTATCCTATCATATTAAGCATTTTGTATAGTGGAGTTCTAAAGGTCTAACTGAGACAAAAATATTATGCGTTTTCCATGACAAACCAACGTGTCACTGTCTTGTGCGGATTTTGGTCTGGAGGCGTCAACACAGACCGTTTTTAACTTTCTCCATTACGTAGTAAGAGAAAGATATTGTATTCGTACAAAATTTCGAACTCGAGATGTTAATCAATTCTGACATTACGAGATAGGTGAACTCAAAAAAGTGGGTCGCAAAATTCTGACCGTCTGTCCGTCTGTCTGTCTGTTTGTCTGTCTATCTGTCTGTCTGTCTGTATGTCCCGAGGCCTACAGCCTAAGCGGCTGAACGGATTTCGTTCAAACTTCGGATTTCAAGTTTGGGGGCTTACAGTTCGGGGCCGTTTTTTTTTTTAATGGTACTTCCCATACAAAATTTTTATACCAGTTTGATTTGTTCGAAAACGGCTCTAAAACTCAAGAAAACTCAGTTTTTTTCTGTATTATCGTAAAATGGATTTTTGAAAACAGTCATTTTTGAAAAATATAGTTTTCCCTAGTTTACTTCAAAACGGCATGATTTTGACAAAAATTATTGCGTCCTTAATTTTCAATTCGAATCACTGGAAACGCTCACTTTAAAAACTGCTCATATCTCGAAAACCCCATTTTCGATTTCGATAATCGACAATAACTGGTACTCGGTTTTCAGTTTAATAGCTAAGCAATAGTATTTTTCAAACTAAACATTGCAATATTTGGTACTGTTTTGTCTGCCAAATTTTACAAAAACCGCTCTAACGATTTTGTTCAAAATACATATAAAAAGATGAAATCAGTATTCGAAATAAGATCCCGTACTTAGTTTTTCTCAACAAATTCGAATAAATTAGATTATTAATTATTTCTCAAAAATTATTGCACAAATCCCGATCTATTTTCCAGAATCTATGCTATATTTTTGTTATAATCTCGCCACTTCCGATAAAAATGCAATAACAGCTATGCAAAACTTCATTTAAGCAAATATTTCCCTTTTTTCAGCCTTGTTGAATGCTTTTGTTGAAACTTTTGACGAATGAGAAAGTTTTGCTCGACTCAGTCGTGCACTTTATTTTTTCTAGAATGCGGCTGGTCAAGCAGTGACTGTTATTGGTGACCGATATAGTAAAATAATAAAAGAGTTCTTTTTTCTTAAATGCAATGATATTGATGTGGACGACATGTGGTTTCAGCGAGACGATTCGACAGCATACAGCATGTCAAACAATTCAATTTCAACAGATGTCGCAAGTGTATATTAACCAGCGCAGCGGCCAGGCCACATCGACCTGTGCATTGAAGGAGGAGATTGAACGCTGCATCAAAGATTTATGCACAACGGTCATGGAAAATTTCGACAAAAGAGTGCGTAAATGTCAGCAAAGCCGTGGAAGTCATTTGTTATTCCATATATAATTCTATCGTACCTACTTTATGTTTAAATTTAAAAATAATAAAATTATAAAATGCTATTATTCTATAACCATATTATTGGAATCTTGAGTGCATTATGGGACACCCTGTATTAGGGTATTAAGCCAGCAACTGTTAAACTTTTATATAAGATGAGCTTCTGGCGTAAGAGATACTTTCGAAAGAGTTAAATTTAAATTGCAGTTGAGATGGCGTTCCCAAAATACTCTCTGTAAGCCTTTGAGTAACATAAGTCCAGTGCCGGCTCCAGCCAAACTAGCGCCCTGTGCAAGATTTATGGAAAGCGCACTTTTTTCATATTTGCACACAGGCATAAGTCTTTTCCACATCTCTCAGACTTTCAATGCGTTATTTTTTATTGCGGTATTTTTTGTTTTGAGATCTTTGAACTAGATTCTCTTGTAAACTGAAAGTTAGTGAGAGTTAATGTGCAAGAAATAATTCAGCGCAGGTGTGTTGGATGTTGTTATTTTGGGCTTATTTGAACAATCTTTTTGTTTAAAATGCAAATGGCAGTATTTGTTCGCGCAAGATAAAATTAATTTTTCTTTCCTAGCAATGCGCCCCCAGTACTTGGCGCCCTGTGCATTTGCACATCTTGCACATATGGTTGGTCCGACCCTGCATAAGTCTCAATCCATATATTTACAAGGTGGCGCAAAATGAATCACCCTATCGGAAGATGCTATAATTTTTGTAAATAGAGTCGTACGTCAATTATATTTGACATTTGTGAACTAGACAGCTGCAGCATAAAATAGCAAAAAAATTCAGCAATGAAGCGCTATACACCGCAAGAGCGTGGATCCTCAATCTCAACAACGAAGAGGACGATTTTGTGTCGAAAATCATCATGAGCGACGAGGCGCATTTCCACTTAAGCGGTTACGTCAATAAGCAAAATCTTCGTTTCTGGGTCACTGA
This sequence comes from Cheilosia variabilis, assembly GCA_951230905.1. NCBI lineage: Eukaryota > Metazoa > Arthropoda > Insecta > Diptera > Syrphidae > Cheilosia > Cheilosia variabilis. Next base: position 36,109,853 of record OX579676.1, read on the forward strand.
AAATTAACGTGTGGTGCACGAAAAGCCATTACATCCACTCAAAGCCACTGTGTGTAGTGTTGCCGTTCTACCGATTTTGTTGCTAGATCTAGTGGTTTTTTAAGACTAATGACGATTTTTAATAAAATGTCGTCGCTAAAATAAAATCTAGTGAATTCTAGCCATTCTTTACTACGGAAAGCCAAAAAAATGGCAATCTGATTCAAGAACTCTAACCGAGGCCTCCACTTCAAACTTAGAAATAGACGAATCCATCTCTGAGTTGGAAACTAATTTTGTATTTTTTAACTTTCTTCTTTTTCCAAAACGATTTTTTTTCTTTACTTGAACTTGTTGATTGTTTTGTATTTATTTTATTCAATAATAATTAACTTTTAAATATTACGTATGTATTTTTTGAGCTTATACTTTCAGCTTGATATTTTAGCGAATTCTAGCGGATTTTTGCGATGCAAAAACTGACATTTGTAGCGGATTTTACGTTGTGGTCTAGCGGATTTTTTTTTTTCTCTTAGCGGCAACACTGACTGTGTGGTCCGGCGTTCACGAGGGAGGAGTGATTGGCCCGTATTTTCTTGAGGACGCCATCGGCAGTACGGTCACTGTTACTCTCGAACGCTACGGGGCCATTATAAACGACTTCTTACTGCCAGAATTGGATGAGCGGGACTTTTACGCACTCTTTGGATGAGCGGGGCTTGGTGAACATGTGGTTTCAACAAGATGGTACAACTGCACCCAGCACGAGCAACAATGGATATTGTGAAGGAAGCGTTTCCTGGTCGCGTAATCTCCCGTTTTGACGATTTGGCATGGCCAGTAAGATCGCCCGATTTAACCATTCCAGACTTCTTTCTTTGGTACTACTTGAAGTCGCGGGTTTTTGCCAACAACAACAAACCTCAGGCAATAGCAGCTCAGTGTTGTTATATCGTGGGATTTATCCCTTTTTGTGGGAATTTCGATGTCCGAAAACCCTTCCGTGGGATAAAGGAATAAAGCACCAAATCGTGGGAATTTAAGAAATCTACCAAAAATTATTCAAACTATAAATTTTTGGTTAAATTCTCTCAAAACACCTTTATTCCACCATGATTATCAATACACTGAATGTCAATAAAAAAACAGCTCATGTAAATCGTCGTTTATCGAAATTTTCTAGTACCAAAAAATAATCCTAGCAGTGTTACAAACTGAGGTTTTTATACTAAAGGTTAATTTAACGTGATTTTCTGTCCGTGTAATACAAATTTTACTTTTAAAAACTGGATTTTGACGCAAAAAAGTATCGCGGGATTTGAAAAGGGAATTTGAGTATGGTGAAAAGGGAAAAATTACCACGCTTCGTGGGATAAATGAAGAGAGAGTTCTAACAACACTGTCGCAGCCCTCAAGAAGAATATTCAACACCGCGAACAGTTTACACCGGAAATCTTGCGGAAAGTCATGGCGATAAAACGGACACATATGTGCATAAACACTGGCGGCAGCCACTGGACGGAAATCATCTTTTCCAATTAACCGACAAATATTGTAAACGTCCCAATAAAGATTTCCGTCACTCAATATCATTATTTTTCATTTAATAAAAAAAGTAATTCAAAAACAAAACGGGATGTTTAGTTCTGCGCCACCCTGTTAATATATACCAAAATCGAAAAAACTCTAACTAGCTGCGGTTGGTTATCGCTTTCTTGGTCTCCTACACACCCACACACGTCGGTTGTGCTGTCCCTTTCAGTTTATCGCACCTGCCGTCACTTAATTTTCAACCCAAAATTAAATTGATGCTCAATAAAACAAATCATCGTTATGCGAATAGAGTTGTCTTCTCTCCTTAATGGCACACACTTTTCTTAACTGTTATGAGTGTTTCTTTCGTTGTTGCTATAAGCCACCCGCAGAAGGAATTCAATTCAAGGACCGAAAGCTCTCCCCAACATACAGTAATTTTTGGTGGGTGCCATGAGCAGTATTTTGTACTTCTAATCCTATTAAAATTTAAATGCAGACACCATACTGTCATCGAAGGATTCCCAGGTCGCCAGGACCCCAGCAATGGTATAAAAAAGGAGACATAAGGACAACACAAAATTGTTCTATTTGTGTCAAACAATCGCCTCGCAGCAAGTCACCGGGTCGTTAGGAGACACAAGATGAACAAAGTTATACGTAGGCAATTCCCTTGCTGAAGAATATGTGAAAGTGCGGGGCTCTTGCCGCTGTGGGTTTAGATAATCCTCATCATCATTGTCATCGCCATCACCATAATCATATCGTCCTCAGCGCGCTATAAGCTCGGTTCGTCTGATTCCGCATAAGGGCACTCGAAGCACTCGCACAGTGGATATGTGCGGTGAGCACTGTCAACTGAAGTCCTTAAATTCGCTTATTTTGTTCTCTATATTTTTTTTTTGTATACGAATAAAGAGGACAGCAACAACTCTAAAGAGAAGGAAACACTTGAGAATAAATTGAGGTTTTAATGTTTTTCTTTTTGCACCACCCCCTCCCTGTGGAAAATATCAAAGAACTAAGGCGTTTAAATGCTCTACTCTAAGGAGCTGAGCGTAAACCGTAATCCTGGGACTGTCAGTATACCAAAACAAAACGTAATATGCAGACAGACCAGCTCAAATGAAATTATAGACTTAATGCCCATGAGGCGTTTCGATCAGTGTGGCAGAATTTACTTACCGCTGAATTGGTCTTAAATTGACATTTCATTTGGCAGTGTGGTGCTGCTGAAGTAGGATATTTGTAATACAGGGAAGACCGACAGTTGAATGCGTTTGAGCCATGGATTACGTTGCGGACGACTATGTCAAATATAATTTCATAGGATCTCAATGCTCAAGGCTAGAGGTCTGATAATAAAAATTGACGCAATCGCTGTGGACAAAAAAAAACGTAAATCGTGCACTGCTCAGCCTCGATAAGCGTTAATTTTTCATTAAGTACGAGAAGGTGCAATTCTGAAGGCCATTCCAGGCTGGAAAAACAAATTCACAAATAGGTCGCTTGGAGATATTATCATAAGCAACTCTGATAAAAATTCGCCGAAATAAGGCAAGAAAATATTTGGCAATTCGAACGTCTGCAAATGGCTCCTATACCAAGCTCAAGCGGATTCTGGGAACTCGCTACATTCGTGCCTTCGATTTATTTTATCTCCCGATTTTAACTTCTATTCAGAAAGTGTGTGTGTACCAAATCTCCATATATGCAGTTACACACACAGTGGCGTTAAAAAATTTCGAACGCCCTTTTTAAAGCTGCCGTCTCTTTAAAAATTAATTGGCAACTGTGCGATCTGTTTGGAAATATCACCTGTGTGTGTGTGTTGAAGCGGAATGAAATAAAAGAACATAAAAATATTCAATTGCATGAACGCAATCTTAATAAGACACAACATGCAGATGTGTGCTTATCTAACGTAAGCTCGGAAATTTCTTTTTTCGTATTATAGCCCGAAAAATACCGTAAAATCAAACTGTTTTCAATAATCTTCGGCGGAAAATATACGAAAGAACTCTAAGTTGCTCTGTTAGGTATTGCGTTTGCAAACGGAAAAGATGAAACGTGATGCATAAACATAAACATTTTTTGGGTATTTGTTCAGCCGGAAGCATACTTTTTAGTGGTTGAGTTAAAGGTTTTAGCTTAACTTTTCCATTGGCACAGCACATGCTGGTAAAATCTTCTGGCGATTGTTTAGCTTCCCAGTATGAGCAAATCTTTTTTACCTATATTAATGTTGGTGTTACTTATGTAACTGATATTTGCATCATAGTGAAAAGCTGATCTACGGCCTATAGACTGATCAAGAGATCTGATCTCAGATGGTCCGTTTTCGATAATTATTCATAATATTGCCTCCATTTGAAAATTCTTTTCGAATTTTTGAAAATTCGTTGCAGCTAGCATTTTCTTTTAGTCAGATCGACAACAGCGCCACCTATCAGGTCCAAAAACCAAAACTATACTATCTTCCAAGCTGCAACCAACCATACACATCCACAAAATTTCATTGAAATCGGTTGAGTTTTTTCCATAGTATAGCATACGAGCTTAGCGACACATGATTTTTAAATACCAACCGAAGAGTATTAAATCACTTCCGTTGCAGCACCTTCCGAAGATTGTTTCACTTCCGTTTCATGCCCAACAACAATTTTCCATTCACATTCACTTGTTCACTCCCCAACTCGCCTATAGAAATATTTACTTCAAGAACGTTACTGGAATTTTTATTTAAGAATTTGTGCAATATCCAGCTAAAAAAGAAGAAGATTTAAATAAACAGACAAACCAACAGACATAATTTTGTTGATAGGCATAATGTAACGAATTACGAATTAACGAATTAAAAATAAATGTAGCTCTCTTCCTGTCTACCAAGTGAAATATGCACCTTACCGCCTACTCGCACACAGATTCATAGAGTTACGGTTATAGTATTCACTCCCTTTATTAGGTAGTTTTGAAAATGATTAAAAACAGTTTAAGGTGTCTTAAATCCTTAAATGCGGATCCATTTTTAGTCCAGCAGGGTAAATGCATGTTTTCCAGTGAATAATATGGACACAGGTTTAAATGGTCGGGCTTAAAAAATTCGGATTAATGGTCGGGAGTGAATAAAATGGCCGTTAGTGTAATCAAATTTCGATAAAAAATATACTCGTAGCACCAGCGTTACCGACAATAGTTGCCATTTACCCTTTTTTCACGCAGGCGCCCGTGACAACGACGAATTTTCAAAAATGTTCTGTTTATTTTTCTTTCTACAACATTGGCGAATTCGCGTCAATATTTGCTTAGAAAATAATCGAAACTGTTGAACATCTCCAATAGCCCGTACAAAGTGAACCCATCTAAGGATCTATAAGTATGCTTTTGCTTCTTTCCAATGCGTAGTATTGCCCTTTCATTTTTGATTATCCACTTGGATTTTGAATATTCTTTTCGTTTACGATCTGTTTGCTTAATTTTTTTTTTGTTTATTATTATTAGCCTCCTTTTTCAACTTTCGACCACTTTTTTGAGAATTTAGCATTTTGGCTCAAAATACAAAGTGAACATATCTAAGGAAGTGTTGCCTACAAACAACTAAACGGTTTTCGGTATTGATTGAATATAATGGTAAGTTGAATGAGGCAAACACCCTCGTCAAGCTAAAAGAACCACCAGCGAAGTCATAGTACTATAGATTGTTTTGTCCGCCAAATAACTTTTTTTTTTTTTTGAAAATGCTATAAAAAAAAAACTACTGAATATTTTCTCAAATTTCTTTTTTTATGTGAAAGTACAATCCTTCCGGTTAATAATGGAAAATAATTTCATTCAAATGGCTGCCTCGGCTGGCCATGCAGTATAGCCTACACGAAGATGCCGATTTTGCCAAAAAAATCATCTTTTCAGAAAAAGCTCATTTTCATCTTGGCGGGTATGTAAACAAGCAACATTGTCGCATTTGGGGCACAGAATACATTGAAAAGCCGATATACCCAAAACGAGTCACTGGTTGGTGCGGAATTCGGTCCAGAGGCATAATTGGGCCACTTTTTCTTCGAAAATGAGCAAGGAGTGGCCGTTACAGTCAATGGCGATCGTTATCGGGCCCTGTTGAACGAATTTTTGTTCACAAAAATTGAAGAGGAGGATATTGGCAACATTTGGTTTCAACAGGACGGCGCTACGTGCCACACAGCCGAAGCTACACTCGATGTTTTGCGCCCTGTTTTTGAAGATCGCATTATCAGCCGCAGAGCTGATGTCGTTTGGCCACCTCGGAGCTGCGATTTGACACCGTTGGACTATTATTTGAGGGGTGCCGTTAAGGATAAGTGTTACGCCGACAAGCCAGAGACAATTGACGCTTTGAAGGACAATATTCGTGAAGCCCTTGGTGAAATACAGCTGCACACAATCGATAATGTGCTTAAAAATTGGACCGATCCTGTAGGCTACATCATGGCCAGCCGAGGCAGCCATTTGAATGAAATTATTTTCCATTATTAACCGGAAGGATTGTACTTTCAAATAAAAAAAGAAATTTGAGAAAATATTCAGTAGTTTTTTTTACAGCATTTTCAAAAAAAAAAAAGTTATTTGGCGGACCCTGTATTTAGGGTAATATACTTATTCAATAAAATATTTATAATAATTGTTACAAAAAGTGAAAAACAAACAGTGGTCAATGTCAGGAATTGTGATAAATTTTCGCATAGCTTTTTCAAAAACGTGATTATTTATAATTTTCTAGTATTTTTATAGACAAACAAATATATTTTTCATAATAAAAAATGTTGAGCTACTTCCCTTAACTATTATTTTGCTATACATACAGCGCGATGCCAATAACCTATTTTAGTCTCGACTTTAAATTTACGGAAGCTCGCAATTGCGAAATTTGTATGAATGTAAATTTGTAAAAATGTTTATTGGTATGCCCCATAGTAGTTTCGGTCATAGACAAACCATACTGAGACCCCCAACTCACAATCCTCTTGCCGCTGGCCCCCTCAGTATTTTTTTTTTCAAATTCGCCATTTTGTTTTCCTATCGGTGTTATGTCAAAAAATAATCCGTGTGACATGCAAACACATACAAAAAATACAAAAATAAATGCTGCCAACCGCGGCAACCGTGTTGAAATGTGAAAGAGTTCGGGAATTCCACATTTTTTTATTACTGAATGCCATTGGTTAGTTATTATAAATTGTTAAAAAGCGAAAAATTTGATTTGTTTGGTTAGTAAAACTATCTAAAGTTGATGTTCTATATACTAGAAACATATTAGGACAAACATGGTTGTGTATTTTCCGCTTTTGGATATCATTAACTTCGATTTCGTGTGTAAATTTTTCTTAAATAATGAAGAAAATTTGCTCAAAATGTTTTTAGTTTTCCTTAACTAATCTACATTGTTAATTTTTCATGAATATTTTAAGCACTTATTCCTACAAAAAAATAGTTTTCACACGTAACGAACAATTTCAAATTAAACGGATAAAATTCTAAGAAGTGTCTCATATTTCCTGGGAGTGAGTTGGTGAGCCGGAATTTTTGAATTTTCGTGACATTTGTCAATACGATTTTCTATGTAACAATACTAGCGCACCAAATCGTGACCACTCCGTAAAAATAAAGCTTGTAGGCAAGTAACGGGAAATCGGCCGGAGTGGTCTCAGTATTGTCTCTGGTTTCGGTACAAGCAAATGTTTGCACCACTCAAAATCACACCACTTTAGGAGCACTTGAAAGGCTTCCGCTAAAACCTACATACATTTAATATTTCCCTTCAACATAAATAATATGGCATCAAGTAACAAATAGCTTTATAAAAAGAAACAAGAAAATATATAAAAATTATTAATAAACTACCACCATTAGGGATGCCAGGCGTCCAGCTCAGTGCGGGAGTGTCCCGCTATAAGGTTTTTGTCCCGCAAGTGTCCCGCACTGAAAATTTGTCCCGTAGAATGTCCCGCCTTACAACTTATTACTTCATTATTAAATAAAATAAGTAACAATTAATAATATCTAGATAGAAATTATAGCGCTAGCCCTATTTACCTATAATCAAAGCTTACAAAGTGTGAAGTGGGCCTTAATCTGATGATGATAGTTCAGTAGTCTCTGTCTGCGAACTCAAAAAGTTAGCCATAACATAAAATGTGCAAATAGGAATTAAAAGGCTTTTACTTAAACCAAATATTAATTATACAAATTATTAAAACTGAAGCAATGGATATAATGCAGAAGCGAAAATATTCACTGATTTATAAAATGATTAATGTACTTTATTTTTGGAATATATTTACAAAAAAAATATTTTAAGTATTACTGGTAGTTGCGAAAATATTCAATAGTCAGAGCGGGATGACCATACAAGTATGTCCTATCTGTCTGCTGACAACTGAATAACTGCGATTTACTTCATTTCACGCTGCCCTTTTATACACAGAATCGTACGGTAAAATTATTCTTTATTTTTATTCTGTGTCTGCAAATGCAAAGGCTTACAGCTGCGTATTTGCGTAGCACCTTTTAAGTTACAAAGAAAATTGTGCTTTGTTGAATTTTAAATGTGCATTTAAGAACAATGTGCTTTTTAGCAAATAATTTATCAATTTCAATCAATAATCAATAAAAACCAATAATTTATCATTTCATTAGGCAAAATATACAAAAAGTTTTTTTCATTTCAAATGCAAAAAATGTCCCGCTAGCTAATTTGTCAGATCTGGCAAACACCTACCATGGTGTTTATAAGAATTTTCCTGTTTTTGTTCAATGTTAGGTCCCCGGTAATTGTTAGGGCAGTTGCGTACAAAAGAAAATTTGTTTTTTTAAACATAGCCCACTGCACGCAGAGGAGCTTAAAGAACATTTTACTGAAAATCAAAATCCGTCCAGTAGTTTCTGAAAACACTTCGAACATAATTTTAGCAGTTACGTCTTTATATACTAGTATAGAAGTGTAGATTATAACAAATCGAGTGTTCCCGTATATTGTAGTAAAACAGTGTGATATGAATTGCAATAGAAACACCAACCTTGAGGTTCACTACTTGCCCGTCCGCATCCAGTGGCCCAGCCGCATGATAGCACGAGTGAATGACATTAATTTAGTTCTCAGAAAGCACACTTGAATACGCCACGGCACATCCTCGCAGCGGCAGCATGCTTGCACATAAATACAAATGTATTCCACAAGGAGAGATGTTTCGTTTAAATTAGAGATTTATACTTATGGCAGTTTTGAATGCGGTGTCTTTGGCTACACAGCAGCATCCATCGCATTTTCGTCCTCCTTCCAGAATATCTCGCAAGATGACAATCATCAAGGGACAATAAAAGAAATCATAATAAACATAACAATAAAGGGGCGTACATACATATACACATATTTGTCCACACACATAAGTGGCAATTCATAATAACTTTGCTGTCCTGCAATGATGCTCACCAGTCCCCAGCTGCCAGCTTCTTAAGTTTATATGAATATCTATAACTGTGCGAGGGCGAGTGTATATGGTGCCCCCATTTATACCCTACCCATCCGAATGTCCTGGCAAAGTATTGCGAAATGAAGTCGTTCATAATGCGAAATGAAAGGATAAGTGGCAAATTTTATGGTTAGTGGTATGTGCATTTGCAAACTTGTTGTCTTTGATCTGCGCTCTCCTTTTGAGTCTAATTTGTGGCGGGGATTCCGTTTTATGGCATGTTGTCTCGTCGTCACGAAAGTGTGCTCGAAAACCTAGGCCTAATTTATTTAATGTCATTCTGCACGGTACTTGAAGCTTTTATTGTGCGCGTAAAATGTTTTATTATGGAGATATTCTGTTCTAGGGATTATCTCCAGACGCGCTGAGTAAATTTGTAAACGTAATTAAATCCTTAATGCGGCAATTTATGAAAACATTTTATGGGAATATGTTTTGATTATGCCAGACAGAATTCAATGCTAGCGCTGCACATCTTGGTTTGATAAGAGTTGCGATTTTTTTTGTTTCTATGAAACGAGCTGATCCTAATTGCAAATGTAATTGCATACACAGACGGGTTCCTTGCCTTGAAATAGTAATTCCTTTTGACTTTAGATTAGCTGCCAACAAAAATTGCCTTACCAGTCATTCCGAAGAGTTATTTCGGTGATTTATAACTCAAGCATTCTGACATTTCGAAGTACAAAAAGCGGCAGCGCATTCTTCCTTTTTTTCTGTCGATTACGCATACACAATGGAGGTAAGTAAAACCAACTCCGCGTTTAGTTACATTTTTCATCTTTTTGAGAAATATCACTTCAGATATGTTTAACTTCATTCCAGCTTTAACACAGAGGGCTAGAAACCTGTGGAGGGCTGACTGACGAAGTTAGATATCAGCGAAGAGCAACTGACGCCGAATTCTAAACGTTTTTTGCAAAGGCGAACAAAGGCGAAAGACAAAACGCACCCCTGAGTCCTGACATGGCCGCTGGTCAGGCCACAGCGAATGGTCTTAATTTGCCTAGTGCACAGGCCGTTTACCCGAACACAACTTGAAAAGATTGTTTGAAGGCTCGGAAAGGTTCACACAAGATTACGTACCTTCAATTTCATACTCCTGCAGCACTGCGAAGAGTTTGCTTCAAGATACTGACTCGTATGCCTACTTCAAGCCTTCAAAAAATGTGTAAACAGCTTTCGCATATTCCCAGGAAATCTTTTGTTGCACTCTGGGAATGAATAACTGGTCGGTTGTACTGGGTACTGTCCATACGATAGCCACAGTGCTCAGTTTAACGTTTTCAACACCTAGCCGAAGACTTTTCCATGAAGACTTGACAGTATCCGTTAAATTGGGGCAATCCCTTTTATCCCACAATTACCCCAGTTTGCTGATCGCAAAAATGTATTTCACTGGCAACATAAAGGACATGAGAGAGTGCTCGTAATATGCGATTTTATTGCAACAGTGGCTTCCTCTACCGCCCTACTGAAAGCAATGTATTCATCACGGACTTAAGTGTCGCCGAACTCCTTTCGAGACTGTTCTTCTGCTAATTTAACAGCATCAGACAGACTTGGGAAAAAGGTGAGGCTACTGTACTCACCTGCATTCCCTACCTTTTTATCTTCTTGCTTTGAATCGCAACGTTGATGGAGAGCCCAAGTAACAATTTGACTTCGGTAAGGTTCAAATTTGTAATTTCTATAGTCTTTGTTAACCGAAGTTGATCCATTTCGAAGTAATTGTTTCGATAATAACTTCAGTTCGACCTTTACGAACCATATAGAGAGATATAAAATTAAGCTTCGATAAAATCTCTATTAGACTTCTGAAAATGTGTCTGGAGATGAAAGTGAATTGCTTCGATAAAGCTAGTGGTTCGAAGGGCTTCCTAGAAGATTCTTTAGAGCTTCTGACCGAAGGCATTATAGAAGCAATGAACTTTCATGCTAGTCAACCGCTTGCGATTGGAAGCTGTACAGAAGCACTTACTCGTACTTCCTCCTAACTTACATATAGAGGTAAAAATTAATTTCATATAAAATGAATCAAAGCTGTCCAAAGAAACCATAATTAATGAATCGGGCAAAAATGACAAAAAATAAAACACTTTTAGCACAGTGTAAATATGTCAGTAATGTGATTTTAAATAAACACTTTTCGCTCATAAATAAATTAGGTAACACTAAATGTCTTGCTTACAACTTCAGTGGAGTAAGCTGGAAGCTTATTGCAAGTCTTATCGAAACTCTAAAATGTATCAAGTAGTTCAGACAAATTAGCCTAGGGGGTAGTGTATTGGACTACTACGCAGGTGGACCCATGTTCGATTCTCAGTGCGCGCATGTTAGTAAATTGTAAATTATAACGAGTACGTAAATATTAACTGCATGAAAATTGCAAAAATTCTTTGAAAATATTTATTAATAAGATATAAGATATAAGATAAATAAAAAAAGTTAATTTTAAAAAACCAAAAAACCCGACTGACTAAACAAAAGAATTAAAAATATATGAACAAGACGCATTTAAGTACCTAATACCAGCCGGTAAAAAAATAAGAAAATGGAAAATTGCAAAAAAATATAAAAGAAACATAAAATTTTTTTTTTGTTTAATTTCTGAGCTTCTATAAAGTTTCTATAAGTTTCGGTGATGCCATAGCGAAGTAATAACCTTCGGCTGATAAATGTGAGATGCTTCTTCTGCGAAACATTAGCCTACCGTGGTGGATGTTAATTGTCTTTCAGACGAAGAAGTTGTGTTTTTAGTAAGGTCTATCCAACCATCTACACAGATGGTTCAAAGATGGACTGTGGAACCGGTGCCGGCATATTCTCTGAAGAATTAAATATACATTGCTCCATCAGACTACCTGATAGCAGTAGTGTCTTCCAGGCGGAGGTTCTGGCTATCGCTGAAGCGGCCCGTAAGGCGTCAATATTGGCAATACCCCGCAGCGATATTACCATCTTCATTGACAGTCAGGCGGCTATAAAGGCAGTCTCTGCTAATGAAATAAAATCGAAACTAGTTCACCGCTGCCGCGAAGAGCTCAAGGTTCTTTGCTCGCAGCATATCACGAATCTCTGCTGGGTCCCTGGACACAGAGACAAAACCGGTAATGAGAGGGCGGATGAGCTGGCGAGAAAGGGGTCCGCAATGGATCTTGATAGAGCACTTCAATCGATCAAGCCACCACTTTGCAATCTCAGAGAGCGAGTGGAAAACAAAATTCGAATGAAAACCAACAACAGGTGGAAAGAACTCACTACCTGTGAAATATCACGGAAGCTTTGGCCAAAATATAACAGAAGCCGGACCAACAATCTATTACAGTTTGACAGGTCATCGCTATCTAAGTTAGTAGGGGCTCTAACTGGTCATAACTTCCTAAGAAACCACGCAATGAAACTAAGTCTCAAAGATGACGACATATGTAGAGGCTGCGGAGACGAGGAGGTCCACGAGGACACACCTCACTTCCTCTGTCATTGCCCGAGTCTATGTCACTTGAGTAACAGAACACTTGGAAGCTATTACTTCCATGACTTACAAGAACTTTCTGATGTCTCACTGTCTGATCTTTATAGGTTTTTGAGGACATCGGGATGGCTAGACAGCGTCTATTAACCACAAGGAGGAGGGATAAAGAGCACCGATGCAACACCAACGGTCGACCCCAACAAGGGCATCACAAAGGGTCCACAAGGACCTAAGTGGGGTAGCGCAGGGTTCTCCCTGTGACACCTCTTCACAGACCTGTTCGAGGAACACCTGCTTTCAAAAACAACCCAAGGAGCATTTTGCGACTTCATGTGTCATGTGTCATGAGCGACGTCGTTAAGACGGTTTTGTTACCAGAAAATATTTCCAACAAGTAACATTTTAGACACATGCTAGGTAACATTTACCGTTTAGGAACATTTCTATCTAGGAATTTCATATCTGCACAAGTACCTACGTTATTGTGTCAAAATTGTTTCTTCAATGAAACATTATGTCCGCAGCGTGTCAAACGTTTGGAGACGTGTGTTCGTGCACACAGTTCCTAATTATATAGGAATATTTTACTGTATAACCCATATTCCCAAATAGGATTTTTTTAGATATCCATTTTGTATTAAAAAAAAAAGAATATGGAAAACAAGAAATTTTAAATTTATTGTTTTGGTGGATTTGGTGTAATTAAATAGATTAACATTTTACTATTACGTCTATATAGACATCGTAGATTTATTTTATACTGATTTTATAATGCTCCATATCAGCATTTAAAATAGCATAAATAATAAATTATAAGACAGATTTTTGATTAAATATAGAATATTTTATTTCGAAGTACATTAGTAACATTTCAAGGCAAAATGATGTTCCCCATAAAATTGCAGTAGCTGCTTTCTGTTTAATAATGAAGTGTTTGATGCAGTCAGAATATTATTTTGGTACATAACACAAAATGAATGACATATCAGAACATCACAAATCAGAGACAATACTGAGACCACCAACTCCGGCCGATTTCCCGTTACTTAGCCTACAAGCTATATTTTTACGGGGTGGTCAAGATTTGGTGCGCTAGTATTGTTACATACAAAATCGTATTGACAAATGTCACGAAACGTTAAAAATTCCGGCCCACCAACACACTCCCACGAAATATGAGACACTTCTTAGAATTTTATCCGTTTAATTTGAAATTGTTCGTTACGTGTGAAAACTATTTTTTTGTAGGAATAAGTGCTTAAAATATTCATGAAAAATTAACAATGTAGATTAGTTAAGGAAAACTAAAAACATTTTGAGCAAATTTTCTTCATTATTTAAGAAAAATTTACACACGAAATCGAAGTTAATGATATCCAAAAGCGGAAAATACACAACCATGTTTGTCCTAATATGTTTCTAGTATATAGAACATCAACTTTAGATAGTTTTACTAACCAAACAAATCAAATTTTTCGCTTTTTAACAATTTATAATAACTAACCAATGGCATTCAGTAATAAAAAAATGTGGAATTCCCGAACTCTTTCACATTTCAACACGGTTGCCGCGGTTGGCAGCATTTATTTTTGTATTTTTTGTATGTGTTTGCATGTCACACGGATTATTTTTTGACATAACACCGATAGGAAAACAAAATGGCGAATTTGAAAAAAAAAAACTGAGGGGGCCAGCGGCAAGAGGATTGTGAGTTGGGGGTCTCAGTATGATTTGTCTATGGCACAAATTTTATGGTATACATACACAATACTAGAATTAAATATTAGTAAGGCATTTTTCCCAATTAGTGTTGAAAATTGTTATGGCCACACACTTTATTCACACTTTAACTTTATTGCGTGATGAATTTGGGCTGTAATTGTGTGTTCAAAGATGGTATATAGGATTTGCGTCAAAAACAATTCCTACTTTGTGTTGCGCCACTTCTGAAACAAAAAAGGAACTGTTATTTCGTTGTTTCGAAACATAGGTTCCTAAATGGGATCACGAATTGACACCAGAACGTCGCCAGGCCTAAAATGTGTATTCGAATGCTACTTGGGACTTGGGATTCCTCCGCTTTATTCAGTGAGCAGTTGAAGTTTGTTGAAACCTTTCAGAAATTCAGCCTTTGAAGACCCTTTCATATCTTATCGATCATTTCACAATCGTTGACCCACGCTTTAGCAGGACAGGTATCAGAGAGATGATAAGTTTGACAGTTCAGTTTCTTTCAACACGGGACCATCGCAATCCGTCATCCCTTCAAAACGACGGAACCATAAGAATATCTGTTAACGAATTCTTGAACCATCTTGCATGTTTATAAATAATCTTTTCGTTATGACCTTAACCAGCTCTGACACTGCAGGCGTGGATCGCCACGCCGCCGAGACCAACCCGTTTCTCCGGGACAGTTCAAACTTCGAAATTCAGCGAAAGTCAAAATCAACACTCAGGAACTTTGCAGCTCTTAATCGCTGTGCAAACATTATCCTCATGTAATTGCCAATAAGTAAGCCCATTCAACCCATTCGAATTGTCTAGCAACCCAATCAACATCCAAACAAGTGTCGATAATAATATCTTCTGCAGGTGCAGTGCAAGAACTCGCAGCTTCCACCAATTACACACACCACCGATGCCGCAGATTATATACTTATTGACTTCCTCTCCATAGGAAATTCATTTCCCCATAATTAGCTGGCGCAATCAAAATCGGAACCGCCGAACGCACACATCCCAGCTGCGCCACATTGAAGGTAGCACATTGTAGTTACGACTTTGGGCGTTCACCTAAGAGGTCCCATCGAGTCAGCAAAACTATCTGCTTAGCAGCGATCGAAGCGTTCACCTTCGGTTGCATAAATCCAATAATGCGCGCACTTCAAATCCAGCGAAAGTGTATTCCCTGGACTTTCCAAAATCCAAACATTCACTGGCAGCGCTGCAGCGCGCAACTATGTCTTTCGAATTTGTTCAGCATTCGGTACGGCGTACCGAGGGGATTCCCAATTCACTTTCATCCACCAACTGCTGGCACAGATGCTGCAGCTTTCGTTACTGCTTGGGATGTAGTTCACGTTGGGCGAGCCGCAATATCTCCAGGGGGACATGTCATATAAATGCGCGACTCCGGCACTGCAGAACAATACAACAGCTAGGGCCGCTATCGAGCAATCATCCACGCGAATATGGTAAATCTATTCCGCTCCGGTGCAGTCATGAATATCGTAAGTTACAAGTGTCTTTACATTACCGAGATTAATATATATACGCGTATTTGGCGTCCCGCAGGATACGAGAATGGTGACGCTGTTGCTTTTAGCTTCGCAGTTGCGTACAATTTTGGCGGAGAACTATTCTGGGGCAATCGGCACTGCAGTCGAGGCGAACGGCGGTCGTTACACATGGACAAGGGATATCGGCTCTGACTTTGGCCACCATCAGCAGGAGTACCAAACTGACTACGGCAGCACCCAGGATCGGTACGGAAGCAACGACGACAGCGGTGGCAGTGATGAACAACAAAGTCACATCTCCGCTGGATACCACCATCCACAACCGGCTACGGGGAGTGCATATGAAGTTGTGCCTCATCAAAGCGGCATTGATCATCAGTTTGTGGAAAATAATTTCTCGCATCAATACGAACAGGAATCCGGTGGTGGTACTGCTACTGGTGGCGGTGATGGCTACCACTCGACGAGTGAATATGAAGGGTCATCCCCTGATTATCATCAGAGCGATGATGGTGGTTTCAGCAGCTCCCAGCATCAGCACACAGATGTGATTAACTACGTGCCGTACCCGGTAGTGAAAAAGCTGCATGTCCCGTATTCGAAAGCAGTGCATATTCCAATTTCGCATGCGGTCGTCATACCGGTGCGCAAGCCCGTGCCCATACACATTCCGATTGCGAAACAGGTACAAGTGCCCGTAGAGAAGGAGCTTAAGATTCCCGTGGAGCGGTTGGTGCCGTATCCAGTTGAGCGGCCAGTACCAGTGCCGGTGGAGAAACGTGTCCCCTACACAGTTGTGCGATATATGCCGGTGAAGGTTGCCAAGCCGTATGCGGTAAAGGTGCCCGTCGTGCGGACGGTGGTGCACAAGATCAAACAGTTTTGGTAGTGAGTAGAGTGAGTATTTAGCTCACTTCCTGATGTCTAGCATTAGGGATTTAGAAAAATAAAATTATTGTTAACAGTTGAGAAGAAAAATCGGTTGCACATGTATTTTTTTCAAGGCAAATAATATCGATGCAAATCAATTCATCTCATTTAAAAAAAACAAAACAATTCATGCCACCTTGGTAAGCTCGATTATTGGGCGCACAATTGTTGGTGGTTTCCCACGGCAATATTGCAGGTAGATAAAGCTAGAAGCGCAACCATCAACTTGAAGATCGTGTGATTGCTATACTTTCTGCAATGGATGTGGTTTCACCATGAGAGCTTGCCGAATAACTATCTAAATGTCAACATAAACGTTGTAGTTTTTAAAATGGACACCTGTACCTTACAGTCAGCTATAGTTTGGAATGTTAACTTGTTATCATCCAAATGACGGTCCAAATGAAATGCATTCGGCGTTAATAATAACTGCCCAACTGAACTGCACGGCTGCAGGAAATAAGACCCCAAAAGAGTATTCCAACATTTTCTGGTTTTTTTATTCTTTAAAATGAAAAATAACGAAAATATGTACCTAAAAACAAATTTGTAAATATTTTTAGAAATAATGAAAATTTGGTACAAATCGCGCGATTTTTTGTACCAAATTATTAATTAACTAAAATAATATAGTTACCTCGTCAAAATATTGAATATAGATGACTAGGAGCTGCTTAAAGCAACCTTTGGGAATTATTTTAAAAGTTCCGTCCATTAAATATCTTCTATTCGGCGGTGGTAAATTTTCCTTTATTTCGCATATTATTTTTAAAGAAAATATACAAAAAGCATGTTTTAACCCTTTCGCCCCGCATGGTACATAAATGTACCAGCAAAAGTTCAAAGAACCCTAGGATCTCTCATTTACACCAGAATTGGTTCCGATTTGTACCAAATCGTGCTTGACTATCTCTGAAGCAAAAACTAACGGTGCTTCACATTTTCGTTGCAGCTGTGACTCTTTATTTGTCATTGTTCTCTGGCGTGTCATGCAAAAAAGTGGTGTGTTACAAGTTTTATTGCAGTTTTCTGAAATTTGTGCGGAAATAAATTGATCAAATAGTGATATTTCAGTTGATATAATTCGATATATTGAAATAATTGCAAAAGGTAAGTTTTTTGAGTCGAGATATGGGTTTTATTGGCAGTATCTTGTAGTTGGTACTCAAATGTACCATGCGTCTTTTATAGTGGTTCATATATGTACCACTCGTCTGCTTTGGCATTACTTTAGGTACGATCTTTGTTTCTTTTTGCTTCAAGATTCCAATGGATAACGACCAAATTAGAATGACCTTGGAGGAAGAGACTGGTACATCAAGCGAACAAGACTTTTCTTCTGATAGCGACGATTTCTATGAACCCTCAGCTAGAGATGAATCCGAAACAGACTCTGAGGATGATCACGAAGAATCCGCTTCTGAAGATGATTTGGATGGCGAACTGGCTGGCGTTGAAGAGTTAGATGCTGAACCTGAAGCACGCGATGTTCCAAACACTGCAGAAATGTCCCATGGTGAAGGTTTTGTTTGGACGATGAGTCGATGACGAAATTCAAAGGGCGCAGTTCACTGAAGCAGTACATGCCTCTAAAGCCTGTCAAAAGGGGAATAAAAATGTGGCTACGTTGTGACGCTAAGACCGGCTATACCTATGATTTCAACATATACTGTGGAAGGGAATGTCAACCAGTTGAAGGGACGCTAGGTGAACGGGTTGTGAATAAATTGGCCAGTACAATCACAGAGCCGGATGTAATCTTATGCTTTGACCGTTTCTTCACATCCGTTGATTTATTGAACACAGTTGCCTATCCAGCGGTTGGTACACTAATGTCTAATCGAAAAAATGTACCCAAATTCGCCAAAAAACTACAAAGAGGGGAAGCAGAGTTCAAAGGCACTTCCTCTGGTCTCTTATGTGTAAAATGGCAAGACACAAAAGAGGTCTCAGCATTGAGTAATTGTCACAGTGATGAAATGAAAAATGTAACAAAAACATTGAAAACTGGAGAAAAAGTCATAGTGCCATGCCCAGATATGATCAAATTCTACCGTGAAATAATGGGAGGCGTCGATTTGGCGGACCAAATGAGTGGGCTTTACGAATACGATCGAAAATCTGATAAATGGTGGAAAAAAATATTTTATCGTTTGATTATGATGGCAGCCGTCAATTCGTGGGTTATTCACTGTGACATAAATAGAAGGAAGATACCATTCAAAAAGTTTTTGGTGAATTTGTCGGAGGATTTGATCAATCAAGGTTTGGAAACAACAGCTATTCGTAGATCTTTTCACCGAGGTACACGACCCAAAAGACAAACAGGTATAAAACATTTGCCATCCGAGGGATCTACCAGACGCCGATGTTATAGTTGCAGCCTGGTGAAAAAACAGTCGCGCACAAAAATAATGTGCAAGGAGTGCGATGTCTTTTTGTGTAAAAAATGTTTTACGCCTTTTCATTCATAAATAACAAAAAACTTTCAGTAAAATAAAGTGAATATTTTGAGTTTTATAAGAAGGTGTTTTATTTTATTATATTTCAGACCGGACGAGTGGTACATAAAGGTACCAACTAACATCTCGACTGGTACATTTTTGTACCAGGCTGCCCCGCCCTACCCCCGCCCCCGAGGGCTAATATCTTTACATATATAACTTAAAGGCGTTGATACTGACATATTAAAATAATAAAATTATTTCTAACTTATCTATTCGAATTGCGGGGCAAAAGGGAAGTCTTCAAAAATGAAATAGGGCCCCAAAACTTAGTTTTGGGGTCTTACTTCATTTCTTGTTTTGGGGTCTAATTTTCATTAGAAAATAAGACCCCAAAAAAGGAAATAAAGCCCCACATTTTATTAAAAATCGTTGTTGTTGTTTTCTGTATAGTTTTTTGGGGCCTTATTTCATTTTTTTTTCATTGGGGCCTTATTTCGCAGAGCCCAACTGCACAAATTCCAAGAGCCTGAAGCCCTTATGAGTGTTCTCAAAATATTCCTCTGTTTCGCGCACTTGCAAAGTTGGCTTGTCCTATTGCCAACTTACTAACTTCCTTTTTAGCGACTGTTGGTATTTGAGACAGTTGCTCGTAATCCGAAAATATTATTCCACAGCACGTCCTTGGAATCCCTATTGGGGGCACGCGTGTAATGTAGCAAAGCCACCGAAGCATGTATCGGGTACCTATATCATAAAGACTGATACGATTTTAATCTGTACCTACTGCATCCTAATTTGGCCACATATTAGTTCCGTAATTAACTTCTGATTCAAAATTATAAGCAGCACTGAAGGAAGAACGAAAGCTCATGCAACAGCAACTCAACTCTATCAATAAAAATCAAGTGGAACTTAATTCAGTGGATGTGGACTTGGTGAGATTGAAATTTGAGTTCAAATAATTTCATAAAAAGAAATCCAATGGTCTTACGTCACATGACCTAGGGGGCCAATTGCGATCACCGAAAAGAGATGGTACACGATCAGGAAATATCCTCTGCAATAATTGAACTGTTACAATGGCTGTATGACGTGTCGCGCCGTCTTATTGTTAAAACCGCATGTATAGCCCACATCAATATCATTTAATCTAAGCAGAAATAACTCGGTTATCATGCCATGCACCAGTAACAGTCGCCTCCAGCCCAAAATCCGTACAAAACAGTGACCGATGCAATTGTTTTTCGACATCAAAATGTGTCAATTTTACCGATTAACAAAGCATCAAGGTGAAAATGAGCTTCTTCGCTTTTGATGATTTTGCTCGAAAATGTGTCACACTTTCATTGTTTCTGAAATATTGTTTAACAATTAAAACACCATAGACAAAAATCATAATGAGAACCCCGCTGGTCCCGTGAACATTTTTAAAAATTCCGCTATTTTGCTTTCCTATCGGTGTATCTAATGTCGATACGAATCTGTATGACATGAAAAATTATGGTTGTGTCACTTTTGGATATTAAATATTGACATCGATTGCATGAGTTAATTTTTCCTAAATAACTGATAAATGTTTGCTCAAAATGTTTTTATTTTCCTACAACCATTCTGCATTTAAAAATGTTCATAAATATTTTAAGCAAATGTACACTCTTTCCAGAAAAAACATTGCTATCCACAATTGACGAATAAAGTTCTATGAAAGCTGCCAGCAACTTTGCCAACAGCGGAAGTAGCAACTAGTGCAATTGAATTTGTGAGCCGGAATTTTGGATGTTACGTGACCAGTGATGCCCACTCTGGCTTAATTCATTTCTGGCATTTTTCGCATAATTTCGATGCTTGAGGCATTATAAAATAATTTTCACAAAAAGTTATAATTTTTTATTAATTGTTTTTAAAATCAATTGATACAAATAATTTTTGAATTTGGTAAATCTGTTCCGTAATTTGTCCAAAGTCGCGTCACTAATTTTCATAATTACAACTTGTCGTCATGCACAAACCAAAATCTTGGATTACAAAAAGCAAAAAATGTTCATTTACCACCTATCGATCGACAGACATTTTGTTAACAAATTCTAATAAGCTTGTAGGTTCGCTGCACTACCATTTAAAAAATGGGTTAATTTTTTCCGGTTTTAGGCATAAATTCTTCGATCCATGTTGGCATCAGTGAGCGTGACACTTGTCAATACGAATCGAATATGTAACAATGATAGCGCACCTAATCTTTTCCACTCCGCAACAATGTATCTTGGCAAACGACAGCAAATCGACCGAAGTTGGGGTTCTCAGTATGTCAGGTGTCAAACTGTTTTTTTACCATAAAAATGGCGGCAAATTCAAATCTTTCCTGAATTTTGGTATACCCTTTATTTCCGAGTACATTTATTTCTCAATACTCTTAAATAACGATCACGCGTTTTCTATACTTTACCCGTAATAGTCGTATCATTAAAAATCACGTTTCGTTTGGTCCTTAAACTAAAAAATAATTAAATAACGCGATAATAATAAAATAAAAGGAAATTTACTTTAGTGTGCCATGTATGAACTAAATTGAATTGGTTTATTGAAATACTACCTTTGCTAAATTTTTACTAAAACGTAGGCAATATTGGACAACAAGGCGTTGCACCTCCCAATAAAAAAATATCAAAAGCCCTTTATCCCTATCACCAACTGAAACTAGAGTCGTACAATTTTAAGATGTGTTGTCCGTAAAAAGAATTTTCCACAATAAGAACGTCATTGGACAGTGGGACCCTCATATAAATACAACAAAGTCACTTGAAGCATTATAGCTCGCCATTTATGACAGATTCGAGATTTGATAAATTGATCACGATTTGGCCGTTAACATTTTTTTTTAAAGACGTGTGCGGGACTAAATGCGGAACGTTGCAAATTAAGTAGAGAAACAAATTGCTTTGGTCTACAATCTTGAGATAGTTAGACATAAGGCGGAAAAACAGCGCACTTAGTCCTTAAACTGTCACTGAATCTTGCAACGTGCTGAAGGCCAGCTTCCGCTTAAATTTTGCTTTTAAAATAAGCTCCATGAGCGAGAGGTGGCGTAATGTACCTACCAAGAACGACAGAAGAACCAATAGGCATATCGCCCCACCAGTCCAGACGAATGGACCATTCCACAACCAACCACGCGATGTAATGGACAGTTTTTAATATACACATCCGCCAACTAAATCATACATCTCTCAAATTCCATATAGAACTTTTCACAAGCCAGCTGTGCGGTTTACTTAATCCTTCTCTGTGTAACAATTAACTCTACCCCTAAAACGGAATGATTTATTCAAACTTCGTACAAACGAGCACCGCTCCATGCTCCGCGAAACATATGCACACAGAGGGTTCTTGCTTCTTGATGATTAAAATTAATACACCTCATAGGTCACCTCACCGTCGCAGACATACCCATACCACTCTCAACACACATGCTCCTCACTTGAGGCCATTACAAAAATTGTGCAATCCCAATTGTTGAGGACACGCACTAATTAGTGCGCTGCCATTGCCACCAAAAGAAGCAACAGAGAACCAACCCTTTTAAGTGATTAATTCACACAGCCTGTCTCGCACGCAGCCGTCTTGGGTAATTCCATCCATCTACTGCCAACGAGTTCACTAATCAACCTACTTATCTTAATTAGTTATTCGAAAAACATCAAGCAACTTGTTGTTAAACCGACTCCCTCTCCCACATGTCCCACCTAAAGAAAGCCCAGCCACGACGAACGGACGAGAAATCGCTCGAACGAAAAACGCGACAAAACTTTAGATTAGATTAGTTGGACTGAGAGAGCACCTGACGACCACAGAGATCCACATCTTTGGGCATGTACTCCCCCGTGACGTGTTGGAGGTATATTGTTCGCAGTTTACTATTCCACGCGATGGGACTGAGTACCTATATACGGTCGTGAGGTAGGTCCTGGGCGCTTTGCGTGCTCTCCACACTAAAACCGCTGGGAAATGAAATACAATTCAACTGTTATGAGTATACATCATGTTCGCGATAAAGAAATGACAAAAAAAGAAAAAAAAAATGTTAACTACGACAGGCGGCACACGTCACACACGAGCTTATGTACGTTGTTGGTGGTTAGTGGGTGCGAACCGGGTTAACGGATCTGATGACGATGGGCTTCCGAGGCGGGGAGCGCGTGCCAGCCACTCGCATGCATGCGAGTACCTACTGTACCTCTATAGTGTGGCATGTGGCTTCTGTGAATTCAAAAATTCTGGAATCCGCCCTGAGTATGGGCGAGATGCAGTGTGAAAAAGTGCCTGTGGAATTTTTCTCGCTTCGGTAGGTGCTGGCTGACTCCAGCAGGGCACCAGTGCATTGCATATACTGAACATTCCATAATTTTTGGTATTTATTCAGTTTTCGTTGAATTT
Source organism: Cheilosia variabilis (assembly GCA_951230905.1). Lineage (NCBI taxonomy): Eukaryota > Metazoa > Arthropoda > Insecta > Diptera > Syrphidae > Cheilosia > Cheilosia variabilis. Next base: position 36,133,392 of record OX579676.1, read on the forward strand.
CTCCACAGGAGGTACTTCAAATTCCCCACGCCATGCAATCACATCGCAACCGCACACACCGACTTCAATGTCCACTAGTCCATTCGATGTTTGTATAGGTAAACGTATATGTACGTGCCAAAACAGAAGTTCTTTTCTAGCAGGGATATCCAGTTTCACCGGCACAACTGTAGGTAGGTAATATATAAATGTATATGACGTGCGGGTTGTAGACTGAGGAGGTCCTTTGTTTCCATTTTTTTGGTGCGGGTCTCACTTTTCCGAGAGGAAATTATTTTAATTAACATTTTATGCATGAGAGTTGTTCTACAAGCTACCAAAAATTTATGCAGATTACAAAGCGAAAGGAAAGCCAATGTAGGTGGGTATGTTTGGCACGCAAGTGGGTTACTCTGCCTCTGGCGGGTGGCAGTGAAGGCAAATGAGCGTTACACTTTACACACCGGCGTGTTTTTATGGCAATATAAGTTTAGGGTGACGGGTGAAATTTAAAATTAGCAGTGACCGGGTTCTGGTAATTGACAAATCCTTCAAATGACTGAGCGTATTATTGTCAGTTGAAGTGGCAATAACTGCAAGGTGCCTGAGCTTCACATACCTATTCGTGTTTTTGATATTAAAAAGTCGTTGTAAGCAGACTGAGACACAGGGGCTCAATAATTTATAGGTCCTTGTAGCTGGAAAGTGATTTCATGAAGCTACTTAAATAGGCTAGAAGTGAAATCGATGAAGGAGTTGACTAAAGCGTTCGCTTGTCTCTTACTAAATTGGCAACAAGGCGATAGAAAATGTATTGGTCCATCGGATGACCTATAGATGGCGTTACTAGAATTGTTTCCATATGATTTTTATTTAGTGCTATCCTTCAAACGATAAGTGTATAAATTTGACAGCAATCTGACTATTGATTCGTGAGTTATGGCATTTTGTGTGAAGCAACTTTTGTTATTGACAAAAAATAGAAAAATGTGAATTTCGAGTTTTGATTTGCTTTTGCTTTTTGCATTGCTTTTTGATGAAAAAAAATTCAGTGGAAATTAAACAATGGCTTGATAAACATTATCCGGAATCCGCTCCATCGAGACAAATGGTAGAGAAGTGGATTGCTGAATTTAAACGTAGCCGTACCAGCACAAATGATGCAGAGCGCAGTGGACGCCCAAATGAGGCTGTTATTCCAGAAAACATAAAAAAAAATCCCTAAATTGGTTATGAACGATCGCAAATTGAAGGTGCACGAGGTAGCTGTTTTAGACATTTTGCACGAACATTTGGGTATGCGAAAGCTCTGTGCAAAGTGGTTGCCGCGTGAGCTCACAGTCGACCAAAAACAACAACGAATTGATGCTTCAGAGGAGTGCTTGGCGCTGTCAAACCGCAATAAAATCGAATTCTATCGTCGATATGTGACATGGCTTCACTATTACCCACCAGAATGATTGCTGGAAAGAAATTGATGTCCAATGTGAAGTAATTGCTGAAACTGAGGGCTATGAGAATGAGAAATCGTACTATAAAAGTGTTATCGAAAAGATAGAAAATCGCTATACTCGTTGGGCCTTACCAACAACCAAACCGTATATTCGAGTATAACTAATAAAAACTAACTATATAGTTTCGACTTTTGATTTTAAGGTACAAAGCACCAACAATCAAAGTAATTGGAACTTTAACTAGATCTGAATTTATAGCAAAATTATTACAGTATATAACTCAAAAGCGTTATCATTTTTTTCTGAGCTCTCAAATAATTTGCTAAAATTGGCAGTTGGTTGTATTTTGAATGAAATATAGAAGCAACTGTTTCCCATGCTTGGTTTTTTGACTGTATCATTACAGCATTGTTAATTATTTTGCTATCAATGATATCAGCCAATGGTTTGACACAGTCAACTAATAGCTCTCGCATTGCCTGCGTCCAATTTAAGCTGCGGCTTCTCTTTATTTGCTGTCCATTTCATATTTATTTCATATTTATTTATTTCAAAGACTGACGTTTAAACTTAAATAATGGGTTAGACTCGACTTTCTTCGGATCGAAAGTTGCAGTCTCGATTATCTTAGTCATAACTTATTTATTGGTACACAACACAGTTTATTTTAATTTCGACTATTGCCATGAAGTCGAGTCTAAATTTGGTTGTTAGTAAATCGAGTTTTGTTAAAATTTTGTTTTTTTTCTTACTTATCCCACGGACTTATTGAATGACCTGTTACCTATGTAAGCATATCCATTCTTAACAAGTTTTGTAAATCATTTCAACGTCTGACTTTATTTGAAATACCAATATGTGTCTTACTTTTTTGAATTACCATCCATAGCAAAATTTGTTTAAGACCGTTCATGCAATGTCTACCCTTATTAGGAGTTGACAGGTAATAAACGATTCACAGCGGAAATGAAAGGCATTTATTCCGTCCAATAAGGGGGATGTTTGCAATGTAAAAGAACATGGTATTTTCTCTTAAGTCAATGCTGACTGGTGCTAAAAGCTTTCTCTATAGGTTGCCCCTGTTTCTGCAGACCAGGGTCTTCTTTAGCTGTGGCTTCGAGAGGAAGCTATAGCTAAATTTAAATGAAAATCATCTGACAGTGAAATATAACTTAAGGTTATACAAAAGTTTAAAACAAATTCAAAGATAGATCTAACAGATAGAAGAGCATTTAAGTTATAAACTGAAATAGTTATGTACATTCTGTTGTCAAAATTAGACAAGATGTATGTACAGTACATACTAATAAAATTAAGATTTATTTATCGATGGGGATGCGATAAAAAGTAAGTTTAAATTTAGCTATACAAAAAAAAAAATATAAAAAATACACAAAAAGAAATCAAACCAAAGGACTGAATCCTTTACAATTACAGTGTGGCTTAAAGAGAAAAGCCAGCATTTTACATTTTTAAGAACTCGCTCGCATCTCTGACTTGAAGGTAATTTATTGAACAAACGCGGAGCAGTAAAATTATAGAAGGTGGAAAAATGTGATTTATTGATTGTAGGTACATTGACGAGATTGCTAGGATTGACGCGCAAATTACGGTTTTCATAAGCCCTAGGAGATTTGTAACCGGATTTTTCAAAAAAATATTTATAAAACTTTATAGAAGTATAAATGTCTTAATGCAAGAAATCCAAGACTTATGAACAGTCCAAAACTAGGAGTACGAAGGTTGACATTACACATAATACGAACAGCGTGTTTTTGTTTTATTAGCAAAGGCTCTAATTTATTATAATGTGTACCACCCCAACAAGCTGTACCATACTGAATTTTAGACTTGAGAAGACCATTATAGACTAAGTTTAAAATTGGCAAATCCCAGTATTGGCTGAGTTTATAAATCTGTCTAACAACATTGTTTAGATATTTTTTCAAGTACATACTATGCTCCAACCAACTGAGCTTTAAATCCAAGGTAATACCCAAGTACTTAAAGCTGTCGACGCGTTCGATAACAAAGCAGTCAGCTGTGCAATAGGCATGTGTATCAAAAGTGGGTAAATTATGATTGTGTGTACAAGGATTAATAAATAAGAATCTATTGCAATTTGGCGAATGGTATTGTAAAGGTATATCATTACAGATTTTACCCTTAATGTTAAAAATCATGAACTTCGTTTTGTCGCTTATGACCAATTTGTGAAATTTAAACCATCTCCGCAGTACATCTAGATCAAAGTTCACACATCCATATATAAATTAAAATAACATTTACCATGATAAGACAAGGCAGTGTCATCAGCAAAAGCTGTGAGTTTACCCCTTAGAGGCTGAAGAAAAAAAGCGAATTTACAAAAATTAAAAACAAAATAGGACCCAAAACAGATCCTTGTAGAACACCTAAATTAATGAGATTTTTCTCACTTAAACTATTTTGAACCTTAACTCTCTGACTACGGTTATGAAGATAAGAAGTGAACCAGTCATGGATAAAACCTCTGAAGCCCGCGTTGTAAAGTTTTTTAAGCAATATATTATGGTCTACCATGTCGAATGCTTTAGTGATGTCAATGCTACAATGGAGGTAGCAGGGATATCAGAAACATTTAGACTACTATAAATTTCACCGCACAACTTCAACAAGGCATCTTCAGTAGATTTGCCACTACGAAAGCCATATTGCGAGGTACTAAAGAAATTAGTTTTGTCTAAGAAAGACAGCATTCTAGATTTGACCCCTTTTTCAAAGACTTTGGAAAAAACCGATAACAGGGATATAGGGCGGTAATTGTTTAAGGACATGGTATCACCTTTTTTATAAAGAGGAATTGCAACAGCTGTTTTAAGTATTTCCGGAAAAATACCCTTTTGTTTGAAAATATGACATAAAACATCAGAAACAAGGAGCGAAATTCTTTTTAGGGATTGTATAATTTTATGAACTTCAAGAGGTGAAAAAATTTCAAAGAAAAAGTTTTGTCTTTGGAATGTGTCATAAACAGAAAAATTAGAAGTATCACAAAAACAGTTAGAATTATTATTTATTGCAGATTCCCGAACAGCCTTTGTAATGTTGGAAAAATAGTCATTGAACACAGTGGCAACTTCTAAGGGCTCAGATATGTTCGTATTATTTATAGTGACTGCAATATCAGAATTAGGTTTGTTTATGTTCTAAATTTCGTTGACAACCTGCCATTCTTTTTTGGAATTACCTAAACTTAGAGCTAACTTATTACTAAAATAAGTATCTCTTTGAAGAGGTATTTCAGTTTTTAGCTCCCGACACACCTTGTCATAACACCCTTTCAATCTTAAGTTGTTGGGATGTTTTCTTAAACAAATCAGAGTACCAGTCATCCACGGCTTAAGAGGTTTCAACTTGTTGGTTCTATTGATGTGAATACTTGCGCGAGATAAGTGCAGTTGTAGTATATTGAGAAATAAATCAAAGGCTGACTTTAAAGCTGGAAAATCAATTTTAGTCAACTCTTTATTATTGCACAGTTTTGTTCTGGAGACACTGAGGTCTAGTTGAATAGTAGTTAAACAATGGTCACTTATTTTGAGGTCAAATATAGCTGTTCTGAAATTAGCAGGATTATTTCTATGTAGCCTAAGAGATATATGATCCACACAAGAACTTGCATCTTGAACCACACGCGTTGGATGAGTCAGTAAACTTTCAAAGCCTAAGGACGACATTACCGATAAGAAATTATCAACATCGGATGAAGACGAAAGAAGGTCAATGTTAAAATCACAGGCCAACCTACTTTACCCTGTTTAAAGTTGTAGGACTGTCGGTTCCTTGTGCATCGTTTCTATTTTTCCTAAACTTACACGTCAAGTCTTATACATGATCGGATCCGGCATGCAACTACAATTATCTAATGCAAGTCTGACATAAAGCCATTTTTGAAAAAGATAAACATTCGTTTGTATTCGCTAAGGTCTTTGTTTCTCTTTGAATTTACTAGGCAACAGTGTGGTCAACCGTAAACATTCCGGCATCGGGATGGTCATTAAAATAGAGGTTCGCCGTCCTGGAGCTGGGATTCAAGATTCTTCTAGCTCCAATATATTCGCTACAACCCTATTCATAATAAACCCAATCATCGTATAAAAAAAAGGAGTTTTATGAACTTCTACACAGAGCTAATATGCGGCATCTGCAAAGGTGGAAATCAGTGTCGTGCTCGAGAACTGTCAGATACAACAGACTTTTTTATAGGTTAGTGCAGTATGAGAGCAGCTTCCACAAAATGACTACAAATATTGTTACCAACGGATACGTTTTGGCGACGCCTTTTGATATGGTTAATAGGACTAGATCCACCCAACAGCCTTACACGCTTTTGGATGGCTTAAACCATTTGCTTTATTATTATTTATTGACATGTACGCGAGGAATTTGAACGAAATTGAATGCCAAAGATCTTGCTAGTTACACGGTGAAGGGCGATCTCCAGAGAGTGGTTAATGTTGACCTAAATATATTATCTAAGACAGCTAGATCTTCAAAGAAACTCTGATCTGCATCTTTCAGGTAGAGATGGCCGCAACAATCCAAGCTCCGATGGAGTTAACCGCCATACTTATTATCATTTTTAGCCACTAGCTAATTTATTCGAACTCACAGTTGCGAAATTTTCCATACAAAATTGCATATTTTGACGTACAAAATATTTAGTGTGAAGGCTTAAAGAGACGGTACTGGGCCATTCAATTCATCACTATGTACCGCAATTAAAAGGCATGGAGTAGGTCATCATAAAGTCAGGAGCAGTAGGCCAATGAAAGAATAATTTGGACAAAATATGATATTGTAACGCGGTTGCCCTGTGCTGGGTTCCAGGATCGGATGAAGCGGGTGGGCTTGCAATAAATTGACCTTCACGCACTTTTAGCCTTAAACCGCCATACCAATAATATTTTTTTATTGTCCAGGCTAAATTATAAATAAATAAATAGAAAATTGCATATTTTGACCTATAAAGTATTTAGTGTGAAGGTTAAAAATGATTTAGTAAGGCTCAAGGTCTCTAATTTTTTCGCAGAGAACATTTGTTCAAGGAATGTTGATAAATTAAATCCTGGAATATATGGAATATGGCCAGATGTAAGGAAAAGAGATGTAAGTATACTAAGTTCCTGACTGCACTGAGCCGCAAAGACATTTTGGGGACATGCGATAGTCGTGGACTGGAAATAATGGCAATTGCAGAAGTTGTAGGAATGTTGTACGTATAAGTTGATCAAATTTATATAAAATTTTAAAAAAATATAAATGTTTCATACTTTTTTAAAACTTGTATTATAAACATTTGAATTCAATAAGACTGAATTACTGAGTTACAAATTTTTAAGTATTTCTTTTCACAAATTCGATACATTTTCTTTTAAATGATCTAAATTTTGTATTATATTTAATGCCATTTGGTAACTTATGTAGTATTCTGTACGCCCGATGAGTTCTGTCTTATCAGCCTGAAGTCGTTCGAATTCCGAAGTATTTTATTTCAAAAACAGTCAAAAGAGTATTCAATTCCAACCTCTGTTTAACGTTGAGCCATATAAGAGCATCTAGCATATATCTTATTATCCTCATAGCTTTGTTTTGTAGTTTTTGTAGCCTTTCGATTTGACCCTGGTTGCATCAGGAAAACAATATTATGGAAAAAATTCAAAATGTGGTTTGATTATGGTATTGTAGATAGTTACAGCCGTCAAATAGTCAATTCTTTTTGGAATCCTTTTAAAAAACCCTATTTTCTTACCAATTTTTTCCCAGATATAATCTATAAATGGTCAGGCATTTTTAGATCCTTATGATCATTCCCAAAAATTTTATGTTCTTTACGTTTTCAATACTTTTTCCCTTAATTTGTATAGTTGTTCCATTCATATTTATTTCCATTAACTTTGTTTTTTGTTCGTTCAATTGTAGCTTATTCATTTTCAGCCATTTGATCAACTTATTAATATCATTCATTAGTTTAGTTTTGCATTCATCTTCGTCTTTACCTTCTGAATATATTAACGCATCAAAGTTGTTCACCACATGCTTTTGGATCTATACGATCTTCTAAAAGTTCATACTCAAATCTGGGCGGTTCTAGTGTAACCAAACTTCATCTCCCCATCAGTTAACTCTTATACGACGAACTGGGAGATTGGAGCTGGACGTGCCAGAGCTTTAAGAATACCTAAGATTGATAGATTTATACACAATTTGCATTGTTCAAATCGGAAGAGCAAATTTCTGTGCTATTTTATTTTGTCTCCAAAAGGTTGTATAGATGGTTCCGTATTGGAGACTATAGGCTGGTAAACCTGTGGCAATTGCCACAAAAGCAACAACCTACCTTCGCTTTTATTTTTGGTTAAAGTTGTTCATTGGCAGCTCAGAAAGAGAAGAGGTTGCTGTATTTGTTACAAGGAAATTAATAAGCACGCACGATATTTAAGCACACTGTGGAGCAATGTTGGATTTAATTCAGTAAGCTTGGTAGGACCGAGTCGAGCGGACCGAGACTGCTCGTTCCCTCTGTTAAGGAGGACCGAACTTGATGTCATAGCTAAGTATTATTTGTTGCCTTCTATGGTAATGATATTTGGGTTTTGATCGAAAGAACTGAATATTCTAATATTGAGGTACACTCAATCTCGCGCAGCTACTTCTCCGAAAGAAGAGTTCCATGCTTCGGTTGCCCAAATTCGGAATCCATGACGCGTTATGTCATCCTCTAAGTCGGGGTTTGGGATTTTTGGATTAAGCTCACAACCAAACAACCATAAGCAAACTTGGAAAACATTGATAAAAAAACGTAACTGATGATAGCGCGGTAGTTAATGAGGATTATCGGGCCAGTTATGTTTGATGATTTGTTGAAAGGGATAACTGATCTTCGGTCTTGTCTACTAAGAACGTGAATGGAGAAGAAGACAAAACCGAGGTCGATGTTGTCAAAAACATAATTAAAATCCAACAAGACAACAAGACAAAAACGCTTTGAATCAATTTGATTTTCGGACACCCTCATAGCACCTAACTGGTCCTCCAAGTTTGCCGTTCAAGTACAAACATCCTCTAAAATGTTGTTCACACAATATTCACTTAACACGCCTACTCATAATCGCTACACATGTTTTTTTCAGCCACGAATAATGTTAATAACGCCGTTCAACTATGATACCAGACTTACGGCAGTTGTTTCTTCCCCGCTATTAGTTGTCGAGCATTTACAACTCTATTTATCATTCGAACAATGCAAACCGACACCTGGCCGCCCTTGCCGTGGGGCGCCATCGACCGACAACGATGGTGCTGTCGATTGATTCTCCAAAAAAAAAAAAAAAAAAACATGAATCGCACATAATTGATTTCCGAAGAAAACGAAAAGAATTTATCTGAAACCGTTCGACGGCACGCAATCGAATCAAAAATTAACCTTTTCCGCATCCCCATGCATTGCGGGGGAGAACGCCGCCAAGGGGTGGTACGGGTACCTATTACTACACGAACAGCACAACAAAGCGAACCAAGCCACAGCCACGTATATCCTTTATTCCGTGATCACGAACCAATTTAAAATTAATAATTTACAATTCAATTGTGGAAATCGATAATAGAGCGCTCGCCTGACATTGTTTTGATTTCAGGTCATCCTTTGTCGCTTTACTAGGGGATATGAGTAATATCCTGCGCTGAGGTGATTCCAAGAAATTCGTAATAGGGTGCCATCATCCGTGTACGTACATATCCCCGTAGGATACCCTATAATGGGAAATCCGGTTTTAAATTGCTGTAGATGGTTTAGTTTTTTGTGGACTTCCAGGAAAAGGCAATTTTTATACTCGTAATTTTCTTAAAAAAATAAAATCATTTGACTCCATAATGCGAATGTAATTTGCGATACAGTTTTTAAGTGGTTTCGGGCGTAGCCACACGTTGCGTGGCTTTGGGTGTAACACAGGCTAACATATGTTAGTAATTAAGAAGGCAATCATGTTGATAGAGCTTGTTATTTATGACATGTCACCGGTGGCACGCTATTGCGATTCACGGCCTTATTTATAATGCCCGTGCTGTCTTGTTGTTTGCACAGTAATGTGACCTGTGGGACAAATCAATGTGTCGCACACACATTTTCTTGGATAAGAGGAGTTGATTGCTTTCGAATTGATTATACGCAAGGTTGCCACTTTGGTAATTTTTTACCAAATCTGGTAAAGTTTTGGTAATTTGGTAATTTTTATCTGGTTTTGGTAATTTTTTGAGCAGGAGCACCAACAAAAAAACGAATTCGATATGAATTCATTTAAATGCTGGCTTACTGTTTCTGAGTGAAAGCATTGCATTTTCATATGCGTCAGCACCAGCCATGTAAACCTATTTTGTTCAAAAAATTACTGAATGCACTCATTTTCTTCTTTTGACAGATAGTGAACTTCGAAATATTTTCTGTTTATAACTACATTTAGATATGGATAGCTTAGTTAATCATATTATTTATTTGCCGGCATAAAACTCTAATTTGTTAAAGTTCTAACAGCTGGCAATTTTGTGCACAACGTAATTGACATTGTTTAATTGCTTAGACTGACAAAGTTCCTACTACGTTCCTTACTGAGTCTTATATTTTATAAATGTTTGTTTTTAAACAAGCAATTTTAAAAATTAAATAAAATAATTTGTGTTTAGAAAATCATGCTTTTGGTCAGCAAAAGTATTTAAAGTAGATATTACTATTATATTAGTAAGTTAAGTCTTATTTACTTTATTTTATTAAGTAGTCTTTGTGTAACTACTTAAAGACTGACTAAGTTCCTACAAACCTAATGTACCACATTGAATATTTTAAAAGAAATTTTTTTTTTTTATGTTTTAAAAATGTTTTATCAACGTCTACAGATTTTTGGTAAATTTTATCTTGGTTTGGTAACTTTTTTTCCAATTGTGGAAGGTAATTTTGTTTGCAAGTGGCAACCGTGTATACGACGTTGTTGGGATTTTTTTTTGGAAATGAAGGTTGCAACTTCAGACAATTTCCCAATTCCCAATCCCTTGGAAATAGAAGGGTGATTTTGAAGGGACTGAAAATATTTGTTTTTATCTCATTGGGTTGACTTTATGCGCTTCTGCGTTTGTAGGCTTTTAACTCATTCTGAGATGCTCGGCAAATTTCCTAATGACGAACGTGTATACTGAGACAGGGTTGCCAGTTTGGGGGCTTCCCCCCAGATTTAGGGTTTTTTTTTCGACGGGGGGGAATCTGGGGGGATAAATTGTTTAGGGGGAAATCTGTTTTTTGTTTGTTTCATTCTATTTGAATTGTATCCGTTTACGTAACCTTAAAATGGGCTTCCGGAGAAAATAATAAGGCATTCTGCGAACGTTAGAAACGCTGAATAACTTAAACTTAAGAATGAGGTAGCTAAGAGATTCTTCGTTCAGTTCTGTCGACTACCTAATGATTCGAAATTGAACAAGACAATCGAGGATGAAATAAATGTATTTATGTACGAAATTTTTTTTTTTTTAGAGGAATATAACTTTAAGTTGGCAACACTGGCGGCCATTTTGTCAGCTGTCAAGTGATTTATTTTTAGTTTGGTTTGGCATTTCAACATGAATAGACTGTAGCCTAAACAACTCTTCCAAATTGTTCAAATTTATTTTGAAAATCATGGTTCAGTTCGAAATACGTATCGCGCACTACGTCCATTTTACGGTCAACATAATGAAGCTCACTTTTGGTTGAATGGATACGTCAATAAACTAAACTGCCGTATTTGGAGTGATTACCATCCTCAAGTTTATGTTGAGACACCGCTACATTCACAAAAACTGACTGTTTGGTGTGCTTTATGGGTTGGTGGAGTAATTGGTCCGTACTTCTTTAAAAACGATGCTGGCCAGAACGTTACAGTCAATGGTGACCGCTATAGACCCATGATTACTGACTTTTTCGTTCATCAATTGAACAACCATGATGAACAGGAGCTGTGGTTTCAACAAGACGGCGCAACATGTCACACAGCTCGAGCCACAATTGATTTATTGAAGGAAACTTTTGGTAACCGCATAGTTTCACGTTGCGGACCTCCAAGATCGTGCGATTTAACGCCGCTTGACTATTTTCTGTGGGGATATGTGAAGTGCTAGTCTACGGCGATAACCCGAAATGATTGACCGCTTGGAGGACAACATTCGCTGCGTTATTGCCGATATACGGCCACAAATGTTGGAAAAAGTCATCGAAAATTGGACCTCAAGATTAGGCTACGTCCGAGCCAGCCGTGGCAGTCATATGCCAGAAATCATATTCAAATTTTAAAGCCAGAAGATTATCTTTCGCATAAAGTAAATTTCATATCAATTGAAAAAAATCATCTTTGTTTTATTCCATTTCAAAGTTCAATACCTCTAAAAAAAACATCCTTTTCTTTAACGCCGTACATAAAACATGTTAAAATAAAGTGTACCACCCCGAATAGCACAGATTGTGATTTGCAACAAAACTTCGATTGTATTGCTGTTATATTTAAGTAATCTGTAACAAAATCTTTTCTATATCAGTTGTATTCATGTTCACGCGGGACTATTTGTAACATTGTCATTCGAAATGTTGTAAATACGTTTTTTTAAGTTTTAAACTTGTTCACAAAAAGGGGGGGATGTTTGAAAATAGTTTTATAAGAGTTCGTAAGTTAGAGTTCTAAAAAGGTTGGTAATAAGTTACAGATACGTTTAGTAAATCCTCATTTTGGATACTTCTAATTTTAGTTATAATATTATGGTTCATGTTTTAATGATGTTTCATGTAACAACCGCCATATTGTTCACCATTTTATATACCTGTTTAACCATAGGTCTTAAGATGTGAAAAATACATTTCAATTTTTCCAATATATTACATAGCTTCTACAATCCATTTGTATAGAAACTGATGAATATGGTATATTAAAATTTGTTTCTACAAGTCTTTTGGGATTTCGAAGCTTAAATACACATTTTAATATTTTCTGATTTTCAAACTTTTCTTCTATTTAACCCTTTTTTGGAGGCGCGTGAATTTTCTGGACCCAAAACATTAATGTTCATGACAAAAGTAGTATTCGTTTAAGGATTTTGGTCTGAAATCGCAGCAAACTTGAACTGTTTTAGATACTAGTACCTTTCAGATCAAATATATTTACCTTTCCTTTTATACTTCATAATTTGTTTGTCTATACATGTAGACTCAAAAAGCATTCCAATAATAACTTATTTAAAACTTCCGGAATGTTTACAGAAACATTTCTCGTACTTATTTAATATCCAACATGTTATTTAAACTGATTTGCATAAGCAACATGTTTTCGTTGAAACAACGTAATAAGAACTATCATTTAACAAAAAATAACCTCAGTAAAACACAAATACTACAAAGTTGTTGCAAAATATAAGGGGAAATGCGGCTAATTTGGTTACAACGTGGGATGTGACAATGTTACTGCAATACCTAGGAAATAACTTGATAGTTATATTAGAGTTGTATGTACCATATTAAAACCCAAGTGTGCTATTCGGGACTGGGTCGTACGAAACTTGCTCATTTAGCGCGAGTCTGACTGAAATTCAAAATCATTTAAGCAAATCTTTTTTTCGGGATGTAAGCATTACTTGTTTTTTAGGGTTTTATCGAAATCGAAAATGGGGTTTTCGAGATATGAACAGTTTTTAAAGTGAGCATTTACAGTGATTAGAATTGAAAATTAAGGACGCAATCATTTTGAAAACATCAATTATACTCTAAGTTTGCATTTTGGTCAAAATCATACCGTTTTGAGCTAAACTAGGGAAAACTATACTTTTCGAAAATGACTTTTTTCAAAAATCCATTTTACGATAATACAGAGAAAAAATGAGTTTTTCATTTACTTTAGAAATTAATTTTTGTTACAATCGTATGGACCGTTTTCGAGATATGTCAAATTTCAAAAGTACCGTTAATCCATTCTTAAGCGGGAAAACTGAGTATGCAGTTATGTTTACCTTACCTACTTAAGCTTGAATATCATTTTTTGTTGAAATCTTTAGAGCCGTTTTCGAACAAATCAAACTGGTATGAACATTTTGTATGGGAAGTACCATTAATATTGAGGTTTCCATGCAAAAAAAAACCGGCCCCGAACTGTAAGCCCCCAAACTTTAAATCCGAAGTTTGAAAAAAATCCGTTCAGCCGCTTAGGCTGTAGGCCTCGGGACATACAAACAGACAGACGGACAGAATTTTGCGACCCACTTTTTTGAGTTCGCCTATCATCGTAATGTCAGAATTGATTAACATCTCGAGTTCGAAATTTTGTACGAATACAATACTTTCTCTTACTACGTAATGGATAAAGTTAAAAATAATGGCAAAAAGTTTGCGGTTTTTTTTTTGGAAAAAATAGTCAAATCTGGGGGAATATTTTGACCGTCTGTCAATGCTGACTGAGACTGACTATGGCGTATGGGGAAGAACGAGGATGGTTGTATCAGTCGACAAAAAGGTGCCTAGATAAAAATACTCAAAGGTCTTAGAACGAATTTTTTTTTTTTACCATTGCTACTGCAAAATGTGAGACTAAAATGTCGAGTTTCAGAAACACAAAGGTCCGGCGTGGGGAGTTACTCATGAAAGGTAACGCGCGATCACGCAGGGAGTTGATTAAACTAAACCTAAAACTTCTGCGGAATCGTGAATCGATACTTGTCTACTTACTGAACCTGAGACACTGCAGCATTCCATCCACTGCAATGCACTGGAATTGGTTCCTCATTGAATTGGTCCTTCACGCACTATACAGCGAGATACAGAAGGCAACTAAAGTGTTAGCAATAGCTAAGAGTTCCTGCTCAGCCAAACGAATGAATTGGTTAAGTCGTGGTTGACTGTTGGTAGAAGTGATGCTATTCCTGGCGAGTATCACAATGTGTCCCAGCCACAGCCTTCTTTATCACCGCATGAACTCGTGACAGTAACACAGCTTAGATCTTGAGAGAAATTACCGCCCATCTTCCCCCAGTTCCCTTTTCGGCCAGTCTCTACATAAACAAATGGAGATTGTCATGGGGATTGCTCTCATTTGAATGGAACTTGCTGCCACTGTATAAATTCACATATACCTATTTGGAAAAGAAGAAGTCCTCCGCAACGGGTCCGATCCGGATTCATCACCACACGATCGACGAAACGTAAATCAGTATATTCTAATGCTTGTTATTATAATTTTTTCTTAAATTATGAGTCCATGTCAAGAGTTGGCTCAAATGTTTGCTGATTCATAAACAGCCCTTAAAGCACGTCAAGCTAATTTTAATTCAACTCAATCTTACCCTAGCATGTCCTTGTTCTTAAAGCAGCACTTCTCCAGTGTAACCGCATGCACAACTTTAAATAAATTGCATAACCTTCAATTAATTGCTTTTTAATTAAAGCCTCCCAAACAGCCACTGCGAGAGTGTACAACCGAATGCATTGTGAAAAATCGTTCAAAGTAAATTTATTGAAAATTTCGAAAACAGTCAACAGCACTCAAACAACGTTCACTCGCTTTGCACCCGTTCAGCATATGCCCTCATGCTGACTACATATACCATAATAGCAAGGACATTTTACAGCCCCAGCTCGTACCAGCTCACCGATTTATGTACTTGCTTCAACTTTAAAATACAAATACACCAGCACCAGGCAACAAAAAGAAACATTACAGACGACGCAAAAAATAATAAAGGGAAGGCAAAACCATCGTCGACTAAAATAGGAAAATACATACACATATATTCGCAGAAAATTAATTGAAATTGCTTCACGCATACACAAGCCAGGGTAGTAATTTCATAGAAGGCAACAGCAAGCAACGGAGGTTCAGTTGTCTTCTATTTAAAATTTTAGTCCTTGGCAGTATTATATTTTATATACCCTTTCGCACTTTGAGGACCTAGCCGATGACTGTGAAAATAGTGTTGAAAAGTTTATAATTAAATTGATTTATGTTTTGTAAAACTTTGATTGAAAATATGTGTGGCAATTTTGGCGACACAAAGTGGTTAGGTGCATGGAAAAAAAACAAGTTAACCGAATGATGATATAGCGTGCGGTGGCTGTACTTGAAGGGACTTTTGAGGGGGAAAAAAGCATGAAACGCTTGCCTATATTCATCCAGGACAACCATTTTGTTGCGTGGGGTTAGGAAGACAACCGACATCAAAGCGTTGTAGATCGTATGGAATAGAAAGCCCCCAAAGGGAGAGAGAACTAGCTCTTTAGGACGTTCAGAATGCCCAGTAATATATGCCTTTCCAAGACTGATTTTAAGTAACTTTAAGTAGGATGGGCGCGGATGGGCCCAGTGCTAATTGTGTCTGTGATTTACAGGCAGGCAGCAAGTTCTGCTAGAAGCTTTTCATACGTTAATATGAATGTCCTGGCCAACACAGGTAGGATCAGGGTATTTTGGAAAAGTAGTAGACGTTCACTCATCGACATAACCAACACTTTCCTTCGCAAACAGCTTGCTGTCGTTGTTTAGATACACAAATTCAGTGCCACGTATGTACATAAAGTGTGATTATGTAAGTTACACAATTTAACAAAGATAAACAGCAAAATTGAAGTGACAAGGAAACTCACGAAATTTCGAAAGACCTAGTTCTACAAAAGAACATTGAAGAAGACTGCAATGCTTTGATGATAAGAAGGCTAAGCCACACCGGTACAGCAGCAATGTTTCTTGGAAATAGCAAAAGGAATACCAATGCTTGAGCAAAACTTAAAATCGTACAAAACTGGGCTACATGTAGGTTAGGTTAGGTTTATGGGTGGATGCGGCAGAGCAAGCCCTGCAGCACCCCACTTAGGTCCATGTGGACCCATTGTGATGCCCTTGTTGAGGGTTAGCCGATGTTGTTGGCGATGATGTTAGCTCCCTCGCACAGTTACTCGACTTTGTCCAGCCATCCTGATGTGTTTATGAACCTGGAAAGATAGGATAGAGAGACATCCGAAAGTTCATGTATGTCATCGAAGTAGTATCTACCAAGTGTTCTATTCCTCAAGTGACAAAGACTTGGGCATGGACATAGGAAGTGAGTTGTATTTTTTTTATTTTATTATTTAATTTATTTTCCTTTAAACTTAGAGCTAGGTACAATTTCTTTTCGAAAATAGAGAAAAATAATAGTTATCACTCCGTAATTTAAAATTAGTGTGGAGTGGCACAGCTAGGTATTTAATTAACATAAAAAAAAAAACTATTTAAATTGATGTAGGCAGACATCGGTTTTGGCATAATGTTCATGGACTTCATAAATAAAAAGAAAAGAAAGCAAAGTTAAAAAGGAAAAAACGGAAATTAAAAAAAAAAAAAAAAAAAACAGAAGGAGCAAACACATTTGGAAATTAATTTAACATTTGGAAAGAAGAGAAAACAAAAAAGAAAGATTTACAAATTTAATTAATTAATAAAATAACATTTATCTTTAACATATACTTGTGCTGATATTATTTATAGTAGTTAATTTTTAATTAATGATTCAAGGACATCATAACTGATAGTGAATAACCAGTCTTTAATTTTTTTTAAGAACAAATTATAATTTAAGGCTGTCCTAACAGAAAAAGGTAGCTTATTGAACATTAAAGGGCCTATAACAGAGTAGGAATGAAAAAAATGGTTTTTGTACGCGATTGGAACATTAACAAGATACATGGAATTTATACGAAGACTATATAACTGCGAAGTTCTACTAGGTATATTACCACTTAGCTTAAAAAATTCCTTTAGCACTTTAAAGACGTAAAGGTGTCTCATTGGTAGAATATGTAGGTCTCTAAATAAAGGCCAGCTCTGAGTAAGGCGATTTTTGTTACAGATAATCCTAATTAAATGTTTCTGAGCAATTAACAATGGACTGAAGGAGTTACTATAAGAACCACCCCAACTTGTAATACCATACCGCAATTTAGAGTTAGCCAGGCCATGATAAATTGACGTTAGCACTTTTTTGGAGCAATATGGTTTGGTAAGATACATTTTACGCGTTACAAGGAGCATATGAGATTTAACAGTTTGAATATGATCCTTCCAATTTAAGTTATGATCAATTAATACTCCAAGGTATTTATAACGATTCAATGATTCAATATTAAAACAATTATTAGAACAAGACGAACTATTTACTAACAAAATTTGATTTTCCACAACTATGCAGAGGTAAACAGAATTTTTTACAATCATGAGCATGAAAGCATAAATTGAAATCACTTAAAATATTATTTGCTATTTTAAAAGAAATAACTTTTGTCTTTTCGCTAATAATCAATTTATGTTCCGTAAACCAAAGTCTTAATGTTTCTAGATCTTCCGATATCTTCGCAACACTTTCATATCTTGTATCAAATTGGTAAGTAAAGGCTACATCGTCTGCAAATGCAGTTGATACTCCATTTAGATTTAGTGCAAAGAGGGAGTTAATGTATATCAAAAACAGCACAGGACCAAGAACTGAGCCCTGTGGTACACCATTTTTTAAAATACGAGGCTCACTAAGGCTCCCATTTACATTTACTTTTTGACTTCTACCTTTTAGATAAGAAGTAAACCATTTATGGATCATTCCTCTAAACCCAGCATTGTATAATTTTTTTAGAAGCAGGTCATGGTCAACCATATCAAACGCCTTCGTCATATCCACAAAAAGAGCCATGGTGGATTTGTTACGGTTAATGCCTTCATACAATTGGCTACACACCCTGAGGATAGCATCCTCGGTTGACATTCCTCGTCTAAAACCAAATTGCTCTGGTCTAAAAAAGACAATGTTCTTGATTTCATAAGCTTTTCGAAAATTTTAGAAAAGGTTGGTAGAAGAAATGGGTCTGTAGTTTGACATATTACTTTTTATACCTTTTTTAAAAAGTGGTACTACTTCAGCTCCTTTAAGGTGCTGGGGGAAACAACTATTTTGAACACTAAGATTAAATAAATAACATATAACGTCTACTACATAAAAACTAATTTTTTTTCAACAATACACTTGATATATCATCACTAGTACAAGAACTTTTATTTTTGTAACGAAAATATTGCCTTATATATTTCGCTTGAGGAAAATGAATGGAAAACAAAACTGTTTGGTTGTGTGTTTTCTATGTGTCTTATAGAGCAATTGCAGTCTTTCGAAATCTCTACAGATGGTTTCAGTTTTTCTGAAATTTCGGTAAAGTATTCATTTAGCTTGTTGGAAATGATGACTGAGTCAGTCAAACTTTTACCATCTATCTCCAAGCTAGTTATGCCTGTTAGCTGCCTACTTTTTCCCAAGATACTATCAACTACTTTCCTCGAGTACCTCCTCGTCTCCGCAACCCCTACATATATCGTCATTCTTGAGTTTCAATTTCATTGTTTGGTTTATTAGGAAGTTGTGACCCATTAGGGCCCCTACCAGTTTATACAACGACGTTCTATCAAACCGTATTAGCTTGCTAGTCCGATTTGGATTGTATTCCGCCCACATGTAGCTTACTAATTGACTTAAAGTCGTGCGGAGCATGTAAAAGTGCATAAGAGGACCTATAAAGAAATGCTCAGAGCTTCTGCACTGTTTCCGCAACACACACTATACCGAGAGCATAATATGTGTATATAATAATGATCCTTAAAAAATAACTATTTATTTTAAAGGTTGGATTTTTTTTATTTTTTTTTTGGATTGGCTCTGATGTCGTTTGAAAATAGTGCACTTGCTAAGAATTTCGGGGGGGATCAAACCCCTGTGAAAGCCGCGGGATTGGAAAATTGTAAGCTCTCACTGTCAAATTGTTCTCAGGTGTTGTGATAGGTTACTGAACTCCAGTTCGTTTGTCGCACACTCGTGGTTGTTCTGAGAGTCGTTCAGTAATTGATTTCCGGTCCGGGGTTCATTCAAGCTATTTCGGGAAAGCGCGCTGGGTTGCGATCACAGAAAAGTAGGCCTCGACGGCAAACCGAATCTCCTCATTGTTCCAACTATGATGGCGACTGTAAAAAAAAACTATAAGAAAACTTTAAAACCACGTCTGTCGAATGAGACCAGTCCCGCTTTGCTACGACTACGAACCCTACAGCATGAATGCCGTGCATTTTAAAAAAGGAAGCTTTGCTGTCGCACTCTGCATATATTTTCGTTGCCTTCCATTCAAGTCCATCAAAGTCCATAAAAAACAGACTTCCCTCCCTATTTATATTCATCTGTTTCAGACAATTCTATAAAAACTAATTCCAAACGTTGGTGGTAATTTTCCTCGTTGAAATTGTAATTGCTACTTTGTCGATTCAGAATATTTTTACAGCGGCCCTAGGTCCCTAGAATTACATCCATCTAGATCGGAGCGGAGAAAAAGTAGTCATGCTCAGACGGAGCTTCAGCTTTTTTTACTTCCTTGTCCAAAAATCCTCTTGGGCTCAATTGAAGCGAAATATATCTTAAACTTATAACAGCGTTGATTCGCTAAGATGTTTGATTGAGCAAGTAAAAGCCATCAATTTTGTTTGCGACAAACTCGATGGTACTTTCGTATATTCGTGTTTTTTTTTATGCCGAATTTACAATGTCGCGTTGAACGCGTGCGTGAGTTACGTGTCTGTACACAACAAACGTCAACAACAACAACAATTCACCAGTCAACCTATCGATATAGCGGCACATCAGTTAAGTGATAACTGCAAACAGCCTAACAACCGAAGCAGCTCGTCATCGATACATTTTTGTGTAGAAATTGTCGTCAGTGTTAATTTTGATTTCAAATAAAACGCATCATTGTTTTTCGTTAAATGTTTTTGTATGTTTTTTGTTCGAGCGATAAAGCCGCTCGTAACTCGTGCGTCGGCGCGCTTTGACACGCTTTAGCGAAAATAAATGCCAAAGCGCGCGAGCAACAATTTTGTAATACGAAGTGCTGCTTTGAAGCGAATGCGCGTTGAGAGAGTACAGCATGACAGATTAAAGGTTCGGTTTGGTTTTAACTAATGTACACAAATAGAGAGCCGAATTCAAATTTCAAGTCTACTCTCTTTTTTCTTGTAGCTGTAAAATTTGTGCAAGATTTAAAAAAGGATTCTCCAAAATAGATAAAAAAATCATTCCTAACAGTAATGCGAAGAACAACCTTAACAAAGATATAGGCCAATGATTCATTTTTTTTTTTATCCAAGAAAATCTAAATAAATAAGTATTAGCTCCACAATAATTTGCACACACTAAATTAATTAATTCGCACTAAAAAAACACCACATTGCTTTTTAAAACTTGCCCTTGGAACAAATCATCAACTTAGTCTAGGTAGAGGAAAACATGTCCGTAAATTTAACTTTTAGCGATATATGGCTTCCAAGAACTATCCACGCCCATCCTTGCTTATAATATAAGGTACAAGACGTCGATCCAACATATAGCCGAACTTTGACACCGAAAAAAAGCTATCGAAAAGACCATCGAATTTCAAGTCGAAACTCAGGATTCGATTGTGCTTTCAAATTGCTCCTCAAATGACATGTAATTGAGTAATTGAGTACCTACTACTATCGCCTTGCCAAGAAGCACTTAGAAGACTATATCCTCAAACTCATCATGCCATTCCTTCTCTCTCATGGACAAAAGTATGCAATTTCATAAAGACGGATGAAGAGATCCCGTTTGAGTTCTTCGACTCATACCTAGAGCGACAATGCTGAATAGCTCACCTTATGAGACGCGCGCAAGTAGAAGGTCATCCCAACCAACTTGGAGTGAGCAACTGGAGGCACAACTGCGGCGTATTGGTTCAGACTCATATCCATCCCGAAGTTTCTTGAGCTTGACCACTACCTAATGGAGTTACTATTAAGGCCGCAAATATATTAATTTAATCTGATTCAGATCAAGACAAATTCCACCCTTCTCTCGACCACCAAATCCAATAACGCAATCTTATATGAGATTAACGTCGGCCGGACCCCGAGTAGGTACACAGCTACAACAATAAACAAATGCGATAAAATGAAGCCTGCAAAGCAAACCGAAAATGTGTCTGGCAGATACATAAATTCGAGTTTAATGTAATCCTCAATGGCCGTACCACCAGGCAGCTGCTATATGAATATACCACCAGCCGGAGCACATATACGGAGCCTCTTGTGGGACATTTCCTGCAGGTGTTCCCTACACTCGAATTTATTGATTTTTCATTGGTATTTTCCGCACGTGAAAACTTTCTCCATTAAATTACTTTCTTTTTTCACATAATTATCGCAGAACTCCAAGTATTGCCTTTCGCTATGGTTCGTTCTCTTCGGAAAAAGTTTCCTTTCCGTTTCTTTATTTTTTTTTTTGCGTTATACCACAAAGGAAAACAATTCCTCCGGCGCACACAATATTGGTCGGGCAGAGTCCTTGTGGGTTCGGGAAACAAATGGTAAAGGGTAGCATATGCCAAGGCCACATGCGGAAAAGATAATCTTTGGGGACAAAGCCGAATAAAAACCTTTCCTATTCATGTGTGTGTATATATGAATACATCCACGCTGGCGAGGACATATCGCATCTGGCACACCATTTCAGGGTGCGTAATAAATTTTCTTTCGAGAAAAGTAACAGCCAATCTGATTGACCATCTTTGCACAGTGACAGCATACGTAAGACTAGTTCCCTGCTCGCTTATTGCCCTTTACTGAAAGTGCATTAAAGTAGGTCAGTCCTTAATTCAATAGACATGGTGTAGTGGTTGGCTGCTCCCATAGAGCGAGCAAGCGAGAGGGATAGGGTAGATCGAGAGATTTTATGAATTGAATGAACCCCTTTTGCAGAAGCGGGCGAGTTATGAGGTGAACATGCGCACAATAAGTGGCACAATTTGATAAGGATAAGGGGCAATTGAAAGTGGGGTGAATATTTGAAAATCCGAATTGATGCTAGTTTGAGTCGGCAACATTTCTTTTTTCACGTCATTCGAATTACACTGCGTGGAGGGGTGTTGAGTCTATTATGATCTAAAAGTGACGCCAAAGGATAATGCAAGGGGAGATATAACGAGACTTTTATTGTGTTCATGGAGCCACACTACATTCAGATTCTTCTCTGCTGTAAATAACTTTTTTTTTATCAATAGTTAAGCTATTGGTATCCGTACTTTGTAGTTGCTTGGAATAAAGAATGTTTCCAGCAAAGTAACCTGTAAGCCTTTATAGAAGATGTCTTATAGAATTTATTAAATTTAGATAAAAATCCTGGTATGGATGGCATCCCGCCAATTTTACTTCAAAAGTGCTCCTTTGCCTTTTCTGTACCTCTGTGTTTAGTCTTTAATTTGTCTCTCCGGTCCGGAAATTTTTTGAAAAATTGGAAGAGCTCATTTTTAACGCCCATATATAAATCTTGATGGAGACATGATATTACTAACTATTGTCCAATCTGTAAGGTTTCAACTATTCCTAAGTTGTTTGGAAAACTAGCTTGTGATAAACTTACACCCCTCTTAAAGCGATTTATCTCTCCGTTTCAAGATGGCTTCGTCGCAGGCAGATCTACTACCACAAATCTCTCAAATTTTTGTAATTCCGCCTTGTATTACCTTGAGAAGGGCTTGCAATGTGATGTCATGTATACTGATTTTGCCAAAGCGTTAACCACAATATATTGATTTCTAAACTAACTGGCGATGGACTTCACTTTAATTTCCTAATGTGGATTCATTCCTACTTATGTTCGCATAAATGACACTTTCCCGTCACCAGTTTATGTTACCTCTGGAGTACCTCAAGGTAGTCATTTAGGCCCTCTGCTCTTCCTTTTGTTTATTAATGACATTCCTGACTTGTTTTTAAGTTCCCAGTGTCTTATGTTTGCCGACGATTTGAAGGTGTTTTGGCCTATATGTTCATTTCACGATTGTATTCTTTTACAAGAGGATCTTAAACGACTGTCCATATGGTGTCACAGGAATGACCTTCATCTCCATGTCTCTAAATGTCAGAGCCTTTCTTTTTATCGTAACCTCTCCCCAATTCACTTTACGTACGCAATCGATAATACCCCTCTGTCCATTATTTCATCCAAAAAAGATCTTGGAGTTATCTTTGACGTAAAACTTAGCTTTTGCAAGCACATTGAGACTTTGGTTGCCAAAGGTAAAGAACTTTAAAGATCCACATACTCTTGAATGTTTATTTTTTGCATTTGTCCGATCTCATCTTGAGTACTGCAGTATTATGAAGAATATAGTAAAGGGTTTTTCAATAAGAGCGCCACAAAAGTTTTTTTAAATAAAACAAAAACGGTTTTGGATATCAATGCCGTCTAACGGCGGCAAATCGCACGACCGAGGCGGCCAAGCGAATGGACCATTTCGTGAGATAACACGTTCTCCAAACTCGGTTTCCAATAAATTGATTGTGACATTCGCTGTGTGGCTTGTGGCGCCGTCCTGTTGGAACCACATGTCCTCCAAGTCCATATCATCCAATTGGGGCCAAAAATATTCGGTTATCATTGAACGGTAGCGATTCCCATTCATAGTAACGTGCCGGTCTTGATCATCACGGAAGAAGTACCGCCCAATGACGCCGCCGGCCCATAAACCACACCAAACCGTAATTTTTTCGGGATGCAACGATGACTCGTGGAGTACGTGTGGATTGCTGCCTGACCAATACCGCATATTTTGTTTATTGACGAAGCCATTCAGCCAGAAATGAGCCTCATCGCTGAAGATGATTTTTCGATGAAAATCCGAATCATTTTCAAGTTGTTGCTCAGCCCAATTCACGAACATACGACGCTTCTGGTGGTCAAGTGGCTTCAGTTCTTGCATCAGTTTAATGTTGTAAGGATGTAGGCCAAGATCTTTTCGCAAAATTCGCCACAACGACGTCACAGAGATGCCCAACGCTTGAGAATGTGAGAGACACATTTGGGCTTTCTTCAACTGAAGCCTCAGCGGCAGCAATATTCTCGACACTACGGGCACTTCTTTGTCCCACTGGCACGGGACCATTTTGTACTGTGCCTGTTGATTCAAATTTTTCCACTAGACGCTCAATTGTTGATCTGCTAGGACGATTATGACGACCATAAATTGGACGTAGCGCTCTTAACGCTGAGGCCACTGACTCCGAATTTCGGTAGTAAATTTTAATAATTTCCACTCGTTGTTGGCTCGTATATCTTTGCATCATGAATTGGCAAACCTTACTGAAGAGAAAAGCGGCAAGAAATTCGGCGTCGTTTGCTGTCCCTGTCGCTCTACTTTTGTAGCCTCCCTGTTGAAAAACCCTTTAGTTTACTCGATTTTCATCTTAGTAGGGATTCATTTAGGAATAAATTAATTGTGTTGTTAAGCTTTGGTGGTCGTTTTCAAGAATATTTTTGTATTAAGTAATCTAGCGAGAACAGTAGATGTACTCATTTGATTGAAAATAAAAAATTCAAGCTATGACCATAGTCGACTTTTCCACATTAATTCAGCTTCGTTTTCTTGTCATATTCATTTACACCACAGCTGACAGCAGATGTGACTGTGTTGCCTTTTGTTGTTTTTAAAAATGAGCTTTTATATATTTTTACTAGGGTTGCCACAGCTGTCTAAGCTAGCCTAGGACAAAAGGTTTTAAAATCCCGGAGTTTCGAGGACATCATCTACCTTAAAAAAGAGGACAAAATTAAAACCAAAACTAAGATATTTAGAGGGCTGACACCCTAATTCGTATGAGTCAGATTGCGACTATTTTAATGCATTTCAATAAATATAGATAAACGTCAGTGGGCGCTACTAATAATCAACTTTAGTCTGGCAGTTTACGCAAAGACTCGCCACACTTTCCAAAATCCCTTTACCGATAAACAAATATAGTTGCCCGAATATCGGTAACTGTAGGGTTAAATGTTAACGTTCAGAAACCCATGTTTATCTCGGGCATTAGCTGCATAAATCCTCCCTTAATGTCATTTTGAAGAGGAGTGTTGCCCAACCATCCTAAATGATAGTATGGAATTTCGTAATAGGAGCGAATTTACATACGCCGTTGTTCAGCCTGAGCGTTTGTAATAATTATTAACTTATTTTATTAAATTGTAAATGTTTTCTGATTTTATTATTCGTTGGAATATAACAACGCAAGTGGTTTTTAAGTCTAACAAATGTATGCACAAAATTGAAAAATATTGAATTTTTGCTTTAATTCTTAACACTTGAAATATATATTTCAAATATTTTGATTAAATGAAATGGTTAATGATCTTCTCTGCTTTAATTTGTTTAACTTGTGCTTGCTCTTTTTTATTTGTTTTTCCTTTTTTAATAGATTACGAGTAACGAATGCTTAGTAAAAAATAACTCTGACATAAGTTTGGGATCTTTTCAATACTTTCTTAAGAGTCGTCGCAAAGATAATAAAATATCTGTTCACTTGGACATTGGACAGCTCATACCTGAATACCTAATTTTCTTGTACAATTCTCAGTTCCTTAGGCGGCACAGGTAGATATTTGGCTGCAACCAAACCCTTTTTGAAAAAGAAGTTTGTTTCGAGAATGAAAATGTTTAATGTTGGTGTGAAAAGTTTGACTTCGCGGAAAATATATTACGACATAAATTGGCTCAGAAATAAATTGTGAAGTATTAGAAAACAAAGGAAAGCGTACTAGAAAAAGTACCGACAATTGTGTCGGATCGGACGATAGGGCATTACTGATTTGCATTATGATATTTGACAGATCAGCGGATATTTTATGCATTTCCTATTTTGTGTTTTGTTTGTTGCTTATAATAAGCTTCAAAAAGCCTTTAAAAGATATCTGTTGGGCAAATTAATTTGCAATTTATATATTCCTTTTATTAGAATAAAATTCTCGTTGTGAAATAAACCATTGACCTTGTTTTTCACGAAAACAAATTATGAAATTTGAATTCTGCGATGACAAAAAATGTAATAGATTCTAAGAAAGTTGCCGCACTTGCAAATGTGGAGGTCTAATTGTTTATTGGTACCGTTTCACGAATGCTGTACATTTTTACTAAAGCTGGCAAGCAGCTAATCGTCGCCATTAGTGTTTGATTATTAGTAAGGCCGAGTGTCGTTATATGGTTCCTTATGCAGAGCTAAGAAGTATTCGACTAACTGGGCGTGAGTTCTGTCCAAGTCTAAACATAACTTTTCAGCATTGAATGGCGTTTTGAGTCCCTTTTTTAATTCCATTTATGAACTTTTTCGTCTACAATGTGGCTTGAGACCCTTTTTCAAATTGGCAGTGGTGTTGTGCACAGTCAAATAATATCAATAAAAAAGTAAAAGTACTGCATTGTATTGGCAAATTTACAAATTTCATTACTCAACGTTACCAACGTAGAAATTCTATTTAGAAATTGAAAATCGCGCCTCATCAACTAAAAGCGCCTACATCACTGCAATCCTTTTGCAAAATTAAACCGTCTCATTTGAAAGAGTGCACAGATTCTGCAACCACTAATGATGTTAACTCAGGCTCAAAATTAGATTTTCTCTTCACATCCTAGCACAGGGACATACCTACATAATAACGTTAAAATTTCCATTTAAATGTTAGGCCACAAGCCCCGGATTGTCCATCACTTGTTCAATTAAGCCATCTTGATAAAAATGGACAAACGAACAAAAATATCCCTCAGTCTGCACATGTCAAATGGACGTGATTCTGGATTGTACTCAGCGTTCCATAAATTTTCCAACTAATTGACACGATGTACATGGTGACATGGTACATTTTCCGCCATTTCCTTTCGCTCTTCATTCGTTTTTAATTATTCCCATTAGTAGTGGCAGGGTAAAAATTCAAAAAGGATCAAAATGCGGATCTTTTGTTTTGCATAGCGATGACTTTTAAGTCTTTTGTAACCATAAAAGTGGACGTATTTCGGATCAATCATAAACACTTTTTCTGCGAATTTTGGTTGGCGCAAATCGCAGTCCATTGTTATAGTAAAATAAGTAAAAGGACACCTATAAAAAAATAAAATAATAATAGGCACTTGGGACACAATGAACCCGATGGTCTAAGTGAAGCTGTGGCAACCGCCACAAAAGCACCCATTTACGTACCTAGCTGAGAGAGATTAGTAGATACTTAGTAAAAAAATGACGATTTACTACAACTGCAGGAATTGGAAGCCCTCGCGATTTGTTATTATTCCGATTTTCGATAAAGAATTGAGCAGTTATTTTATTAAACCTGTAGCGAGAGTAAAATTCTTCATCATCCAAATCCCCAAAAGAATTTGTTTGGGTTATATTCTTTTGTTTTTCTTAAAAGCCCCAAAATCTTAAAGCATTTTGGGGGCTTAACAAATTTTAATATCCGGGGAAAACATTTCTTTCAAAATCTTCAAAAAAGGGTTAAAAATTTTAGTATTGCAATAGAAATGAAAGACAGTTGAAAGTGCATACTTAGGTATAAAACGTACTTTTCGTGATTTTATTTTTAATACCTGGTAATAACGATAATGTGAGTTTTACCAAAACACTAACATGGAAATTACCACGTAGCACGTACTATAATCATTTGAAAGTGGCATTTGTCCGACTATAATTTTGCGCCAATATCTAAATAAATCTACTATTGTAACCTAGCCAACAAACCAAAGGTTTAGAATTTCGATCTGATCTCCACAGCCATCTTTATTAGAATAAAGTTAAATCAAAATAAAATAAAATTGTCGAATGGGATGATTAAAGATGAGACAATTAAAATGTTGTCATTGCCACTTCTTGTCTTGTCAGTTTCGATTGTTGATTGCCGTTTAATTTGATTGTCTGTCAGTAGGCGTGTTTGCTTTCCTGAGCTTATATCTCAGGAAAGCAAACTAAAGTAGGATTTTCAGCATGCAATTACAACAACTACTGTGATTCCTCGAATTGTCAAGTAGAGCGTAGTTGTTGTAATTGCGTGCTGAAAATCCAACTTTGCTTTGCTTTGCTTTGCTGAGATCAAAGCTTAAAAAAACAGCAACACAACACTCTCACTGTCACTACGTCTGCACTGTACACGATCTACCGTACCATCGGTCGGTTAATTTTTGTTGTTCAAGCCACCTAGGTGTGGAACTGATTTGCGTTCACAATATTCAGTTCGTCGTCGAGAGTTGTTTTCCTTGTGACAAATAGAGGGGCACATGAAATAAAATGCTGAAGTCGACTTAAGCCAGAAAAAGAATATCTTATCTCCTTATATGGGTTTCATTTGTCTACCGCCTGTCAATATTAATAAAATGAAAGAGGACTCTGCCCAGTATTAATTAACAATCATATTAAGTGTCCAGGCCTTTACGAACGCAGAATGGAGAAGTTTTGCATACAGAATTACCCATTGTGACCATGCGTCCACTTTTTGGAGGACATGCCCTCTATTTGACCGCGGCGAGTCACGTGCTCCAACGTTTTAAGAATTTGTCCTCATTTTCCCCTAAAAAGTAATTTTGAAAATACAAAAAATCATGGAACTCTGAGTTAAAAAGAAAAACAGAGCCAATACAAATCTGATAGAAATAAAACAGAACTTATTTTGACACCCATGCCTCTAAATATCAGACTGCAAAATGTAATTATTGAACGCGCCCATTCGTTCAGCAGAAGCAGTTCAGCTTCATTGTAATTTGTTTTGTTTTTTTTTCCCCCTTTCACCAAGAAAATAAATAAACATTTTATCTGGCGTTTAATTTATGTTATTTTAAAAATGAATACCTATATTTTTGTTTGAGTTCATGGGCCTAGTTTTTGTTTCCATTTGGACCTCTTTTTGTCTTCTTTTTTAAGGTTTTAAGGATGTCCTCCAAGGCCCAAAGTCCGGGATTTTAAAACTTTTTGACCTAGGTTAGCTTGGATAGCCATGGCAACCGTAGTAAGGCCCTCTAGTTTGAAGTCCGAATTATACATATGAAAAGTGTTAAAGGTAAATATAAGAGCGGTGCAAATCCCTTTGGAGAACTTATATCATGCGACCATCTTTTGAAACCATTTTCTTTGTTCATTTGCATTATCATATCTGGGCCCTATTTCACCCAACCACTTTTCACTTTGCATTTTGCAATTTTTCACTTTATGTTTGCAAAATTCGTTTCACCAAACACAAATTTTCAAAGTGCAAAGCATGTTTTTGCAAATTGCAAAGTTTTGTCAAATTGCAAAGAATTCGTCTATTCGTTTCACCAAACAAATTAGATTTGCACTTTACATTGAAAAGTTTGTCAATAATATGCAAAAAAAAAATCATTTGCAGTTGAGCTTTTGTTGTGAACAGTTGGTGATATAATTAAAAAAATATAACCGTTACCGACGAAGAGGATACAAATAATGCATAAAATTAAGGACAAATTTTGAAATTGGAGATCAGTTTTCAACACTGAAACGCTTTCGTTTAACGAAGACGAGTATTGAACGTGTTTTGTCAACAATTGGACATAGGCTAAGGTTTGACAGCGAACGAAATAAATGCTCAAGTCCCTTGCAACAGATTCTATGCACACTACGTTGGATTGGAAATGGAGGGCAATATCATGGAGTCGCTACTATGCACGGAATAAGTAAAGCTACAGTCTGCAGAGATATGGGAAGAATGCATTGAATGCAATGATGGCCGATCTTTCCATGCGATTAACGTAAGCTTGCCAGGTAGTGTGCACGATGCAAGGGTATTAAGGAACGCCCGTTTGGCTGCGAATTTCAATGCAGGATATCGACCACTTACGAGTGCAGTACTTTTAGGAGACAGCGCTTATTCTTTAAGTAAATGGTTAATAACACCACTAAGAACAAATCAGGACGTTCCAGTGGAACAGCGCTTTAACCGAGCTCATAAAAAGGCTTGGCGAATCATTGAAAATAGTTTTGGTATGTGAAATGTACGAGTTTCTTTCATTCTCAAACTTTTTTTTTTTTGGAATATTGAAGGAAAAGTTTCCATGTTTAAACCATCTTCGGCGGCAGCCCACTATTGCATAATCTGATAACATAATCTGATAACAGATAACAATCAACGTGGGAGAACATACACGCATATGTTTTTCACTTTGCAAATTTACAAAACACGATTATATATGCAAAGTCCTCTTTCTAATTGGTGAAACACTTATAAAGGGTGATTTTTTAAGAGGTTTAGAACTTTTTTTAAAAAAAAAACACAAAAAATTCGAAAAAATGAATGAAATATTTATTTGAATCGATAGTTTGAACCTTGCAATTTAATGTTTAAAGATAATTTCATGCAAATGTTGACCGCGGCTGCGTCTCAGGTAGCCCATCCGCTGAGTCCAATTTTGGCATACTCTTTCACACATATCGGCCGGTATCTCACGAATGAATGCATGGATGTTGGCTTCCAGTGCGTCAATCGAAGCGGGCTTGTCCCTATACACATTAGCCTTGGCATACCCCCACAAAAAATAATCTAATGGTGTCAAATCGCACGATCTAGGCGGCCAATTGACCGGCCCGAAACGTGAAATTAACTGTTCACCAAACTCGCCTCGCAATTGCGCCATTGTTTCGCGTGCTGTGTGGCATGTGGCACCGTCTTGTTGAAACCACATATCATGCAAGTCAAGAACTTCCATTTCGGGCAAAAAAAAAGATTGTTATCATCGCTCGGTAGCGTTCACCATTGACAGTAACGCTGCGATTCGCATCATCTTTGAAGAAATATGGCCCAATAATGCCGCCGGCCCATAAACCGCACCAAACAGTGGCTTTTTCGGGATGCATTGGTACATATTTACGTACCCATTCAACCAAAAATGAGCCTCATCGCTGAACACAATTTTTCGATAAAAAAGCGAAAAAGAACATTTCGAACCGAGCACGAATTTTGATAGTAAAATTCAATAATTTGCAAGCGTTGTTCATTTGTAAGACGATCCATGGTTAAATTGCAAACCAAACTGAAGCTGTTTGACAGTGACACAAGGTACTAAACACACGTCAGCTGTCAAAACCAGTGTTGCCAAAACCAAACCAGCTAAAAAATCACCCTTTACTTTTCACTTTGCAAAAAAGTCTGAAAAAGTGCAAAAAGCAAAGTCGAGAGAACCTTGCATTTTTGGTGAAACACGTCGCACTTTTACTTTGCAGGAACTATTTTTTTTGCAAAATTGCAATGTGAAAAAAGATTGATGAAATAGGGCCCTGGTCTCCTTGATTTGCAGTTTCTTTTGTAAATGGAACAAGCAAATTAGTACGGATTTGACAGCAAAACCACCACACGTCTGAGTTTCGATGAGATGAAGATCTGTCATTGCCTTACTTTTTTTGTGAAAATATTCATAGTCCTGGTAAAATTGTGACTGAAAAAGCTCAAGTCTTCTCAGGCATGTTCGACCCAAAAATTGTTCTTTCGCGGAAAACATTACTCCCGTCTCAAGGACCCATAACCAAATGCAAATGCCCAGTCGTCTGACATACACCGTAAGGGGAGTAATACTAAAACTAGTGTCTCGCTGCGTTTTTACTTGCACAGCACGAACAGACAAAAGCACTATCCTAGCAAAAATCAAAATAACCTTGCTTTCTATGCGCTTCTTAAGACATGTGAAATGTTTTTAAATTCCAGTTTTATAGGTTGTGCTTGTGACCAAAGGACTATTATATTAAAGCATAAAACAACACCGAGCGCCAATGACACCTAAACCAATACACACACACGATACCAGCTCGCGTTATATGTTGCCATCTCACTTGAGATGAGTTGTTAAACCGCGTAGAATACCTACCCCTCGTTGGCATCGCCTCGCAGTTCAGTACAGTTTCAGGATCATTGAAGGAAGACATAAAAATATGACATGCCACTTCACTTCAGCGTAAAACTGGAATTATATGACGCGCTGTAAACCTCTCGTGTATAGAACCCCTGGCTTGGTGCTGGATATTCCTTTTCCTTTGAGAGATGCGGGTCGATACGTAAATGTTCCATAAAAATAAACTTTAGATCCATCGACGTAATTGGTGTTAAATTGAGTCATCCTATTAGTTAGTCATTTATTGCAAAGTGCATGGTGATATCCACATCGACGTTGTTTTTGTCGGAGCTTCAACAAAAATATGCGAATGGGACTGGGGGGTATAAGAAAAAAAAGTGTGGCATATAGCAGCCATTGAAAAACCCCAATTCAATTATATTTTTTTTACGAAAGACAAGAGATGCTACAACTTCAGCCGTCTTTAAAGAGGTGTCACTTTTAGTACCCCATTTGCCATTATTATGGACAAAAGGTGTCAAGCAACAAACCACTTTATCGTTGATCATTCGAAATGTTTTTTGCGGCACAAATGATAATTTTTTTAAGGTGGTTACAGTGCAGCTGTTAGAAATTTCGGTCAGATTAGCATCGAGAAAATGTCAAACATTCTCGTGATAGTTTAACGAAAATCTTGAAGAGATTAATATTTACGTATCTACCGCAGTTCTTGACTTTCAACCACGATCAACTAAAAAGACGCAGCTAAAAATACCTCAAAAAACAAGTTAACATATTTTTTTGTAAGACGCATGGTAAAATACATAACAACTTTGCTTCTACCACGTCAAAAACAAGTCGTAAAACGATTCAATGCTTACATAAGAAAATGTTAAAAAACGTGCCAAGAAAAGCGTCCACAAATGCATCGAAAAACGAGTCAAAAATCAATTCAATAAACACGTCCAAAAATGCATCGAAAAACAAGTCAGAGAAGCAGTTCATAAAATACAATCAAAAATAATTAAAAAAAAGCGGCGAAACGTGAAACGCCTCCCAAAATGCATCGAAAAATGAGTCAGAAAAACAGCTCATAAAATACAACAAAAAAGCGGCGAATACCGCATCAAAAACACTTCAAAATATGCATCGAAAAAAGTGTCAAATGTAACGAGTCACGAAATGCGTCCCAAAATGTATCAAAAAACAAGTTAGATAACAGCTCATAAAATACAACAAAAGTTCGTCAAAAAAAGCGGCGAAAACCGCATCAAAAACACGTCGAAAGTAACGAGTCACGAAACGCGTCCCAAAATGCATCAAAAAACGAGTCAGATAACAGCTCATAATATGCAACAAAAGTTCTTCAAAAAAAGCGGCGAATACCGCATCAAAAACACTTCAAAATATGCATCGAAAAAAGTGTCAAATGTAACGAGTCACGAAATGCGTCCCAAAATGTATCAAAAAACAAGTTAGATAACAGCTCATAAAATGCAACAAAAGTTCGTCAAAAAAAGCGGCGAAAACCGCATCAAAAACACGTCGAAAGTAACGAGTCACGAAAGGCGTCCCAAAATGCATCGAAAAACAAGTCAGAAAAACAGCTCATAAAATACAACAAAAGTTCGTCAAAGAAAGCGGCGCATCAAAAACACGTCGAAAAACACTTCAAAATATGCATCGAAAAACGTGTCGAAAGTAACGAGTCACGAAAGGCGTCCCAAAATGCATCGAAAAACAAGTCAGAAAAACAGCTCATAAAATACAACAAAAGTTCGTCAAAGAAAGCGGCGCATCAAAAACACGTCGAAAAACACTTCAAAATATGCATCGAAAAACGTGTCGAAAGTAACGAGTCACGAAAGGCGTCCCAAATTGCATCGAAAAACGAGTCAGAAAAAAATCTCATAAAATACAACAAAAGTTCGTCAAAAAAAGCGGCGAATACCGCATTAAAAACACGTCGAAAAATACGAAACATCGAAACAACGAGTCACCAAACGCGTTCAAAAATCAATCGAAAAACACGTTCAAAGAAAAACTCCACTTCCTTTTCAAGGTGAAAACCGACCGTCCCTAAACCTTTCTCCCTTTCCCAAAATCTACCGTCCCAAAGCATACTTACTGGTACGCCAAGCGCTAGGTGAAAACACACCACGACACAACTCCAGCTAAGCCGTACCCTACCTTCAGCAAACATGCAATCCGTATCCTAATCATAACCATTACAAGATCTTAAGTTTGCACTTTTACTGTGCCCAAATTTCACTGTTCGACGTCCAGCATTTACTATAGGACCTCTGCAGGCCGCAAATGACATTCGGCTTTCCAAAACTTAAGTGTTGGAGGTGCCACCGTTCAGAATAATCAAAGTCAGTGTGATTTTCCCACTTTGATGGCTTATAGGCAGGGCAAAAATAATTATAAAAAAAAACTACCTTTTTAACCAATTCCAGGACTTTTACTCTACTCTACAGCATCGCAAATGACTCAATTCAAAGTGATTGACAGCATTTAATTCTCCTCGATATCAGCCCAACAATGGAGCTCTAGCGGTGGCACGAGCACTTTAAAAAGAACACAACAATGGAGAAAAGTAAAATAAACGTCGATAAATCCTCGCCCTTCGCCCACTTAATCGCCATGCAAAAACTCGTTCTTACTCGTATTTTTCTGTCCATCGTGTCGCGATGTATAGAGCGAACGCATAAATCAATCTGGGAAAAATGATTTCGGATTTTTTTCTTCTATTTTCCATTTGTTGGTCCGCTTTTGTTGTACACTCCTGTTTGCGTTGTTGTTGGATTATTCATAAAACATCATCATATCAGTGTGTCTCGTGCCGTGTGTTGTCAGAATTTTATAACATTTTCGATTTTCCACTGACATCCTTTGGGCGAACAGCTTTACTCCCATTTTGTTGTCACAAATCGTCCGCATATGTGGCACTGGTGCCTGGTCATGTACCAACTGCCATGCAGATGATGCAATGGCTGCTGTGCTTCAACTGCATACAATGAAAACAGCTTTTAAATATTTTCCTGATGGTCCTTCAAAGGGTTTTATTTTATTTAAGAAGTTGCTACAAAATTCTTTGTTTTTTACCAAGGTAGAGAGTGAGATGCATGATGTACCTAAGAATCAACCAACAAGAACAAACATCTCAGCCTCGTTGAAGATCCCTTTGTATTTGTGTCTTGCTCCACTGTGTTGACCTTGACAGTCTGCGTTTGAAATGGAGACTCTGCGGGCTTCATCATCATAAACAATAATTTATCATTCCGTTCCAACTTCATGGACTAAATGCAATGAGTCTGGGATTAATTTTGTGTCACTCACGACTGCAGTCTCAATAACTGGAACATTCATCACGCATGAGTTCAAATAAACCTTGATTTTGAACACGGCGCACTTCAGAAGTCTCCAACAGAATGAATGTCAACAGATGTCTTCGATTAACTCACCAATTTCGTAACACAAAACCCGAACTCGAAGCCATCAAATCATCGATATGTCAGCAGGTAGTTGTTCGATTTGCACGTATCGACGATTACCTCGTACTGTATTGATTGTTATAAAATTCTTTCGCACACTCCGCTGTTTATAATAAACGTCAAAGCAAAACTTGTTTATCAATAAATGTTGAATGTATTTGTTAGCTGATTGGAACATGTTTTGCTACTAAACTTCTCGCTGACTATATGGCACAAAAGCAGCCATAAAATAACTGACGTCTTCGCAGAGAACACTTAAAATATAATTTCCACGACTGATGAACAGCCATCGCGAATGTGACCTTAAGATTGGGCCTGACCCCGCCAAGGTGGCAAGTACGAACTTCCCGGTACGACATCAACACCGGTTGGCAGGAAGGGCGGTCGTCTGGCAGTAAACAGGTCATCATCATCACCATCATCATTCTTGGTCGCTGCAGCTTGGACCAAACTGTTGGAAGTCCCGGGCAGGTTGTTATATTGCGCCTTGATCGCCTGCTGTGCGGAATGAGACTCTGCCGGGGTCTTATACTTAACGAAGTGCACTTCGGGCTTTTGAACGCCGGTGCTGCGAATTTCGTGCAATCTTCTCTCAAGATCAGCCAGATCAGGCTCCTTGCTTAGCAGATAGATCTGCGTCTTCGTTTCGGCGACCTGTCGGGCCAAACTAAGGGCGGCATTGGTGTACGCATTGTATTCGGGCGCCTTGATGAACACCACTTGCTGATGCTTCTTGTAATTTGAGCTTACACGACTAACTTCGGTAGACTTTGGTTCATCATCCGGGGCTGAGAAGAAGTAGAACGACTTCGTTTGCACAGTCTCTTGTTGCGGCAGGTAATTTTGAACATTCTTGTTCTGCTTGTGGTTGTTGTTGTATCCCTCTGGTGTGGCGCTGCAGCAGGAAACCGCAAACACTGCGAACACCTAAGATATACACACACAATCGTGAATAAACAGATATAAACGCAAAAATGCAACCTACCATAACAAGTCGAACCATTGTGCGGTCCGGTCCGGTCGTCATGACTGTCAGATCGCAAATGACGAATCTTCTTCGAGCGGGGTTCGAAGAAAACTTCTTCGTCTTGCCCGCAAGTTCAAGGCCGGCGGCTATTGCTACTTGCTATGTCCACAAAATTCACGCCAATTTACTCAATGCATTAGAAATGCTTCAACTAGAACCGCTTAGTAGCCCAACCGCCAAGTCGACTTTCAGCCAAGAAGCGGCCGGCCCTATTAATGTTTGGCAAAGATACTCGAAGCTTTCGAGTATTTCCGGAATCGCGGCAGCGGTGGGGGGAAGACCCGTCCATAAAAAGCGTATGCAAATGACTTTTAATCGCAGAATTTCAGAACGGAATTCTCTCGCATACGGATAGTGATAGTGATAGTGATAGTGATGATGGTGATTATCTTCTTCACGTTCCCTTAGCTGATTACGGGTGTTCTGGATAAGCGTGTTTCGTATATATATCTACATCTATGGGGACAGCTGCTGCTGTGTTTGATAAGTCGACGACGATCATGGTATAATTGGATACCGATTAGGCAAACAACAAAGCAAACGCGGTGATACCTGTATGCCTGCCTAATGGATGGATATTTGCATACTACAGGTAGCCTACGCGGCTGGATTGACTTTATTTACATTTTGGAGACATCCGTTGATTAGGTGGAATTTTGCCAAAACAAAATTGTCATTTGTTAATTGTCGAAAATTCGAATAAATAAGCATTTCTCTCGTTTCGGGCACATTAGACAGGTTAAGGTCTGCGGCATTTAGTTATGGTATTGAACTTTGTGTGACTTTGTCTCTATTTACGACTTTTAAGGCAGCTGCGTCTACAAGTATTTATTGCGGTGTATGTGACAGCTACTTTGTGAGTCAGATAAATTACTATCAATGCGATAATTTACCCACCCCACATTTTACAGAAGATGCCTAGTCAGTGAGTTAATTATCTGGGTGCCACATATCTAGCTTTACTTACTTATGAATAATAACCTGTAAATTTTTTATTTGCCATTTTAATTAATAGCTTAGTACAAATGATGTAGTTATGCACGCGACGTTAAAACTCTTCCTGGATTGAATTTATTGCAGCATATTATGTGCATAGGCTGTCTACATGAATAATATAACACTTGGCAGCATACCAGAAGCCTATGATAGAATATCCCAGATTGAACGTTTACCTGTCGACAAAAGCAACATCAGTTTGAAAAATATGAACGACAACGAAATAATTCCAGATGAATTAAAATATGCAATTTTGTATGGAAAATTTCGCTATTGTGAGTTCGCAATATTTAACCTGAACACTAAAAATGATTGTTAGTACCGCGAAAGACAAATCTTCAACCGGAGGTACGAACTTCATCAGTCTACCGTTCTGCTAATCCAAATATGGTAGTGGTATTAGGCGTTTTTCTTTTTTAGTTCAGAGTTGAGCACTGAAATGAGCTCGAGCATTATGAGCGCGCTCTGAACCGAGCGTGCTCAGATTGTTGTGAGGTATTTATGAAACAGACTTGAGCATATAGTTGTCATAAATGCATAAATTGAATATTTATTAAATTGGTTATTTTTCAGTTCCAGAACAACAAGGTTCGTCCGCCATTTCAACTTTTTTGCTTATCCTGTTTTTTTTTTCTGTCAAATATGTAATCAGCTTTTTAATCAGCCTGCTCAGTCAATTTATTCTGAGCTCATAGAGCGCGCTCTGAACGAAAAAAGAAACACAAATTTTGAGCTCTGATGTATGTGAGCCAAAAAAAAACACGAACTTTTTCTATAACAGTTCAGGTTGTGCTCTGAACTAAAAAAGAAAAACGCCTAAGACAACTTCTTAAAAGTAGTGTTAACAATGCATTTGTCAACGAAATGTAAGATTTATCTATTCTATATAATAAGTAACGTAACTCCGAACAAACAGATCATTCTGAAAGGATCTAAATATGTTTATGTTTTTCTATAATCACGTTTTGTCAACAACTTTTGCGTATGTGTCCGAAAAAAGGAACTAGAATAATTTATTATCCTTTTGTATACTTTCAGTATTTTTTATGAAGATTTTAAAAGGATCTAGATTTATAATATCTAACTAACCAATAGCATTCAGTAATGCTAAAATGTGGTATTCCCAAACTCATTCATAGTTCCCCACGGTTTCCGCGGTTGGCAGCATTTTGTTTTGTATTTTTTTTATGTTTTTGCATGTCACACGGATTCTAATTGACATTACACCGATTTAAAAGCGAAATGGCGGATTTTGAAAATAAAAATAAAAATGAGGGGGCCAGCGGCAAGAGTATTGCGAGTTGGGGGCTTAGTATGATTTGTCTATGGTATTTACGTCAAATAAATGTTATGGGTGCTCGGGCCCGATTCACCAGGAAGTCCCCCACGTTCCTCGTGAATTTCTTAAAATACTCCTCCGGAGTTTGTTATTTTTTGTCTCTTTTTTTGTTGGTCCGTGCAATAATTTAGAATCCAACCGCTAACTGACTCAAATGTCAGAATTTTAAAAATATTTACATATTTATTTGTTTTTGTTGTACTGACTAAGGCAAACATCCTAATCTCCAACCCACTGATGGACGATTTTGTGTATTAAAACATTTTTTGCATTTTCTACAGAAAATTAGCTTATTTAGGAAAAGAAAGGGAAGCCTTCCACAATCTAAAGAAAAATTACAATCGTCAAGAAAAAAGTTATAATTCTATGCGTTTTTGGATTTATTTGTTTTAAATTCCGAAGGTTCATTTTCCTCATCGATCGAACTTATATATTTTTCTCGAAAATTGTAAAATGAAAAGATATAATAATAATTGGGCGATAATTAAAAATTTAATGGTGTGTCCATTTTAGCGGATGAAATATGAGGAAAGTTAGAATTTGGTGGTCCAGGGGGCTCGAGGGAAGTAATTGCGTTTTTGATTTAATGGTGTTACTATCTCTGAGATATTAGCATTTTGCTAACCATTTCGATTTTTTATTTTTTTACTTTTTAAAAATGTGTTTTTCTGACTTCGCAGCCCTGACACAGTTTTAGAGCCACTGCCATGTTTTACCCCTCCCACAAAAGAAGCGTTCGTGGTGAGAAAAAAAAGCAAAGGCCGACGCTGAGTTGAAATTCAAATTCGAGCACATTTTACGACATTTATTTTCAAATGGTTCGGTTATTGGGTTAGTTGATTTTATTTTCAAGTTTCAAGTCAATCAAATCTTCCCATACTTGGGCACCGTATAAAACGGAAAGAAGCTCCCAACTTCGGACGCAAAAATGGACTAGTTCTGGAGCTTTTATTCTGTTTGACACCAATCTTTTTGTACTAGATTCGATATTTTATCTGATACAAAAACCTACAAATTGTGCCGATGATTTTAAGTGGTTGGTGTATATGCTGATGGAGTTTGGCTTGGAGTGGGAAAAAAATTACTTTTATTTAGTTGCCTAGATTTGGGGGAATTGAAGAAAAAAATTGTGACATAATCAAAAAATAAAGTTTGGATTTTCAATTTTCTACGTCACAAAAATTCGTTTTAAGATTAATTAGTTTTTGCGCAGCGGCGGATGGATATTGCGGACAATGAATGGGACAAGCTGACGAAAAGAACAAAAGGCCAGCTTTTTTTTGTTGGGAAAAACGAGCCGTCTGGTGGCGAAACGGAGCCTTTTAAGGACTTCTTTAAATCTGATTTGCATCACATTGACATCATTTACCATGGTAAGTACCCAGCGATTTCTTAAGAAAACCCCTCATTCTTATTCAGTTTGCGATTTAAAATGCTGGTGGGTTTTTAATCCATGATTCTAAAAAAAAAAAAAAAAATAATGTGCTTATTTCATTTCAACTTGAAATATTTCCCATTAAAATCGGCGACCTTACTTCATTAAAATTCATGGACGTGTCGGCGTATTCCTGATCCTAGTGCCCTACTCAAATAAAAGCATCTCATGAACTTGATCCATGCGCAAATTGTATTGCTTTAAGGAAGAAATATAGCAAAAATGTGCTAAATCCAGCACGAAATATGAATTAATTGAGGTCCCTGAACCAGCACAAATACCCTTTTCAAAATGTGAAAGACAGAATAACAATTTTAAATAAAGTAAATACAGACCTTACCTGTGTCCAATGTCGCCACTGGAAAGTGTAAATGTGGAATATTTTTATGTTGTTATATCCTAAAGGGTTCTTCCGACTCTTAGTCGTCAACACTCGTGTTTGTCCTTTGTTAGCTCGCATCCTCGGCGTGTGTATTTATTTACTTGTATTTTACCAAAGAGAGACAACTCCTTAGGCTTTCCTTATGGCAAGATGTGGGTTTGAACTTGTTTCAGAGAGCTCTTTGGCGTAAATTGCTATTTCCCTTGAGTAGCACTTAAGTATCTCTCGAGAGTCCTTGTGCCTGGAGTAAGTTTGATGCGATATGCAAATAGGTAGGTAAGTCTCCTAAAATCGGCTACACATTTAAATAAACGTATTGTCTACAATCTACATAAAGAACGGTTTGATGAGAAAGATTGAAACCAAATTCGGGCGGCCTTGTAAACTCTATAGAGACTCTGCTTCGGCCTTGGAGATTACCATCATTTCGCATATTTTAATCGAAATAGTTCAAACTTCAAATTGGTTTAATATTTCTCGTCCGCATTGTGCATATAATAAAATAATTGAATAAGGAGAGTCTATAATTTAAAACTGAATTACTGAAGGGCCGTTTGCTCATTCTTAACGATTAAAGTTCTACTTAAATACTTATAGGCTACTTTTTTTTAGGGCATAACAGTTTATGTGGCACTTAATTAGCTATGAGTTCCGTATCAGCAAACGGCCCTGAGAAGCTTTCTCGTGCGTAGGCGCTGGGGGTTTAACTCTCGTATGTTTTTTATTTATTCACTTTTGAAAGTGAAATCAAATCACGGTGTGTAGCAGATGCCCTGCTCGCGATTTACACACGCAGGCCGCGTATTGTATTGCTTAATGAAGGCAGCGCCCAGAAATCAATCATCAATCAAACCTAAGAAGCTTGCTACATACCACAAAATTAAGTGTTTTAAATTATATCTGGCTTTATAATGACCAAAATATTAAATATTAAGATCAGCTGTTTTTTGATGACCATACTGAAGATTTTGACTGACGACGAGGAAAATACTTGGTGGCGGATAAACTAGAGTTGTGTTACTGGTGCCAGCTGCCAGCACCTCGGGGCTCGGGCAGCTCGTCCCAGGAGTTAAAAATGTAGCTTGTTCTCTACATTGGGGATTTTGCAGTAGGGGTATCTTCCGAGCCATGATTAAAATACCATAGCTACACGAGGAGCATACAAATTGGGACATTCTGGGAATATCTATCAATGCGCTTCTATTACATAAAAATCATTCTAGCACTTTGGTGGCCCAACCCCAAAGCCATAAGATCCTAAATTCATTGCTCAAACACCGAATTAGCAACTGCTAGTACCGAACTGCTAGTATCGAACATGGGTCCTGCTGCGTAGTAGTCTAATACACTACCCTCTAGGCTAATTCGTCATAATGCTGTAGCAGTGATAAATCTGAACTACTT
Organism: Cheilosia variabilis; assembly: GCA_951230905.1. Lineage (NCBI taxonomy): Eukaryota > Metazoa > Arthropoda > Insecta > Diptera > Syrphidae > Cheilosia > Cheilosia variabilis. The sequence continues at coordinate 36,175,665 of OX579676.1, forward strand.
GATACATTTTAGAGTTTCGTTAAAATTTGCAATAAACTTGGAGCTTACTCGACCGAAGTTGTAAGCAAGACATTAAGTATTACCTAATTTATTTATGAGTAAAAAGTGTTTATTTAGAATCACATTATTGACATATTTTTCACTGTGCTAAAAGTGTTTTATTTTTTGTCATTTTTCCCCGATTCATTAATTATGGTTTCTTTAGACAGCTTTGATTCATTTCATATGAAATTAATTTTTACCTCCATAAAGCCTCCATATGTAAGTTAGGAGGAAGTACGAGTAAGTGCTTCTGTACAGCTTCCAATCGCAAGCGGTTGACTGCATGACAGTTCATTGCTTCTATAATGCCATCGGTCAGAAGCTCTAAAGTAGCTTCTAGGAAGCGCTTCGAACCACAAGCTTTATAGAAGCAATTCACTTTCCACACATCTCCAGACACAGTTTCAGATGTCTAATAGAGATCTTATCGAAGCTTAATTTCATATCCCTCTATAAAGCCTGTGTATATGCTTCGTAAAGGACTAACTGAAGGTATTATCGAAACAATTGCTTTGAAATGGATCAACTTCGGTTAACAAAGACTATAGAAGCTCTATCGGAGCTGTTGCCTACAGAAATTAAAAATTTTAACCTTACCGAAGTCAAATTGTTACTTGGGATACAGTACATTTTCTTCTCTGCCAAACCGGCAACTTGTTGACTACGTGCAACATTTTCTAAACATACTCAGACTCACCTCTCACCGTTTCTCTGTTCCGGCCAAACTGTTAGCTGCGAATCGTCCAAAAGAAGAAATTCAACATTTTTGCAGCGCTGCCTACAGAAACTTCAGTACAACCAACCGCTTTATCTTTAGAATTGTCTTGGCATTGTAAAGGGTGATTTTTTAGCTGGTTTGGTTTTGGCAACACTGGTTTTGACAGCTGACGTGTGTTTAGTACCTTGTGTCACTGTCAAACAGCTTCAGTTTGGTTTGCAATTTAACCATGGATCGTCTTACAAATGAACAACGCTTGCAAATTATTGAATTTTACTATCAAAATTCGTGCTCGGTTCGAAATGTTCTTTTTCGCTTTTTTATCGAAAAATTGTGTTCAGCGATGAGGCTCATTTTTGGTTGAATGGGTACGTAAATAAGCAAAATTGCCGCATTTGGAGTGAAGATCAGCCAGAAGCATTGCAACAGCTACCAATGCATCCCGAAAAAGCCACTGTTTGGTGCGGTTTATGGGCCGGCGGCATTATTGGACCATATTTCTTCAAAGATGATGCGAATCGCAGCGTTACTGTCAATGGTGAACGCTACCGAGCGATGATAACAAACTTTTTTTTGCCCGAAATGGAAGTTCTTGACTTGCATGATATGTGGTTTCAACAAGACGGTGCCACATGCCACACAGCACGCGAAACAATGGCGCAATTGCGAGGCGAGTTTGGTGAACAGTTAATTTCACGTTTCGGGCCGGTCAATTGGCCGCCTAGATCGTGCGATTTGACACCATTAGATTATTTTTTGTGGGGGTATGCCAAGGCTAATGTGTATAGGGACAAGCCCGCTTCGATTGACGCACTGGAAGCCAACATCCATGCATTCATTCGTGAGATACCGGCCGATATGTGTGAAAGAGTATGCCAAAATTGGACTCAGCGGATGGGCTACCTGAGACGCAGCCGCGGTCAACATTTGCATGAAATTATCTTTAAACATTAAATTGCAAGGTTCAAACTATCGATTCAAATAAATATTTCATTCATTTTTTCGAATTTTTTGTGTTTTTTTTTTAAAAAAAGTTCTAAACCTCTTAAAAAATCACCCTTTATTAGTTGCTCGATTTACAGTGGAAGGTAATATTAAATCCAATAACTTATTGGTTGGCACTCTAGTAATGCAAAAAGCTATCAATCATGTCCATGAACATGGATGTTTAATGGCAGTTAGACAGCACACAAACAAATTGTCAAGGGAAGTCAAGTATGTATGTATAACTTTACAGAATGACAGTACAAGTTACAATGGCTCTCAAACTGTCTATCGAAAATGCAGCCACAATGGCGGTTGAATGAATTTGTTGTTGTTTTCTTCCACAAACTTTCCACAACTCTCTGACGACGACGCGCGTTTTAAACAACAGTTTTAACAGTGACGTTACCCAAGTAGCATTCGAATACACATTTTAGGCCTGGCGACGTTCTGGTGTCAATTCGTGATCCTATTTAGGAACTTATTTGTCGAAACAACGAAATAGTACAGTTCCTTTTTTGTTTCGGAAGTGGCGCAACACAAAGTTGGAATTGTTTTTGACGCAAGTCCTATATACCATCTTTGAACACACAATTTCAGCCCAAATTTATCACGCAATAAAGTTAGAGTGTGAATAAAGTGTGGCCAAAACAATTTTCAACACAAATTGGGAAAAATGCCTTACTAATACTTAATTCTATTATTGTGTATGTATACCATAATAATTTGTGGTGTTATGATATGTCATTCACTTTGTGTTATGTACCAATATAATATTCTGACTGCATCAATATTTCATTATTAAACAGAAAACAGCTACTGGAATTTTATCATTTTGCCTGGAAATGTTACTAATGTACTTCGAAAAAAGCCTCGATCCTTACAAAATATTCTATATAGGGTAGAGGCACTAGTATCCGGACAGTGTTAGTGTCCGGACACTATGTTACTTATCTGAGAAAAATAGGTACATCACACACATGTAGTCTCAAATATCAACAATAATACAATCTTTTATGTGTCACTCATACACATGCAAAGTTTCAAATCAATCATCTGCAAAATGTAAGAGATAAGTGGCAATGTTGTGGCTGAGCTCCGAAAGTGGTGGTTGTGTTGTCATTTTGTATAAAAAAAAAAAAATAATGGGAGCATTTGCAAAAAGTAAGTTATTTAAAGAGTATTTCTTAACTTGTTCTTCTGGAAAATACTTTGTTTTCCTTTAAATAGAACCCATTTTCATAATCTCAAAAACAATATAGAATAAAATTATTTTGTTGGCATAATTTTTAGTGTCCGGAGCATATAATGAATGAGCCTAAACGAATTTTAAATGGTGAAGAAAGCATTTTTTGCCTCTGTCCAAAAACTGGCAAAGTTATAGCCCCCAAAGGTTACAAAAACGTTATATCAAATTGCAGCTGGGAATGAGAAAGAGACGCTAACGGTGCTAATTGTTTTTTCAGCAGACGGAACCCTTTTTGAACCCATGATGGTGTTGGGAGCATGCCGAAATCATGGTTAGTTAGTGTTTTCAAGCCCTTGAAATCCGATTGGAAAAAAACAATTCGTGAATCTAAAAATTTGGGACAGACTTTAACAAAGTGAAACTTCTGCCCCATTTTGAATGATGCTATTGTTACAATGTGGATTGGTGGCTACCATACAAAATGGATTTAAAAGATTTGGCTTGTATCCCTTGGACCCATCAGCTGTTCATTATACAAACTGCGTTAAAAACAATGTTGAGAGATTAATAATAGCTCAAGCTCCCGAATTATCCGATGAAGAACAATCGACTAAATTATCAAAATTTAAGATTGCTGCCGATGTGATTCAGGCATTGTCAAAACAATTAAGAAATGTTGGAGTTGATGCCAATCTCGTTTTAGAAGTTATTTTAAATACCTTTGTTTTAGTTTTTAATAAATATATGTAGGTACATATATATAATGAATTAAAGTACCTATATTTTATAAAAAAAAAATAAAAGCGTTTAATTAACTAAAAGCAAAAAAGGCCTTAAACTTTATAGAAAACTTTTGTGTCCGGACAGTAACAAAAAAGTGTCCGGAAACTAAATTCTGCTGTCCGGATACTATTAGCTTTAATAGTGACAAAACTGTTGGAAGTCAAAGTTAACAAATGTGTTAACTGTCCGGATACTAGTGCCTTTACCCTATTATCAAAAATACTATTCTAAAAAATTTTCATATTTTGGGAATAGTGGTTACAGTAAAATATTCCTAATTAGGAATTATGTGCACGAACACACATCTCCACACATTTGACACGCTGCGGACATAATGTTTCATTGAAGAAACAATTTTGACACAATAACGTACCTGTGTAGATATAAAAATCCTTGATAGGAATATTCCTAAATGGGAAATGCTACCTAGCATGTGTCTAAAATGTTACTTGTTAAAGTTATATTTTCTGGTAACAAAACCGTCTTAACGACGTCGCTCATGACACATGACACATGAACTCGCAAAATGCTCCTTCGGTAGCCATGATCTATTTTATTGACATTGGAATGTCAACTGACGCTTTGACAGCATCATGTGCTTGTACCTACCATATTTCTAACATTGTAATATCGTCTTTCCAGTTGTGTTCTGTGGATAGGTGTTTGCAAAGTTTTAAAGTTCAGCTTCCTCTCCCATATTATATATCCTTGGGTTGTCATGTAAAACTATTTGTACTTTGTAGGTACGTATGCAACACATCATCGCTGAACTGCAAATATGTGCATAGTACCTACGAGCAAACACGTCACTTCGTTTTATTTACAGTACCTTGAGTGACAGTGTTGTAGCAAAAGGTTACCCACGCACGTTTACACCACTGATGGAAATAAGTTTTCGTTTAAAATATCACAGATTTTTGTTCACCATTACAAAGTCCTCCTTTTGACAAGATATATTTACATGTCATCAGTGACAGATATTCAAATGTAAATGCAACCTGTGATTTTTGGTGATTTGTTTAGAAATGACGCAAAGATTGTGCTTCTATTTTCATAAGCAAATTGATTGAGAGAGTAACTATCTGCTTACGATTGACGTCGAACTTTGCTTTGCTTATTTAGGCAAGCTTTTAAAAAGTTTTTGGTTCAACCTTATTCAAACTTTAAATGCCGTATATCTGTAGCCCTCATAATCACGGTCCTGTCAATCTGTCCTCTAAGCAATTCCCTGTCAGACGAAAAATAACTCGCATGCTATGTCATATTTGAAAGATATAGGTAGATCTGTAGAAAGTAGATGTAGGAATACTTTTTAGGAGCCTTCCACCAAAAAATGAATCTTTTAAGCAGAACTGCTGAAACTACAAATCCGGCAGGCAGTTTTTTAACACGGCCAACCAAATTCAGGAAAAAAAATTCAATTCATTGAAGATATGGAGAGGAACAGGGACATTCCGGTACATTCCGGTAAAATTGTGCCCATGAAACTAATAAGGAAAATTAAATGAAAACAAAAATTCAACAAAACATGTTTTTATTTCACGATATGCACCATGTGACTACCTATAGCAAAAAATTCGCGCCACGACATACTAATTGTTAGTGACATATTTATTACACTCAGGACAAACAATTCCATCGTGCAATCGATAAGCAAATTTTGTCATGTTCATACGTCATTCCGCATGTCAACGAATGACAGTCCCACAATTATGCAGCTTACACGACATGATACCTCTGACGTCCGAAGTTACGTCAAAGTTTCATGCGTATGTCGGGTGTGGCACTGGGATGGAAAAGTCAATACAATTGTATAGAATTCGATACAAATGAGTGTGCTCGAGTACAAAAGTAGAATTTGCCTTAGTTCGATACAATTCATCCATCTGTATCTTTCGAATTCTCTTGCAATTTTTTAAAGCTTTTCCTAAGAAAACAATTAAAATAATCAAGATGATGATGTCTTTATGTCATTTTCGAAGACATAAACAAGAAAATTAATATTCAAAATCCCTTCTTAAATTTGCTGAAGTATTTTACATCAGAAGCAGTTGTATCAGGAAGATCCAATTCTATATTGAAATTTGTTTTTGAATGTGTTCCTAATGAAAAAAAGAATATTCAACAAATTAACAATGAATATAGAGCACTTGTCACTGCTAAATAATTCAGCAACTTAAATATTATTCAATTTGAGAATTTTGGGCTGAAGTAAATTCAATTAAAAACGAGTATAATGAGCTGATGTTTGAAAATATTTACAAAATTGCTTAAGCCGTTCTCGCTCATCAGCAAATGTCAGAAGGATTTTTTTTTGCCAGACATTAATAAAGTCCAAATGTCGAAACCGACTTCAAGTCGACACTTGCTGGGCTTTGATTGAAACAAAAAATTTGATTATTCAAACTCGTTCTGAGTTTCAAGTTCATGCACATTCATTTTGAAGATGAATGTGCATATTGAGAGTATAAGCCCTGAAGAGCTCATAGGTTAAAAATATAAACTATTTTTTTGTAGGTTTGTTGTAGTTTTGTAGTTTTTCTAGAAAGTCATTAATGTTTTGTTAATTTATTTTTGTTTGTTTTTGAAAATAAAATATTTTGAATTCAATTCTGTATACGAAAAAAAGTTTTCAATACAACTGGCTCCATTTAAGTACGATCTTTCGACAGTTTTCAGTACAAACCGAAAATGGCATTTTCCATCCCTGGTGTGGCATGGCGTGTACGCGTATCTAAAGCATCAACAGTTTAATTTGACATATGGAATGTATCACCATATCTTGCCTTTTGCTTGTAAATAGATTTATTTAATACCCCCCTCGACAGCCGGTAGTTTATATCCGTTTCGTAGCAGCGCTGCCGAAAGTACTACAATAGGAGTATTATACTCATTTTTCGTCCGCCGCGCCGTACTTCCGTACTCCCCAAAGACAAATTGCACTCCTATTTTTACCCTACTGGTTAGTTTCGGATTTACTTATTTTCACTTGTCTTTACATTTCTCTATAGGTAGCAAATTGCGAAACAAATTTTTCGTTGTTGATGTTTCATTAAGATTTCGTGTGTTCGATTTTGCTAACAAGCTTCCAGCGGCTTCTCACGGTGCCACGGATCAGGTGGGTCCAATTTATGGATGATTTTTTACCAAACCATTTCTCTCGAATTTGGCCACCGAACTTTGGAGAGTCGACTTTGAAGGCCCCTCACGTCTGCCATAAAATGAATGCAAATCGCGCAAAGTTTGGACATTTTGATAAGAATGTTTTAACAGTTATTCCCCGGTAGTCCCCAAAAATCCTCTTATATACTCCTCAACGAAATCATGAAACGGCAGCCCTTATTCATTCTGTAGGTGAATATTCGTCTTCTCAGCTGCAGTCGAATGGCATTCAGGACAAACAATGCACAAAGTTTAAGGCGAAGTATTTGAACTTTTCCCAACAGCAACAGCAGATTTTCCGAGAGAATTATTCCTCATTCGTTTCCTTCAAGTTCAAATGTGCGAATATGGTTCTGTGACGTTGGCATCACCTTTTGTGTAGATCTAGATATGGATACTTATAATTTTGTAAACATAAGAGAACAATAGCAAAAGAGCAACAAAAACACCATTTTGCATAAATTCCTTTTTATTTTATAGTAGTTGTGGCTAACTGGGTTACGCCATGTTTTCTTATTTATTGGATGTTGACATAATGTTTTCTTATGTTTTACACAGTAGAATATAATATTATTATGTATGTATATTGTATAGGTACTTAAATGATATTAGGGCTCACATTTGTACATGCATTTTCGATGGATTTACAATAAGCTTATGGGAAATAAAAATTGATTTGTCCAGCCATATGAACGTAGGGGGTTGATGTAATATTTTGCAGGGCTAACATTTAGGCAGCAGATGCAAATTTTGTAGAAAAATTTCTTAGGCGATTCAACATAAGAGCAGGAAAAAATAAATTTCGGTCTTTTTAGTGCGTCTATCGTGTTTTCGTGTAGTGGGTGGATAAAGTTTTTGATTACAAGTGGCATCATACTTTTGGAGTTTTTCTCAATATCTTAGAAGACGATTCGACGATACATTTTTGTAGAAAATGGAACCTGTATGCCGAATCGGAACGGGTGAATTGAGGAGATTTTCCAGGCAAACACCGATTTCGGTTATTTAATTTTTCGTATCAGGTAAAACCAATAAAGAAAAACGCATTCACTAAATTCAAAGTGCATACGTCACTCGATCAAAAACCGAAGGTGGTAAGCATAGACAAATCATACTCGCAATACTCTCTTGCCGCTGGTCCCCTCGATTTTTTTTCAAGCTCGCCATTTTGTATTGTTATTGGTGTTATGTCAAAAAAAGAATCCGTTACTGAATGCCATTGATTAATTACATTGTTAAAAGGCGAATAATTGCATTTTAGGACAAACATGGTTATGTTATTTACCTCTTTTCGATATCATTAAGATCGATTTCATGTGTACATTTTTCTTAGATAACTGATAAAGGTTTGGTCATAAGGTTTTTATTTTCATGCAACCATTCTGCAATGACAATTTTTTATTAATGTTTTAAGCAAATGTACACTTATTTCTAAAAAAATATTATCCACACGTTTATAAATAATTTCAAATTTAACGAATAAAATTCTATGAACGCTGTCAGCAGCTTTGCCCACAGCGGAAGTGGCATATGTTGGTGAGTCGGAATTTTTGAAGTTACGTGACATTAGTCCATACGAATTTCTATGGAACAATACTAAAGCACTCAGCATTTGCCACCCCATAAAATAGGCAAGTAACGGGAAATCGGCCGAAGTTGGTGGTCTCAGTTTTGTCTCTGGTGTTAATATCGTCCATCATTTTCATTCTTGGAGCAAATGGTGGTATTTTCACTCTCTGGTCGTCACAAAATAATCAGACAGAAGCCAAGGGTGGTGCGGTGGAACTTGAAAGCTCGTTTTCCAACAAACGGAGGCTTAACTTTCATCAATCTTTTCAAACCAGATGGAGTCATCGAGATCCAGAGCCTTTCTTTATTGCAGAATTTAACATTGTCGGCTCAAAAATATCTACCATTAGCCGGACCTCGGAAGTTTTGTAGATTCTTAAAAAAATTGTTTCAACTTTATATTTATTTTAATTTTTACCAATGAGAGAAATAACCTTTCAAACCAACATAATCACAGAGCGGGTTTGTTTTAATTATTTGGGACAAAAATGTTGACCTACTAAGTTTGCTCTAAATTTTTGTTTTAATATAGCAGGTTGCTCTTAAAATGTGCAGCAGTTAGGTTTACCATTGTCTTCAAAAGAATGGGGGCTAAACGTTTCGCCCATAGGCTATAGCTAGTTTTAAATTGCGAACAAAAGCTCTGGTTGATACGAACTAGACTGCCAGTCCGAGTAGGTACTTTCCGAATAGGTGTGAATTCCTTTCCACTCCAATTCCAACAAAACAAAACGTTTTGTTTTTACCTGGTGTTTTTGGTGTTTTCAGTCTATGTTGGAAGTGCGGTCGATTTTATTTCCACATACTGAACACCACCGTTCAATAAGCTATGAACACTTTGGCTAGTTTGACATATCCTCCAAACTTATCTTCGATGTGGTTAGAGATTTAGCTAATTTTAAATTCTGTCTTCAACATCACATTAAAAGTTTAGCAAGGGTTTCTTTCAATCATTGTTTCTTTGGGTAAAGAAGGCGTTTGTGTAGGACAATTTTGTCGGAGAGACAGACAGGACAGCCTTGATTTTTGGTGCAGAAGCACGCACGTTACTTACGACGGGCAGGGATATCTATATAACCTTTTGAATGACACAATTTAAGACTGATCTGAGATGGTGAAAAACAAGTAAAAAAGCAATGGGGTCTCCAACTTCTTACATAACACAGCAGAGGAAGACCTCACCTATCTAAGTCAATTATGTGCACCTACCAAACACAGCTTGAAGTTTTTATGGGCCTGCAGTTTTTTTTAAAGCAAACGGACTTCAATTTGGTTTTTGGTACGCAAAAAATTTCAGTTTTTTTTAATGTAATCGCCGCTAAAATGCTTTTATTTTTCAGAAACTTCAAGTGAAATTATTTCAAAATGAATGTAGGCACCCCTCAACGGTTTTTGCTAAAACTCAGATGTGTCGCCAGGTTTGTCTCCTCTTTAAAGTGAGAATAATAAATTAAATCAAAATAAATTTTCATGACGGTACACATAGCGGTGCAGTAAAATAACTCCAATTGAATTAAAGCCCCAAAAGAAAAGGGCACACATTGCGTAGTTTTTCATACGATTATCGTCGAAACGATAGACCACCAAAAGTAGCAACTAAGTGCCAAAATTACGAGTTTGAGACCTTAATTCAGTTCATTTTCGACAAATGTAATGAAAGCTTACGATAGTAAAACTAATTTGGGCAGAATATAATTTTTTGTGGTCATCAAAGTTTCAAAAAATATATCGTCCCGACGATTATTTTTATACGGAATCTGCCCCAAGGTTTACTTCTCCTTTGAAATGGTTTTAAGGCCCACTACGACTTTTTTTTTTTTTGTTTTTTTTGAGAAATAAGACCCATGTGCTTTAGTCCCGTGGGGGTTATTTCATTGCACCACATAGGGCATATAAAAATAGAAAAATTCAATAATACATGGACCGATCATGCTGTGAGGGTATATAAAAATCATGGCAACATATTTTCAAACAGTCATTTGAAAGAAATGAAATTCTAGCATTAATTTAAGACAGATGTTAGTCCTGTCTCGATATGTCATAAAATACACGTCCTTTTCTATAATTATTCGAGAAAGTTTGTTTAATAAATTATACAAATATATTGTGCAGTGATTTTAATACATTTTCATCGGATTTCTTGTTAATATGTTTTTATTCATATTTATATTAATATATGTATTGATATGATTATATTTGATTAGGGGATATCAATTCCAGTAGATCGTACTTACATTAATGTCTATACGTATACTCTAAACAAAAATAGTGTACAATAGTTAGTTCTATACATTTAAGTTGACAATAAATTTATTTTTATGTATCTACTACTATACAATAGAAAGGGGGGGGAGGAGGGAGTCGTAAAGTGATTGATTCGATTTCGAGACAGATAAGAAAAATGTTCTATTTTCGAAGTTTTAATGAAAAACAGTGTTAAAAATTGTACAAAAATATTTCTTTTAGATTTTCTCTTGGCTCATGTGGATGTTTTTTTTTTAAACGTTTATATGGACTTTCTTTTATATGGAAGGAGCTATACTAAACATATTTTACATGCAGGTATATTCTACAAGTTCTTAACATATATACAATGCATAGTGAGGTGAACCTAAGTACATAATGTATACAGTTGTATTTTCTCTTATAACAGCCTTTCGAGATCTTCACTTTCTGCTTCGCTGGTAAATGAGTCTGTGTCCGTGAAATAATCATCTCCACGATTGCGACGACAGCATATCCGTCGACTTATCTCATCATCGCTCCAATGTTCGAATTCCTCTTTGTGATGCTCGAGAAGCATCAACGATGGGAATAAACTATCACAGCCACCGCACCTGCAAGTATATAATGACAAAAATTACAAAAAGCAATTGCATCAGGGGAAGGGGCAGTATGTGCAAGGGACTGCATATATAGGGAGAATATTTTTCTGAATTGTTTTTTAAAAATTGTTAACTTGAACTATTTACACAAATGAAAGATTCAAAGAAATAACAAGAATTTCCATTCTACACTGGCGATCACTAGGATGAGGCCATACATTTTGCAATCGATTTTCACTCTTTATACCCGTTGAACATTTTTTACCGGGAAACTTTTACTACCTGAGAACAGGTACATATTTTCCCAACAGTAAGTCATAAAATTAAAGGGTAAATAAAAAACTACGGCTGGAATTTTCCAAGATTAAACAATGAACTACCTGTAAAGCGTATAAAAAGATGCGCCACTAGGATGAGGCCATTGCGAATATTTTGTTGCAGGAGTGCACATCTGCGATTTTTTTTCAAAATTTACTTAAGAATATTTAAAAAAGTGTTGAAAAGAACTGTTTTTATTTAGTTCAAACAAAAAAATGGGTTCCGGAAAGACTTTGAAAGCGACATAAAGAGCAAAAATAGATGCTTTCAAGGAGTTAGGACTCTCAGGCCGAGAAATTGCAAGGAGGCTTAATAGAAGTAAGACTCTTGTAAACAGTTATCTTGCGGACGCACGGCAGAAGCAACAAGTACGGTCAATTCTACGGCTTGCCTCAAATTGTACTCTACCAGCGACTAAAATAAGGACCATGTGTGCAACTGTTCAAGACGCAGTTACAACAAACAGACATACATTTTCAGCAAGCTCACGTATGCTGCTATAGTGAAAGGGGGACCAATAAATCACCTTTGAAATATATCACATACATGTTGCGTAATCCCTTGCATCCGTAACAAAATTAAAGCTTAATTATACCGTTGAGGTAATTTACACCTCTTCTCTATACGGCAGAATAATCATACAAAGCGAGTGCAAGTTCCATTCAGGATGGGTCCTCGACCATGCTAGCGATGCCATTTTGTAAAGCATTCATTAGCAGTCCTCATAATAGAGCACTAGAGCACAGCGAGTCGTTGCTGGCGTTAATGAAAAGGATTTTCGCAATTCCGCGAATTTATCTAGGTGGGTGCTTGTGCAAAGGGATTGTTGTGGAATATAAGAGCATGCACCACACCGAGATCACTCGTGCATAGCATCGTGTATTGCACAGTAATTATTACAAATTTGGTGTCGGTTACGTTAGACATATATACAACACATATCTGATGGAATTATTATGAGTCGGCTGCATGGAATGCCCGCCCAAATAACCAGTCACCAACAGTGCAAAATTAGTCTCTCAGCCAGCAAGGCGAGGGCTATGGCTGCGATTTGATTATATTATCATTCTATGCATGTAGTAATGTATCTCATCACGATATCATGTTTTGCATACTCATACAAAGTGAGGGATGCCTTTGCCAGTGAATCGGGATTATAACGATAAATTTGCATGTTATATTTATGTACATGATTTATGGTGTGGGACTACAGCTTAATCATTTCTATTGATGCTGCTAAATGATGCTGTGTTATGGGAAGGAATTAAGTAACATAAATCACAAGCAAATATTAGTTCACAATTACAAATAATTTATAATCACACACAAATATTTTTAACTTAATCGATTACGTAGTAAGAGAAAGATATTAGGTTCGTTCGGGTACTTTTTTGCAAACGTAAAATCATTAAAAATTTGCTAAAAAACTGAACTAATGCGACCACGTACTGAGAAAATCGAAAAAGATGAGAGAGAAATCCATTTCCCCCCTTTTCATTTTTTCGCAATTTTCTGCTCGCCGAATTTCGACTTACTGAAAAATTAAAAATTAAAACTGACAACTAAGTGACAGCTCAAAAGTGTGACAAGTAAAACTCTATTTATTGGGGACGTTCAAGCATTGACTTATATATGACTATATGGACTGCTAGTAGACAACTTCGCGTTGGTTCCAACATAAGCGCTAGCTCTCGTGGCTCGGAGCGGAATAAATTGGAAACTCACATCTGACGTTTCCATTTCGTTGCAGATATAAGTAGGTACTTTAAGAAATATAGATGTAACCAATTTATATGATGAATTAAATTCTCATGTACTTGAATACTTATTGTCAGTATTTATTGATCAGAAATGTGATTGAAATATACGCTAAAGTGTTATTGCATCATATTTCTAAAATTAATCATGAAAAACAACATAAAAAACTAATTCGCAATAAATATAAGAAAATTGTGCAATTTATGAGACAATGAAAAACGATTTTTTATTCAAATTTTGTTGGTTCCATCTATTATTAATTATTTAAACTAGCACAATTTCGAGATGACATCTATTGTAAACAATGCCGCAACAATTTGAATTTCAACCGTTTCACTTGGCAAATTAACTCACGGCCAATAGGTGGCTCTAGCATTCTATGCAGAAATCCAAGATGGTTGTCATTTTGTTTCACTTATTTTTCGCATAGAACCACGAGCGCTAGTTATGTTGGCGTCATTTTCTGGGCAGAGATTGTGTGGAAGTGACATTTCACTAGCAGTCCATACATAATAAGTCAATGCGTTCAAGTATCTAGTTTAGTAAGTCTGACAGCTCTCTCACTAGATGTATCTCAGTTTTGATTGGTCGAAATCGGTCATGTGAGCAGATGTTTCAGTTGACGTTTATGGAGGGGTAGCCGACGAATCTAGTCAAGATATTCGTGACTGAGTACCAAGTTGACACTTCGCATATGTGGCTGACGTAAAAAAAGTGACGTTCCCGACCAATTAGTTTTTGCGTTCAGGTTACATCTCATCTAGACCAATCTAGTCGACTTTAGATAACTAGATTCTTGAATGTGGCCAATTTCGTCATCAACGATGTCGGAGGAAGTAGTTGTAATTTAATGTTCTCCTAGAACATATCAGCACATTCAAAATGGTAAGTTTAATAGGTATTCAAATTCAATTCCAACTTATTTTGTAGATGCTGCATGTTAGGATAATGTCAAAATGACATTTCTTAAACTTTTTGTAAGAAAACCGGTCTCTTGGAATTGAGAGATTTTCTCTCGATTTTTGATATTTGACATTTTTCGTTTTTATACGCTGAAAGTACACGAACGAACCTATTTATTATATTCGTACAAAATTTCGAACTCGAGATGCTAATAAATTCTAAGATTACGAAGGTAGAGGAACTCGAAAAAGTGGGTCGCGAAATTCTGTCTGTCTGTCCGAATGCTCCCGAGGCCAAACTTCAAACTTCCGATTTGGAGTTTTTGGGAGCCTTTTTTGTTTTGCCCTGTAACCTCAATATAAATGATACATACTTCCCATATCAAATTTTCATACCAGTTTGATTTGTTCGAAAACGACTCAATCAATTTTTGAGCTTAAGTAAGTAAGGTTAACATCTACATACTCAGTTTTCCGCAAAACTCAATCAACAACGGTACTCTTGAAAGTTGGACATATCTCGAAAACGGTCCATCCGATTGTAACAAAAATTCATTTCTAAGGTAATATGGTCATTTCTAAATTAATAGCAATGCTCAGTTTTCTGTATTTTATCGTTCAATGGATTTTTGAAAAAAGTCATATTTTTTAAATTTGGTTTTCTTTAGTTTACCTGAAAACGATTTTGACCAAAATACATAAATAGAGTAAAATTAATGTTCTCAAAATAGGGTTCTTAATTTTAAATTCGAATCACCGAAAACTCTAATTTTAGAAACTGCTCATATCTCGACAACCCGATTTTCGATTTGGATAAAATTTGTAAAACCAAAAAACTTGAACAATATTTTATACTCGGTTTTCGGTTGAATAGTTAAGCAATGGTATTTCTCAAACTAAATGTTGCAAAATTTTGTAACTGTTTCAGTTACTCAGTTTAACCGCTCTAACGATTTTGATCACAATACATAAGGATAGTAAAATATATCTGATGATCCCATACTTAGTTTTTCTCAAAAAATTCGAACAAATCCGTTTTTAAATTATTTCTCAGACACGACCACTCAAATCCCGATCTGTCAGGACAACAAAGAAATCTCCCTTCCGCAGCTTATATTCATCAGCTAACTATTTTGGTCAGTACTCAGAATCAGATTTCAAATCTATGTTCAATATGGAAGTGAGTTATGAGCAACTCAATACTGACCTTGTTGCCACCTCCTTGTGGTATAAGGATCAGTTCATGATATTCCTACTGTGTAATGCAAATTGCGCTATAATTTTACAAGTTTATACCGCTTGATTGCAATTTATTGCAGACTTTCCGGCTGAACCTAACGTAACCATGTCCAATTAAGGAATCCAAGAAGAGTCACCAAGGATAGAGTCACAACCAATCTTTTGGTTCGGGGTGGAAAATATTCCACAGCCGAATCGCATATAAGTCGAAATGACGTAAGAGTACTTTACATACCGGTACAGAGAGCAAGTTCTTGCCAAAGAAGATAACACGAATGTTATTTTAAAGATGAAAGTATAGAGGTTAGTGTTCATAGTTTAAAAGAAAAATCTATTACAAAGTGATTACCATGAAATTGGCCTTACATTTGCATACCTATTCTTCGCATTTTATTTTTGACAAGACCCGAGGGAACACTTACAGTAGGAACACGTACCTAAAGCTCAACATTGTCGGAATGTGATTGGGTGTGCCCTTGTCAGCCGTTAAAGCCACCTTTGTTTCTATTGTAACAAGCGGTAGGACTCTGATTAGCATTTACTTGGCGGTGTCGCAGCTACTTCATACACACCACTTATGCTTATTTTACCTCTCCGTAAACGAAATGACTGGCGGAAAATCTCAGAAGTCTGCACCGGGTAGTTTTCCTTGTAGCTTGTGCCTAAGTTTTAACCATCGGTCAATGGGTAGTGATGGGTACTAAATAAACAAAATATTGAACGATAAAATTAAAAGAAACAAGGAACAGCGGTTTAAATTTTGCGATATAATTAAGAATAAACAAGAACGCATTCCGCATACACTCCTCGTTAACCTTTACTCATATATACTGAATAACTGCCTTAAATCCAAGTTAATACGGTGCCAAAGCCATAACTTATTTGCCACAAAACATTTCGACGTCTAAACTTATTTACCCCCATCAATTTGTGAAACACACCCCAGGGGCTCTTTTCATAAACGGTGTGCAGCCGCTTAAATTTCTTCGTGCACCATATACCTACAAAGCCACCACCAACAGTACATTTATACGTATGTATGTAGGAGTACCATACACCCTCTCCGCCCTACCTCTAATTCAGCTGCTGACCCTGTTGCTGTGGATTTAGGACTAGGTGTGTGGTGTGTCTCTGAAAATCTTAACGTCTGTCATCGAACCGAATGTAGAATGTGTCTTTCCTCTGGCATATACAATTTCAAATATGTACCCAGAGGCCAGAGTTGGTTATCTACGTTTAGTTACATGAAACATTGAACTTTAGCGGCACATTTTCATGTCGCATAAGATGTCCAGGGGGGGGGGGTGTCTGACGAAACGTGTATTTGCGTGTACCCACGTGGCCAATCAGGCGTAAGATCTCCAATTCAGCGTGTATCCTTCTTGGCACATGTCTAGTTAATGTGTTCGGTCTTCTTCATGATTGTCAGTTTTATTTTTTTCCAGATAACGGATAGTGACTATTTCTCATTGTGTTTTAGTTTTACGGGGTTCATAGCTTCTTTATGTGGGGAAGTTCATACGAATCCTATTTATTTATATGCTTCGTGAGAGAGCCTTGAAGAGGTCTACTTGTCCTTGCCCAGAGAAGAGCAACACATGTTTAGAAATAAATTAATGGCATTCATTAGTGGGGTAAAAAAATCGTTGAAACATTTTAGGCGGTAACAAAACATACGACTTAATGGGGGTTGTGCCTTGTGTATGAAGCATACTGCGCGTTTCACTAGACTAAGCACAATCGAAGTTTATTTTTACTGGGTATAAGTTACATAAGTGATGAGACCGAGAAAACACTTATTTCAATGACTGACACACGAAACGATTCAATCTTTGTATAGGTATACGCATATTCGTACGTACTGACTGTCTGTCAGGTTCTTTTTCGTAGATTTGACAACTTTTTTGATCAAAGAGGATAATTCGTGACGTTTCAGCTACCAATGATATCCGCCAATTTGAAACGACATTTCGTCAGCACTGTTTCTAGAGGCATTACATTCATCTTCAAGTTGGGTCTTTGGGTTTACCCTTTTTGCCTTGTTAAAATAATGTACCTTTCAGTTTATGTCATATCAACAACTCTTTTCTTATTTTTCCAAAATTGTTTGTAACAACAGACTAAGGGCCGGCTTGTGATTATCTTTAATCATCGGTTATGTCAGATGGTAATCATCGAATATGTTTGTTCAGCAAAATACTTACTAGAGAATCGTTGGTTTGGTTAGTTAACCAGAGAAGTCGATAACCAGCCGATTTTGCGCGGTTAATGAGATTTAACAAATCTCATTAAACTGACAGATGTATCGAATATAGTTCACGCATTGAATTACAGTAACGGTCCGAAACACAAAAATGGGTGCGAAGGATGCAGTAAGATTATTTTCAACATTTTTAGCCGATGACAGCTCGCAAATATTAAGATAAAGCGCACTCTTTGGATCAAATATTAAAAGAATGAGAAATTTGCGACGGTCTTTGAATAAATTGAGATGATGCATTTCTTTACTCAAAAGATAAAGTGGCTTAAGTCGATTTAAGCCAAAAACAAAAATGAGAACAAATTTAGCTACAGTTTGGTGTAATCACCTTCTTTCAACCTACCCTGGAAAACAGATTTTTCTTCCGTTACAACGTCTCAGCTAAATGAAAGTAAAAAGATTGCATTTGGAATAACGTCTTAATTCTGAAGTAGTTTTTTTTTCACGAATTTTTTTAAGTTTAAAATTGCTCCCCTGAAAAATGTGAAAAATCGACTTAAACTATTTTACTTTTTGAGTAAAGATTTGTAAAATTTTATTGGTTGTCGTTTTAATTCGGTTTTGTTAAAAAATTGCTTATTGTCTCACACCAACAAGATTTTATTCTTCAGTTTTTTAAAAAAAACGCCTGTATCATTTGATTATGACATTTTTGTGCTAAACAAATTTTGTAATCTAACTAAATGATTACGAAAATAAATACATTAATAAAGTACCTTAACAAATTACTAATCAAAAACAAACGAACCCGGAAAACAAAAAAATTTAACTGGAAAAATGGAACGATTTGTCGCAAAGCTAAGGTTTGGTGACCGAAGTCAAAAATCGTTCAACAAACACTCATCGGTTATTTCACAGATTTAAAATCATAGGTTAATCTAAATCTATGGTAACCTAACCTCGGATTTAACCAGCTGTGAATAGACCGGCCCTTAAACTATAAGATACATGTTCCAATTCAAATTCTCGCGCAGGATAATTTATTCGTTTATTTTTATTTTATTGAACTACATAACTTATAATTTATTTTTAAATTTCGATATATAACTGAACTGAAATAATTTATGTTGAATTAAAATAAGCGTTTGTTTGTGATATTTTTTTATTGAATAAAAAATGTATGTTCAAATAAAACAAACAATTTGAAAACATTTTGTATACACAAATTTCCGCTCACAAATTAAGCCGCTGGTAAAGGGTGTTTTTTTAAGAGGTATATAAATTTAAGTTGGCAACACTATTTTAACTGCCGGCCATTTTGTCAGCTGTCACGTGATTTATTTTTAGTTTGGTTTGCCATTTCATCATGAGCAAGTTGACAAATAAACAACGCTTGCAAATCGTGCAACTTTATTTCGAAAATAATGGTTCAGTTCGCGAAGTCTACCGCAAGCTCCGTTCATTTTATGGTCGACATAAACGTCCATCAGAGCAATTAATTCGGTTAAGCATGGATCGTTTTCGCACTACGTTTACTCTATGTGATAATACGCATCCGCAGATACGTCGAACAGTGCGCACCGAAGAAACAATTGCCGCTGTAGAGCAAAGTGTTGAAGAGCACAGTGTTGCACAGCAATTGAGCTTTGTCCATCAACTTTATGGAAGATTTTGCCCAAAGATCTTAGCTCACGACCTTACAAGATCCAGCTTGTGCAAGAATTAAAGCCGCGAGACCATGCAATGCGTCGTGATTTTGGTGTATGGCCCAAAATGAGTTGAATGGCTACGTCAACAAGCAAAATTGCCGCATTTGGAGTGAAGAGAATCCACATGAGACCCTTGAGACGCCATTACATCCACAAAAACTGACTGATTGGTGTGCTCTAGGGGCTGGTAGAGTCATTGGGCCTAGAGATGAGCTTAGTCGTGATCTCGCAATCACAGGTAAAACTG
Source organism: Cheilosia variabilis (assembly GCA_951230905.1). Taxonomy (NCBI): domain Eukaryota; kingdom Metazoa; phylum Arthropoda; class Insecta; order Diptera; family Syrphidae; genus Cheilosia; species Cheilosia variabilis. The sequence goes on from OX579676.1 coordinate 36,195,310, forward strand.
TGACTGTGATTTACAAATCACTGTGAATTTAACCTGTGATTGTGATTTTGACTCGCGAACTCATTGTAAGTACAGTGTGATCCTACCAATTTTTTATTAAATATAATAACCATTTATTTTTAATAAACATAAATGCACTCGAAAATTCGCGAAGAATACTCATTTGTTCCTTCAACCTCGCATTCAAATCACAAAATTCAAGAAGCAACAACAATCCAGCGCAGCATACCCAAAAAGTACTATTGGCACCACGAGTGCTATGAGGACTGCTCCTACTGCAGGTCTTGAGGCTATTCTCAACCTGCTGCCGCTAGACATCTTTATACAATCTTCAGCTGCAATCAGCGCCTTGAGGATAAGTCAGACAGCAAGCTGGAGAACGAATGCAACGGGTCACTCCTCGATCCTAAAGAAATATTTTGGCTATGTACCCAACACGGACTACATTACGCCATACCTAGAGTTCACAAGACCTTTCTCGAGCGCCTATCCCAGTAGGGAAGAATGGAGCGAAGGACTCGTACCCAACGCACAATCTGTAGCCGTCTTTACGGACGGTTCAAAAATGGAAACCGGGGTAGGGTCTGGCGTCTTCTCTGAGTCGCTGGGCATATCAAAGTCGATTCGACTTCCCGACCATAGCAGTGTCTTCCAAGCAGAGGTCATGGCAGTGACAACAGCAGCCCGTGAGTCTGTGGTAAGGGCAATACCACCTGAAGGTATTACCTTTTTTATCGACAGCCAGGCAGCAATAAAAGCATTAACTGCGATAGAAATAAAATCAAAGCTTGTGAAATGCTGTCGCGAAGAACTTAGTTAGGGTTCTTGGCACTCAGCATAAGATATTGCTCTGCTGGGTTCCGGGACATGAAGGCATTCCAGGCAACGAGAAAGCTGACGAACTAGCAAGACAAGGTTCGGCAGCTGTATCAGAACAAGTTGACCCCTCTGTGAAAATCCCGCCTTGCGCACTCAAGCTTGAAGCAGGAAGAAAAGCCACAAGAGAGGCGAACGCTAGATGGACTGCACTAGAAACTTGTCATACCACAAAAAGGCTATGGCCAACTTTCAATGAAGCCAGAACCGAGAGTCTAATGCGAAAGGATAGAAAATCTCTTTCCACCCTCGTAGGAATTATAACGGGGCACAATACTCTACGGTACCACATGAACAAGCTACGCTTGACTGAAGAAGAACTGTGTAGGGGCTGCGGTGATGAGGAAGCTCTTGAGGACACAACCCACTTCCTATGTCACTGCCCAGGTCTCCAGCACTACAGGCACAGATTCCTAGGGAGACACTTCTTCCACGACCTAGAGGAACTTTCTGGAACACATATAGACAAGATAATGGGCTTCATCAAATCCACAGGATGGTTTGTATGCAATAGCACAGTGAGTACTTAGTCTCAGGGTTATTATGGGTAAGGGACAACCTCTTCCCCCAATGGGCATCACAATGGGTCAGTATTGGCCTGAGTGTGGCACGGAGCATTCCACGCCAACCCACGTACCTAACCTAACCTAACCATACCCAAAAAGTAGATTAAAAAATCAAAACTACCCCAATTAGGTACCTACCTTAGCAATAAAAAAGTAATATGCAACCAATGTATATAAATATATATTTACACAAAACACAATCACTCCAACTCCGACTCTCCAGTTCATCATAAATCTTTTTTCAGTTTTCTTTTGCAAAAATTATCCTGCCACCTATGACCTAAACTACCACTGCTCCCTTACCTGCTGCGCGAGTGGCTTCTTTCTTATTGCTACTTTGAGTCGCAGTTTCGCTATTTCCCCATTTGCCTTGTGATTGTGATTCTTCTGTGTATGCCTTATTTCACTCTTTCGCTGTTTGCCCTGTGATTGCGATTTGTGTCGCGACTGTGCTACTGTGGGTGCTTTCCGTTTGTCGTGATTTTTAAACTGTGACTGCGATTGTGAACGAGTGCGAAAGGAAAGAGTGAAAAATCGCAGTCACGCTTTAATTGAAAGTCGCTCACAGGTAGTGATTGCGATTTTGCAATCACTGTGATTAAATCACAGGTAGTGATTTTGTGCTCATCTCTAATTGGGCCATACTTCTTCCGAAATGATGCTGGAGAGTCAGTTACCGTTAATGGAGACCGGTATAGAGCCATGATAACCGACTATTTTGTTCCCGAATTGGATGGCATGAATGTGGATGAGATGTGGTTCCAACAAGACGGCGCTAGATGCCACACAGCGCACGTCACAGTATTGAAGGAAACATTCGGTGAGCGCATAATTTCGCTGAATGGACCTGTCAATTGGCCACCAAGATCGTGTGATTTCACACCATTGGATTGTTTTCTTTGGGGATATGTGAAGTCGCTCGCCTACGCCAACAAACCAGGAACGTTAGGGGACTTGGAAGCCAACATTCGTGGAGTTATTGCCGACATACAGCCCCAAGTGCACGAATAAGTGGTTGAAAATTGGACCTCTAGACTTGGCGTTATTCGAAGCAGCCGCGGCGGCCACATGCCCTAAATCATATTTAAACATTAATGGCATAAAATTATTCTTCCAAAAATTGATGGACATTAAAACGATTTTTTTGTGTTAGGTAGGTGACCCAAATAAGGCCCACCTTATAGTTTTTCGTTAATAACTTGCAAACGCCTAAAAGAAAATTACTAAATTGACATTAGCATAAGCCTTAGTTCAGTTATCTATATAAAAACACAACGTTTATTTCTTAAAACCCAATTTGAAATGTATTTTCATAACATTTGTAAGAACCTTACGTTGGGCCTTATTACGAACACCTGTTCCGAATAAGGCCCATACATAATTTTGTTCAGTTACTTTGGTTATCCTGCTAAAATAAAAAGTATTTTGTCATGAAACAAATAAAAGAACCTAGTTTATTATTTATATAATATATTATAATATTATTTATTAACACAAAACAAAAAATAAACACAGCCTTCTTGACTAGAAAGAAAAATTTAAAAAAAAATAAATAAATTTGACTTCAATAAATTAATTTTAAATAAGGAGATTTTTATTAAGAATTACATTTAATGTTAGGTTAAAATTCCGCTTTCTGTTCCCTAATTTGCTCGCCTTTGACATTTTATCTAAAAACAACCAAAAAAACGAATTTAATCTTTCATATTCCTAATAAGGCCTTTTAATATTTTTGGTGGGCCTTTTTAGGAACATGAAAAACTTTTCTTTACAAAAACTTTAACGAAAATCTACTCAAAGAATTAAAATAATACTTAAACCATACTAAACCTTAGTTTTATATGTGGTATATTTAGTGTAAAAACTAGACTTACCCGAATTATTATTTGCAATAAAATCAATTACAAAAACCAATTTCTTATAAAAAGCGTGTGAGTGCGCACATTACTAACTTGTATCGACTGTAAGAAAAAACACGATTGCGTCAGACGGAAAATTCCATCGATTTTAGTGTAGACATAGGTGGCCAAAAGCACATTTAAAATATAATGCAGGTTGATTGACGGTTATGCCAATTTTTGCGCACTGGGCCTTATTAGGTTATGGGCCTTATTTGGACCACCTACCTTTTTATTTCAATTCGAAGTTCTATACCTCAAAAAAAAAAAACACCCATTATTTGCAATTGCAATTTGCAACTGCCTTTAGTTGACTAAAGAACCAAAGCTAGGAAAAGAAAGAGAGACAGTCAAGAGATTGTCTGATGTATGATGGCCTGTGGCTATTTTTCCTTGACTAGGGAAAAATTATTCTCAATATTTCAAGCGGAAACGTGTTGAATCAAAAACGAAAGTCAATATTTATTTTCCAGTCCCAAACCGATAGCAGATTTTCTTTTGCGACAAGAGACAACAAATATGTAAGAGTGTTTCCCTTAAGGGTTTGCAACAATATTTGTCTCGTTTATTGAAAATAACTGAAGCGATAAAAAATTGTGAGCTTCCGTAAATTTCGTCGAAAAAAAAAATGAAATGTGAACCACTAAAATTGAGTCGAAATTTAAAATATTTATTGGTAGGTAAGGCATTTTTTTTTGGTTGCCTTTTCCAGTATATTTTTGAGTTTGTTGTCAACACTAATTAAAAAAAATGTTGCTGTTATCATTTTAGACGAGATTTGTACCACAAAATAATTTTTATTCATAGTAAAGTATGTTTGATGAGTGAGTGTTTATAAAGGGTTTTTTATTGGGACCTGACAACTTCTTTTTTAAATAAAGTGCAAACTACTTGAGATATCGTAAAAAAAAAATGTTATTGGTTTGAATTACTATCAAAGCATTTATGAATGGAATTCGACTGCGTTCGTACGTAGCGGTCGATACGTTGAATTTAATTTTCGATGACTCGGCCGCATATTTCGACCGATACGGCTGCTTATTCGCGTTCAATATTGGCTCTGGGCTCCTCTAACGCCGCCGGCTTGTTGGCATAGACCAATTATTTAATGTAGCCCCATAAAGAAGTCTGGAGGCGTTAAATCACAAGATCTAGGCAGCCGATAGACGGGTCAGTTTCTCGAGATAACACGTTCACCGAACTGAGACTTCAATAACTCGATTGTTGCACCCGCTGTGTGGCTTGTGGCACCGTCTTGTAGGAACCACATATTATTTAAGTCCAATTCATGCAACTGCTCAAAGAAATAACGTTCCAACATGGCTTTGTAGCGAATACCATTTACCGTAACGTGACAATCATTTTCATCGACGAAAAAAAAAACGGCCCAATGACGCCACCGGCATGAAAACCCCACCAAACAGTGACTTTTTGCGGATGAAGTGCTGTTTCATGAAGCATAGAATGGTTCTCACCTGCCCAGTAACGCATATTTTGCTTATTGCCGAAGCTGTTTAAGCAAAAATGCCGTACATCGCTGAAGATGATTTTGCGACGAAATTCTTCATTTTCTTTCATCATGTCCAGAGAAGTGTTGTTATATCGTGGGATTTATCCCTTTTTGTGGGAATTTCGATGTCCGAAAACCCTTCCGTGGGATAAAGGGAAAAAGCACCAAATCGTGGGATTTTCAGAAATCTAGCAAAAAACCATTCCAACTATAAATTTTTGGTGAAATTCTATCAAAACACCTGTATTTCACCATGATTATCAACACAATGAATGTCCATAAAAACCGCTCTGGTAAATCGTCTTTTATCAAAATGTTCTAGTACCAAAAAATAATCATAGCAACTGCGGTTTTTATACTAAAGGTTAATTTAACGTGATTTTCTTTCCGTGTAGTAAAAATGTTACTTTTAAAAAATGGACTTTGCCGCAAAAAAGTATCGTGGGTTTTTAAAAGGGAATTTGAGTACGGTGAAAACGGAAAAAAGGGAAAAATGTCCGCGCTTCGTGGGATAAATGAAGAGAGAGTGCTAACAATACTGGCCGAGCCCAATTCGAGAACGACGCACGTGGCTTCATATGATCAAGTGACTTTAGTTCTTGAGTCAGCTTGATCTTGTTAGGGTGTTGGCCAAGATCCTTACACAAAATTGGTCATAGTGTGGTCTGGGAGAGGCGCAATTCTTGAGAACGCCGTGAAATTGACTGATTTGGCTCGTCTGCGATGGACGCCTCTAAGGCAGCAATATCCTCCACACTTTGGGCAAAACGTAGTCTCACTGGTAGGGCAACATCAAGCAGCGAATATTCTGACTCAAATTTTTTTACTAGACTATGAATTGCTTGTCTACTGGGACGAGAATTACGGCCGGGAATATGCGTTAACGCTTTTAAAGTTGCGACCACCGACTCGGAATTTCGGTAGTAAATTTTATTTGTTTGTAAGTGTTGTTCCTTCGTGTACCTCACCATAATGAAAATGTTTATTTTACTGAATATTTTGACATTGACAGTTCGGTAAGCGGTTTAAGGCTGCGTTCACACTTAAAGTTTGAAGCCTTATTTATTAGAATTTTCTATACGCGCCTAAACACCTGTATAGTTATGCAGTGTATAAGCATTTATACACCCCTCCACAAATTCTTATTTATAAAACATTTTTACATGCATACTGTTATTAAGGTATTGAAAAGGAGAAATCTATTACACTTATCTGTCCGAAAAGATAAAAAAAACTAAGCAGCTTGTGAGAAATGCAAAATACAAATACAAATAGGAAAAGGAATTAAAAAATTCAAAAGTAAAAAAAAAGAAGAATGATTTGGGACTCCTAAGAAACGGTAGTCTTATGCAAATTAAAACGAATTTTTAAAACAATTTGAAATATCTCATTTCTGCACACATTTCTTATCGAGGACACTCTTGTAGAATCTTTAAAATTGGAAATAAAAATGTCGATACAATCTATGCAATTTATTTTTGATTTCATTTAAAATAAAATGTGACAGATTTTTTAAGTCAAAATGACATTTCGATACTATTCCACCTCTATACAAGCTCTAAACAACGTCCAAGCGCGTTTAGCTTTACAAGCTTTATACAACGTCGACAAATTTTTATAAATAAGGTTTTTGCGTATAGAGGCATTTTAGAGGGCGCATAACTTTACATAGTCCCTATAATACGTTTATAAATAAGGCTCTGGGACATAAACTAAGTATTAAATAGACCGTCAACTCCCGCGCACCCCCCGCAAATTTTGAAAAGAAAATTCTCTCTTAAATTTCCTATCCGTGAATACGTGTGAAGCAGCAAAAAAATAAATTCTAAATGGCGGGAGGTGTAATAAAATACTGACACTCAGCAGTGATCCTGCATCGTGATATCTCTACCTTTTTGTGGGGATTTAAATTTTTGAAAAACTTTCCATGCGTAAAAGGAAACAAATGTCAAAATTGTTGAGCTATCAATAATCAGGCAGGAAAACATTCAAGCTACATTTCACCATGAATATCAACGCACTAAATGTACATAAAAAGGAAATTTGCCTTAAGCAACTATTTCTATTACCAAAAAATAATCATTCTAATGTTAGCAAATTGCGATATTTATACTGAAGATTAATTTAATATGATTTTCTCTCCGAACAATACAAATTTTATTTTTAAATGTTTTTTTTTCATAAAAAAAAGTCGAGGGAATTTGAGTTTAGTGAAAAGGGAAAAATGAACACGCTTTGTGACAAATAAAGAGAGAGTGCTAAGAACACTGACTGAGAGTTAGTGTATTTGGTGAGTTTTTGTCAGCTGATGGATGCGTTCTGAAAGTTTAAATTCGTTGTTTTATTTCACCACGAAAATATGTAGATATTCTACAAAATGTATAATAGCGAACGTAACCAACATAAATAAACAAAGGAATAATGTGTGAAATAAAATAAGATATTTTTGTTCCTATAATTATTGTGTCTGTTTTCGTTTGCTGTTTTTAGCGAAAACTTATTTCACCGTGAATGTCCACAGAAAAACGGCAAAGAATTTAAAGAGAAGAATTGATTACGAACATTAAGATTTGAAATAATATGAGTTTTTAGTTATAATATTTTCATGAAGATTCCGTTTATGAAAAAAAAACAAATTAAGTTTATTTGAAAATTTGGAGCAATTGACATAATTAATGAAATTACATTTGAAATCAATTGCGTCAGCCGAGAATATGAATAATGTTCATTTATAATAAAAAGAAAAAAATCTAATAGACACAATCAACGAAAATTTATTTTCTTTAAAATGTACGGGAAAGAACGAAACTCAAAATGTATATAAGCAAAACTGGAAATAAACATGTTTACTGATTTGTACCCTCATATGTCTCACGCATTTAAGTTTGCTGCCTACAATTTTCTTTTAATTCATACGATTCATAATGATTAGTAATCAGATATTTTTTATATTAATAAGCGTTTTTTTTTTATCAATGACTCATATAGTTCATTGATTTCCATTGTTTACAACAAAAACATAAACATCCGGTATTATATTGATTGACTAGGTAAAATGAAAGAAATCCGAATATGTATACGATACCTATGCGTTTTAATATAATTTGGTACTAAATTCACCACGCCATACCCACCGTTTTCTTAACACGTCCCGATAACGGGCAATTATTTGAATTATTTGAATTTTTTCCAATGTTACCACAGAATGAACTGTCAGGTATCTGTCAGGTTCCTATGTGCGAGTGTATGCGTGCGGCTAATCTACTTTAACATGGCACACATACTTTGCCACATAGCAACACGGAAAACAGCTTGTAGGCAAATTCTCTTAAGTTGTAAGAGCTGACGGTCTATTTAATACTTAGTTTATGCTCTGGGAGTTTAGTTTCCGCTTCATTAAATCAAGGAGAAGAATTTTTGTTTTGAAATGTTACAAATGGGCGAGATAAAACAAGAAGCGATATGTATTTATTACAGAAATATACCATTGAGAAAATAACATCTAGCTATCTAGCTGTGATGAGAATGCACCTCGATTCAGTTGTAGGGATTGGGCGTAAGTTTAGGTCCCTTTTAATCGACCTCAAGTATTTTAAGATTATTCGAACATTTGTAGTTAACTGGTTAAGATAGTTAGATTTTGGGACTAGTGGCACCAAACCCAACGGTACTTCCTATGGACGCTATCTATAAAAATGGCATTCGTAAAATTGCCAAATGGATAAAATATTTCCTTATATAACATTGACACTAAATGTTTCCAAAACCTCAACGTAGATTTTTTTCTTCGAAAAAAACACAATAATTACTTATTATTGGGATAATACAAAAAGGAAATGTTGAATAATACGACAATTATTGCGCTGTACAAATTTTAGTCTCGACTTTAAATTTACGGAAGTTCACAATTGCGAAATTTGTACGGAAAATATAGCCACTGTGATCTACTAAAATTTTGAGTCGAAACGAAAAATGTTTACTGGAAAGTTCCATTATGTAACCTCAAAAACAAAATCATTAAATGCAAAAAAATATGCGACTTATTTTTACAGATTGTAAGAAAAATTAAGAGAACATTTTCCAAGAGACAGAGTAGTGTTCCTGGCAATGAAAGATGTTGAGATCGAAAATGAAAAGATGAAATAATAGTTTTTCCAGTTGGTTGGTCTTTAAAAACTAAAGAGCAGTATATTTTTCGTTGATAATTACCGCCAACTACCTACATATGCTAGAATTTTTTTCTTAAATGACTGTTATATCGTCATATTTTTTGCAGAAAACATATCGAATCGGCAGAATTTTTCCTTTCTTCGTGACATATGTAATTACCGCTCTGGTAATGATGAGCCTAAAATTCCAAAGCATACCTTGCAAAGAGCGCACACAAAAGGAGAACAATTACCGTTTAGCGACTTAAAAATTAAGCTACTATAATAGCTCCGCTCGGACTGCTCACCATGCCAACCGGCAACGGCAACTAAAACACGCAAGTGAAATATACAATTTGCAGAAATAAATATAAACGAATTCTCGAAAGAAAAATAAAATCCTAAAGACTGATGCGACGCGCAATTTGAGAAAAGGAATAAATAGCTCCCTAAGCGGCGGCGCTCCGCATGGATGATAACACAATTTTCCAAGAATGTTATTCCATCAGATGCCCTCCACCTACCAAAGCGTGATGGATGAATACCCGCACAAGTAAAGTTGAACCATCCCTCTGTCTGTATAACACCCCACATGTCCCTTTGTATTTTGTATGCCTGATGATGAGCACACGTCGCTCAATGCAATTATTTACGCGACATTGACATCACCTACGTTAATCCGCTTTTGAATAAAGTCAAATGGGACTGTGCACCGCTTCTCAGAGTCTTAATAAGATCACGACAGCTTCTAGGGCTTTCGTCGGAATACGGGTACCAAGGATGTCAACTGCGAACTGATATACACACATGATTGTACCCCCTGGGCTAAGCTAATACCAAACAAGGCAACAGGGATCAAACAATTAGAATCGCGGTAGAATAGCAGAGAAATGTAAAACGAAAGAGCACTCAAATGACAAAAGGGATTCGGAGACGCAGTACAGATGAGAAGCAGAAGACACATTCCTGTTAAGTACCATATAAAGGAGCGTTATCCGTGTTATGTGGGAATGTGGGCGCTCTTGGTGCCTGCTTTCCAGTCCTGCACAATGCGTGGTCTTGGATTGTTTTTGTACATTCGCGCATTCGACGGGGGGTTTAATAACATAAATGAGTTTTAATAAATTTGATTTCACACAAAGGAAGAACTGCTGCTGTAGATATAAATGAACAATTCAAGGGTGTATCTGAGTACGTTCACTTGAGATTTTATCCCGCGCAAAGTCTCTACCGTTGCTAATTTAAAGTGAATTAATTCGTTTGGTAAATAACATAAAATAACTTTCTGCCCGCGTGTAAACAAAATTAATACAGCACTGAGCACTGCAATTACATTTTAATGAATAATTTTATGCAAGGCGGCAGCTACATGACATGCTGACTTGAACACATGAGCTACTTAGATAATTAAAATTTTGTAATCAGATGCTGTGCGCGGCGAAAATCAGTAAGTGACTTGACTATTCCTTTTTACAATGAAAAAGAAACTGGGTAAGGGTATGTATCTGCAGCTACATATACACCGTATATATTCGGACGATATTTTCTTCCCCGTATGTACGCGCTGAGGGTGGCCGTTTCTTTCCTGGGGATATTCATCCGTCTTAGGTTGCTGTTTCTTGCACACGGTAACCGAAACGAAAATAGAGGGGAGTGTTAAGGTAGGTATGATAATTTTCCATTAACAAAAAAACACAGAGGGTGAAATAGTCCCGTTCGGGACTAGACCAGACAAACCTGGTTAGAGTGATTAGAGTCTTTTGGAAAGTTTGAGTGCTCACAATGTTTTCTAAACGATCTTATAAATTAAATTATTGGGTCAAACGTCGCCAAACCCTAAGTAACAATAAGCCTTACTAATAATCATATTTGACCTTAACACTTAATATTTCTCTGCTTAATAAATCATCCCTTTCTAAGAAACCTACCCTTATACGTGTTGATAACGTGGACGTTGAAGACAAACCTGCCATTGCTGACGCATTTAATTGCTATTTCGCAAATATATGCAGTAGCTTACAGCCATGTCGAGTCCCTCTAACCTGTATCTCCTGTTCGGCGAATTTTAACTCTTCTGAACTGTTGCAAAGAAATAGTTTTGTATATAAGCCCATAACACCTCTTGAGATATTAAAAGTTATTGGTACCTTAAATAATTCTAGCTCGTGTGGAGCTAATGGTATTTCTAATTTGTTTTTAAAAACAGTTGCTTGTTACTTAGTGGATGTCTTGGCAGATATTTTTAATCGTTGTGTATTTGCGGGTGTCTTTCCAGAAGCACTGAAATGTGCAGATATTGTACAGCTGTTTAAGAAAGGTTCTGCTGTTGAGATGAGCAACTATAGACCCATATCACTTTTCCCAGTCTTTAGTAAAATCATCGAGAAACTTATAAAAAATAGAATAGTAAGTTTTCTGAATAGGACCAAGTTTTTTAACTCAAATAAATTTGGGTTTCAGAAAGGTAGATCGACTGAAGACGCACTTTTACAGTTTTGTGCTCAAGTAATGTCACACCTTGATAGCAAAAAGTGCACGGCGGGTTTATTTATTGATATTACGAAAGCTTTTGATATGGTGAATCACAATATTTTATTGAGGAAATTGGAAAACGCTGGATTTCGAGGTTTCGTACTAGACTGGTTTAGGTCTTACTTAAAAGATAGGTCGCAAAGAGTGAAGTTAGATGATATTAGAAGCGAAATTAAATTCTTCAATTTGGGAGTACCCCAAGGCTCTGTTCTGGGACCAATTCTATTTCTCATTTATATCAATTCACTTCTTGCACTTAATTTTAAAGGTTCACCTACTGCTTTTGCGGATGATATTGGTTTTTCTTATGGGTTGAACTCTCCTTTGGATCTAGTCTCTGACATTAATTGGGATTTACATCTATTGAGAAGCTGGTTTGCTGAGCACAATTTGATTATAAGCAACAAAACTAAAACTATGTTTTTCAGTTTCTCGTCACTAAATAATTTTGAAGCGAATGTTTTTTATCATTCACCTGACTGCCTAAGATACAAGCTTTCTGATTGCTATTGTACGTCTTCTCCCACATTCTATGACAGTTTAAGTTGCAGTGATACGTGTTTTTTTATTGAGAAGGTAACTGAATTTAAATACTTAGGGCTTACAATTGATTCTAGAATGAGCTTTTCGAATCACGTAGAAACTCTGCGGAAGTATTTTCGTTGCACGCTTAGACATTTTTTCTATTTGCGAAATATATGCTCGACAATGCTCTTAAAAACGATTTATTACGGAATCTTCCATTCCAAACTGCAATATGGAATTGTTTGTTGGGGAGGCGTTTATGTGAACAAAATTCAATCTCTTTTCGTTCTGCAGAAATATACTTTACGAAAAATATGTCGCAAACCTAGAAGATATCCGAGTTTTCCATTGTTCTGCGACCTGAAAATTCTGCCAGTCCGACATCTGTACCTACTGTTTTAAAGTTTTAAAGACCTTCTTTATGATGTCTGGTAATCGCAACTATCGATTAATTTCAAATTATAATTTACGTGGAAACTTTTTTAACTTAGTATCTGTGCCAAAATGTCGCACTACTGCATTTCGTAATTTTTATACAGTTTCATCATGTCGTTTATTTAATAAACTTCCTCAATCGATCAGGACAATAACAATGCCTGGAATGGCCTTAAAACTTCTAAAACCTTGGCTTTTAAGTTTGAATCATAATAATATAGAATCATTTATTTCTGATATTCTGGTTTAATTTTGATTTTAATTGATTGTAAAGTAATTAAATCTTTAGGTAATTTATTTCTTTGTAGAAAATTATTAGTTTTTATTTTGAAAAAACCTTAATTATTCAGTCAAATTTATTATTCGAGTACAGTTTTTCAAAATTCAATATTTTGATATTGCGAATTGTTTTATTAGGGTTAGCCTATTGAAGAGGCATTCAACACTATTTTTAATACTTTGTATATATAAATACAGAATGTCTTTCATATTTCTTATATGATATACTTAAAGTAATAATTTGATTTAAGTTCTAAAACTGTTGTTAATTATTATAAATTTATAAGAAATAAAATTATTATCTATCTATCTATCTATCTATTTTCCGGGTCACAATATGCAATTTTGTATGGAAAATTATTGTGAGTTTGAACAAGTAAAAGTGTTATCATCTTTGATACCCTCCACTACATGCATACAACATACATACAGAGACACATGGGCCTAATATTGATTTTGTACGGGAGGTACCAGAACTACTTGACCGACATAGCCCATTTTCAATACCAACCTGACGACGATAAAAACAAGTCCTTTTACCAAATTTCATTCGACTCTGTCGATTCCTTTGGGCGCTTCAGACAGACAGACGGACATAGCTGAATCGATTCAGAATGTGATCCTGATTCCGAATATAAAGGGTGATTTTTTAAGAGGTTTAGAACTTTTTTTAAAAAAAAAACACAAAAAATTCGAAAAAATGAATGAAATATTTATTTGAATCGATAGTTTGAACCTTGCAATTTAATGTTTAAAGATAATTTCATGCAAATGTTGACCGCGGCTGCGTCTCAGGTAGCCCATCCGCTGAGTCCAATTTTGGCATACTCTTTCACACATATCGGCCGGTATCTCACGAATGAATGCATGGATGTTGGCTTCCAGTGCGTAAATCGAAGCGGGCTTGTCCCTATACACATTAGCCTTGGCATACCCCCACAAAAAATAATCTAATGGTGTCAAATCGCACGATCTAGGCGGCCAATTGACCGGCCCGAAACGTGAAATTAACTGTTCACCAAACTCGCCTCGCAATTGCGTCATTGTTTCGCGTGCTGTGTGGCATGTGGCACCGTCTTGTTGAAACCACATATCATGCAAGTCAAGAACTTCCATTTCGGGCAAAAAAAAGATTGTTATCATCGCTCGGTAGCGTTCACCATTGACAGTAACGCTGCGATTCGCATCATCTTTGAAGAAATATGGCCCAATAATGCCGCCGGCCCATAAACCGCACCAAACAGTGGCTTTTTCGGGATGCATTGGTAGCTGTTGCAATGCTTCTGGCTGATCTTCACTCCAAATGCGGCAATTTTGCTTATTTACGTACCCATTCAACCAAAAATGAGCCTCATCGCTGAACACAATTTTTCGATAAAAAAGCGGATCCTCGGCCAGCTTTCGAAGAGCCCATTCACCAAAAATTCGGCGTTGTGGTAGGTCGGCTGGCTTTAGTTCTTGCACCAGCTGTATCTTAAAAGGCTTTACGCCCAAATCCTTCCGCAAATTTTTCCACGTAGTGCTGTAACAAAGGCCTAACTGCTGGGAACGGCGCCGAATCGACATTTCGCGGTCTTCTGTCACACTAGCTGATACGGCCGCAATATTTTCTTCACTACGCACAGTACGTAAACGTGTTGGTGGTTTAATGTCCAACAAAGTAAATTTGGTGCGAAATTTGGTCACAATCTTCCGAATAGACTGCTCAGAAGGTCGAGAATGCCGATCATAAAATGGAAGCAGCGCGCGATGAACATTTCGAACCGAGCACGAATTTTGATAGTAAAATTCAATAATTTGCAAGCGTTGTTCATTTGTAAGACGATCCATGGTTAAATTGCAAACCAAACTGAAGCTGTTTGACAGTGACACAAGGTACTAAACACACGTCAGCTGTCAAAACCAGTGTTGCCAAAACCAAACCAGCTAAAAAATCACCCTTTATATATACTTTATGAGGTCTCCGGTGACTCCTTCTTGGCGTTACAAATGTAATGACAAAGTGAATATACCTTCCTGTGGAGGGTATAAAAATTATATAAAGAGGTAATGTTTGTTTGTAAGAGGCAATTTCCGGAACTACTGAACCGATTTCAAAAATTCTTTCACTAATAGAAAGCTACGGGATAGAGTATTGCCATAGGCTATTACATTTTTTGATTTTTCATTTTCCATTTTTTTTTCCACTATGTGAATGAAACACTGCGAAGCAGCTTACGTGACAAAACCTGCACGTAAAATGAAATCATTTTAAATTTGTACTTTGCTTCATTCAACTTGTCATTATATTCATAAAAAAAGCTTAAAACCGTATTTTGGCAATACTTCTCCGAATATTGAGCTATTCAGCTTTCTGCTCCATCCATTGAAAGCATTTAAGGTACCTACACACGACATCACGCCACAATTCTACGCTGTTTGTTTCGGTAGTCGTGTGGGTTTGTTGTGCGGAACCGCTGACTTCACAGCACAGACACAGATAGGAAAACTAAGAGAGAATTTTATTTTCAAAATTTGCGGGATAATTGGGTAGGAGCGCTGGAGCTGACGGTCTATTACTACTTAGTTTGTTATTTTCCGAACAAAACATTTGGGATCCACTTAACTTAATTATCTGTGTGCGTATGACCTATCAGATCAGGGGTGGAATCCCGTAATGTGATACTCACTTCACATCATTCTCCTTCTACGTAAGGTGATCGCAAAATAACTATACAAATTTGGAATCAGTTTGTTATTTCAAAACATAGTTTTGTTGTCAGCTGTAATTTTTTGCACAGAAAAATTAAGGTAGCCTTGATATAATCCTAATATTATTTATAAATGCGAAAGTAAGATTTTTACCTTTTTACTTTTTAACGCAGAGCCTATATTTATGAATTTTGGTATAGGAGTAGATGGGACCTCTGTGAATGACATTGGCTACTTTTTGTTGCGAAAACAACACGTGAAGGTGATGAAGTTGGGGATGCAAGTTTAAATGACCAATGAGTTTAAATGGATGGGTCTGATTGATTGGCTTGAAAGATTGGATCGTTTTGGACCCGATATGTGGCGCTGTTGTTGATATAAATATTTTAATTGGGTTTCTCGAAGTACTAATTCTACGCAGACGAAATCGCGGGTACCTGCTAGTTAGATATTTGACTTACATCTTGTTTAATTAATAGGACTGCAAAAATGTCTACTTTTTTTTTTGCTATTCCCATGCCCAGTTGGCAGACAATGCGACCTGAAGATCTATTGTATCAATGGGGAGGGGCTTAATCTAAGAGACGTTCGACCTCCCTAATGAAGGTCAATAAGTCCTTAGTAGCAGAGTGCGCTTTATCTGCTGGTGTACGAGTCTCTCTATTAAAGACACGTTTTCTTAACCAATGAAAAGCCTGGCAGTCACAGAAGATGTGTTCGGAGAAGTCGACATCCTCCAGACAGAATCTGCATTCAGTTTCCGGACAGAGGTTCATTTTGTTGAGGTGGTATCTATGATCACAATGACCTGTGAGGAAGCCCAATAGCTTTCTTATATTATCCTTACTGAGTCTAAGGATTTCCTTATAGGAGTAGGGCTTAATTAATCGTTTGGATTGTCTTAGACCAGGGACATGTTCAAGACGAAGCTGTTTTTCCCAATCGTTAATTTGCTTTAGCGCAGTAGTCCAATTGACTGTGCAGTAGGGTTCTGGTCCACAGAGAAGGGATTCGGAACCTGCCCTAGCTAGTTTGTCTGCATGTTCGTTGCCTGCAATACCCTGATGACCCGGCACCCAGCCAAGCCTAGCCTTGTTGTGTTTGGCTAGGGCTTGCAGAGCAACGTGACAGCATTTATATGATTTGGAGTCCATTGTATTGGGCGCTAAAGCTAGTAAAGCTGCCTGACTGTCTGAGAAGATTTGAATGATTGCGCCTTTCATAACTTTTTTGGATATTAGATCAGCGCAAATTTCGATCGCATGGATTTCCGCTTGAAAAACCGTGGGAGAGAGATCCACTACTCGGAATCCTCAATTTTATTATTTTCTCTCAAATTTCTTCTCTGTGTCACTTCTTCATTATAAGACTAGATTTGTGCGAGTGAACTTCAATACTAATTTCGATACAGCACCAGGAGCGCATCCTTTTACGAGAGCCATTGAGTTATCTTTCCCTGGTAAAATACCTACCTAATTATAGCAAAGAGGTATAGTTCAGTCTGAAGCAACTCCACCTTTCCTATAAAGAGTAGCTGAAAAAAGGAGCAGGTTATAGCTACCAAAATTCAAATACTGGCCTTTATATGAAGCTCGCAGCAAAACATTTATTTCACCGACTTGAAAACATTCAGTAGTCTGACTAACAGAAGATCCATCACCAACATCAAATCTGAGATTGCTGGCGCACAGAAGACTTGTCGCTGATACAGTCGAAATACGACATATGAGTGCCCTACTAGATGATGTAGACCATAGACAAAACATACTGAGACCCCCAACTCACAATCCTCTTGCCGCTGGCCCCCTCAGTTTTTTTTTTTTCAAATTCGCCATTTTGTTTTCCAATCGGTGTTATGTCAAAAAAGAATCCGTGTGACATGCAAAAACATACAAAAAATGCAAAAATAAATGCTGCCAACCTCGGCAACCGTGCGGAAATGTGAAAGAGTTCGTGAATACCACATTTTTTCATTACTCAACGCCATTGGTTAGTTTTTTAAAAATTGTTAAAAGGCGAATAATTTGATATGTTTGGTTAGTAAAACTATCTAAAGTTGATGTTCTATATACTAGAAACATATTAGGACAAACATGGTTGTGTATTTTCCGCTTTTGGATATCATTAACTTCGATTTCGTGTGTAAATTTTTCTTAAATAATGAAGAAAATTTGCTCGAAATGTTTTCATTTTCCCTCAACCAATCTACATTGTTAATTTTTCATGAACATTTTAAGCAAATGTGCACTTATTCCTAAAAAAAAAATATTATCCACACGTAACGAACAATTTCAAATTAAACGGATAAAATTCTATGAACTCTGCCAGGAACTTTGCCCACAGCGGAAGTGTCTCATATCTCCTGGGAGTGTGTTGGTGAGCCGGAATTCTTGAAGTTTCGTGACATTTGTCAATACGTTTTCTATGTAAGAATACTAGCGCACCAAACGTGAATACTCCATAAAAATATAGCTTGTAGGCTAAGTAACGGGAAATCGGCCGGAGTTGGTGGTCTCAGTATTGTCTCTGATGTAGACTGTCAGTACACGTGACAACATAGAGGACATTATTTTCCAAACTTTCCAAAAAAAAAACTTTAAAGCTCGCTTCCTGTGGACATGTACAACAGTTCAAGGAAATTAAAGGGCACAATTAGCACCTTTTTGTAAACTCATCGGGGCACTATTAAAGCTTCGCTCGTTTGCTTTTACCCAGAGAAGTCACATTTAGATGGTCTTTATATATTTTGGAATAGGGTCAGTCCACTTTAAAGTTTAATGCTAACATACCTTGCATAAAAGTAATAAGTTTTGGATTTTATTTATGACTTAAAAACGGGCTAATAAATCCTATACGATCATTGGTAACACAAGCCTTTGGGAACCATCAAGTAAGCACTACGTCTAAAGCAGATGTGATGCTTCGTCTGCCGATGAGCTCACCCACCACTTCTCATCGGGGGGAAAGCATTTTCCGAAAAAATCCCATTGCACATGCAATATTTTTAAGAGATCTCGAAAAGCCATGGGATGTAAAGAAATAATTTATTCCTATTTGCATCAAAAGGCGAGTGCATTTAGCATTGGCAACACTAAAAGCAAACAATTTAAATGTTTGAAATACCAACGTTACATTTCTCTTATTCGTTTTCTCTCCACTTTGCATCCTCAATTTGAATGTCCTTGTCATTGTAAGTAAAACACTTTGCCGCGATTCGCGTTGCCTTATGCTTCTGTTCTAAAGACACAAAACAACTTTTGCTTGACGAGGACGAGGAGAGACATTATTTTTATGAAAGGTACTAAATGGAATAACACTAATACAGTTTTTATTTTTGGTCTCGGCAATCACGCGACACGCGATTTAATTCAAATAATCGTATTAAATGAATCACTTTCTCATTAGGCATTCAAAGCTTTTCTGGGCATTTTTATTTTATTTAAAAAGAAATAATAATGTAAAACAAAAGTTAATTCACATCACACATGAACTGTGAAACATTTCATAAATGTTTTTTTTGGTGTCCAGATCTAAACCAGCAAAACATTTTTAAACATTCCATAAAAATTGTTTTGTTTAATAAGTGTTTTAGAAATATTTATGGAACATGTAGGTATTTTATAGTTTATCAAATGTTTGGCTGGTCTGGACATACCCTTATCGAACGAGAAAAAACAACATAACTCGGAATACGGACAGGGAGTTTATTCGAATGCGAAATAAATCAATTGTTTTTTTTGTGTTCCATTTTTTAGTCTGGCAACGTGATTGTGTGGCTATCGTTTACAGGCACACCAACATTTAAAAATGAAACAAGCCACCTAGTCGGAAATAGTAGAAATAATTTTCAGATCATGATTCGTGATCTCGATGAGATGCAGGATCCTGTGCTGTTGTTGTAAATGCATGTAAATCGATGATCTATATGGATCATAGCTGATAATAAAAAACAGCTAATGCTGCAATGATACAGTCAAAAAACAGTCAAAAAAGCATTGGAAAAAGTTGCTTTTACATTTCATTTAAATGGAGCAGTGACTTTGGTAAATCTGTTACAGAAGATTGAATAGAATCAAAATAATATTGTTTTATTATTACAAAAGAAACAAAGAATTCTTTCTCATATTTTTCAAACAGGTCAATTTTTTCTATTATACAGTTTTCTTTTTCGAGAAAACGCAGCCTTATTAACCATAAAAATATCAGCAAATATATCCTCATCGCTGCTCAACATTATTGAAAAAGTAAATAATTAGAAGATCGGTACTCAAAATACAACCAACTGCCAATTTGAGCAAATTATTTTATGAAATGAAAAAAATTATAACTTAATTGAGTTATACTGTAATAATTTCGCTATAAAGTCAGATGTAGTTAAAGTTCCGATTACTTTGATTGTCGGTACCTACAAATAAAAAGTTGGAACTGTAGTTAGTTGCGAAATTAGTTAAAACCGAGTTTACTGTTTGGTTGTTGGTAAGGCCCAATTTCTCTCTTTGACGGGACGACTGTACTGTAAGTCATTCACCTCGATTACCGTTGTCGTTTCCGACTCAAAAATACACGACTCTTCCAAATCTGTATTACGCTTGTCCTTTTTACACGACAAAGGTCGGATGAAAATGTAAAATGCCTATTTGTACTAGTTTTGTTGTCGTCGCACGACTGTTCTTTTATTACCTAAGAAAAAGCGACACGACTAATAACCTGAAAAACGACCTTTTTTGTCTTTTGCAATTTCGCTTCCGACGGGTATTCGGTTGGTTCAATAAGGCTGTGTTAGAGAGTTTGTATTCGGTTTTTTTTAAACAGAATTGATTTATTTTTAACGGAAGAACGCACACATAAATGTAGGCATTTGTTTTTGTTGGAAATTTTGTCGTTTTCATTTTCAAAACAAATGAGAACAAACAAAAAATATGGAACGAAAATTAAAAACAATCGGAAGTTCTTGTTTCATTAATGGAGAAGAATGTTCATCTGGCGAAAGGATTCAACAAGGGCTTAAATAAAGTCGATTTTGAAAGTTCTTGGAATTTTAATAAAATTGCTACAACTATAAATAGCTATGGCTATGGCCCTCTGACAAGAGACGGAAAGGGTTGGCCAAAAGTACTAATTTTGACACTGAATTGTGGATTTTATATAATCTGCTTGGCACAATTGCCTGATTGTAACATGAATCATAAGTCGACATCGCAGGCAGTTTCCACACCAATCCCATCACAATGGGATGATTTCCCTAAAACGTCAGCCATCGATCTCCTCGCAAACTCGACAACGCCATCCACTTCCTTGTACCATCAAACTGGACATACTTATGCACAAAAAAAAGAAGGAGAATAATTTGCACTCCCCAATTTCTTCTTCGGTCATGGTGTGGCACATATCCATTGACGACATATATGCGCTTCAATGATGTCTATTGTTTGTGCAAAGTATTTGCTTACCGATGGTTGAGCAAGTCCCAAATTGAAATCATTTCCAACACCGCGTATCCTCCTTCCGTGAGAATTCTTAAACTTGCTTATATCCTCAACACAGACGGCACTGATGACGACCGGAATGCGTCGGGAATGTCGACTTCATCTAGCAAAAAAGTAATTAAACGCTTCCTCAGTATCTGAACTGTAAAACATTTCAATGCTCATTTCAAAAATATTTTGAAAACTGAAATCTTTCAAGATATAAAGTCATTTCCACAACCATTTATTTTCAAAATGGAAAATAAACAGTCTTTTTGACATTTTCATAGAAGTGCGACCAATCCTTCGAAAAGATTTTACTACATTCTAGTCGTTTACAAATCTGCTACAAATTTGGCGGGTCGTCTGTGTTAGGTAATGAGGATTGAAAAACGACACGACTCAAGAAACGACAAAAGTCGTTTTCGACAAACGACAAAGGTAATGGAGGTGATTGTTCTGAAATAATAAAAAAACGACCACAGTCAATTGGAGATGTAGGTTGTTCGTCGTTGTTTCCAGAGCGATAGTGGAAATGAAAGTAGTGCCAAACCTGCCAACCGTAGGTTTGTATTTATAACTTAGCTGTAGGTAAATGTGGAAATATTCGAAGAGTGGGATTTTCAGGTATATTTCTCTCATAGTATGCCAATCAATCAATCCTCCCAAAGCGGGGTGCAAACTCCCTAATCATGTTATATTTCAACTTAAGTACCTACTGGAATTCTACAACACACTTCCACAAGTCATCATTTATTTACAACGGAAGGAGTGTGAACATTACGAGTATGTCCATTATTAATTTTCATCCAACACAAAGGGAAATGCTGACGAATTTCCATCTGCCACCCTTTCTAGCCCACAAAGCCGAATAATGAATTTTCATTCAATCTTCCAATTTATAGGAAAATCAATTTATGCCCCCAATACTTACCCGAAATGTCTTTTTTTCTGCTGATGCGACGCCAGCTGCCTATGACAATGGAAAGCTCTATCACATACGTTACACGTCAGGGACTCGTCTGAAAGTCAAAATAAAGAAAAGAAAGAAAGTTCTGATAAACCACTTGATCTGGGGCTATGCAAAATTAAGGAAAAAAATATGTTCCTTAGATCAATAAGCCCGAGGAAATCTGAAGGAATTTTTAAAATTATTTCTCCTTGGAAACAGTTTGCGGCTTCCTTCAGTTTTCCTTAGAACAGGTCGCGTCGTATTTTCCTTTTTAATTTAAAAAAAAGAAAATTCTTCTTTAACGTACCATAATCCTCATCATCGGACATTGCCATCGCCTGTAAGCGGCTTATAGTATTTGAGTTAATCTCCTTTTGTCGTCTGGCTGAATTTTTTGACGGTCCGTCCAATTCCAGGTCTGAGTCATTCTCTACAAAATTACCCTGCATGTCGTGGTGGTGGTGGCTGTCGGCAGTATCGCAGTCTGCGGTATTACCTTTCGATGAAAGCATTTCAAAATTATCCAGATCATCGAAGGGATTGTCGATGCTGTTCTTCATAGATGAACCATCGTCCGAGTCGACGCTTAGCCTGCCATAAGCCTTGCGTGGTGGTCGTTTAACGTATTTATCTGGAAGTGGAAGAATAGAGCAAGATGATTTAGCTTACAGGTAGCTTATAGGTGGGAAATTGTAAACTTGAGACAGTCAAGTGGTGTTCCTTGTGCGTGATTGTACAAGACTCGTTTGCTTCGAGACAATACTTGCATTTAATCACGAATACGCTTTTGTCTGTTGATTTGCATTGCAGATATTTCAACCGTTTATGATAGCGAGGTGGACGATGGCGAACATCAAGGGTGGTGAATATTTCAGGTAGTTTGGTGTATCATATCACCAGTGGCGATGATGTATCCTTACAACTGAATGTTTGACTTTTTGTCACAAACAAATTTTGCATATGCATTTGATAATGTTGCATTTACACCATTTTGCACGATACGGGACAGAGAGATCCGTTTGTCCGCAGTCAATGCTAATAAAGTCGTAAGAAAGAGATCACGAATCAGATGCCTAAAGTGTCATGGATGTTCTTCCCATAATTATAGATGAGTAAAACGGGAAAAAAAAACACAAGTTCCGGGGAACATCATCTCTACAATCACCTGAAAACATTTCTATTTCTGATTTAAAACATGACAAATAAGAGTGGTAATTAGTTTCAGTAAATTAAACTAAGAATTCTTCTATCAGTCATACGAAATAAATAAATAATTGTCTGTTCATCACTTCCGGAAGGCATTTTGTTTTATAGGAAAGCGAAATTTCGTAAGCCATCGCTATAAAAATATCAACATGCATAGCTTTCCCATAATTCCTACCACGCAAACAAGATGGCCGACCAAAAAACGTGTCACGTTTTAGTATTTAGCAACCCTTTAATCTTCCGTGGTAGGAATATGTGAACATGTAAATGGCATAAGGCATAAGGCTCTGTCTAGTATAGCCTTGATTTTTTGACCAAGAAGTAAAGTGGGGTTTTTAAATTTAATTTGATCGTTATATGTAATATCCTTTTTGATAACCGGATAATTTGCTTCCGCATTTTACGAACGTAAGAAACCCTGAGTAACAGTGAACATGACAATCGAGGATGAAATAAATGTATGTGCTTTTTTAATCGATTGTCAGTGAGAATTTTTTTTTTTGCTCTAATATCTTTGGACTACTTCGTTTCAAAACAGGTCTTTCAAAAAAATAAGGTAGCGCCAGTTTTAATAGAAATAAGTTATAGTTTTTTTTGCAATATTTCCCTCCGGATTTAAGCACCAATCTCATCTCTAAATTTTACTAACAACAATTTCATCAAAGTTGCTTAGGGGCTGTGTAAACTCCTACAAGATTGTTTCAAAACGCAATATGCGCCGACATATTCATCAGGTGTATTTTTTTTATTTATTTTATTATTATTTATTTATTTAAGTCGTACATAAAACATATTGGGCCTTACCAACAACCGAGTTTAACTAATTTCGAAACTAACTACAGTTTCGACTTTTAATTTCTAGGTACCAACAATCAAAGTAATCAGAACTTTAACTACATCTGACTTTATAGCGAAATTATAACAGTATAACTCAAAAGCGTTATAATTTTTTTCTGAGCTACTGTTTCCCATGCTTGGTTTTTTTACTGTATCATTGCAGCATTCTTAATTTTGCTATCAATGATATCAGCCAATGGTTTGACACAGTCAACTAATAGCTCTCGCATTGCCTGCGTCCAATTTAAGCTGCGGCTTCTCTTTATTTGCTGTCCATTTCATATTTCATATTTATTTCATATTTATTTATTACAAAGACGTTTAACCTTAAATAATGGGTTAGACTCGATTTTTTCGGATCGAAAGTTACAGTGTCGATTATATTAGAGTCAAAGATAACTTGATTATTGGTACACAGTTTATTTTAATTTCGAATATTGCCCTAAATTCGAGTCTAAACTTGGTTGTTAGTAAGGCCGATTAAAACAATAATAGCAATATGTTAAGTTTTTTTTTTAATAACAAAATCTAGGGGGTTTTTCAGATTTATATGGAGAGAGCGAAATATTTGGACCGTGAAAACGCTTAACCACATTCCTTCGTAGAATTTTTCATACAGCGCAACAAACAAATTCAGACTCACCAACCTGAAATTTTCGGCAAAGAAGGAAACAAATCTCTTATTTACTTGAAGCAACGTCAATGGGGTCTCTTTTAATAAGATCTAGGACGTTGTTGAATGCGTCAAAGTAAGTGTCTCGTTCCATGTAAAAAAAAAAATAATACATTTTTATCCCTTTTAGTAAATCGTGTCAATGTCAACAGCATCCTAAGCACGCTCTGCATAACCCATTCATCCCTTACAGATGGCATCTGTCAAAAAAAGGAGATTTCAATAAAATACAGCGATAAGCGAATGCCTAATGGTGGTGGTAGAGTATGCGCTTCTTTCTAGAACAACACGTTTCCTAATGATGAATGATCGTCTACCCTATATCTGAAACTACGTGGTGGAAGAAAAAAAAAAAATGCTGATGGATTGAGTTTTGAAAGAACCTTCAATTAAATTCCACTCACGACTATTTTTTTTTTCAGTTCGATAAGGTTGGTTGGACTTGGCAATGCCGTTATAGCAAATGGATATTATGAAAAGCAAATGATTCTGAAAGTACCTAAGCTTAAAATCTCTTTCTCCCCAATATTGTATTAATTGGTTTCAGTTTGAGTAGTAAATGGTATCACCTTGACCTGAAATATGCTCATCAATGTACATCAGCAAATTCATTTTAAACTGTATTTTCCTGTTCACAGGAATTTGCGAGAATAACACTGACGAACTAAATTCTCCAGGCGAACATTTTGTTGTGTGTTTTCACAAACGACACGAGCATGCAACAGAAAGTCGACTCCTCCACAAGAAGCAACAAATAATGAAAAATATTTTCATTAAATTAAATGAGTGTGCACTGTGCAGTCCTGAAGGCACACCTTCTCTGCATTCCATTCCTGCAAGGTGTAAGCCATATGCGGGAAAATTAAATTAGCGAACGTTTTTCGTGCAGCCCTTAACTTATGCATGAATAATTTGCAGCGTACCGTCGCAGCTAAGGGGCCCAAATTAATTGCATTAGCTGTACTCTGCAATTCATTCCAAGGGTTATGCTACCAATCTTACTCCTACGACGGTAATGAATCCATAAATAAAAGTGAACACTCGATAAGAGCATTCAATTAAGCACCCGCTTATATCCAACCAAGTGCCTGCTTAATGCCAGAGTGGGTGGAAGAAGACCACTTGTCCTAGATACAGTTGTCAGCTCCCAAACGAGGAATGGAAAAATCGTGTCGATGAACTGCGCACCAGGTAAGAGCGAAAGTTGAATGTAGCCATATGATTAAGGTAGACATTCACCAGCCATTGATATTTCAAGCAAGGATACACTTAAGAGAAGAGCACTTCAACAGATGTAGTAGCTACATGATTGCGCTTTGTGTTTTTTTTTACGAGAGCTGTAAGAAAGACCATCATCACGGTTACAGACTTATTGACTACTTCGCCATCCTTTAGTAGCTGGATACGTTTATGTGCATTTACATTAAACAGGATTTCAAGAGAATTGGGTCTCATCCACTGGGTATTAAGTGTTCTAGATTTTTGTTACTTTTTGTTTCTCAGAGTTGAGCTGAGGAAAATTGTTGTTTGTTCGGTTTCGTCAAGTCATAAAACTGGACAACGGAACTGTAATATTAATACTGAAATTCAATTATATTACTGTGAGGGGTTCTAATAAAAACTGGCCAAGTGCGAGTGTCACTCGCGTACCGAAGGTTCCGTACTAGAGTTGGAAATTGCGAAGATTCTTTTCTTTTCGTAAAAACGTGGGAAACATCGAAAGCCTGTGTGTGGGACTTTTATCCACTACCACCTCTGCCTCCATTCCCATTTTCCAGCGGAACCATTGTTTAGAATTCCTTAATTGGGGGATGTTAGCCGACACATATTTTATGATGTGTGTGTGTTTGCCTTAGTTCATTCCTTTTTTACCTGGAATCATATGGGATCATGATAACTTAAAAAACTGTGAAGTTTTTATTACAAGCCAACGAATACTAAAATGCCTAAAATGAAACATATAACTCAGAAGTCAGAAGGCCAGAATCATTCCACATTTATCATGGCATCAAAGCTCCCCTCGAAGTTAATGTCTCATGTGTGCATGAGGAGGAGTATTCAATGGAAAAGTTCCAATGGAAAACGATTAAAAGAATACGATTTAATGAAGGGAGAATTGGAGAATAGAGATGTACAAGAGCACAAACACTAGTGTGGAGTGTGGCCTGTGACCTGTGACTGTGGTGTCGGTGTGTGAATGAGTATGAGTAGAGTTCAGTATGCATTAAAAATACCAATTGGAATGGAGAACACACCAATAACGAATGAAAAATGGGTAAAAGGAGCGTACTTTATATAGTGATTGACAGTTTTTTGTAAATATTAATATTTTTAAAATATTATCTTTTCCGCAAAACAGTCTTCGTCACATATATAGCTACGAGCATGATCTACAAAAAAGGTATATATTAATTTTTTTTAAGACAAAAAATAAACAGCTTTATGTGCAAATGAAATTTTTTTTTTCCACCAAATTACTAATTACTCTAAAGCCAGTCGATGTATCGCTACCATTCGTATTTCTGAGGTCTAATCTGAGGCTATACCGGATGTTGTGTGTAAATTTCAGCCTTCTATGTCAATTAGTTTCTGAGATAGACCTAGGAACACAATTGGTCTAGTGGGTTCGGACGGACTAAAGCGAAACCAATAAGGTTCCGTTTTTTCCCTTTGGGTACGGAAATTTGAAAAAAATACACCTTTCACAGTTCCATTTAAATTTTCCATATATTATACTTAAATCGCTATACCCCAAGAAAAAACACCCAAAATACATGTTGCTCTTTTACGAAAATATAAGTGAAAGCGTTTTTACCTACAGGATATGTTCACTTTGCGAGCTGGTACCAACCGTCGAATTTGTAATGAGATATAGCAGGGGAAATTATTCAAAGAATGAAAACATACAAAATCGATATAAAAAGCTGTTTCCAATGTCAAGCAAACACCAAATCGGAAGTCGGTCCGGACGAAAAAAGCTCCACACCACCCCTCCGAAGGTCAACTGCTAATTAAGTTGTACTTTATTATCTGCCACATTGTGGCACAAATAATTTCACTCAATGATTGACTAGGTGCAGACACATCGACTACATACGAGACACAATAAATTATTTACAAGCACATATATGTACAGTTAAAAGTCAACCACTTAACATTACGGGCGAAATCGAAAGAGACACGCAATCAAGTCCATAAAGGCGGATCGCTTCGAAATTGGAGGACATTTATTATTTCAGACAAATTACCTCCGCTCATTTCAAATCGCTTAATGTTATATAGAGAAGTGTAAATGCTGTGCTAATCGACACAGGCGGAGATGAAAATCGAGCACCACTTAAACAAAGTTGAAAAAAATGTTGCGTATACGCCATGTGTGCTTGCAATGCCATGAAACTTTCAGATGATCAATATTGAGGGAACATGTTACTATCACATTATTATAATCGCTTCCTCGTGAATCAGAGCACAGCAGAAATGAGGTTTCGATGGGGAATAGGAAAATGCTCTGATGGTTATATATATTTGTCGGCAGTAAAAATCATTTTCTGAAGGATGTACAAATGCATAAACATGAGACAACTTCTCTTTAACCCTCTTGCGGGACCATTTTGAGAAACGGCAGTTTCTTTGTGGGAGCATAAATGTAGAGGTAGTATATATCTTGACTGTATGGGTCTTGTAACTACCTAATAAGGCATAAATGCTAATGAGACGGAATTAAAACACAAGTCAAAGTGGAGAGAAAGCCCACAGGGGGAGTAGGTACCCGAATAGCACAGATTGTGATTTGCAACAAAACTTCGATTGTATTTCTGTTATATTTAAGTAATCTGTAACAAAATCCGTTCTATATCAGTTGTATTCATCTTCACGCGGGACTATTTGTAACATTGTCATTCGAAATGTTGTAAATACGTTTTTAAAGTTTTAAACATGTTCACAAAAAGGGGTGGATGTTTGAAAATAGTTCTATAAGAGTTCGTAAGTAAGAGTTCTAAAAAGGTTGGTAATAAGTTACAGATACGTTTAGTAAATTTTGATTTTGGATACTTCTAACTAAAACACATTGAAACGTTTGCATAGCAGAAACTTAACAACGAAGTAACTTAATTACAATCAAAAGCGGTTAAGTTTCTAATATGTACAAATTACGTTCATAGAATTTTATATAAATAAAGAAACTTACAAAAATGGAATGTCATTGCTTAGTTTTTTATATGTTTTTAAAACGAATCGTATACTGTCAAACCCGCTTAAGTGAAATGACAAAAAACATTTACTTCAGTTTCAATTAACCGGGTTTTTCAGTTAAGCGGACCTCTGATAAATGAAACATAGTTTCAGTAAAGCGGACCCTGGAAAAATGTTTCCTCAAAACGAATTGGTAAAAATAATGTATAAATGTATAATAATTTAGTAAAATAACGAAACAAAATTAGTCCATTTATTTATAAACAAAGCAATAATAAAAAATATTGAAAATAATCACAATTTCTGAGGAGCTGAACTTAAAAGTAAAACAACCATATTCAAATAAACAAATAATAGGTTCGTTCGCGTACGCGGTTTGAATCGAACGTAATTCATATAAATCGATCCCAATCGCACAAAGTCTATACACGTACTCATCAAAAATGACAGAAAAAGAGAAAATTAGCAAAATAACGAGTAACGAGCAGTTCCTCTCTTAGCTCGAAACAGCTCAGAGAATTTCAACCGGCAAGTACTGATAAAAATGTCAAATGCGCAAAATTGACAGGAAACAAATTTAAAATCCATTTTAAAATTCAATTGTACACAAAAATATAATATCTGAAAATAAAGAAAATTCGGTGCTGGTCGAATGTTCTCCTAGAACGTTTCATATGTTTCAAAAATGTAAGTTATAAATTAATTCATGATATGGATTAGATTTCAAAGATGTAAGTGGCTCAAAGTAGCTCGAAGTGTATCCACGCACTTTGGAGTATATTTTCATCTTTCTGATAGAGTTTAGCTCAATTTTTCGAGTTTGACAGATATTTAGTGGTTGGCTCGTAAAAGTACGCGAATGGAAGTACGCGTATGGACCTAATATTATGCATATCTCGCCAGAATTTACATCTGTCATTGTCAGAGGTAAAGTGGAATGTGGAGGGTGAATAATACAAAAAAAAGGATGCATTCAACGCCTGCTCGTTACTTTTTGCCTTTTTTCGATTCACGTAGGTGTGTTTACATTTTCATTTGTTTCATTTAAGCGGAGTTTTTCCTATGAAAAGTTATAATGCTTAAAGGAACTGTGTTTCAGATATCCGAGCTTTTTACTTAAGCGGGTTTCAATAAAGCGGAGTTATTTGTATGCAATTTTTTGAAAAATACAAGGGGATTAATTATAAAGTTTAAATTAGCAGGTTTTTCAATTAAACGGGTTTCAGTTAAGCGGGTTTGACTGTATTAACAAGTCATCTGGGATATTTTTGCAATTCAGTAAAAAAGAATAAGGGAAACATTAAAATGTGAAGCAATGCATTGAGTTTTTACAATTTTAAATATGTTTCATTATATGACAAGTATTCTAACATAATTTGGAATTATTAGCTTCAGTCGTCGTCAATCACTAGTGAAATCATAATAATATAATGTTGATGAGAAAATCGAAATGTCAGTGTCAAGTTTCGTGGCGTTACTGTAGCTTCATTATAACTTAACATCCTCCACATAATCAAGTAGTTGTAGTGAGCGTTGCCAAATCAGCTTTCCGCAATTATTCTGTTTTGCTGAAAAAAAAACATAGCCTCGAATGTAATATTGTTCCACGCAGACGATCCGCAATTCAAAAATATGCTGTAAAAGTGAGATCACGATTTTTTTCGTCGAAAAGGAATAATAGCACTGAAAACTTGTGGCAGCTGAAAACTTGCAAGGTCAGAGCAGTATTTTATTGCAATGTTGTTGATACAAATATTGTAATGTGCAAATTATAGGACAAAACAAAAACATTGCAGAGTTGAAATTTTACATTTATCAAAAGTGTTTGTAAAAGCTGAAAAGCTTAATCACCGATGAACATTTTTAAAACAAGCTTCTAAAAATGTTTGCCAACACTGACTATAATGTCAACAAACAAAAGTTAGTTATAAAGAAGTTATAATGCTATTGCTTATTTTCAATTATAATGATGTTATAATAATGTTGATTTACTATTTTGAAGAAAACTAAAATGTCTGTTATATAAAGGGTGATTTTTTAAGAGGTTTAGAACTTTTTTTAAAAAAAAAACACAAAAAATTCGAAAAAATGAATGAAATATTTATTTGAATCGATAGTTTGAACCTTGCAATTTAATGTTTAAAGATAATTTCATGCAAATGTTGAACGCGGCTGCGTCTCAGGTAGCCCATCCGCTGAGTCCAATTTTGGCATACTCTTTCACACATATCGGCCGGTATCTCACGAATGAATGCATGGATGTTGGCTTCCAGTGCGTCAATCGAAGCGGGCTTGTCCCTATACACATTAGCCTTGGCATACCCCCACAAAAAATAATCTAATGGTGTCAAATCGCACGATCTAGGCGGCCAATTGACCGGCCCGAAACGTGAAATTAACTGTTCACCAAACTCGCCTCGCAATTGCGCCATTGTTTCGCGTGCTGTGTGGCATGTGGCACCGTCTTGTTGAAACCACATATCATGCAAGTCAAGAACTTCCATTTCGGGCAAAAAAAAGTTTGTTATCATCGCTCGGTAGCGTTCACCATTGACAGCAACGCTGCGATTCGCATCATCTTTGAAGAAATATGGCCCAATAATGCCGCCGGCCCATAAACCGCACCAAACAGTGGCTTTTTCGGGATGCATTGGTAGCTGTTGCAATGCTTCTGGCTGATCTTCACTCCAAATGCGGCAATTTTGCTTATTTACGTACCCATTCAACCAAAAATGAGCCTCATCGCTGAACACAATTTTTCGATAAAAAAGCGGATCCTCGGCCAGCTTTCCAAGAGCCCATTCACCAAAAATTCGGCGTTGTGGTAGGTCGGCTGGCTTTAGTTCTTGCACCAGCTGTATCTTAAAAGGCTTTACGCCCAAATCCTTCCGCAAAATTTTCCACGTAGTGCTGTAACAAAGGCCTAACTGCTGGGAACGGCGCCGAATCGACATTTCGCGGTCTTCTGTCACACTAGCTGATACGGCCGCAATATTTTCTTCACTACGCACAGTACGTAAACGTGTTGGTGGTTTAATGTCCAACAAAGTAAATTTGGTGCGAAATTTGGTCACAATCTTCCGAATAGACTGCTCAGAAGGTCGAGAATGCCGATCATAAAATGGAAGCAGCGCGCGACGAACATTTCGAACCGAGCACGAATTTTGATAGTAAAATTCAATAATTTGCAAGCGTTGTTCATTTGTAAGACGATCCATGGTTAAATTGCAAACCAAACTGAAGCTGTTTGACAGTGACACAAGGTACTAAACACACGTCAGCTGTCAAAACCAGTGTTGCCAAAACCAAACCAGCTAAAAAATCACCCTTTACTTACTATTGTTGTTACATCTCAATATGCAAACAACAGTTTGCTAACATTCAGTTGTTACTTTGTTGAAACTTCATTTCAATAGCATTTCAAGGAAAATTTTAGTTATAATATTATGGTTCGTGTTTTAATGATGTTAAATGTAACAACCGCCATATTATTCACCATTTTATATAAAGGTTTTTTTTTGGAGGTATAGAACTTCGAATTGAAATAAAACACAACAAAATCGTTTTAATGTCCATCAATTTGACTTTATTGGAAGGATAATTTTATGCCATTAATGTTTAAATATGATTTAGGGCATGTGGCCGCCGCGGCTGCTTCGACTAAAGCCAAGTCTAGAGGTTCAATTTTAAACCACTTTTTCGAGCATTTGGGGCTGTACGTCGGCAATAACGCCACGAATGTTGGCTTCCAAGTCCCCTAACGTTTCTGGGTTGTTGGCGTAGGCGAGCGACTTCACATATCTCCAAAGAAAACAATCCAATGGTGTGAAATCACACGATCTTGGTGGCCAATTGACAGGTCCATTCCGCGAAATTATGCGCTCATCGAATGTTTCCTTCAATAAATCGATTGTGACGTGCGCTGTGTGGCATCTAGCACCGTCTTGTTGGAACCACATCTCATCCACATTCATGCCATCCAATTCGGGAACAAAATAGTCGGTTATCATGGCTCTATACCGGTCTCCATTAACGGTAACTGACTCTCCAGCATCATTTCGGAAGAAGTATGGCCCAATGACTCTACCAGCCCCTAGAGCACACCAAACAGTCAGTTTTTGTGGATGTAATGGCGTCTCAAGGGTCTCATGTGGATTCTCTTCACTCCAAATGCGGCAATTTTGCTTGTCGACGTAGCCATTCAACCAAAAATGAGTGTCACCACTAATCAAAATTTTGCGATGAAAATCAGCATCGATATCAATCTCATTTTCGGCCCATACACCAAAATCACGACGCATTGCAGGGTCTCGCGGCTTTAATTCTTGCACAGATGGATCTTGTAAGGTCGTAAGCTAAGATCTTTGCGCACAATCTTCGATAAAGTTGAAGGACAAAGCTCCAATTGCTGTGCACGGTGGCGAATCGATTCATCCGGGTCCTCTTCAACACTTTGCTCTACAGCGGCAACTGTTTCTTCGGTGCGCACTGTTCGACGTCTCTGCGGATGCGTATTATCACATAGAGTAAACGTAGTGCGAAAAGGATCCATGGTTAACCGAATTAATTGCTCTGATGGACGTTTATGTCGACCATAAAATGAACGGAGCTTTAAACTTCGCGAACTGAACCATTATTTTCGAAATAAGTTTGCACTATTTGCACAACTTGCTCATGATGAAATGGCAAACCAAACTAAAAATAAATCACGTGACAGCTGACAAAATGGCCGGCAGTTAAAATAGTGCTGCCAACTTAAAGTTCTATACCTCTAAAAAAAAAACACCCTGTACCTGTTAAACCATAGGTTTTAAGATGTGAAAAAAACATTTCAATTTTCCCAATACATTACATAGCTTCTACAATTCATTTTTATTGAAACTGATGAATATGGTATATTAAAATTTGTTTCTATAAGTCTTTTGGGATTTTGAAGCTTAAATACAAATTTTAATATTTTCTGATTTTCAAACTCTTCTTCTATTTTACATTTTTTTGGAGGCGCATGAATTTTCCGGACCCAAAACATGAATGTTCATAACAAAAGTAGTATTCGTTTAAAGATCGCAGCAAACTTGAACTGTTTTAGATACTAATACCTTTCAGATCAAATATCTTTACCTTTCCTTTTATACTTCATAATTTGTTTGTCTATAAGTAAATGTAGACTCAACAAGCATTCTAATAATAACTTATTGCATACTTATATTATATCCAACATGTTATTAAAACTGATTTGAATAAACAACAGGACAACTCAACAGTTACTTAATGGTTACATTACTCAAACATTGGTTAAGTCAAATGCAATTTTGGTTACAGTTTAATTTGAGCTATTTATTTTGTAACCTAGCCATACCTTTCGTAGGCTTTAAGATTTCGCTACACAATTGACTCCCAAGCTTCCGGATATTCACGTATACCACAAACCATAGTTATGTCACATCAAAGTTACGAAATTAATCAACTAACTAACAACCAGAACCGGTTACCTCTTTATGTAATCTCAATAGCTTGCCTACTGACTACTGGCAAATTTTCCTTTTCTTTAAAAACGTATCTAAAATATTGTTGTATGCTTTTTAGTATTATTTATGATGTGAGTGTGTTAAAAAAATTCTAAAAGTAAACGCACCCTGTACAAAAACAAATAAAAGCTTTTTGCATAATCAGTTATCGACATTTCTCAGTTAAGGTTGTGATAAGCAAGTACAAATCCAATGTCGAAGTGCATTGATTGTAAACTTCATTAGTTCCGACTTTAAAATAGATAAGATAAAACGAAAACAGAGCCGGCTAGCGAACACAACTATATTTGTTTTCTGTTGAACTATGAATAAGTGTTTTCACGTAAACGAGCCAATAAAAGATTGTATGTTTGGACAGCTTTACTATTTAATCACTGCATACGATAAAAGGGGACTGGATATTCCACACAGAGGTTTGTTAGTAATAATATCGATTGAATCACCTGATTACTTGCAAATTAAATAGTTCATCGGATACACATAAAGAGTTCAACAAAATTTAAATGTATCCCGTTTTTGTATAAGAAAGTGTAGAAAAACAAAACTAGTTTGTTTCTTTTAACCGCCAGTCAGTGAATGTCCGCTTGCCTCGTGTAGCTAGCCTACATGATCACATTATCGGTTCACGTGAGGTCTATCGATACATGGAAAGGTAGGGATAGATAGATGGAAAGTTTAAGCAACACGTTTTTAAAATATCATGACCACCTGCAGAATGTTCTTCTCAAAAAGAGACCCATGATTTAGGTGACAAAAATATGTGAATTAAATAAATTAGGTGTATGAAATACGTACAGGTTTTTGAAAATAGTAAGATTTAAAGCAACCCTTTTCTTAGTGCAGTCAATTGAACGTTTGACAGATAAGTTGTGATCAGTATCAGTCCTGCCCCCCAAGAGGTACAAAATGTAGAACAATTAAACAAAAAAGAAAACAAATTAAAACACGAGTAATCACTTTTCAAATAAAAATATAAATTCATAACTAACAGCCCGATTCTGCCGTTGTGAGACCTCACAAACCACAAGCTCTTTGAGGTTGATTCCTTGTGAGCTTTGTTGTGATTCGATAACATTTCTCGTATTCTCCGATAATGCTCACAACAAACCTCACAACAAATTCACCTCACAATGGTTAGATTATTATCACTTAAATTTTGTGGGATCTGAGAACGAAATATTTTATCTACACCATTAATTGAATAAAGTAAAACAAATTTATTTAAGAAATATGCGAAATATTGACACGGAAAAGTTTTAGAAACGAAGAAAATGAAAAATTAACGACATTTGTCACAAATAAAAATTTCCACATTCCTCAGTTTTTGTTATACAAATATCAATTTTCCCCGAAAAGTTAATAAATATAGCGTAAAATGTCAGGTTTGGGTCTTTAAATGCTTGGAAAGAGGGAAACAATACCATCAAATAAGAATTGTCATTTGTGAGTGCTTATTGTGTGTGCGACTTGCTCCATAGGAGATCACAATTTCGATTGTTTTTGTGAGCCTCGCAAGTTGTGAATGTGCTGCCAGAATACGAAAACCTCTCAAAATCAATTTCTCCTCACCTTGTGAGGGTTTTGTGACTAGTGAGGGTTTGAAGGTTTGTCAGAATCGCGCTGTAAACAAACAACAAAAAAATTAAAAAAAAAATAAACGCACAGCCCGAAAATTAATTGTACAGGCTTTTGTGAAGAGTTTTAGTGCTATTTATAGGGTGATTTTTTAAGAGGTTTAGAACTTTTTTTAAAAAAAAAACACAAAAAATTCGAAAAAATGAATGAAATATTTATTTGAATCGATAGTTTGAACCTTGCAATTTAATGTTTAAAGATAATTTCATGCAAATGTTGACCGCGGCTGCGTCTCAGGTAGCCCATCCGCTGAGTCCAATTTTGGCATACTCTTTCACACATATCGGCCGGTATCTCACGAATGAATGCATGGATGTTGGCTTCCAGTGTGTCAATCGAAGCGGGCTTGTCCCTATACACATTAGCCTTGGCATACCCCCACAAAAAATAATCTAATGGTGTCAAATCGCACGATCTAGGCGGCCAATTGACCGGCCCGAAACGTGAAATTAACTGTTCACCAAACTCGCCTCGCAATTGCGCCATTCTTTCGCGTGCTGTGTGGCATGTGGCACCGTCTTGTTGAAACCACATATCATGCAAGTCAAGAACTTCCATTTCGGGCAAAAAAAAGTTTGTTATCATCGCTCGGTAGCGTTCACCATTGACAGTAACGCTGCGATTCGCATCATCTTTGAAGAAATATGGCCCAATAATGCCGCCGGCCCATAAACCGCACCAAGCAGTGGCTTTTTCGGGATGCATTGGTAGCTGTTGCAATGCTTCTGGCTGATCTTCACTCCAAATGCGGCAATTTTGCTTATTTACGTACCCATTCAACCAAAAATGAGCCTCATCGCTGAACACAATTTTTCGATAAAAAAGCGGATCCTCGGCCAGCTTTCCAAGAGCCCATTCACCAAAAATTCGGCGTTGTGGTAGGTCGGCTGGCTTTAGTTCTTGCACCAGCTGTATCTTAAAAGGCTTTACGCCCAAATCCTTCCGCAAAATTTTCCACGTAGTGCTGTAACAAAGGCCTAACTGCTGGGAACGGCGCCGAATCGACATTTCGCGGTCTTCTGTCACACTAGCTGATACGGCCGCAATATTTTCTTCACTACGCACAGTACGTAAACGTGTTGGTGGTTTAATGTCCAACAAAGTAAATTTGGTGCGAAATTTGGTCACAATCTTCCGAATAGACTGCTCAGAAGGTCGAGAATGCCGATCATAAAATGGAAGCAGCGCGCGATGAACATTTCGAACCGAGCACGAATTTTGATAGTAAAATTCAATAATTTGCAAGCGTTGTTCATTTGTAAGACGATCCATGGTTAAATTGCAAACCAAACTGAAGCTGTTTGACAGTGACACAAGGTACTAAACACACGTCAGCTGTCAAAACCAGTGTTGCCAAAACCAAACCAGCTAAAAAATCACCCTTTAGAATGACCCGAATTTGATTCAAAACTTCATGTGCACCGACCAATGACCTGCCTTCTTTATGAACTTTTAAGTTGTAACTAAAGCCTTGGAAAAAAATAAAGTATACCAAATGAAATGTTTGTTTAATTTTTCCTTATTATTTTTGATATTACAAAGTACATAATTAATGATTGTACGTACTCACTTTTTTGACCAACAAAATGTAGTTACAAACGCTGCAATTGTAGCGAGGTGGCACCGCTGTTCAGCATATTTTTACCATTTCAACAGAAACGGACTTGGGCTATGCAGTGAGAAAGGCTTGCTAATTGGGAAATTTTTTTATATTTCGAAAGTCGTGGTTCAGCTCGCCAAACCACGCGTTTCGTGGTAGAACTTTTAACGGCAAATGCATTATTATTAATAAATTCCAACTTCACAAGGTTTTCATTTTGAATTTATTTACTAAATATTAACAGATTTGTAATCCGGTTTTCATCTAAACCCACCACACATCTAATTAATATAAAAACCCCTGAACTATATTGCTTTTAAATGTTTAAATCTCAGATAGTTTCGTAAGACATGAACAAAATATTGCAAGAAACTCGTCCTGAAATTGTGAAATTTAATTAAATGGCATAATTTTACAAAATTGGTAACTTTCACGTTACTTTTCATCTCTATATAGGTATTTATTTTTACCTAAAAAAAGGCACTTCGATCTGGACGAACCTTAAACATCCGCAAAAAAATGCCTTGAGAGAGGGGTGTGTGGTTATGTTTCTTATCTACTATTTTTATTCAATCTTTTGCAGATTCTGGGTGAAGACATTTGAAATTTGGATCCCGGCTTGATTATGAACGAACTATGAAATGGGCCAAAACTGTGAGCACTCAATTCGAACATACGAAAAATGATAAAAATCTGAAAATGCGGTTAGCCTGTATAACATGCAAAGATGGACAGAATTGCAAGCCTGACTGTCTTGTGTTTCTTTGTCAAACCAATATCAGAATAATTGATATATCGAGTGAGACATTTCGCTGGAGTGAAAGTTTTAAATATGCAACCACATCAAAATAGAAATCTTTATGCATTCATTTCAAATTTACACCCCTTTGCAAATGAGTTCGCTAAACTGTTTTGCCATGCACCGACACCCAGCATTTCCGTACATTAAACTAACGAGTGGTAAGAATACACGTGACAAACAAACCGATAGGTTAAAACCTTCCGCATTTTCCGTATGTTTCGTCCTTCCTCATTTTTGTATTTATCGTCCGTGCGTCCCATTATAAAATCCAGTTGCAGCCATTAATGTGTCCGTCTAAGTGCCCTCACTTTCGCCATAAATACTCCTCGGTAAAAGCTCTTGCCCTTGTACAACGCCTTAAAATGAAACCATGTGCCTCAAAAAATAAAATAAGCAAAACCCTATACCAAGGCGTATACACAAAAAAAAAACCGGTACGAAAATAATTCCATACAATCAAAACAATGCGGCAATATCCCTGCGTCCTGTCCTCAGCCG
Organism: Cheilosia variabilis; assembly: GCA_951230905.1. Taxonomy (NCBI): domain Eukaryota; kingdom Metazoa; phylum Arthropoda; class Insecta; order Diptera; family Syrphidae; genus Cheilosia; species Cheilosia variabilis. Next base: position 36,234,160 of record OX579676.1, read on the forward strand.
GTACGAAGGACATTACAAGAAAATCATTCAGCTCCAATAGTAATGAAATCAGTTTCGTAATTTCGCTCAGTTGAGCATGATTTATGCGCAAATAAAATAACAACACCAGAAGCTCAGCACTAACAACGACGTCAATTGATTACGACAATAAAAGCCTTGCAGTCGAAATGAGGTTTATTCGTGTTTCATATTATTGTATATTGGGCAAATATGCTTTCAGAAGCGACTCAATAATTCTCTAGGTAGAATGCCGGTAAATCCATTACACTTAACGGTAATGCTATGCATGTGTGCCAAAGTAAATCGATACAGATATGGTCTGGACTTGATTTAACTGCATCGATAAATACTTCAGGCTCAAGTAAGGGTATTTCTGCTGTACGAACCGAGCGGAAGGATACATACTCCTAGCTATTTCTTTGCGGTGTACAATTAAAATAAATTGGTTATAGGACACCTGAGAGTAGATGTGGCATTTGAAAATTCATCGAAGTACTGAAACTTTGATTATAAACGTTTTTGGAATGAATTATTGTTTAAAGAGTCAGTTTCAGTTGGTGTTGGAAATCAACATTATTTTTGATTTTTGATATGGTAGTAAGGAGTACATGAAAATGTTTTGGGAAATTTAGGTACAAATCGACACAAATGTATCATTGATTTATTGGATACGACATTTGGTCTTGCTTCAAAGAAAATGTCTTTCTTCTGGTGAAATGTATGGACGTGCTGTTGGTGGCTTACCTTGTTAGAATTGACCAACGAGGTGTTTGCATGCAACCGTGTTGTACACTGGTAAAATAATTTTCTTTCACTTCAACAAATGTGAAGTGAAGTGTGAGATTTACAGCCTAATTTATTAGAATTTGCTAAAATTCCCCTGACTACGTGTACAGTTATGCAGTGTATAAATATCTATGCAACCTTTATACACCATCCCAACAATTCTTACCTACTTATAAAAAAATGTCCCATATATTTTAATTATACAGGACTTGAGTCAGAAAAATTAATAAAAAGAAGAAATCTATTACATTTATCTGTCCAAAAATATAAAAAAAAAAAACAGTAGCTTGTGAAAAATCCAATTCAAATACAAATGGGCTAGTTGCTGATGGCATATTAAAACGGAAAAATTTAAAAACGTTTGAAAATTTGGTACTCCACTGTACATGCATATTGTGAATTAAAATGCAATATTTTCACATATTATCGAGGACAAAATCTTAATAATTTAATATGAAAACGTCGATACTAATGCATCCCAATTAAAAAGGGGAGATTTTTCGCTCAATAACGTGATGTCAAAATGACATTTTGATAAGTATTTCACCTCTATACAGGTACTAAAGCCCGTATGACACTACATTCTTTCCTCATTTTTATAATGCTGAAAAGTCAGTGGTGTGTAAAAAAGACTAAAAGTGTATTACGAAAGTGGTAGCAATTGTTTGCAAAGCAACCGCAAATTTTCAATCGAATTTATTTTCAAATAATCTTCAAATGTCAAAAAAAAAGATGCCAGCAGCTGAAAATGTGATTTGAATACACTTTTAATGCGGTTTTTTGACATATCTACACTCTACATTTATAAAGTTGGTGTGTACGCACTCACTCCTATCGGGAATTTTCGTTCTAATTTTTCGTACTGCTCTAGTTTCATTTTAAAAGCAGAAAAAAATGCAAAAAAATGTAGTGTCATACGGGATTAAGCAACATTTATCTGTCCCAAAAGATAAAAAAAAAAACTAAGCAGCTTCTGAGAAATGCAAAATTCAAATACAAATAGGAAAAGGATTTAAAAAAATTTAAAGTAAAAAAAAAGAAGAATGATTTGGGACTCCTAAGAAACGGTAGTCTTATGCAAATTAAAACTAATTTTTAAAACAATTTGAAATATCTCATTTCTGCACATATTTCTTATCGAGGAAACTTGTAGAATCTTTAAAATTGAAAGTAGAAATTTCGATACAATCTATCCAATTTATTTCATTTTTTCATTTAAAATAAAATGTGACAGATTTTTTAATTCAAAATGACATTTCGAGCCTATTCCACCTCTATACAAGCTCTAAACAACGTCCAAGCGCGTTTAGCTTATACGAGCTCTATACAACGTTGAATAATTTTTATAAATAAGGGTTTTGCGTTTAGAGACATTTTAAAGGGCGCATAACTTTACATAGTCCCTATAATACGTTTATAAATATGGATGTATATGTTATGCAAAAAATTGAAAAGCAAACATCCTTTGAGCACAATGGTGTTCTAAAAAGTTATATCTGGTTGTGCATTTCCTCGAAGACAGAAAGATCAGTTGGTTGTTGTCTTGTACGTAGCTTACCCGTTACAAACAGCTTTTCCTCTTTATATAAGAGTGTGATGAAATGAACAATGGAGCAAATTTGTATCCTCCAGGACTTAAGTTCATTTAGAGATGATTGTAGAATCGACTGATGGTTCATGGACACACACAGCTACTTAGCACCAGCGCCAGAACTCTTGGAGCTACTACTTCCATGACTTGCAAGAACTTTCTGATGTCTCACTTTCCGATCTTTACAGGTTTGTGAAGACATTGGGATGGCTAGACAGCATCTGGAAACCATAAGAAGGAAGAGCATGAAGACAATCGATGCAATACCAATGGTTAACCCCCTAAAATAGCATCACAATGGGTCCACAAGGACCTAAGTGTGGTATTGTTGTGTTCTACCTACCCGTTTACCTAACCTAACCAGCTGTACGATCAATGTAATAGGCCTTTTTACAGTCTTATTGTCTTGAGATTATAATGTACTTTTTCATCTCCACATAAGGCTGGATTTAATATCTTCCTGCGTTATCCTAAGAGAGGCATTGCGGTTAACAATGGACTACATACTGCAAGTTGAGTGTTGAGGACAGAAATATCTGAAATTATTTCCAAATTAGTAACAGCCAACAGCCCACAGGCTGTTGACGGGCGAAAGAAAAGTGGGTAGTGTTTATTAAAAAATGTATGTTGACTCCAACGATGGCTCAGTCATCCTGTCTTCGCCCAGGGCCGTTAGCACATAAGCAATTAATTTTGTATGGGACTCCCTGCACAGTCTTAAATGCCTGTCAGCGCAACAAGAGTTTGATAAGTAGTAAGTCCTGGCAGACAACACAACACATTGGTATGCATCAAGCATCAACTGGTCGATTAAATTCTTCAGGAGATGATTCTTTGTGTGGACATCCTTCAAAAATATACTATAGAAAATTATGAAAGCCAAGTTCCAAATACACCTTCGGATTTTTTACAAAATAACTCCAGCGCTGCCGAAAGTACTTGAATAGGCGTATTGTACTCCTTTTTCGTCCGCCGTACTCCCGTTCTCCCCAAAGACAAATTGTACTCCTATTTCCCCCGACTGGTTAGTTTCGGATTTACTTATTTTCACTTGTCTTTACATTTTTTAGGTAGTAAATTGCAAAAGAAATTTTGCGTTCTTGATGTTTCATTAAGATTTTGTGTGTTTGATTTTGTTAACAAACTTCCCGCGGCTTCTCAAGGTGCCACGGATCCGTTGGGTCCAATTTATGGCTGAATTTTTACGAAACCGTTTCTCTTGAATTTGGCCACCGAACTTTGGAGAGTCGACTTTGGAGGGCCCTCAAGGCCTCACGTCTGCCATAAAATGAATGCAAATCGCTCAAAGTTTGGACATTTTGATAAGAAAATTTTATCAGTTGGACGTTCTGCTCAATGCTGTAACTTTTTATGGTGATTTGGCATTAGCGACTGAATAATAAACTGAACATCAACCCGTCCAATCGAAAAACTTATTGAAAAAAAAATGTATTTCTTAATTTTTGTTATGTATACTCCCCGAAAAACTTCTTACATACTCCTCTACGAAATCATGAAACGGCAGCCCTGCTCCACACTAAAAAAGTTAACAAAGATCCCAAATATAATATCACATTAATCATACTTTTTCGTTTATTTTGTTCTTTATATAAAAAGTGAGGTAATTTTTTTTTAGTTTTTGTTTCGGAGTCCGATTTATTTTTTAACGGTTTGAGCGGTTTTAATTAAAAATCGTATCAGCTTGCTTCGAGAGCCCCACCTGCCTTCCCCGTTCCCCGGCCACATTTATGAATATATTCTCGTCGGCACATTTTTTTTTGTTTTTAAAACCCATGCCACTACTTGTCAATGCTGATGACATTGACATTGACTTTGACGTCAATGGCGAAACACATCGATTTTTAATTGATGCATGCGGAAGTGTTTAAAAGCATGCAGGTACATCATAGGAACTCAACCGACTTGCAAGTTGCATCATACATTGAATTTAATTCATCATAAATTAAACGAGTTCTTGGTCACATTTTTGCATGCGCTTTTATACGTTTTTATTCACGTTTCTGTCGCATGATCGCGTTTTCGACTAATTTTTGTATGCATTTATAGACATATTTACCGCATTTTTTAAACACATATTTGGACGTTTTTTCACGAGTTGTCTGTACTTCATTTCTTACGTTTTACTGACACGTTTCTAGACGGGTTTTTCGAAGCGTTTTTCGATTAGTTTTTGGGCGTGCTTTGAAGAGTTTTTGGATTTTTTTTGATAGGCTTTTATTATTGGACGTGTTTTTAAAATTTGTTTGGATCGGGAGATGAAGAAAAATAAGGAATTAGCACCACACCTCTTTGTCCCTATTATTGTTAGAACTATCTGAGTAATCAAGAAACTGGCTCCCTTTAATAACAATTTTTTATTGTTTGAATAAACGTGTGCAATTTATTTGTTCTATCGGTGTGTCAAATTTTTGTTCAGTTATTTACACAGTTTTTGTGTTCCTGGGGTCAATTCTCGTTCTATGTTAAAGTGAAACGAAAATGTTTTCACCCTTTCACCGCAATTTCGATTCTCGTTCTACGAAAATGTGAAACCTAACATCAAAAATTTTTCACGTACCTACTCATTTTCAAATGAATGTTTGTAGTGAGAGATTGAAAATTGAGAGCCTGATGTCGTGCAACACAATGTGCGATATTAAACTCACCACGATTATTTCACTTATTGAACGAGAGTGAATCGAAAAAATGAAAGCAATGTGTGAGAGCGAATGTGAAAACGATTTATTCGATTCACTCTTTCACAGAACCAGAATTGACCCCCTGGGTATCTATGAAACTATTTTTTTTTATAAACGGCGAGTAAGTCCTAGATGAAGGTAAAACAATCTGTTTGAAAATATTATATATTATGTTATTATTTTATTATGCGTTCACCATAAACATTAACACGTAATATACCCTATGTATAAGTGTAAAGTCACTCAATGCTTGCTCTTTAAGTTACCTATCGAAATAACTGAATTCTGCTTAACTTTTTGTTTGCTGTTAATTACTGCAATTCTATGTTATTCTTTTGTATTCTCTTTTATGTTTATTTTCCCACTCAAATTGTAATCATTTGTTTCTCGGTCACTTGGATTTGGACCAGCATCGAAGGCGGTAACAAATAGATAGCTAAGACCATTGAATTCGTCTTTTTTCTTCTATTCCCATCGTTGGACGTAAATTTCGCTCGTCGTCAATTGCCGCACAAATCCCTCCCTTAATACAAGCAGTCTCCAATTAAAGAGTGCAGAAATGAGCATGAGAATATGCTAGTGTTTCTGCGAACGTAACTATTTATACGAATTTCTGGATAGAGCCTCGAAGTGGAAGCTTGGTTGCAGTTGATGCAAAATGAAAATATGACTCCTGTACCACAAATTTTAATGGGAGATCATCCGATCTAGGCCAAGAAAACTATTCTCCTTTCTACAGTAACACTTACTAAGGGTCTTCCAATCTTGATTTAAGATCAGCGTCTTAAAAATGTTGTTATCTGTAAGGAGGTACAGAAGTCCAATGCAAGCCCCATTTCGAAAATTTACTTAACCAAATTGTTACCTAACAGAGACGAGCGGGAGTCGCAGCGTACATATTGAATAATTCTGATTGACTAAAAGGATACTCTACACAGTATCACCAAGTCCACAAACACTGACGCGCAGACGAAGTGCATAGCAATATCACCTGTCAGTGCAGTTGAGTTTTACATTTTCCAACAGTACGGGCAAACTTGCAGAGGTTACCGAAAGCATAACGTGGCACTGTTATAGGTACGCCTTTATGATTGAAAAAAAAATATAAATGAAATGCCCGACAGCAGAATAATAATAAATCCAACCATACCCTGCTGCTGATTGCCACACAATTTTACCCAACAGTGATATTCAAACTTAAGTCAAACAACGCTCTTGAAGCGGTTTTACTTGACTTGGTAAGAATGAACTTATATCCAAATGGAGCCTCAACATCGTGTGCCCCATTCACAAAAAAAGTAGCCGACTTGAACTGCGCCAACTACAATATAAAAAATAAATACTGAGATGCCTTCAAAATCGGCTATAAGCTCTTGAGGTATTCTGCAATAAGTGGCCATCATTTTTAACAAGCTAGGAAGTGAAATTAAATATTCGACCCTTAAAAAGCTACATTCCGATTCGGGTTACACAAGCAAAGACATCTTTTTTATTGGCAAACTGACCTCTTTGAATAATGTAAAGGACACATTTTTACCTCTATAGAATATTCAAAAAGCACTTCTGTCTAACCGTTCCAATTTATTGCAAGAAAATTGTCTTGTCATCGATCCGGTACTATTATCCTCAAATAACGACATTCACTAATTCGAAGGGTCGACCCTCAATTAACGATTACGAAGGGTTCAAAGAAACACGGGGGCAACCACTAAAGAAGCAGTTTATAATACACCTACAGTGCAGATATTCTATCAAATGGGCTTTAGTCCCTTTTTTAGGGAAGACCCTCGTGTACAGTAAATTGAGAAGTGAAAGGGCGGTCAATGGGAAAAGGTCTCTCTATTTGTGTTATTAATTTAGAGGCTCTTCGCTATTCCCTCTTATAAAAAAGGAGGTTTTCCTCAATTCGATATGTATATTGTATAAGCATACATCTATCTATCTACATCCATCAAGAATCCGTTACAGATATTGACAGCTGGCGGGCGATAAAAGCAATTTATCGAAGACATTTCTTTCGATGTGCATTTGCCTTAAACCAACACAACACAGTATAACAGGTGTATCTACCTACATATAGCCAACGCCAACCTTAAGGTTCTTCGTTGCCGTTTTCATTTTTGTGGTAACGTTGTCGTTGTTTCAAAGGACAACAACGTGATAATAAATTTAACTTTCCCCGCAAACTTTGTCAGAACAGTTTATTTTACTTTTCCAGAACTCAGTTTTCTTTGGAATTTCGTTCTATCCTTTGCAGGTACCTACCTACCTACGCGCTGCCCCGTTCGTTCAGTCAAAAACAAAGACCTGGCGAAATTTATCGGTACACACAATTTACCAGCGCGCAAAGGACAAAGAGCCAACACATCTGAAAATTAATCATTGTCCCCCCTCGTTCTCTTGTCGCGTAGCTATTACTCTTGAACAAACCGGGATGAAAGTTGACACAAGTGTAGCCATTTTTTATTTCAGGTTGGATTTGTCGACCCAAAGTTATTATTTATAGCATTTCTAAGAAAGCAGACTTTTTGTATTTTTTTTAATAGAGTTAAAAACGATGTGTTTTGTTTTATCAATTCCGAGATATGAACGAGCTGCAAAGCTTTGGGCCCCTTTTGACTTTTTTGTTTGCTCTCTCTTACTTTTCTCTTGGGTATTTTACGACCTTTAGTAACTTATGAAACTGAAATTTACCTTAAGTTAATTCCCGTGTCTGGATGATTCTGTGTAAACGGATACTTGAGAAGGATGACAAAGCATCTTGTCAACCAGAGGGCAGACAAAACAAACGGAGCAATATCCACAAATCGATGTTGGAATTGGTCTCACAAGCCGGATATTTCGAATAAGAATGATGTTGACACATGCCAAAGAAATACGGACAACGATATTTGGATACACGAGGTACTTGATGATCCTTAAGCAGGAAACGAGCTGCCAAACAACTGACGGGGACATTGGACTGAATATACGCGGAAAGCAAACCTGTGACTTCTTTTGTCAAATACAATTTCGTTTTCCGGCGCGTTTTTGGACGAGATTTTTTACGTATTTTTGACGCGTTTTTCTGTGCGTTTTTTGACACACGTGCCTTTATTACTTTTGTATTTCGAGCAATGGAGAAAAAGCATTCGTTTACTGTGTTCCTTTGAGGGTGGGTCTCCAAAATCGAGTTGTAAACCAAATAAATATAACAGAAATACAATCGAAGTTTTGTTGCAAATCACAATCTGTGCTATTCGGGAAATAAACACATGAAGCGGGTGATGGGGCTTGCGGGGGTGTGGGTGCGTGGGTGAGTAGATCTGTTGAAATTACAACTGGAGAGTGGCGAATAAACGGCGACCAAGACGAGCAGAGCCAGGCGACCAATTTCTTGTTCAACCTGTCTTCTATTCTCGAGCAAAACTGTCTGCGGGAGCAATGAGAAGAATAAGAAAAAAGAGACTCCAACTAGGTTGTGTGTTCACTTTTGCTTTATTCAACCGACTGCAACTAGACTAAACTCGCGTCGCCCTTTTATACCCAAAATAGTAGCGGTTAATTTCATGTGTTTACTATCTTGCGTGTAAAAGAACTACACGTTACAATTTAACTTTTAAATACGTTGACATAATGAAATTGTTTGCTTTGTATTATTTATTTTTAATTCGTTTCAAGGTAAAGGAAAGTAAGCAAAGTTAATTGAATTTAAAAATGAATGGATGAGAACATTATGTATTATGAAAGAAATATGTTTATAAAAGTAAATGTAAATGTATGTATGTATATGTTAACAGTATTAATTAAAAAAAGGAATATGAATTCATAGTAATTATGTATGTTGCTTGATTGATGGCTGTTACACACATTTTTAATGACTTCTTTTTTTGTTTTAAGTATAGAAAATTCGATCGATATAATGAATGGCATCAAACATTATATCATTCGTTATACTGGACGTCCACTGTAATTACATTTCTCCCGAAACGCAGCTGCTATACTACCCTAACTACGTAAGGATATTAAATGAGAATTAAGTATGCTGATTTATTCTAAAGAATAGAGAAAGAGAATAAAAAAATATTTTAATTGCACTGGAGGAACTTTTGCCATATTGATCCCTTGGGGGCATACATATAATCCTTCTTTTCAGCGCTCCGCAGAAGTGTGAAAACGAACGCAAGAATTATTTCGAATTTAATTGAATGGTATAAAGATGCGATAAGCCCCAAAACGGATTAATAAATCCTCCTGCTGTCTGCTGAATTGTTTGGAGAAAATCCTCCACTGTGTGGTTCAGTTATTATGATAAGGACGGAGGTGAGCGAATAGATTGTTAACCAAACAGCCATTGGGTGCAATAGTAATTCATCTTGTCGGGTAGATTATGGAACGAAAACTTTTCAGGTGAATACTGCCAGTACTAGTTTGTTAATAGTAAAATAATTAAATTCTCATAACCACGAAATAGTATAATGTCGAATGAGATGTTGATGATATTGGTATAAGGAGGGTATGGCTCCATGTCAAGTGGTTTTCCATTTTGGTTGCACAAGTGGTTTTCAGCTGATGCCTGAGGGAGTGAAGATAAAGGAACTTTTGAATAATCAAACGCGATTACTGAAAACGTTTCTATGCCTTTGGCAATTAATTAGATTGAAAATGAAGAGTCGCGTAGTACGAAATGCGAATCTATCAGTCACGGCTTCTTTGACAGTTTGCATTCAATTATAGAAATGGAATTGAAATTGATTTGCATAACTTGAGCCGTCTTCTTGAGCCTGAACAAATTATGATTAATCTGTGAAAGTTTAAATGAAATTGTGCAAAAAATGGTTAAAATTCAGACATGCCGTAGTTCATAGCTTCCGGAATGGAGACCTCCTCTGCTAACATATAAATAAAAGTAACTACTCCATTGGTGGACTTAGCTCCAAGAACTCGCAGTAAAAGTTTTGCGACAATTGTGGGCGAATGTAAAGGATGTCCCAAAGCTAAAGCAAGATACCAATATCTCGCCATTGATAAATGTGAAGTTTTGAGGGAGCAAAAAAGGACAGCTGACAGTTCGGGGTTATTAACAAGTAAAAGTTTTATCATCGGCCTGGCCGATGCTTTGCTACCCTCCACTGCATACAAGTCATGCAAAATTTTAGGCATGTGAGGTTGTACGTCGTAATTACAGGATGTTTTTCAGAATAAAAAACAACGTATTCCACTTTTACTAGTTTCGAAATATTCAAAGAAAACATTTCTCAAGCGTGGAATACTCATATTTGGATTTTAACATAAGCAAATATTTGAATTTAGTACTGGAATAGAGTTATTTTGATTTTAACAAGGAAGTGAAATAAGGAATACATATGTTTTGATTCTAACCCAAGTATTCAACTTAAAATGTCTTTGGAATTAGTTGGCTCTTAAATCTAGCGAAGACAGTAATAGAAAGATCTCAAGAAAGAGAATTAAAATGCATAGTCAAACGTCAACTCGACTATTTCAAAAAGTGGAATACAAATCCCTTTTGATTCTCATAAACAGGTATAGGTACAGGTCCACAAATAATAATAAATAAAAAAAAGCTTTTGAGTAATCTAATTACAATTCTACCTGTTGTTACCTGTTCAAGGTACATTTTTTTATTATTTATTGAATATTATAACCCTTCCGTAAATTTTGTAGGTTTTCTTAAAATTTTATGACCCGTACCTACAGGTAATCATATATATTGCGCAAAATTCTGGAAAGTACTAAGTTTAAAATTGACCTGAAATGGTATTTAATTTTTTGCGATCTTACTCTAACTTATACGCAAATTAATAGAAGCTTTCACATTATCAATGGGTATGTTTGTAAAAGCCCAGTCGATAGCACAGGTCAACTAAGAGAATTTTTCTTAACTGGATTCTTCACATTGAATTTTAAAACGCAATTAAATTTCTAGAAAGTGCTGCTTTTGTAAAAATGGAATGGGTGTGTGGTTGTAAAAAGTGGTATAATCGTCTTTGGAGAAGTACCTGAACTACTTGACCGACATTGCCCATTTTCAATACCAACCTGACGACGATAAAAATAACTCCTTTCACCAAACTTCATTCGCCTAGGTTAATTCCCTTGGACGCTATCGTGCTTTCAACAGACAGACAGACGGACATGGCTAAATCGATTCAGATTCACCGGTGTCTCCTTCTTGGCGTTACAAATGTAATGACAAAGTGAATATACCTTCCTGTGGAGGGTATAAAAATGGAGCACTACTAAAAATAGCAGCTCGTTTTCATTGCAGAACATTATTTTAAGAATTATAAAGATCTGAAGGACACAATCTTTTTGTCATCTTGATGGCTTTGTTCATAGTGAAAATTGCCGAATTTTATGTCTAGAAAATGTTGAGAAACAAATGCATCCAGAGAATTTTGGGCAGAAGCCTGAGGTATCATCGGATCAATCGTTTTTGAAAAGGCAGCTGCTTTGAGGCGTTTTGCATTTTTTGCCTCGTTTTCTACGTGTTTTTCGACTCGTTTTTAAGCACGTTTCCTAGTACATTTTTGATGCTTCCTTTGACGCGTTTTTAAGGTTCCGTACCCAAAGGGAAAAAAAGGTTCCGAACCCACTGGACCAATTTTTTCCATTTTTTCTGCTTCGATGATGGTCCAAATAAATACCCTATGGTGGTGGAGATTTAAATTCTGCTCTCCGGACTTTATAAAGACTGGCAAAATAAGACGGAACATTAAGCGACATGAAAGCTCTAACAAATTTACTAAATCAAAGAATCACAAAACAAATGAGTGAATGTATAAGTATGTAGCTACCCTGTACTACGCAGTTCATGCGGTAATTCGCCTATCAACCTTTCAGTTGGTGCATATTTGATAAAAATCGGTTTTGACATACCGCAATCGGTCCGACAGATCTTGAGTACACCTCACGCTTTACATTAGACTCAAACTATGCTTTAGGTCGATGAGAATTCTACTCGCAAAATGCTAACCATTTGCGGTGTAACACCAACAATGATATTCAGTCGACCCACATCAAACATAAACATGATTCCGGTGTCAGGTCAAGGTGAGTTATATTTCTTAGGGCGAAACTCACACTTGTATCTACTTCACAATACTGGAGCGTGCTAAAAGGCGTCAGAGCCCATTGAAAGACAGCTAATGAACAGCTCCCGGCATAATTCATTTCGACCGCCATCGTTGCTTATCATAAGCAAGAGAATTAGCCGTACTCCTTCGTTAATGGCCTTCTCTGCCAGACACATCTCCCCGAACAACGTCTTCCCTTCTCCAATTATAAAAATAACAACAGCTACCATCTAAAAACGAATTTTTTAAACCACCACTTTGCTGTAAATTCCCTCAAATTGGACAAATATTTACAACCTCTCCCGTTAACTATTTGCCTAATTTATTAAAGTTCTCGAGCGTTAAACGATTCGTTTATATATTTTTCGCCATGCAAATTAATTAGTGAATTGCTAGCCCCAACTGCCACCTCTTATACCAGCCAGCGCAACAGTTTCGCAACACGTGGAAAATTTTCTTTTTTGTATAGGAAACCCTGTTGTGTTGGGTAATTAAATTGGCATGTTAATTGATTAAAATTGCAATTGGAGCTCGAAAGATGATTACCGGGTGGAAGGAGTGCATGAGAGAATCCTTGTGCATATTTAACCAAAGGGTACTCCTGCGACGATAGTGCATGGTGATGAATGTTTGACGTGTGCGGTTTTATGCGACTACCCTCTAACATGTGGCAGCGGAAATGAAATAACAAGCACTTGTACAAATTAATTACAATAAGACATAATGGAAGGTAACAATTAAATATGACAGAGCTTTATCATAGGGTAGGTCACCTGCTGGTTTGTTTTTAAAATAAATGCCATTTTGAGCACTGAACAGCGCTTGTTCTAATTTATCGAGCGAGATCCTCAACCAGCGTTGCCAACCAATTTGGATGAAAAATGCCTTACTTGAGAAAAAAAGATGCCTTTTTCAATAAAATAATGCCTAAAATATTTTTTCTTACGTAAACTGGAACAATAAATCAAAAATTAAACACAAATATGAAAAATATAAACAAAAACAATTTTTATTTCCAAAAAAAAACCTAAAATTATGAATCACAGAAGAAATTGTTAATAGGTAGGTACAAAGTATTAAATAAAACAAACATAGTTTTAGGCCAGCAGATAGTCTTGGTCCTTGAAATCATACATTAAAAAAACAAGAAGTCAGTATGTTGAATCAAAAAAAAAAATTTGTAGTATATAAAAGAAAGTGTCCGATGCGAAAGCGATATAATCCCATAACTCGAGATTGGCCGAACCGATTTTGATGATTTATACTTTGTTGGAAAGGTATTTTCTCAGTACGGGTTTTTTTTTTAAAAAAGGTCAAAAAAATCAAAGTTTCAAAATGTCTTATTTTGACCACTCAGCGTGTTACGACATGTTTTTTTCGATTTTTTTTAAATTTTTTTTTATTTTTTTATTTTAATTTTGTACATACTATTTATTTATTTTGGCAACAACCAAAAAAAGAATCAAATTTGAATGTAACATATCGTATCACAATTGAACTGTCAGATAGACACGCAACGTAACGCCATCTATTATCGATCAATGGAGAAGCCAATTTTGTTTCATGTGTGGTGGCGCTGTCCACGTTGACTGTGCCATTTAATTCAGTTGCGCAGTTTCTTCATTCGTTGCTGTTTCAGCGTCCATATTGCACTTTGAGAATTAGTGTTTTGTTCGATCGAATAACGTTTGCCGGCCATTGCGCATTACAGATTCGGATTTCTTCATTGCGATTTTGTGAGTTTTTGCGAATTAAAATTGATAATGAAAATATTGGACAATTTTCATTTCATTTGAACAGTGGCGATTGAGCGATTGAGGCATTTTGCGAATTTGTGCTATTGGTTGGCTATTGGGATTTGTCTGTAAGAAGTGGTACGTTTCTATTGGTGTTTCATTGTTTTCAAATTTTCTATTCGGGATTTCATTGTATTGCAGTTGTTCTTCAAAATGCCACCAACGAAAAGATCTAATTTAGGCCGACGTTCAGCTGGTGCATGAGCAGTGTCGACTCATCGTGCGAATATGAGTCAAACGGCATGGGATATCATTCAAAAATTTATTAACGCTGCTTTCACAAACACAAAAGTGATTAGCCAATTGATGGTGGATGGTGGTCTATCTATCTATATATATAAAAATTGAACCTTAAAATTGTGTTCGTTTGTCGCCGATTCACGCCTTAACGCATTTACCGATTTAAACCAAACTTTCACGCATCTTTGGAATTGGTCTATATATGGTTTTTGTAAAGTTTGTTTAAAATCGGAAAACGTATGTGTGTGTTGTGTGTGAGTGAAAAAACACATGAACTTCCATACATTTTGCTCGACGGCTCGACGGATTTGAATAATTTTTATTTTTATTTTGTTTGTCTTGAATCAGGGATGGTTTAGGAAAAACAAAAAATTAAAAAATTCTCAACAGGTAGCGCTGTAAGCACATATGTTTGGTTCCAGCTAAGAAGATGGGATAGTTTTGGACCAGATAGGCGGCGATGTTGTCGATCTCCGAAACCACTCTATAGATTTCAATGAAATCTTGTGGATGGGTATGGTTGACCCGATAGTTCTGGTCTTGCTCTGCTTTGGGGTGGTGGGCGCAAATCACGAGCATTAAAGAATTATGTGATGTGGCATGTGGCCTATGTGTACATAGGCCGTACGGCGCATATCGCTTGGTACAAAGAAGGGGAGGTATATTGTTTCATTTTAACAAATTGACCACTCGCCCAAGTAGTCCAGCATACCAACCACTGAGCCACAGTCGCAACTACCAATATTTAATGTTCTATAGCACCTGTGAAGTGGAAAAAAAATATCTGAATGGTGATTCTTACTTCCCGGGCAAACTTCCCAAACTGCTTTCATTCAGCTTTGGTTGATTGAGAAAATCTGACCGGACCAACTTGATTCAATCATTAGCGCGGAAAAAACGATCAAGAAGCCGACCTAGAAATCTATAAAGTCGTTCAATAGAGAGGTTCAACTATCAAAAGGGATGTTAATAATTTAATCTATTTTAGGCGGTACGAAGTTCGCCGGGTCAGCTAGTTTAAAATAAAAATAAGATGCCTTTTGGAAAAAAAACAAGCCTTAAAGCACTGGCTATTGAAATAATGCCTAAAAGGCATGAAAAAGCCTTCGTTGGCATCACTGTCCTCAACTTGCCACAGGTCTCAGCAAATAAATACTCACATAGCCTCAATTTTCTTATGGAAAATCGTCAAACCATCAAAAGTACCTTCGTGTCGAATAGCTTGGCTAGTTTGTTAAGATGCTATCCCTAGCTGCTGTCACGATACACGATTTCTAACATATTCTACTACAGATTTCTGATAGGACTTTGTTGACATAGTTTCTGGACTCTTGAATGCATTGTCTGTCCTTCCAAAGTGAAATGTCCTTGTCATGTAGAAGCACATCACTATATGCTCTTAAAAATTTTGTACTAGATTATATAAGTTCCATATTTGAAATGCGTTAATTGCTGTTAGATGGAGCTTTAAGTTACACTTTATTTTTCTTGGTCTAACCTTTCTTTAATGTCAATCCATAATTATAACTTCTTTTTGTTTCAACACTCGTCGAGATAAGAAATATTAATTTGAGAAAAGAATAAAACCATCCCGAAACTTATGAAATAATTTTTTGGTATTTTATTTCTATTTCCTCCCATCTCAACCACGGCGAGACCCCAACGACAACCAGCGACTAGGTGCTCCTCGAACGCAACCTAACAGTCCTCATTGTTTTCTTAGAGGAGTTCGCGTTCGATTTAGCTCATCACTTGCTCAGACAATCTCCTTTTCACTAATTTTGACAGCAATTTGTGTACGGACGACAGCCTTTCAATGGGCAAGTCTTTTATTTCATTTTTAATTTCACTGGTGAAGGCTGCTTATGTGGAGTCCCATAACTCCGTCACCTACTTAAAACATAAGTCGAATCTCTCATACGGGTGTAGAAAGAAGGTGTGAGTTTTCTAGACCCCATTGGGCATGTTAATAAACAAAATTTCAGATGAAAAACGAGAGTCCGTGCAGGCACATCAGCAAAATGTGTTATATGTCTTTTATTCTTCTGGGAGGCTAAGCCTTTTAAAAGTCCATTAGAAACATGCTAAAAAATACTACTTTCTCTTAAATTTGTTGTTCAAAAATGTCTTTGGGCATTGCCAATGAACATTTTTAGTTTCGACTCTAAATTTTAGAAGTTCACAGTGGCTAAATTTGCCCTATAAATTTCGCAATTGTGAGCTTTCGTAAATTTAAAGTCGAGACTAAGATTTGTTATTGCTATCGCGCTTTAAGTATACAACCCTGAGGGACAGCTTTCTAGGAACCGAACTGGCTGGAGGGACTTGTAGACTGAAGCCATGGCTCACCCCGGACTGTAAGTGCCACCAAAAGAACGCAGGTAAGAAATAAAACCGACAAGTTGAGACCCCAGCCCACGGTTGCCACTTTGGTAATTTTCTACCATATTTGGTAATTTTTTTTTGTTTTCTGAGTTTTGGCAATTTGGTAATTTTTATCTGGTTTTGGTAACTTTTTGAGTAGGAGCCCTAAAATACGACCTCGTTATCAATTCATTTACATGCTGCCTTACTGTTTCTGAGTGAAAGCATTGCATTTGCATATCTAGCAACGCCCAACGTTGTTGACGTTGTTTAATTGCTTAGACTAACAAAGTTCCTACTACGTTCTTATAGCTGAGTCTTATGTTTTATAAATATTTGTTTTAAAACAAGCAATTTCAAATAAAATAATTTGAGTTTAGAAAATCACGCTTTTGGTCAGCAAAAGTATTTAAAGTAGATATTACTATTACGTTAGTAAGTTAAATCTTTTTATTTTTATTTTATAAAGTAGTCGTTGTTTAACTACTTAAAGACTGACTAAGTTCCTACAAACCTAAGTTACAAAATTGAATATTTTACGTCTCCAGATTTTTGGTAAATTTTATGTTGGTTTGGTAACTTTTTTTTGCAATTTTGGTAGCTAATTTTTTTTGCAAGTGGCAACCGTGCCCCAGCCCTGATATATCTGTATAAGGACAAATGTTTCACTTGGTTCAAATCGTTGAAGCCACTCCTGAAGAAGCCAATATTTTATAGCCCCATCTCGAAACTTACGATATATTTCCTAATACCCTTCAATTTTCAGCCACAACTTCTTTTGAATAAGTTTTCCTTCATTGAAGCAAAACCGAGCCTCTATAATGCGACATCGAAATTCAGCCTTTTTTACAAATCAAAGCCTTCTTTAAAGCACACAAACGACTACATGTGAAAAGATTTTTTGCAAAGTGTACTGTCATAAGATCCCTTAACCTCTAATTTAAAACAACAGCACTATCATGTCATCTAACTAGTCCAATTTATGAAAACTCACCGAGAACCGGGCCAAGTCTGTATAATAACTCTTTTCAACCAAAGAATAAGTTATTCACTAACGCGCAACGTGAATTATTCATAAGGATAGACTGCCAACATGAATAAAACACGATGTTAGTCGAACCGCTGTCAAATTCGAAAGACGCGAGTTCGACTTACAAAGTTAAAGCCAAAAGAAAATGAGGTACAAATTCAAACCGGAAGCTTGCATATACAATTCCAGTATTTGTCTTGGGCGAATCTTTCCACTCGGTACCCTATTCAAGTTTTACATTTTTGTCGTGTCCCTCATTTCTTTAATTACTGTGCACGAAACTAAATGACTAACGTGTCCCAACGACAAAATGCGATGGCAATTTAAATCACTTGACGACCCTCATCTCAAAGCGCACATCCATGGGTTGGCTGTGTCGTGTCATATACCCAATGAGACTACTTGAAATTGAAAAAGGAGTCGGATCACCGCTGGGGGGAAGCAAAGTCGTGACGTGACTTCATTAGCAACATGATAGTGCTGCAAGTGCACAGCAGCAGCACAAATTGATTTGGTCGCTGAATACTTTAAGTATGTATACCTGGCGCTGCGCTGGTGGGGAAAGGGCGACACAAATGACGTATTCAGAGTACACGAACAAATCGAATTTAGAAATTCATAAACTAGCTGTCTGTGACACGAATGTGAGCGAACAATAGAATCGAGTCTATCCTCCTCAGCGAAGGTAGTTTTGACGTATATAAACTTGAAATACATTTTTAAATTCACCTTGCAAAAGCAAAGCTGTTCGAGAATAAAGAGAGATATGTGAGAGTCAAAGATATATAAGAGTACAAGGATGCGGAATAAAATTGCCACCTATTGCTCATCGAAATCTTTTTTAAGCACTCGTAGGTACTGTTAAAGGGAGCAACTTCTTTGTGACATAACCGTTATGCACATCGACCTGACTGATTCCAGGAGCTCGACTGAGGTGCATTTACATTTTGCCAATAGTAGGGCGAACAAAAACTTTAATGGAACGTAGTTTATTGTCTCATTTCTCAGTCATGTGACTTGTTGAGGACTACTGCTAACTCCAAGGACTTCAATTCGCTTGCTTAGAGTATATCGATAACTGAATGTTGCATTCACGTGTAGGTACAGTCCGTAACAATTGGATAGCCTCACAAATTTTTTTTTTTAACTTACTGTTTTGAGAGCTCTTTGATATGTACCCAAGTAAATAATATGCATTCGGAGACAAGCTAAGAGCGAGAGTTTCTGAGATCAAGAGAGATTTTAACAGTTTTTTTAAGTTGACGGGACTTTTTGAGCTTGTTTTGTATGCACATTCATTTTAATATGCATTTTTTTTGGAGCATTAGAATTGCTCAACTAACTTTCTTACTCATTGTAAGCGAGAGTTTAGCAGCGTGTTCATCGGAAAGCTGTCGGGAGTGATAAACGGTTTTTTTCTTATGTTAATGATCTGTTTAATAGTTTAAATGGGTAGAAAAAAACCTTTAAACGCAACGGAAATTGCTAAAATAGAGGCTTGCCATGAGCAAAATCTCTCTAATCGCGCTATAGCTAACAAACTTGATCGAAGTCCAGAAGTATCTAACAGTTATTTAAGAAATCCATTATTTTACGGAAAACATTACAAAGGCCGTCCTTCTACTGTACTTTCAAGCCGAGAAAAACAGCAAATTCTAAGGTTAGCTTCCAATTCAACCCATTCTCTAAGTAAGGCACGAAGCTGAGCCAGAAGTTAGTCGAACGACCATGAGTAGAGTAATTAAGAGTGCCGGACACCAGTGGTCCCACTTTGGCATTTTGTATGCATATTTTATGAAATATAGCATATTTTAAATTTTTAACTTAAAAACGCAAAGACTTTATACCCATCATAAGAAACATTTTCGTTGTATATTTTGCTATACAAATAACGAAAGCATCTATCAAATTTTTCTGTATTTGGCATTGATGAAGATTTCTATGACAATTTAGCCATTTGAAGTATCTGCTGTCAAAGTGTTAAATCTTGAGCCGTGAATTGTTGCTCAATTAAATTTAAGTTTCTTCCTAAATGGACAGGCAAAATCCGTATATTTATGGCCTATTGTTTCTTTTTAACTTTTTTTCTTGTTAAAGTCGTTGTTTTAGGCTGAAAACACACCGGATCAAACAAAACGTTTTTGATTCGATAGTCAAAAAAACGTTTTTTATTTGAACACACACCAAGCGAAACAGAATGTAACAAAACAAAACGTTTTGTTTTCTTGTTTCGTTTGATGTGCGTTGAAATAACACAAAATGGAATTTTCGACTTGCTTTTAGTATTTACAGACGATGAAGTTGTGCCAATCTTATACACAATTTTTGAAGCAATTGAGGAAAAGGACGCAAATAGCAGAGAGTGGTGGGTGCATCCATATAATCTAAAACGAAATTCTGAGCATGTGATAATAAAATTAATAGCAGAGTTAAGAACTTATCCAGAAAAATTTTATAATTTCACCAGAATGCGAATTGAAACTTTAGATTATTTGCTGGGATTAATTGAAAATACTATCAGAAAACAAGAATCAAAATTTTGTTTTGCAAAAAACAACAACGAAACATGTTTTTCTGTTTGGCTTTGGTTTTCATGCTTCGTTTCATTTGGTGTGTGCTGCGCCGTAAAAAAGTACGCAATTATCGTCAACGACGCTGGTTCGAAACAGTTTTGTTGCATTCGGTGTGTGTTGCTCGTATACAAGGCATATAATTTCGACAACCACCACCAAAACACTTCAAAACAAAAACGTGTGTTTTGTTTCATTTGCTTTGGTGTGTGTTGTTTCATAAGAAACAATGTTCTCTTGGTTCACGAAACAAAAAAAAACACGTTTTACTTTATCCGGTGTATTTTCAGCCTAAGAGACCGTATTTTTTGAAGTAAAATAAGGGAGGTTGTACAAAGTATTAAAATAATTATGTAAGCTATAGTATTTAAATAAAAATACTTTTCTTAAAAACAAAAATTAATTGGTTTTCACTATAAAAATAACAATTCGATTCTATTCTAATGCTACAAAAAAAAAACTAAAATTGCATTTTAGTGAACCAACACGAAATAATCTCAGAAAATTCCGTTAGCTTTTCGAAAACATTTGAAAGTTTTTTTAGTCGAAAGAACACAGTCCTACCTTTCAACCCAATATACAATTACATATGTACAGATCAAAAAGGTACAAAAACAGTTAATTTAACAATAATATGTTACAGACTGTAGGTATATACCTACGTACAGGCATGTGGTCTCGTTCTCAGGGGCGATTCCTCCCAGTTAGCTAGTTTAGCGGCGATAAACCAAGAAAATAAATCCGTTTTATAGAGATTCTTTTATTAGATTTTATAAGCAAAATACAACAAATGACCAGGTTAAAGTAATTATGAAGATTAATAATTGCAATAATCAATGACATACTAAATAACAAAACTACATATTATTTAAAAATCATATATTCCTAAACAAACACAAAACGCAAAACTCCCATACAAAAAGTTTCCCTTGAAATATTCTTTAGCGTTAAAATTTGCGATTCCGAATTCCCTACCTGCACGCACACGACGTAAAAAAAGTCTCCCGCATGTAGCACTTAAGCGTTGAAATTTGCGCTACTAAATTTCCTACAATCTATTTAAGAGTGTTTGACTTGCAGTCGTCGTCGTCTCGTAAGAAAAAGCCCAGTTGAATAAATGGTAGAGTTAGCGCAAACAAATGCGATAAAACTTGAAACAAAGTGGAGTGTAATGTGCATGTGTATGCAACCAGGTACATTTTGTGCGTTCTCTTTCGTATGTTTCTCTTTCTAGGGAAATTGGGAAATTGCAGTAAGAATTCATGTGCCTACTTGTGTCGTTATTTGATTGATTAAAAAATCTTATTGAATCCCAAAAGTTCAGTGCGAAATTGTTTAATTTATTATATTTGCGTGGATTATAAATGTGAGTAAATTATATATGTAGCTATTTGTATTTGTTGTGCTTTGGAATATGACAGTACGCTCTTTTTATGTGTTTTTATTTGTGAGAAGTGAAATGAAAGTAATGCAGAGGGTCTGTTTTTATGGAAACATAGACGCTGTACAGCAAACAGGTAAAACATCATCAGGATCGTCAAAAACAACAACACCAATTGAAATCTTGCTCTGGATGGAGACAAATATCGCCAACAGCTTTGAGCAGGTGTACATGCTTTCAAAACTAATGTGCAGTACCAGCTTCAACGGCCTCTGTAGTTCGCTCCTTTTCTGCATTGAATAGGACAAAGACGTACCTTGAAAGCACTCAAAGTCAGGAGAAATTAAGCTATTTGGCTCTCATGTCTATCGAAAAGGAATTTTTGAAAGAGCTGAAAAAAGTGACGAATTTTATAATGGAGTCATCGAAAATTTTGTGACCGTTGACCGACGAACCGAATTTATGTATCGATAAATGTTATTGTTAAACCTTTTGTTTTATATCATTTATTTGTGGAGTATAATTAATAAAATTTAAAAACAACGACCTTTTTTTTAACTTCCCCTGAGCACGTAACTAACCCAATGCTTATGACCAGAAATCGACACTGCTCGTTCTGTCGTTTTAGATCCTCCAAAAGAATTAATTGGTAGCCCTAGACGGGAACAGACAAAACTTACTTGGTTTTTGAGTTTATTGACGCACGTGGAACAGTTCGATGTGAATCTGGACACACACTTTTCCAGTTTTCGCACTACGGAAAGTTTCCGTTCTCATGAAGCTCATGGGAGAGCCGTCTAATTGTGAATAGCGGCGAACACTATTCCGTATTCACAAGGTTTGCGTAAGACTTTCCTCGTAAACTTCAAATATGGTTTCAATCCGGACCATTTGGAGTGCGAGCTGAAGACTCTTAAGTAGAAATTAAAAATGTTTTCAAATGTTTTCGCCTCCCTAATGCACCCATCGTCTTCCAGACAGCAATTCTGGCTGCTCCTTAATAATGTGACATCCAAGCAAGAAATAGGTATACCTATCGGCGATTGTGGCCACTGGTCCTCTCAAGCTTAAGATATGTGCAGTCAACTGTGCACTCATTCGCTCTTTATCTACAGCCTGATCTGTCATTACAGAAGTGTGGAAAAGCGATCTAACTATAACAGAACTTGGAGCGACAACACACGGAAAGAATTGAAAATCACCAATAATTGCAAAATTTTGAGTTGCAATTTACGAATTATATATTTCTCGCAAATCACAACGAAGTTTTCATGGATTGATAAAAAAATTGGTAGTTTGACATTGAAAACGGCGGAGAATACCAATTTACGATTAGAAGTATAAATTTGAGCTTCTTTTATTTGTAGTGATTTGCGAGATAGGTCAATTTCTCAAACACCACTTTACAATCTCAAATTGCAAAGAATATTTGCTGATTTACCAACACTGAATGATGAATCAATAAAATCTTGTAATAATTTAACACTTGAAACTGAAAATGTATATTGACGTAGAGAAGTCGTAAATTGCAAAATATTTTTTGTAATTTCCATGGAATCAACTACCTAATGTGTGGAATCTTTTTATGCACAGTTCATAGTCCATGTACCTATGGAAATCCTTTCTTTTTATGGATGAATGTATGTATGTGGTATAGACAGCTGCAATCATGAAGCCAAATCTTCATTGTGCACGTTGCGGGTCGTTGCAGAGACAGGCAGTCGGTATTCAATCTTTCCTTAAAGCAGTCGAGTTAAAGTTGTAACTTATTCGTATTGATAGGTTGTGTACTTCTAATAAAGCATCCTGAAATATATTTTGTAAGTACCTATTGAATAATAATTCCAAAAACGCCAAAGTATCCACATAGA
Source organism: Cheilosia variabilis (assembly GCA_951230905.1). Taxonomy (NCBI): domain Eukaryota; kingdom Metazoa; phylum Arthropoda; class Insecta; order Diptera; family Syrphidae; genus Cheilosia; species Cheilosia variabilis. The sequence goes on from OX579676.1 coordinate 36,257,564, forward strand.
TCTGTATTTTTTTCAGAATGTACATCTCGCTATTCGAAAAGAAGTAAATTGGAATGGATTCTAATATATGTAATCGAAAAGAATTGTAAAGGTTCGTATCAATGTCAAGTTCAATTAAATATTTTGTTTGCATTTTAAATTTCAGCATAGACCAAAAAACCATCCCAGACAAATCCCGTTGTCTCCGGACGATATGGCGCCTTATGATTTTCTTGGATATCAGGAGGAAAATTAATTATAAAATATTACTCTAAATATGTATTCGAAAATAGCCAAATTAATAAAACTATGAATTTTGATTTGTTAATCACAAGATATAAGTTGCAAATTGAGAATAAAGTTTTCTAATTTCACGACAAAACATTTTCAATTTAATACGGTGATGCCTCAAATCACTACTCAAGAAACGTAAATTGCAAAATATAAATTGCTAATTGATAAAAATAAGTTGCAATTTACGATTGAACATTTGTAAACTGCAACTTCTGAAGTAGTAAATCTACCCCTGTTAGTTCGCAAATCAACACTATTGAGTTGCAATTCAAGTTGTAATTTGCTAAGGGAGGAAATCGTAATTTACAACAGAAAAGTGGTAATTTACGAATTGTTTTTGCAATTTAAATACAATCCATGTAATATCAAATTGATAACTATTTGTGTCAAATTGCGATCGGTTAGGGCAATATGTTTTTCTCGTTTGATCGCATTATTGACAATGAAAAGTGTTGATTCACGACTTTTGAGGGTCAATATCTTCACTTCGCGCAATTTCTAGAATTGCGAATAAAAAGTCGTGAATTAGTAAATCCTTAGCTAAGCTCTAAAACTAGACAAACTTTTTCGTGATTTTTCTTGATTTGATCCTAAAATTCTTTCCGTGCACAATCTAACGTCTTGCATAATTTTTTTCGATTTCGCATGAGGCTATATAAAAGGAGCTACGTCTCCGATGGTAGAGTTTCAGCTCGTTCTCTCATCTAAGTGTGTGAAAAAACCGTCACATTGATGACGCTTTACAACAATGTAAACTCTCAAGAGGTTCCGTCTCCTTATCAATCGTCGAAGCATGACCAACCCATCCAGGTGATAACCTTACACAATTTTACCAGCGAACCTTATCGAAACATTAGTCACACGGCTTTTTTTTCAATTCGATAATAAAAATACATCGACGATTTGATGTCGGTAGATATAGCTTTAAAGCTGATAACAAGTCAGCGCAGCTCTACAGAGCGGTCAGTTCGCTCAGTAGTTATTCGAATTCTAAAGCCGCAACATGCGAACCGCGATCGTTGGTACTCAGATTGTGCGTCCAAAGATAAGTGCCGTCACTTATCGAGCAATTTTGTTCATCGTCATTGTATGTGTAGCTGTGAGCAGCTGCTACCGGTATACCAGCGACGGCAGTGATGAGCTTACCTGGGCCATACCTTCAGTTACGCAGCTGCCCAAAGAGAGGTTTATTTGTCCTGCTCAGCCGTTTCGCAATAATTCCTCGTCCAATATCCATTGGAATGAAGCCAAAGCAGGAGAGATTGCTATCACCAACAGGCCATGCCTGCAGCCCAACGGCTTGCCACTGACCAGGAAGTGCAAATGGCGTGGTGCCGACCGAAATTCGTCTTGGGAGGATGTGTCTTCGAATTTGACGGAATGTGTCACGCTGACCAGGGAGAAATTGATCACCAGCACATTGGTGGAATTGGAAGAGGAGGCTTTTGTGAAGAACAAAACTCAACCAGCCGAGGCGACGAAGCGTCTAAAACGAATCCTCAGGGCGGACGACTACAAGCTCATTCCGACAGATGTCCATTTTACGTGCAGAATAGTCCAGCGGGCTGTCGCAAGAGCCAAAAACGCAGATCTCTGCCTGGATCTGTTGAGTATCTACAATCGGCTCATGGGCGCGGACAAGGATATACTTCGGGCGTCGACGGTATTCAACTCAACGAATAAACTCCTGGCGAACTTTGAGACGTGCATAGATTCCACGTCCAGGGAGAAAAGTACGACCGCGATCTCTGCAGAGGATCAAATCGAAGGGGTCAACCTAAGTCAGCTGGGCGTTCGCGCCCATTTGTCGGAGAACTTGAGCGTGTTCTATATAGATCCGCAGGTAGCCGATGTCACGGGTTTAGCTCTGTACGACCAACACAGAGACCCTCAAGCGAATGGAATATTTCGAGAGGCATTCGGCGATTTCTACTACCGATTTATTCGCTCCGACGAAACACTGAGTGCTATACTCAAAGAAAAGGGACTCGAAATGGCGTCCTATGTCCCGTACGACCTTTGGAGTAACTTGACTCAGGGACTGCCTGTGTCAGCGATCCTCATCGTAAAGGTCTACTCCAACGATGCATTCTTTATGGAGGCTCGCTTGAGCACCACCCGCAAAGTGTTTAGCAAGATAGCCTCGCTGACAGTACCAGGGGTGACAGGAGCCTTCCAAGGTCTCCTGCCAATGATTTTCCGCAACCACAACACAGGACCCTCTCGAAAGCATCCGGCAACAGGCTGTGGGTATTGGAACTACGACACCTGGGTGAGTGATGGCATTGAACCGATTCAAGTCGATTCCGGTGACAGCAGTCTCATCGCGTGTGGCTCGCACCACATGACTCAGTTCGCATACCTGATCGGCGGTGACTATCGCCACAATGACTTCGCAGACGATATCGTCATAAGCAAAGTCCACCTGCGTGCATTGAACATTATAACACTCGTCGGATGTACTCTTTCCATTCTCGGCCTACTGGGCATCTTCATCACCAGCCTTGTCTTCAAGTCGTGGCGATCGAAAGCGTCCACAAAGGTGCTTCTGCACATGTGTGCGGCGATACTCTTCCAGATGGTACTCTTCTGCTTTGTCAATACTCACGACATGACCATCCAGCTGATGGACGACAAGAACTACGCTGGTTGTGTGGCAGTAGGCGCCTTGCTGCAGTACTCGGTTCTAGTTCAGTTCACTTGGATGCTTGTAGTTGCATTCCTGCAGTTTCAGCGATACGTGCAAGTATTCGGCTCGAGAGCGAAACATTTCATTCTCAAATCCTCCATTGTGGGCTGGGGAGTGCCCATCATCCCGCCCGTCATTTTGATTGCGGTCGACAGATCGTCCTTCATTCCGTTCCAAGACAGGGACAGCTCTGTGATGTGTTACCCCTCTGGAAATGGTCTCAACTTTGGTGTTATCCTGCCCGTTACACTAATCATCTCGGCAAACTTGGTGATTTTCGTTATGGTAATTTGGAGCATCCGCCACACAATGCAGGTCTCATCGAAGCGCACCGAGAGGAACAAACTCCTCCAGCAGATCCGACTGATGGTGATGATGTTCTTTTTGTTTGGATTTTCGTGGATATTCGGCTTGTTGGCTGCGATGGATGCGGGACTGGCATTCTCGTATCTTTTCTGCATTACAGCCACTTTGCAGGGATTCGTGTTGTTTGTCTACTTCGTGATACTCGATCCAGCAACGAGGAAGCTTTGGTATCAGCTGTATTCGAAGTCGGAGGATAAAGTGAGTAGGTCAGAGACTACGGGATTGAGGACCACGTCGTCGCACTGAGATTGACGGCGGATTTGCTGTGTGAGTAAATGTCGAATAACAGTTTTTGTATTTTATGGATGCAAACGAACAAATAAAGATTGCTTAGCTAAGAGATTTTGTGTACTTGTGCTTATAACTTATTGCTTTCACAGATGTAGAGGCGTTGAAACAAGGACTGGTTGTTGATGTTGAGGATGCGTCATGCAGCGGAAAATAGTGTTCTCGGGTTCTGAGGAATGTTCAGGGAAAACCCTGAACCAAATCTCCAGAACGTCAGGCACCACAACTTCTCTGATAAAAGTTTCCTCTTTTCAGCTGAGCGGTTTATAGGTGCCTTCCATTCGTCGCAAAAATGAAGAAGACACACGAACGGTTTAGATAAGCTAGTGCTAAGCACGGTTGCGACTTGCAAACAAAATTAGCTACCAAAATTGGAATTGGAAAAGTTACCAAACCAAGATAAAATTTACCAAAAGTCTGGAGACGTTGATAAAACATTTTTAAAACATAAATAAAAACATATGTCTTTAAAAATATTCAATTTGGTACATTAGGTTTGTAGGAACTTAGTCATTCTTTAAGTAGTTACACAACTACTACTTTATAAAATAAAATAAATAAGACTTAACTTACTAATGTAATAGTAATCTACGTTAAATAATTTTGCTGACCAAAACCATCATTTTCTAAACTCAAATTAATTTATTTGATCTTTAGAAGTGCTTGTTTAATAACAAACATTTATAAAAACATAAGACTCAGTAAGGAACGTAGTAGGAACTTTGTCAGTCTAAGCAATTAAACAACGTCAACAACGCTGTGCAAAAATTACCAGCTGCTGGGAACTTCTACCATTTCCGAGCCTTTTTTCTTATAACAAACCTTTAAAAAATTAGAGTTTTATGTCTGCAGATAAATAATATGATTAATTAACCTATCCATATCTAAATGTAGTTATAAATAGAAAATATATCGAGGTTCACCATCTGTAAGTAATTTTTTGAACAAAATAGGTTTACATGGGTGGTGTTGACGCATATGAAAATGCAATTGCTGACACTAACCTAAAATACTTTTTAAATTTCAGATATCTGAATGTAGGTATAGCTCGTGAACCATTCGTCGAATACGAACGAACTACTTATTGGCTTCCCGCTCTGTTGAGGAACAGTTCTTGAGACACTAGGCCACTTCCCATGCGGTCATAGCATTTGATATGGCTGGGTTGTTAAAACAAAAGTACGGTCGGCCTTTTCATCTCGAATAGGGGGTCCGGTAATCGAAGATCTTCCTGGCTAAAACATTAGTTCGAGCTAATATTGGCGGCACTGTTCATCCATATCGAAAGATCTTTCCGTGTTTGAAAACTGGCAGCCCTTTTATAGGAATAATACGAGCTCTGTCAAACTGATTGCTAAAACTGGTAATTTGTTGACTGAAAGTTTCTAACAGTATCAATCTATGAAAAATTTTCAATTTTGCTTAAGTACATCTTTCATGTGGGTCAGTGACAGGGATTCATTTGGTGTTTTGAAGAACCTACCAGTTGATTGCCTTTATTGAACTCCTTTGAAAGCTACTGCGATATTTTTAGCTAGGTGTTTGTACTGCACGGTTAAAAATCATGGCGTTTGATAGTTTTGGGATTGTATTGTATAATGACAACGACGAGAAAATATTAAAAATTAATATTTTGCATGTATTCAAATTAAAAAAAAACTAACAAACGATTTTTTAAATTTAAATAATATCTGCTATTACAAAATATGACTGAAATATGAAATTTTTATACAGATGGAGATGGATTTCAATGCAAAAGTAGGGTTTTCCAATAAGAGGTGTTATTGTATTTCGGTAGCTGTCACTTTTGAAGCTTTTATTCTTTGACATTTGACAAGTAGAAACTACGCCATTACTAAAAATGGAACGATACACACTTCAACAACGCATTGAAATTATTAAAATTCACTACAAAAATGGTGAAAATCTTGCAGTCACAGTTCGCACAACTAAAACATTTTTTGGTCCCTTTTAAATGAAACCCTTACTTATTGAAAAATTTGTATTTGAATTAATAAACTAGAATTTAATATGTTCACTTCAAATTCAATACATCTTTTGCTTTTTATAAACAAATGGAATATTAAAATATAATAGAATCTTCGTATATTTTAAAACTTTTTTAGACTTGATTTAACTTTCTACGCCATACTACTTTTGATTGGTTTTAAATATTACAATGCATATGGAAAATTGTCAAGTGTAGGCAAATTCCCGTGGTCACTTCTCCCCTTTGAAAATAATATAGAGTGCAGCTGTGCTACCTTTAGAGGGTTTATTTTTCTAGACCTTTAAATGAACGACAATTCATGACTGAATTAACTTATTAATTATTCAGTCAGTTACTAACTTTTTTGTGTGTAATCTAATAGCTATACTTCTGAGGCAATTAAATGGGATCTCTAGCCATTTTCCTTTCAAAAATTTGGACAAAAATCATCCAGTTATAGTATTCCATTGAGTAGGACGCTCAAACTAACTCCAAATTCTAGACCAAGCTCAAAAATAATATATTTGGGGTCTAAAGTAATTCCGGATGTATTTAAATTTATTCAGTTTGGTACAGATCTTATATTAAACCCAGATACAAAAGTATTGAAGTGGATGGCCTTAATAAGTTTGTACTAAAATGTAATAAGAGTAAATGTTATATTTCAGCTCAACTATACTTTAATTGTAATAAATCTTGATTGAAATATTATTTTAATTTAGATCAAAACTAGAGGATTTTAATCTTTCGAGATTAAGGTTCAAAAAACTTGTATTGAAACTCGTAATGAAACATATTCAATCTGGATATAAAAATATTGCCCACAGAAAAAGTTCAATAAATTGGAAACATTGAAGACTCATTTTTTTTATTAGAAAAAAATTATAATAGTAACTTGAATACCATCAGTTAAATATAAAAACACGATTTATTCAAGCTTTTCGCTTGACTTTATTCGTGTTTTATTTAGGTTCGGACATTTTATGTTTGAATGTTAATTTTGTAATTTACAATTTGTTTTGTAAACAAAAACTGACTAAGAAACAGATCACAAGCCATAAACTGACATTTGAAGGAAAACGTTTGCACGTGCAGTGAGAGGTAATTCATTGAGTGGATGGATTAAGGTTTGAAAAGATTTCGAACTCCAAGTCCGCGAGCACTGCGACAAGTGTCAAGACACACTTGTCGAACTGTGGTTCAATGAGGACAAGTGTTCTGAATATTGTCAAAAACTGACAAGTGCATTTTAAATGTAATACCTTTGGAAAAGCCTTACCAATAACCTTTTTTAGTTTCGACTCAAAATTTGAGTAGCTCACAGTGGCTATATATTCCATACGAATTTCGCAATTGTGAGCTTCCGAAAATTTAAAGTCGAGACTAAAGTTTGTTACTACTACGGCTCAGTGAAAACAGTGAACTTCGGCACAGGATGAAGGTTTTCAAGCCAAGACTTAATTTGGATGTTTGATCATCTGTATTTTCTTTTGTTACGACATCAGTGAACTGAAAGCACCAACAGCTTATCGTTTTCCTCTCTTATTTAAGGAAAAATGACATATTTCTTGTCCGCCGTGATTTTTGCCATCTTCACATATAAAACACTTGTCGAAGAATGCCGACAAGTCAAGGGAATTTCATTCTTTTGACAAGTGCAACGGTTTACGTTCTGTTACAGAATAAATTTCTTCTTGTCGGATAAATACGACTTGTCGCTTTGTGTTACAGGCCCCTGGTATCCCTAGATATCAATAGACATGTAATATTGCAGAGGTATTGAAAAACACCCCCATATTTTTAACCGTGTGGTAATTCCATTGCAAAGTTCGTGTGAGCTTGAATTCGCACGTAATTAAAACCCTCCACTGCAACATGACAATATTTCAGTGACACAAACACAAAGTACCCATCAAAGGATGAACGAGAGCGCATAATGACTCTGCCCAGCCCATCTGTTGTTGTTGCTATTGTTGATCGTTAAAACGACCGGTCATGGAGCTGGTTGATTCACTTCACTACGTTGATTGCATGGTCTGCTCTGCGGTTCAATTCAAATCAATGAACATCAATTACCAATTCCTTTGAGTCGCAAAAGCCCCTCTGTATCTGGCCCACCCACCCACAGTTGATTGAAGCTATTTTTAATCCTATAAATTTATATTGAATTTCCTTAACGCAGTGTGGACGTTGTCCTTTGTGAGGGCATCCCCAACACTTCATCAAAGCAACGAGTACCCCAATGGAAATAAAATGAATTCCGTGATGAGCATTTCAAACGTTTCCGGCAACCTTACAGAGTTCTATCACGTCCCTCAATACTCAATAAGGTCTACGGACCAGAGTTTGAGCAAGTTCTCCGAATTTTGGTCTGCTAAAGGAGGGACTGGAATAGTGTCACGTTCTCGTCACGGATAACAAATACTTACCGCGGTTCGATTGATTTGTTAGTTACCAGATGACTTATTTGTGACATCTAATATCGGTCATTAACCCCCAAATATTAACTAATAAGCTTTAATAAACGTAGGTTTTGGTTGGATAAGGAATGAAAATCGATATGGACGGAATTGGATAATAGGGTGTGGCACCAACCATATACAAAAATTCCTTAAAATATTGTGACAGTTATAGCAGCTAAAGCTTTGAAATCTGGTTAATGAATACGGGTATATTGCGTGTTGGTAGTATTTTTTTGCAAAATGTAGGCGGTATTGGAGAACAGGGCGTGGCATCTCCTTTACAGCAAAAACATTAAAAGCAGCCTAAGTTCCGCAATTTGAAACCTTAGCTTATGTTTTTTTTTTTAATTTTTAAAGCTTTCATAAAAAGTTAAAATAACATAATTTGGAATGTAATTGAAAAATATTTTCCTTTAACTTTTTATAATGCAAATTGTCTATATAGGGTCATCCCAACCAAAACTAATATTTATATTTGAAGAAGCCCATCGAAGTGGCATTCAACGGCTCTATGCAATAGCTCCTAACGTAATAACTCCTAATGAAATAGTTCCTAATGGAACAAATTCTAACAACAAACGCAACAATTCCTAATTTTTAAAATGAAATAATTCCTAACTCCGGATGAAATATCTTCTAACCTAAACATGAAATAAATCCAAACATTTATTTATTTGTTTATTTATTTATTTATTTATTTATCTATTTCTTTATTTCTTTATTTGTTTATTTGTTTATTTGTTAATTTATTTATTTATTTATTTATTTATTTATTTATCTACCTATTAATTAATTAATTTACCTATTTATATTATTTAATTACTATTTACGTTTTTCATGTACCTATATTTTTTTTGTATCTATTTATCCGTTTATGTATATTATATTTTATTTATTATTATTATTATTTTTTTTTTTTTTTTTTAATTTGAGGTTTTTAGTCGTTATTTTCCTCAAAAACAAAAATTTCTATTTATATTCTTTTTTTCGTCACTTGTAAACTTTTTTCAGTAGAAAGACATAAATTTGTCGTAAACATGAAATAAATCCTAACATTTCATTTAGGAGTTCTTTCACAATGAAACAATTCCTAGCAGTACAAAATGAAAAAAGTCCTAAAGTGCAAAATATTTCTATATATTTAAGTAAGCGTCAGTACAGGTTTAATTATAAACTTGGATGTTGTCAACCACTACGGATCTGCATACACGGCATCTAATAAATTCGTCCTCATCGGAATGTAACTTATCGAAGCATTCGGTACACAGTTTTAAATGTTTACAAGGCAACAAAAGAGTGTTTGGTCGTGTAACGCAGCAGATGATGCACAAGTACTCATCATCATCTTCTCTTTGTATCGAGTTAGAAGTGCTTGGCTTATCGTCCTCATCACTGTTGTGCTCTTCACCATCTTCCAAGTGAACATCGAAAATATCTTCGTCCGGTTCCATTTCGACGCATATGCAATTTTTAAGAAACACCATCCTGTTGATAAACATAACTGCCGTTATTTTTCCTGCGAGCAATTCCCTACTGGCATCTTCAATTTTTTGCGCCCTTTCTACATACACCGACTTTCTTTGTTTTGAAGAACCATGAGAACCACCGCTAGAGGTAAGCAGTTCAAAATCTCTACTTTTGGAAAATTCTTCTGTTTGTAAAGATTTTACAAATTTGAAGAAATTACCATTTTTGTTTATCATCCGGCCCAAAACACCATTATAGGCTTCTACGGCTGACGTTGTCCGAGTGTGCCTCATAAAAACGGAAAATCCTTCTGGTTTGACCTGTAGAAAACGTAAGTAAGAAAAGGAAAAAACCAATTGGTTAGTATTTACCTTTTGCATCCATTGATTTTCAAAGTAGGTAAAAAAGTTAAAAAACCTTCCTTCAGCATCAAAGGTATTCACACTTTCCTTAATAATTTCATAAGTCGGTCTTATCTGCGTGGATGGTATTTATGATAAGCCTAGGAGCCCGGCTTAGATCTTCGCAAAAAGCATGCCAAATCTTTAAATTTGGTTTCTATGTTTCTCCTTATTGCTTGACAGTAATGGAACCAGCAACCGTAAATTTGACCAACGCTAAAACTCTCCTTTATGGCACTCTGAAGCGCTACCTCATAGTCAGTCATCATAGTTTGACATGTCAAATTTATTATGTTTTTATGTATGTATGTGAACATAGTTGTGTAACACTTCTTTGACTTCTTATCCAAGAGGATAAACAAGAATGGAAATACCCGTGGATATATAAATCACTATATTGAAATTGACTCCCGCGCCCTCCCCGCCGGCCGAGCCGCGTCGGCGCGTCGTACGCGACCCCCCTCGGCCGATAATAGAGTTGATTTTTATGTTTGGATAAGTTACCTTATTGAAGTATTCAACATATATAACAAGTAGTTGGTTAAAACATCCAATAGGCACCACAGAAATGAAGTAACTCCTAACATTGATGAAATAACTCCTAACAACATTGAGTGTAACAACTCCTAATTAGATTTTAGGATTTATTTCATGATGCAATAATTTCTAACACTTTAACATGCAATAAGTCCTAACTTCGATGAAAATAAATCTAACGTTTAGGAGTTCTTTCATGTGTAATAACTACTAACTTTGTATGTAAAATTGTAGGTTTTATTTCATTTTTTTTGTTAGGAGTTAATACCTTAGGAGTTATTGCATAGAGCCGCATTCAACCAGTGTTACAACTGAAAATGTTTACAAAGTGACCAAAAAGGTGTCCGAGAGGTAAAAAATTGTCCCTTTTAATTTGAATAAAAACGTAGCAACATTAAATACAATATTTATCAAAAAAAAAAAAATCCTTCAAATACATTAATTCAGTTTAGGTAGCATTGGCTAACAGTAGATAAATATAATTTTATAGAACAATGGGTAATATTTACACATAGGAAAACAAATTTAATAAATTTCTAAAAAGTGTCCAAAATCGATGATTTAAAAAAAGAGGTGTCCTGGTGTCCGAGTGATCGAAAAGGTGTCCAATTGACACTAAAGTGTCCCAAGGGTAACCCTGCATTCAACTTCATTTTTAAAAAGTAGTATACCTACAAAAAACTTAAGGCCACATGTGTCAAAACGGCAGCGGTATCTCTTGTAAAAGAGCAACTTAACCAGCACACTCATACTGTGGAATGTGGCAAGATACGTCAGTGGAGTAATGCAACGTGCAGTTATGTATGTGCCACGGTATAAAGAAGCAACGCTTAGTTTTATACTTCCCTACTTATTACTTGTTAAGCTTTTGTTTTTATATTTTTCTTTTCGTTGAAAATGTTCATTATCTTACCAGCTGAACTTTCGATACCACAAATATTTCTTATATTCTATACTTAAAATGTTTATGAATTTATAATTAGAATTAGAATTCTAAAGAAATAAAATTATTTAAATTTCAATAAATACCATACAAAATGGACCCAAAATATTTCAACTTCTATTGGCAACTATGCCAAACGTGACCTGCAAAAAAATAGCTGCCAGATAAAAGATGTCCATTCAATTCAAAAGTGCTTTCTCAGTCTTTCGCTTGAATTGTAATTCGACTCAAATAATTAACCAATTGAACAAAAAATCGAAAACACTGATGGGCCTCCTATTTCCATAAAAAGCTGACAGGAATCCCATAATTGCGTGTCAATTGCTATGGAATTAAACGATTTGTATAGACGATTGCGCCGATACAAGACGAAGGGGAGCTTGAGGTGCTTAAGTCGGCAGAACTGCGGCATGACATGGCATCTCTGTAGCTTGGGTAATTAATTTCCATTGCTGGGGGAAACTTTCCGCAAACCGTTTTCCATCCATTCCCTCTATATCAGCTCAGTGGTCAAATGGAGACCATCGACCTTGACAAAGCATATTAAAAGATTCCCTTTTTCCGTTTGCTTTTCAGAAGAAAAGTTCACCATACTCGTAATGGCTGCATATTAGTTTGGATTAGTGTGATGGCAGCCATAACACTCAAGCGCAATGGGTATTGCGGCTTTAAACGGATGAAGGTATATTCTATCTGCGTAATGAGAACTTATTATTCTGATAGAGAAAGTTTCAATACACTGAAACGGCATTAAATCTTTATTAACAGTGGTGCTTTGTTAATGAGTAAGTTTATGGAATATAAACTGAAATGGCGTGCGAACAAGTTAATACCATCAGACAGATGGTGGTTGCTTGTGCTAATGTATGTAAAATAGTGGAGTGCACTTAGCACTTGGGTGGAAAAAATTATTTTAAAATTGTCCTCGAACTTTAGCAAGTTTGACAGTGAGATCTGTCAGCCACCTTTCTTAAAAATACCCGCATTTTTAATTGACGGCTTTTGATACCTCCACCTCTTGTCAACATAAGTGGACTCTGGAAATTTCATTATTTGTGTGCTTGGCTTAATTTCACTTATCCCCGAAAGCGGGAGAAAACTGAGCGGATGTGCTTTATTCTTTTTTTTTAAGAACAGTGCTAATAATTATTAAAGCAGCGGCAACCTTTTGCTTGTAAGAATACATTTTAACTGGTAAATAGCAGACAAAATATATCAAGTGGACACGGTTATGAGAGTACTCTCAGGGAATCTACTCTCAAAATGTTATCAAAGAACTCGCGAGATTGAAATCTCGAAATTATAACTCTCAAATGGACAGCCACCCGAGATTAACTCACGAGAGTTACAGGCACTCAAATGGACACTGGACAGGAACCTTTACGTTGCTTCCAATTTACTTTTGCATACATAGTTGGTGCTTCAGCTCCATGTGAAACCCAAGGCCTACATTCTTGCAACCATTTGTTGTTTGAATGAGTTTTTCTGTAAGGACCTGCAATTTTATTCCGAACGCCCGAATTAAGAAGCTTCACCGGGATAGGTTTATTCTCCGTTGTTTGTCAAAACCTCGCAAGAAGTGATACAGGGGAAAAAATATTTTAAGGAGTAAATTGTGCTTATCTGGGGGTGGAACCAGAGATCCTCAGAGAGCCTCAGCCAACACTCTAAAATTTTGCGCGCCTTTTTCACTTTCACAAGTCGATACGCAGTTCTACCAACAATTCTGATTTGATACCCCACAAAGCACGGAAACCCGTCACATCGTTGGCTGTTCTTTAATAGGCGTTTTCCTATTTAGTTTATTTATTATTTATTTCAACTTTACATTGTTGTCAGTGACCGCCGTACCAAGCTCGTTAACAATTTAATTTCTTATTTGTTTAACACTATCACTTACTAAATTATTATCACATGTTATTTTTTTTACATTATCACAAATTTCTTCAGTTTGTACTTTAAAAGCTTTTTTATTTGTTTCACACATTTTTCGCATGTCTCTCGAGCTATTTGCATTGCTCTTAATCTATCCATATAATGTAGATTCAATGGCTTCTAATAATTTCTTAACATTCATTCATTTTGTTTTAACGATTCCTCGAATTTATTTTTATATTCCCTTAAGTTGATGCTATTCATTTGAACATCAGTCTTTCAAGACCATATCAGTGTTTTGCATATATACCACACAATCTTCACACATAAATCTAATCATATGATTAGTATCCAATATTACCGCCGAGTATTGGTCAAGGCCACTGCATTTAGTCGCAGAATGGAATATTTTGCCACACACTCCTTCACAAGCGATTCCTGTTTCTCCGCGGATTGCATTTTTGCACTTTGAGCAAACCTGAATTTTTTTTTTTATTTGATTATTAATTTATATGTTATGACAGCTTTTCAATCATTATCACTTCTAGAATCCCGTATTGACTCACTTTCTCATATAAACTTCAGTTATTTTTGCGTCTTCTTCGCACATTTACTTTTAATTATTTTATATATTTTTCCCACAATTACTCCGAACAATTCGCACTTAAAACACTTGAAAACACTTGCACTATGATTCAGTTACTCTTTTGTATAATGTCTGCACTTTTCAATGTTTTAAATTTGCAGCAAATTGGACGAATTTGGAGAACAAACAAACCAGTCACCTAGCGTTGTCATCGGACACACTTGAGCACATAGCTGTCATTTGTTATGAAGTATTATGCATAAATTGAATATTTATAAATTATTATTTATTAAATTTGTAAACCTTCAGTTCCAGAACAACAAGGTTCGTCCGACATTTCAACTATTTTGGTTATCATGGTTTTTTTTTCAGTCAAATATGACTGGAAGTGTGTAATCAGCTTTTCATTCAGCCTGCTCAGTCAATTTATTCTGAGCTCATAGAGCGCGCTCTGATCATGCTCTGAACGAAAATAGAAACACAAATTCTGTGCTCTGATGTGTCTGAGATAAAAAAGAAACACGAACATTTTGTATAATAGTTCAGGTTCTGCTCTGGCACGTTGGCAATGCTGCCACACTGACTCCTATGCACTCATTTGATGCTGGTGTAGTGCTCGCTGAGAGGTTAAGGAAAATGCAGTCTCCTCCGATAGCAGCTTTGAGGCGTCACCTCGTTTTACAGCATCGGTTGGGTATTAGGGTCCACTCGCTTCCATACTTCTGAATGAATTGTGGAGATTCAACTTGAGCTTACTTTACGGAGAAAAATGTTTACGAAAATGGACCAATTCTCGAGACTTAAACTCTGAACTTGGAATTCTCAGTTTAAAAGCGTAGTTGCGGTTTTATGATGAACTCTGATGTCACCACGAAAGGACATGTCTCTATTGAAAAAGTGGGTCGCAGTAAAAAAAAACTCCATCATTTTATAGTTTTGAAGACATTAAAACAAGCTCGTTTCTCTTTGCTGTGTTACCAATATGCTATCAACGAAACTAGCAGAGAATAAAACAAAAGGAACGACATAGTATCATGCGGACCAGTCACACACTGAATCTTGCAAATTCGAATCAGGGATGGAAAAGTCGATACAATTGTATCGTACAAGGTGGCGCAAAAGTAATCCTCCTATCAGAAAATGCTATAAATTTTGCGATTGGCCCCTAATGTCAGTTCTGTTTTGACATTTGTGTAGTAAACACATGCGAAATACACGTTAATAAACAATGTTACGCTACACTGCTCCAGAACGCGGAATATTGGTGACTATTTATTTGAGCAATAATCGGTCGGTGACTTTGGCACAACGTGAATTTCGTCGCAGATTTCCTAGCCGTCCAACGCCTACTGGTGAAACACTGCGACGTTTAGCCGCTCGCCTCGAAGAGACTGGCACAACACGAGATGCTGCCAGGCGTGGCAGACCCCGGAATATGTATAGTGTGCTGTTTTCGCTGGAGGAGTCATCGGACCTTTTTTCTTCGAAGACGTCGCGGGCCAAACGGTTACTGTGAATGGTGAGCGCTACAGAGCAATGATCAACGAGTTCTTATTGCCGCAACTTGATGAATTGGGATTGGAAAACATGTGGTTCCAACAGGACAGTGCAACGGCACACACTGCACGTGCCACAACCGATATGCTGAAGGATGCATTTCCCGGGCGCCTAATCTCCCGTTTTAGCGATTTGCACTGGCCAGCAAGATCGCCTGATTTGACCGCTCCAGACTTCTTTTTGTGTGGCTTTTTGAAGTCGCGGGTTTATGTCAACAAGCCTCAGACTCTTGCAGCTCTTAAAGACAATATCCGTCAAGAATGTGAGGACCTATCGCCGGAAGTTTTGGCCAAAGTGATGGAAAATGCCATAAAAAGGGCTCAAATGACAATCTGTGGCGGCGGCCATTTACATTACATCATATTCTCGACTTGATGTAAAAAAAATTAAAAGACCAAATAAAAATAATCCACAAGAAGAATCAAAGTTTTTAATTTTTTTTTTTAAATTACAGCCAAAAAACATCGGAAGGTTATTTTTGCGCCACCTTGTACAATTGTACAATTGTTTTGTACAAAAGTACAATTTGCCTTAATTCGATACAATTCATCCATCTGTATCTTTTAAATTCTCTTGCAATTTGTAAAGCTTTTCCTAAGAAAACAATTAAAATAATCCATATGATGATGTTTTCATAGCATTTTGGAAGACATAAACAAGAAAATTAATATTCCAAATTCCTTTCTAAATTGTCTGGAGTATTTTACATCACGAAAATCTAATTTTATATTGAATTTTGTTTTTGAAAAAAAAAAAATTCAACAAATTAACAATGAATATAGCACTTCCCGACAGCTAAATAATTCAGCAATTTAAATATTATTCAATTTGAGAATTTTGGGCTGAAGTAAATTCAATTAAAAACGAGTATAATGAGCTGATGTTTGAAAATATTTACAAAATTGCTCAAGCCGTTCTCGCTATTCCTCATCAGCAAATGTCGGAAGGACTTCTTCTTGCCAGACATTAACAAAATCCAAATGTCGAAACCGACTTCAAATCGACACTTGCTGGGCTTTGATTGAAACAAAAAATTTGATTAGAAACTCATCCAGTTGGGAGTTTCAAGTTGGCAATATTTTGAAGATGAATGTACAAATTGAGAGTATAAAGCCCGAAGAGCTCATAGAGTAAAAATATAAACTATTTTTTTGTAGGTTTGTATATCTTTTCTAGGAAGTCATTAATGTTTTGTTAATTTATTTTTGTTTATGTTTTTGAAAATAAAATTTTCAATACAAGTACGATACATACATTTCAGTACGATCTTACAACAGTTTTCAGTACAAATCGAAAATGGCATTTTCCATCCCTGATTCGAATACGTTAAGGGAACGCAAAGGTAATAAAAAAAATTTATTTAAAAAACCAAAAAACCCGACTGACTGTAAAAAAAAAGAATTGTGACAATCATGCCTCCTGTCTTCAAGAATACGTTTCACTGCATACTTATCTATGGTAGGGTGTCATTTCCTTGACACCAGTAAATAGGAAGATAACTTTTTTTTTCCTATGTCGGTGAATTCTGCTTCACACAAGCCATCCTGATTCCAAGAGCATGTATTCTATTGAGTACCTCCAGTAAAACTATGTGTTCTCTGGCTAAATCCCTCATTTCGATTTGGTAAAAGCACAAGCTTGTGCAATGCATAGCTAGCTATTCCTATGCACGCGTTGTGCCTGTATTAAGGATAATTACAAGGATACCGAGTACACATCGTTACGTGTTACCTGCACTTTCCGCTCAATAATGAACTTTTCAAAACATCCAATGTTGATTTATCTATCTGAGTCTCAGTTCCCATCAGACAAAGAAGTTCGAGAAAGACACTACAAATAAAAATATCCACATGAAGAAAAGTTCCTTTGTGTACTGAGGACAATCAAACGGTTGGACTAAGAAAGATAAAATTTTTGTAAATGTAAGCAAAAAAGTTGTTATCCTTCCAAGAGAACAAATAAAAAAAAATACTCAAGTCACGACTCATGAGTCAATGATTGATGGACGGTGGTAATGCAATTACATGGATTTCATTCTGATAAATTGCTGAACTGAATGAACGCGCTGTTGTGTGCCCAGAAAATCAAGAAGACGATTCAGTCAAAGGGAGTTTGACGAACGTCTTGAATATATATGAAGCATTGGAATTGAAAGACCCATACGAAATTAAAGATTGATTTAAGCTTACTTTAAGGGTGAGCAAATGTACTTTGCCCCATGTCACATGTTATAAACTGTTGCAGGTTACCAACTTGGATTTCAAGCAAATAGTTCAAGAAAAAATATCCAAGAAAGTTTAGTTTATGCATCGCGCTGGACCCCAGGGTAGGGTTTAAGGGTTAAAAAAAAATGATTTTGAGTGATGGAAATCTTTATTTTGACATTTAAAATTTATTCTGTTAAGTGGAAAAGAAGATATCTGCCAAGTGGCTGCCGCCAGTGTTGATACACATTTGTGCCCGTTTTATCGCATTTTCTATGATTTTCCGCAAGGTTTTCACTGATAACTGTTCGCATTTCTGTCAAATATTCTCCTTAAGGGCTGCGATTGCCTGCGGCTTGTTGGCAATAGCCCGTGACTTCAAGTAGCCCCAAAGAAAAAGTCTGGGATAGTTAAATCGGGCGATTTTGCTGGCCATTGCCAAATCGCCAAAACGGGCCAGGAAACGCTTCGTACACAATTTCCATTAATTACTCCACGACCTTGCGCTCCATTACTCATCTGTTTAATACTGCAGCTGTCTACTTCATAGATGTCAAATATGATTGACGTACGACACCATTTGCAAACATTATAACATCCTAAGATAGGGTGAATCGTTTTGCGCCACCTTGTACTGCGACATTCCAATTGTTAAAACAGTTTTCATATAGAAACATAACGCCTCCGACCGACGGCTTTGAAGCCAGGCCATAAACGATTTGCCAAACAAAAATTATTGTAAACCTGTATTTTATATATAAAAGCGTCACCTATGCCTGCTTTAAATTGTTTCTGCCGTCCTTGTTACAACACAGTGGAAAAACATTTTTAGTTTGATTATTGTCAATATTGAATCAAAGACAAAACAATCGCAAGCACAACACCCAAAAGCCATGTCACTTAGGCGGGCATTCCACTTCTGTGTATCTGCTTTTAAATTCGTCTGTCACCGAATGCCATACACAATTAAAACGGGTGCAAAATGTATCAAGTGCTAAGCTAACAAATTTTCATTTCCAATTGACAATGGTCGCGGTGCCTGATGTGATGCGATTTTCAACGCCCACCAGTAACGGCCGCCCGAAAGCAAACACTTTATCATGTGAAAACATTTTAGTTTTAAACAATTTTCGTTCGGAGCGTACGAGGCACCGGGTGATTCATAAGTTTAGACTTTAAGCCATGAGGTTTGAATTGCCTGAATGCCAAATGATCAACTTATAATCGGTTTCACTATTTATTTCATATAAAACCTTTAATTTGAATTTCATATCCAAAATCATAGGTTTTAAAATCGATGGGCCTTGCGAATAATCATTTTAAGCCTTCTAAATATTTTACCCATTGTGGAAAAGTTTGCTTATTTTTTTGTGAGTTCTTAAAATTTAGCCTGGGCATTTAAAATTATGGGCCTGAGCTATAATCATATTTAACCTTGACACTAAAAATTTGGTAGTTCACAATATGCAATTTTGTATGGAAAATTTCGCCATTGTGGTTTCTAAAAATGTCGCCTGGACACTAAAAGTGATTATTAGTATCGTGGGATGTATTACGTCGAATCTCTCAGGCGTTGTAGATAGTCGCAAAACACTTTGCGCGTTATTTTCTCTGTTTGACCGGAACGAAAGAGAAGTTACATGCATGAAAATGTGTTCGACAGGGGCAATGCAATAACTTAAAACAGACAAATTTAACATGCAATGCCGATGACGGCCCAAGATGAAAATTTTGCGAATTGTGTGCGTGATTATCCAACTCGGGCAAAGTAACGAAACTTTTGAGGAAGCGATTGAACTTTTTTTATATCAAAAGCGAATTCCCAGTCGCAGCAGCAGCTAATGGAATGGGCACTTGTGATATGATCGGCGTTGCCAGACTTTTGGTATGTGGATTCCCATTTTTTTCGTCCAAAATTATTCTTTTTCCCTTTTTTGATACCTGGTTTTCCCGTTTTTATTCCCTTTTTTTTGTTCTCCGAAAGGAAAAAGTAAAACAATTTTTACAAATTGCAAATTTAAAATCCATGTATACTTACCTATTTCGCATAATTTTGAAAATTGTCGCTACAAAAGTAGAGCAACAGGGACAGCAAACGACGCCGAATTTGCCGCTCTTTTGACATTTCTCTTCAGTAAGGTTTGCCATTTCATGATGGAAAGATATACTAGCCAACGAGTCGAAATTATTAAAATTTGCTTCCGAAATTCGGAGTCAGTGAGAACAGTTAAGAGCGCTACGTCCAATTTATGGTCGTCATAATCGTCCTAGCAGATCAACAATTGAGCGTCTAGTGGAAAAATTTGAATCCACAGGCACAGTACAAAATGTTCCCGTACCAATGAGACAAAGAAGTGCCCGTAGTGTCGAGAATATTGCTGCCGCTGACGCTACAGTTGAAGAAAGTCCAAATGTGTCTCTCACACGTCGTTCTCAAGCGTTGGGCATCTCTGTGACGTCGTTGTGGCGAATTTTGCGAAAAGATCTTGGCCTACATCCTTACAACATTAAACTGATGCAAGAACTGAAGCCGCTTGACCACCAGAAGCGTCGTATGTTCGTGAATTGGGCTGAGCAACAACTTGAAAATTAATCGGATTTTCATCGAAAAATCATCTTCAGCGATGAGGCTCATTTCTGGCTGAATGGCTTCGCCAATAAACAAAATATGCGTTATTGGTCAGGCAGGAATCCACACGTACTCCATGAGTCATCATTGCATCCCGAAAAAATTACGGTTTGGTGTGGTTTATGGGCCGGCGGCGTCATTGAGCCGTACTTCTTCCGTGATGATCAAGACCGGCACGTTACTGTGAATGGGAATCGCTACCGTTCAATGATAACCGAATATTTTTGGCCCCAATTGGATGATATTGACTTGGAGGACATGAATGTCACAATCAATTTATTGGAAACCAAGTTTGGAGAACGTGTTATCTCACGAAATGGTCCAGTCGCTTGGCCGCCTCGGTCGTGCGATTTGACGCCGTTAGACTATTTCCTGTGACGCTACGTCAAGTCTATGGTCTATGCCAACAAGCCAGCGACGATTGATGAACTTCGTACGAATATCGAAGGTGAAATTGCAGCAGTATCGGCCGATTTAAAAAAACTTTTGTAGCGCTCCTTTATATCTTGAGAGTTGGAGGAACAACTTACAACAGCATCACAAAATATCTTACAACAAACCGTTCATAATGAATGCTGACTAATAAATTTGTATTTCCAAAGCTGCAGAGTGAGTGAAGGCAAAGTGCCGGAGTCCACACCCAATGAAACGTAATCGAATGGTAGTAGTACCTAGCTCAAGAGGAATCAAGACATAAATCAAATCTACGATATCAACTCCACAGCTTTAGGTCCATTAAAGGTTAACTACAAACTACTAAATCAAACATGTCATTTTTCGTCCTCCATCCTTATGTAAGTCAGCAAACGAGAAGCACACCGGAGAACCAATTGAAAATGTTTGTGTGAATTTTTGAGTTTCTAGCATTCTCAGAGTGTTCTCAAACCATACACACTGAACTAAAAAGTCAGAGAAAACTTCATTCGCAGTCAACTTTCAACAACTTTGAATACACCCTGTAAATAGTTGACGGAATATATATACATATCCGTAGAGAACTACCACCTCCCCATCAAAAGTTCATACATCGGTAGCTGTCGACATATACCCCACATTTTCAGGCATTCATCTTCGCTGGAGGTTCTGATGAAATGCCATTTTAAATAACGATGGAGATAGATTTATCTCGCCTCAGTATTTAAATAAACATTTGCTTTCGGTCCTTTGTGTCGTCGTCGGTCGTTGGTTGCCCCATCGGACATCACAGAAGAGTCGCCACCAAAAGGCTCACTACCCATCAAATTTAAATGTTCCTACAATGCAAAATGGAGACTGCCGTTCGGCATTGACTTCCCGAAAATATTTTACACCATCCATAGGGGTAGAAAGTTTATTTGTCAATAATCATTTTAAGCAATTAATTTGGGGATGGATTTCGTTGTATGAATTCTAGTTACAGCCTTACGGCTACGAATTGAGAATGCAAACTTGTATCGCTTGACTCAAGGGTATCTAATGATTTGGTTTTATTTAAAACTCTTTGGCAAGGATTAGAAGAAGCTGACCGTTATTATCCCAATTTAGAGGGAAATTTGGATACATTTTCAAAGCCTTTAAGGCGTTGAACTTTTAGCATTTAAATTGCTTGAGAGGAATATATTCTTTTTTCCTTTTTTTTTTGTCTGCGTAAAAAGTTTGTATATCCATAATACCAAAGTGAATAATAAGCAGCTGGCCAATTTTAAGGATTACAGAACGAGGATGTTTTTTTAACTGTCTCAAGTATGGCCGAAGAAAAAGTTCCGCCATCTAGAGGCAACTTGAAAAAGTACATGCGGTTTGATGGCCGCAATCATTGAATCACCCCTTAATTTTTCTTTATTTAAATATTTTGAAGCTTTGTCGGAAATTTTGAGGGTTGTTAAAATATGAAAAGTGTAGTGGGGAAAAATAAGTCCCCCGTCACATAAAAATATTGTGGACGTTTTGTTCGTAATATCCCAAAAAGTCAAACACAGGAATTGGAATACTAATAAATATGAAACGAATTATCCCTGCAATACGAAACTTGAGATGATAACTATAGATATTTCTATTCGCGATGGTGTTTCAGGTTTACTCTTGTTAAATCAGTTAGTTGGTTAGTTTAGGTGGCTATTTTCCCTGTTACCTCACTAGGGAATTTAAATACAAATAGTAAACGCTTTTGGAGCTTTATTAATAGCAAAAAACAATCTAATGGTATTCCTAACTGTATGCGTCGAAATAACGTATTTTCATCTGATCTTTCAACCATCTGTAATATGTTCGCTAAACACTTTCAATTTGTATATTCTTGTGGTACTACCACATCTATAGTCTCTAGTAATAGCTGAATGTCCCTGATCTCTTTAATATCGGCAACTTAGAGTGCTCAATCCCGGAAGTTAAAATTGCTCTTTCTTTATTAAATTTAGATAAAAATCCTGGTGTGGATGGCATCCCGCCAATTTTACTTCAAAAGTGCTCCTTTGCCTTTTCTGTACCTCTGTGTTTAGTCCTTAATTTGTCTCTCCGGTCCGGAAATTTTTTGAAAAATTGGAAGAGCTCATTTTTAACGCCCATATATAAATCTGGATCGAGACATGATATTACTAACTATTGTCCAATCTGTAAGATTTCAACTATTCCTAAGTTGTTTGGAAAACTAGCTTGTGACAAACTTACACCCCTCTTAAAGCGATTTATCTCTCCGTTTCAAGATGGCTTCGTCGCAGGCAGATCTACTACCACAAATCTCTCAAGTTTTTGTAATTCCGCCTTGTATTACCTTGAGAAGGGCTTGCAATGTGATGTCATGTATACTGATTTTGCCAAAGCGTTAACCACAATATATTAATTTCTAAACTAACTGGCGTAGGACTTCACTTTCTTAACGGATCGTATCCAGTATGTTCGCATAAATAACACTTTCCCGTCACCAGTTTATGTTACCTCTGGAGTACCTCAATGTAGTCATTTAGGCCCTCTGCTCTTCCTTTTGTTTATTAATGACATTCCTGACTTGTTTTTTAGTTCCCAGTGTCTTATGTTTGCCGACGATTTGAAGGTGTTCCGGCCTATATGTTCAGTTCACGATTGTATTCTTTTACAAAAGGATCTAAAACGACTGTCCATATGGTGTCACAGTAATGACCTTCATCTCAATGTCTCTAAATGTCAGAGCCTTTCTTTTTATCGTAACCTCTCCCCAATTCACTTTACGTACGCAATCGATAATACCCCTCTGTCCATTATTTCATCCAAAAAAGATCTTGGAGTTATCTTTGACGTAAAACTTAGCTTTTGCAAGGACATTGAGACTTTGGTTGCCAAAGGTAAAGAACTTTAAAGATCCACATACTCTTGAATGTTTATTTTTTGCATTTGTCCGATCTCATCTTGAGTACTGCAGTATAATATGGAATCCTTTTTATGAAGTTCATTCTACAAGGTGGCGCAAAAGTAATCCTCCTATCAGAAAATGCTATAAATTTTGCGATTGGCCCCTAATGTCAGTTCTGTTTTGACATTTGTGTAGTAAACACATGCGAAATACACGTTAATAAACAATGTTACGCTACACTGCTCCAGAACGCGGAATATTGGTGACTATTTATTTGAGCAATAATCGGTCGGTGACTTTGGCACAACGTGAATTTCGTCGCAGATTTCCTAGCCGTCCAACGCCTACTGGTGAAACACTGCGACGTTTAGCTTTTGGGGCACTGAAAATCCGCACTGAAAATCCACGAAGAGCCATTACACCCGCTCAAAGTCACAGTATGGTGTGCTGTTTTCGCTGGAGGAGTCATCGGACCTTTTTTCTTCGAAGACGTCGCGGGCCAAACGGTTACTGTGAATGGTGAGCGCTACAGAGCAATGATCAACGAGTTCTTATTGCCGCAACTTGATGAATTGGGATTGGAAAACATGTGGTTCCAACAGGACGGTGCAACGGCACACACTGCACGTGACACAACCGATATGCTGAAGGATGCATTTCCCGGGCGCCTAATCGTCCGTTTTGGCGATTTGCACTGGCCAGCAAGATCGCCTGATTTGACCGCTCCAGACTTCTTTTTGTGGGGCTTTTTGAAGTCGCGGGTTTATGTCAACAAGCCTCAGACTCTTGCAGCTCTTAAAGACAATATCCGTCAAGAATGTGAGGACCTATCGCCGGAAGTTTTGGCCAAAGTGATGGAAAATGCCATAAAAAGGGCTCAAATGACAATCAACTGTGGCGGCGGCCATTTACATGACATCATATTCTCGACTTGATGTAAAAAAAATTAAAAGACCAAATAAAAATAATCCACAAGAAGAATCAAAGTTTTTCATTTTTTTTTTAAATTACAGCCAAAAAACATCGGAAGGTTATTTTTGCGCCACCTTACCTTGGATGGCCGAGAGGTCATCATAGAAGAGATCTTCTAGCACACTGCGTCTAGTTTTGTCAAGGGCCATCAGACACTCACAAAAAAGATGGAACAATGTTTTACTCTCGTTTGTTTCAGCACAGCTACTGTTATGGACGAGGACTCCCAAGAAGACGACGCCCATCATACCTTCTTCGTCTGCAGCAGGTGGGAATCCAAAATAAGAGAACTGGAGAGGAATATCGGCATCATCACTCCAGACAACATAGCCGGAAAGATGCTGGCCAGCGAGCAGAACTGGAACAAGATCTGCCTACGTACAACGCATTCTCAGAAGAAAGAAAAGAGAAGAAGAGCAGTCCCGCGAGACAGAGCGAGCCCGAAAGGGCGTATGATTACAGCCCCCTGAAGTAATGGGAACAGCGGTCCCAGGGGGTTGGGTCAGAAACCGAAGGGTCAGGAGGAGTTTTAGTCTCCGTAAACCTCGTACAATTGCACGCTGTACAAATAGGGGTCGGACAAACGGGGAAGGTCAACGCCAAAAAGACCTCCTTATGGTGCATAAAGCATTTCTCCTCCCCTCAACAGGAAAAAAAAAAAAAAAAAAATTGGGTGTTATGGGGGATGCCAAGCTTGGCGACGTGAGTTCCTTAAAGCCAGTGGCATTAGTCATTAGTCTAGCGGCATCTGCACGAGTTCTGGCGGTTATTTGTTCTGGCATCATCGTTGGTTGGCCAAATCTTCCTTGAAATGACGCAGTTGATGAAGTTCATCAACCAACTTGTCAAAAACTCCGCAAAATTTATCTGAAAGTCGTTGACTTATTTATGCAACTTGTCGCTGTAAAGCTAAGGTATTGCAAACTCTTTTAAAAAGTTATTTTTTTTTTAGTAAAGTTCCTTCCCCCAATTTCACTATTTTCGATTGTTTTCTGATGGGCATTGGGAACACCGCTTTTGTCCCTAAAAAATTAACTTTTACT
The DNA here is from genome assembly GCA_951230905.1 of Cheilosia variabilis. Classification (NCBI taxonomy): domain Eukaryota; kingdom Metazoa; phylum Arthropoda; class Insecta; order Diptera; family Syrphidae; genus Cheilosia; species Cheilosia variabilis. The sequence continues at coordinate 36,283,150 of OX579676.1, forward strand.
AATTAAATTGATTTTACACACCATTGCATCTAAGCCAGGTTGCATTTTTGAAGTTTGAAACCTGTTTATCAAAACTTTTCAACAACCTTAACAAGAGAAGAGTGGCAAACTTTCCATCTTTAAGGTTTCAGCATCACGGCAGCACCAAAAAAATTCAAGCAATTTCCTGCCACCCTGAGGGCAAATGAATTTCAGCCACCATATTATTCCATAAATCCAGAGCCCTCTGCTTTAGATTTCTAGTTGTTTGCTTGTTTACAAATATTTGGGTGCGGGAACTGGGGAGTTGTTTTAATTTCAAATGACGACGAAAGCGAAGCAGAAAAATAAACGTTATCTACACCGTTTACAACAAGACATACAAATTATAATAACAAATTGCCAAATAAAATTCAATTTCATTTCAGTAAAAAAAAATCATTTATCATATTTTAATGGAAAAGAGGAAGCGTTCCATTACCATTTGTCTATGCGAAGTCTTTCAAATGGCAACACGTGTCAACGATAACTCGCATTTTGCGCACAATGAATATTCAAATTACGTAAATCTCTTTAAAGCCCCAACCTGTTTTCGAAGAGACAAATAACAACAAACAATTGATGGCAGGTTAAGCATATTTATAGTCTTCCTGAATTAATTTATTATTTCGTTACATTACCGAAACGAATATGCATAGCTCGCAGGGGGTGAAATTACCCATGCTTAAGCCCTTAAGGAAATCTCTGCATTTACGAGTTGACGTCAATCCTTCGTTACAGTAAAAGCCAGTGTGACACTTTATTATTAGACAAATGTTGCTTGTACTAATTAACTTTATAGCGAAATAAAGCAGCGGCAAGCCGAAAAATATATATAAAAGCGTTGACGTGGATTTTTTACGCGCGGGTTTTATTTTTATTGGATCTCTGTATTCGCAACTAGAAAGGAATTTAGGATATGGTGTTCCGAGCAACTGTTACACAACTGCAGACCAAAAAGGCTTTGAAATCTGTCTGTTTAAGGACCTTGCCTACGCGCTTTTCAAATTTGATGAACCAAATTTTGATGGTCTAAAAAATGAACCAACCGACTTTCAACTGTAACCACACAATTGACAATGAAAAGTGTATTGGAAAGTGCTATAAGAAAAGGAGCCTATGTTTACAGGGGGAAACCATCAGGTATGTATATGTAGGTACAAAAAAATATACTAGGTATGATATTTATTGAGGTGTGTATTCTTAATAGGAAGCCGTACTTATTTATTTTATTTTTCAAAATATGTTAATTGATGTATTTTATATACCCATTTATCAAAAATTAATTCTCTATCCATCTCTGTGTTCTTAATTCTACTAACTTACTTACCACCACTCTGTAACCTCAGAGAGAGAGTGGAAAATAAGATTCGCATGAAAGCCAACAACAGGTGGAAAGAATTAACTACCTGCGAAATATCACGGAAGATGTGGCCGGAATACAACTCAAGTCGGACTAGCAAGCTAATACGTATAGTATAAACTGGTAGTGGCCCTAACGGGTCACAACTTCCTAAGAAACCAAACAATGAAATTAAAACTCAAGAATGACGATATATGTAGGGGTAGGATACACCTCACTTCCTCTGTCAATGCCCAAGTCTTTGTCACTTGAGGAATAGAACACTTGGTAGATACTACCTCCATGACATACATGAGCTTTCGGATGTCTCTCTTTCTGATCTTTCCAGGTTCATAAACATATCAGGATGGCTGGACAAAGTCGCCAACGACATCGGCTAATCCTCAACAAGGGCATCACAATGGGTCCACATGGACCTAAGTGGGGTGCTGCAGGGCTTGCTCTGCCGCATCCACCCGTAAACCTAACTTAAATGGCGCTTCAATCCGGGTGGACCTGGGACTCAAGTTAAAGCGATCTTTGGGCAACTGCCTTCAGTTGCGTACTCCAAGTCGGTTGAGGTCGCCTTCCACTTACGCGCGCCACCTAAGACGAGGACTCCCTCTACTGCGTTGTGCCTCCGGTTTGGAATCGAAGACTCTTCCGGGCGGAACGTTGGTGTAGACTCGCTCTACATGTCCCAGCTATCTTAGACGACTTATGCGAACTTTTTTGACCAGGTCTATGTCGCTGTACAGCTCGTAGAGTTCGCGATTAAATCTCCTTTTCCAAAGCCCGCCAACACAAACAGGACCGAAAATTACTCAAAATTCTTTGCATTCGAATCGACCAAGGAGATTTGTATCCGCCTTTGATAACGTCCATGCTTCTGCACCGTAAAGCAGGACTAGGATGATAATGGTCCTATATAGAGTCCCCTTAGTGTTTCTCGCAAGGCCTTACTAATCAATCGCCTTCTTAGGCCGAGGTAACAGCGGTTGGCAAGTGTAATTATTCGCTTGATTTCTGAGGTGATTGCATTTTCAGTGTTAGCAGCGGAGCCGAGGTAGACAAGATGGCACTGCGAAATAAGGGCGAAAAAAATATTTAACGCAATGTTTTTCGAGGAACTTTAACTTTTTAACAACAGCAAAATTCACATATAAAATATTGTTTTTCATTGCCTGAGCAGTCTTCATGTGCCCACATTGTATTTATACACACAACACATTGTACCCAAGCTTCGCCTCCCTTACCTTCAGAGAATAAGCTCGAGCAATAGATGCATTTAGCATCTGCCTGATTACTTCTATCGGGACTTGGGTCTGAACCATAAACTAAGTATTAAATAGACCGTCAGCTCTTGCAACTTAAGAGAATTTGCCTACAAGCTGTTTTCCGTGTTTCTATGTGGCAAAGTATGTGTGCCATGTTAAAGTAGATTAGCCGCACACATACTCTCGCACATAGGAACCTGACAGTTGCCTGGCAGTTCATTTTTTGGTAACATTGAAATAAATTCAAATAATTCAAATAACTGCCCGTTATCGGGACGTGTTAAGAAACCGGTGGGTATGGTGTGGTGAATTTAGTACCAAATTCTATTAAAACGCATAGGTTAGGTAGGTATACTTATTAAGATTTCTTTCATTTTACCTAGATAATCTATATAGTACGGGATGTTTTCATCTTTGTTGTAAAAAATCGAAATCGATAAACTATATGAATCATTGACAAAAAAAAAAAAACGCTTATTAATATAAAAAAATATTTGATTACTAATGATTATGAATCGTATATATTAAAAGCAAATAAATTGTAAGCAGCAAAACTTAAATGCGTGAGACATATCAAGGTACAAATCAGTAAACATGTTTATTTCCAATTTTGCTTAAATACATTTTGAGTTTCGTTCTTTCCCGTAAATTTTAAAGAAAATAAATTTTCGTTTATTGTGTCTACTAGACTTTTTATTTTTATTATAAATGAACATTATTCATATTCTCGGCTTACGCAATTGATTTCAAATGTAATTTTATTAATTGTTCAATTGTTCCAAATTTTCTAATAATTTTTTTTTTTTTTTAATAAACGGAATCTTCATGAAAAGCTTATAACTAAAAACTCATACTATTTCAAATCTTAATAGACGTAATCAATTCTTCTCTTTAAATTCTTTGCCGTTTTTCTGTGGACATTCACGGTGAAATGATTTTTCGCCAAAAACAGCAAACGAAAACAGACACAATAATTATAGGACCAAAAATATCTTATTTTATTTCACACATTATTCCTTTGTTTATTTATGTTGATTACATTTGCTATTTTACATTTTGGAGAATATCTACATGTTTTCGTGGTGAAATAAAACAACGAGCTTAAACTCTCAGAACGCATCCATCAGCTGACAGAAACTCACCAAATACACTAACTCTCAGTCAGTGCTCTCAGCACTCTCTCTTTATTTTTCACACGAAGCGTGTTAATTTTTCCATTTTCACTAAATTCAAATTCCCTTAGTTTTGTTTATGGAAAAACATTCTTTTAAAAGTAAAATTTGTATTGTTTGGAGAGAAAATCATATTAAATTAATCTTCAGTATAAAAATCGCAGTTTGCTAACATTATAATGATATTTTTTTGATAATAGAAATTTTGGCTTAAGGCAAATCTCTTTTTTATGTACATTTAGTGCTTTGATATTCATAGTGAAATGTAGTTCGACTGTTTTTCTGACAGATTATTGATAGTCCAACAATTAAGACATTTTTTTCCTTTTACGCAGGAAAGTTTTTCAAAAATTTAAATTCCCACAAAAAGGTAGAGATACCACAATGCAGGAACACTGCTGAGTGTCAGTATTTTATTACTCCTCCCACCTTTTAAAATTATTTTTTTGCTGCTTCACACGTATTCACAGATAGGAAAGTTAAGAGAGAATTTTATTTTAAAAATTTGCGGGGGGAATCGGGTAGGTGCGCGGGAGCTGACGGTCTATTTAATACTTAGTTTATGGTCTGAACCATCGTCTGGAATGAAATTACTGTCATGACTTTCTGATGAAGAAGACTGTCTTGCTTCCTAATTTGGCACTTACCACTTCTTCCAATGGTGCTTCTTTTTTTGCCACCAATCGCCTCAGCGTGGTTCTCGGAACATTATATGTTTTGGACGCCTTCAAAGATCCCATTATTTTGTTATTCATTAACGATATGGCTTTCATCATGTCCTCCTTCCGCCAAGTCTTCCGTGGTTTTGGACTTTGTTTAGGCATTTCAGCCTTCAAAATAATAAATAAAAAAAATATTAGTAAAATCGAGAAAACGTGTCAAATATGGCCTACTAGGCCATATTACCAACACATGGGGTAGGCCTTATTAAACGCACTGTGATTTTTTCACACATTTTAATTTTCAACACACTTCATAAACTTTTTCTTAAATTATAATATCACGCATATTGAGAAATTAATTAACTTTATTTAATTTTAAAAAAAAGTTACCAATTTAAGACATAATTTAATGTAAAAACACTTACGAAAACTTACCAAAAAATTACAACGAAAAGTAAAAAAAGAACGTGTTCGCAATGACAATTTTTTTATTTCGCTGTATGTTTAGGTTTGGGAAATAAAATGGTAGGCCATATTACCCACGTGGGCCATATTTGCCGCACTTACTCTATTTTCGTCTTTAAAAATAATAAGCGAAATAAAGGAAAATATACCGCCGGCAAGTAAAAGATATTTAATGGACGGAACTTTTAAAATAGTTCCCAAAGATTGCTTTAACCAGCGCGATTTTTTGTACCAAATTTTCATTATTTCTTAATGTTAAAGATAGTTTATTTTACTAAAAATTGTACCATCCAGGTACAATTAAAAATACATGTACAATAGATTGTAAATTTATTTTTAAGAAGACAATACATTGAATAAAAAAAGCAATGAAATATACACAAAAAAAGGGGGTTTATTTCAATTTTTAAATTGGGGTGTTATTTCATTGTGAAAAATGGGGCCTTATGTCATTTTCTCTTTTAGGGACTTATTTCCTGTAGCCAGATAAGATCCCGGACTAACGCAAAGTTATAGCTGATGGGTATCTTGACGTTCTGTCCGATTCGTTACTTGATCTACCAAACGCTCCAGTGACAGCTCGCTGTGCTCTGCCAAATGATGTCGATGTCGTAGTTGCAGACATTTTTGGAAAATTGTGCCCCTGGTGTTGGCTTGCGAATCTCGCACAACTTTCTCAAGAATGATGTTAAAGAATCATTCCTCTTCTAAATCCTTTTTTCACATCAAAGGTCTCGGTGAGATTGTTTCCGACCTTAATGGCTCAGCGAGAGTTCTTCATCGTCATTCTGCGTATTCTGACGAGTTTGACAGCGATGCCAAAACTAGACATGGCTCCGGGTAACTCGTCTCTATAAATGCTGTCATATGCGGTTTTAAAGCGATGTATTCACGCAATGTGAATTTTTGTGAAGCACCAGTTCGAAAACAAATTGCTTAAAATCCACTAAAAACCATAGACACATATATAAACTGCAGCCACTAATTGTCTAAATGATTACGAAAATTCCCCATTCATTTGCCGTCACACATCCTTCACCACCACATTCTACAGTTTATACGAGTACCTTACCTGCGCATGAAAATTCCAAGAAATCCCGGAACTATACTCGAACCAAATGAATACCATACACAGGACAGGAGAAAAGTCTACAAACTTTTCTATCATATAAAAAGGAACAAAAGGGAAACTTTCGAAGCATCGGTGACTGCTCTTTTCCGAAAATGCACAACACTGTCCAGGATTTTCAGTGTTTATGCTGATTTCTTGATTTCGCTATGCGCTAGCATAGACCATCCACGGCATCCAGCCATCGCCGAGAGTCGGAGATATCAATTCGATCCTATTTTAATTTTCACGCGCGGTTAGTCATCACTGATCGATTACTATTGGTACCTGTACTTACTTACTTACTTTTGATGGCGCTACAGTCCGGGGGGGGCCAGGGCCTCAACCAACATTCCTCTCCAGCCAGCTCGAACCCTAGCTAGCTGCCGCCAGTTTCGCACGCCAAGTTGGTTTAGGTCCCCTTCCAACTGCGCACGCGTAACCAAGTCATCTCCTCCTGCTTTGAAGAGCTCGGCGGTAAGGCCATCAGCTTTGTTGGATTTAAGTTTGGACTTTGCTATCCTTGCTTCATTTTGATCGGGTTGACGGGATTCTTGGCTCTCGTCGTCAACGTTGAATGGCTCAAACTGCCTGACAGCTTGTCTTGTTGTTCGTCATCGCCGTTTAACAGTCTGCAGAAGTGGTTCTTACTTTTACTCAGCATCGACTGCGTCTCTACTACTATTATATACCCCTGATCGTCTTTGCAGGCTTCGGTTCGGGCTTTATAGCCTTGACATGATTTTTTTACCTTTTGGTAAAATGTTCGAACCTCATTCCTGCAGTAGTATCTCTCTATCAACTCGATCTCGCGTTTTTCAAAGTCCCTCTTTTTTCTACGGAGAAGCTTGTGCTCATCTTGTTTCCTCTGCCCATAGGTTTCGCGGGCAACTCTATCTGTGGCTCTCGTCCTCGTCTGCAGCATCGCCAGGTATTCCTCGTGCTTTGCAACAAGTGCCTGGCGGCACTCGTCATCGAACCAGGGGTTTCTTGTTTGGGGTTGCCTGGTGAAACCTAGCACATCAGAGGCGGCACTTCTGATGGCTTCCTGGCAGTGATGCCACTGGTCTTCTGCGGTTGATGCTGACGTTACGGGGTTCCTAGAGAGGTTGAGGAAAGGCAAAAGCGAAGACTCTGGCGGTCGTACCTTGGCTGCAATCAGATAATGGTCCGAATCGATGTTAGCGCCCCGGAATGTGTGGACGTCTAAGTTACTGGTAATATGTCTTCCGTCGATCGCAATGTGATCAACTTGGTTTTTCATTGTATGATCAGGAGACCGCCACGTGGCCTTGTGGATGTCGAGTCTGCTTCCAATGGCAAACCCACACCCAAATAATTGTTGCTACAGTTCGCCAACTAAAGCGACTTCCTTGCGGGACAATATGCGTTCGCATTCTGAATCGACGTCATCGGAAAAAACTGATGCGACAAAAGCGAATGTTATTGCTCACCGCGCACTGAATAGCAGTGACAAACATGAGAGAAATAAAATGCTACAACTTGGAATGAAAATTGACGGTCTAATTGATTTCTACAGGGACAAGCATAACGTTCATGGAGAAATTAAGAAAATGGGCACTCTCATAAAGTCAGTTTTCCGGGAGGCGGAATCCGAAGTCGCTGATTTACGGAATGAGATATCTGTTCTCCGTGAGCAGATAAAGATCCTTAGCCGTAATGCGGAAAAATCTCAAGTGACAGCATCCTCGCAAACGGATATAGTCCCGACCGGAAAAAACACGAGCCGAAATAAGGAAATACCAGCGATCAATAAGAACAGATCGCCTCTCCGACCTGTTAAGAGAAACAGGGAGGTGGATGTAAACGGTAACCGGTCAGATGAGCAAACATCTAAGGCCCCTGCTTCGAAAAAGACTAAGGTGAATTCGCCAAAAAAAACAAGCGGTAACAATATATTAGTTCCGTCTAAACAAGTTTTAGAACAGCAGAAACAAACAGGCAAGAAGAGTACACCGCAACCGACACCAAATCTAGACACTAAGTCGGCGCAAGAATGGGTGAGGGTTGTCAACAAGAAGCATATCAAAGATGCAAAAAAACCACAGCGTCCGGATGCTATAGTCATTAAAAAGACCGGCGAACTATCATACGCGGACCTACTCAGGAAATTGAAGGCTGATCCTACACTTAAGGAAGTAGGAACGAATGTGAGTCGAATCCGGAAAACTGCAAGCGGGGACCTCTTACTGTCGCTAAATAAAGCCGCAAATCCCACAACCGCAGTCTATAAGGAAAAAATCAAAGACGCCCTGGGAGAAAACGGTGAAGTTTGGTCACTCACTCAAGAGGCCTTGCTAGAATGCAAGGATATAGACGAAGTGACGTCAAAAGAGGAGATCTGTTCCGCTCTAACAGATCAAATGGATTTCGAATTCAAGGCCGCAATGATTAAGAACGTGAGGAAAGCATATGGTGGAACGCAAACAGCCACCATAAGCGTACCAGCGGAAATTGCGAAGAGGATGCTGAGAATAGGGAAAGTGCGAATCGGTTGGGTCTACTGCCGAATACGAGAAAAAACTGTACTTAAGCGTTGCTTTAGATGCCTTGAGTTCGGACACTTCGCGAGAGCGTGCAAAAGTTCTAACGACCGATCGGGTCTGTGTATCAGGTGCGGAGCAAATGGCCACAAGTTGAAGGACTGCAAAGCCAGACCAAAATGTCTACTTTGTGAAGTTAAAAATGTCGAGTCTGGACATATTACTGGTAGTAGGAGATGTCCAGAATACAAGAAAGCGATAGAAACTTCTTCGAAAAAAATATGAATATACTACAGCTCAATCTAAATCATTGTGAAGCGGCCCAGGACCTCCTGCAGCAAACTATTCGTGAACGGAAAATTGATGTAGCGATTATCTGTGAGCAATATAGGAACCTATCTGGAAACAACTGGGTTACCGACACGACAAAAACGTCTGCAATTTGGGTTTGTGGAGACGCCTCCATTCAGGAATACACAGAGGTGCCCGAGGACTTCTTTATATGGGTTAAGATAAACGGCATTTATATATACAGCTGCTATATACCACCTAGCGCTACTATCGACATTTTCGAGAGAGTTTTAGATAGACTAGTTGCTGATGCTACCGGTAAGAGTCCCGTCATAATAGCAGGGGATTTTAACGCATGGGCATCGGAATGGGGCAGTTCGTATACGAATCGTAGAGGGACTGTTCTATTAGAAGCTTTCTCTTGTTTGGACATCATTTTAGCTAACAGCGGAAGTATTAACACTTTTAGCACAGCTAGATCGGGATCTATCATCGATCTTACATTCGCAAGTAGCATCCTGCTACGAAATGCTAACTGGCGTGTGAGCGACCATTACACGCATAGCGACCACAACGCCATTTTATTCAGAGCCAACACTGTACTAGTAAACCGTCATAACCTAATGACGCTGAAGCGATCTAAATGGAATGTGAGCACGCTAGATGAAGATCTCCTAAGCTTCGTCGTCAGTGAGGCGATAGTTGAAGCCAGAAATGCAGGGGAATTTGTAACACAGGTATCACGGCTGGTAGTCAACGCGTGTAATACATCAATGTCCAGGTGGGGAACAGGAAAGCATCGACCTCCAGTATATTGGTGGACCCCTGAGATTGCAGAACTCAGATCGTTGTGTCATCGAACGCGACGAACTTACCAGCGTTCCAGGATACGATACACCGATAACCATCAAATTCAACTTGCACGAAACGCACACCGAGAAGCGAGAACCCGTTTTAAAAAAGCTATCAAGTCTAGCAAGCGCCTCTGTTTTAGGAATCTCTGCGAAGAACTCAACAACGACGTCTGGGGTAAAGCCTATCAAATCGTATCGATGAGGCTAAAAGGTCCTCGTATGCAATCACCGACGTGCCCAGCTTTGTTACAACAAATAGTCGAGACTCTATTTCCTCGGCAAGAAGGCACAGAGCTCGGCAGTCAAAGTATACACGAAATTGCGCCCATACCCGTCGTAACACGCGAAGAATTATCCGAAGCTTGTAAGAAGGTACGCGATAGAAAGGCACCGGGACTGGACGGTATACCAAATAGAGCCCTAAAAATAGCAATTAAAACACGACCGGATTTATTTACCCAAATGTTCAACGCGTGTCTTCAGGAGGGCATTTTTCCTGAACCTTGGAAGCGCCAAAGACTTGTCCTACTGCCGAAAGGAAATTGTAACCCAAACGAACCATCCTCCTATCGTCCTATTTGTTTACTAGACACGATTGGTAAAATTCTCGAGCGAATTATTTACAACAGGCTCCAGCCAGCAATTGAAACGGCGGGAGGCCTCTCGGAACATCAATACGGCTTTCGTAGATCAAGATCTACGGTAGATGCAATCAATGCGGTAATAACGAGAGCCCGAGCCGCTATAGAAGGAAAGCGTTGGAAAGGAGGATCCAAAAAATACTGCGCCGTTATAACGCTTGATGTAAAAAACGCGTTCAATTCGGCGAATTGGGAACGTATCATGCTCTGTCTATACCGGATTGGAATACCGAACTATCTTCGTAGGATTATAATTAGTTACTTTTCGAATAGAGTTCTTCTCTACGACTCTGATGAGGGAATAAAAGAGTATGAAGTAACGGGCGGTGTACCACAAGGTTCAGTTCTAGGCCCCTTGCTGTGGAACGTTATGTATGACGAAATTCTGCGTCTACCGATTCCAAGAGAAGCGTCAATTATCGGCTTCGCAGACGACATAGCCGTGGTAGTTGTGGCCAAAACAATAGAAGAAGTGGAACTTCTCTGTAATGAGACAGTTGCAAATGTACGTAGATGGCTATCTAGTGCAGGTTTGAAACTCGCCGACCACAAAACGGAAGCAGTACTTATTACGAGTAGGAAAGTTCGGGAAACGATAACGCTTAGAGTAGGAGAGCATGAAGTAGTTTCTCAACCGTTTATTAAGTACCTCGGAGTAATTATAGACGCTCGCCTGAGCTTTAAACACCATCTTGAATATGTATGCAAAAAGTCATCAAAAACTGTTAGCGCGCTTTCTAGGCTGATGAGTAACATCGGGGGCCCGAAACAAACAAAGAGACTACTGCTTGCAGAAACTGCCAGTTCTATTCTCATGTATGCGGTAGAATTATGGTCAAGTGCAACGAAAGTTAAGTCTTACGTGAGGGGAGCCAAATCCGTCCACCGTCTTGGAGCATTAAGAGTCGCCTGCGCGTTTCGAACAGTTTCGAACGATGCCATACTTGTCGTATCTTCAATGTTACCTATCGATATACTTGCTGAAGAAATGGTAAAATTAAAAATCGAGCGAGTCCGAAATGGTCGGGTAGATAACGACAAAAGAAAATACGAAAGGAGTCTGAGTATAGCAACCTGGCAACAACAATGGAATGAAGCGTTGAAGGGAAGATGGACGCACAGGCTGATACCAGTAATTGACGTATGGATTAAACGGAAACATGGTGAAACAAACTTCTATCTGACTCAGTTCTTGACGGGTCATGGCTGTTACAGAGAATATCTTTTTAAACGCGGACATGAAACCAGCCCAAATTGTCCGCATTGCGAAAATGTTTCTGAAAACGCGGAACACGTGTTTTTTTATTGCCAACGGTACGAAACCGAGAGGATCTGTCTACGGGACCAATTTGGGGAGTGGCCCACTCCCGATAACATCGTAAACTATATGCTTCAGAATGACGAAAACTGGACCATTGTAAGTAACGTGGCGGTGCGTATACTCAGCGACCTTAGACGCTTAGAACGCCAACGGAAAGCTAATAGTAGTTCCAACAATTGAGCAACAAGCTAAGTCTTTATACCGACCCCCGCGAAGTAATACCTTACGGCGGTTCCGCGGGGGAAACAAATCGGCCTGTTCGAGAAGGGAGGTGGTTTTAGCCGGTAGGAATCCGGCACTATCAATGGACGTCGGACCATTGGTGTCTCATGCAAGATTTCCACCTTCCTACTACAAAAAAAAAAAAAAAAAAAAAAAAAAAAAAAAAAAAAAAAAAAACAGTTCGCGGTAGCAGTCACCGTAGTAGATGTCGCAGTTTTTATACCCTTCACAGGAAGGTATATTCACTTTGTCATTACATTTGTAACGCCAAGAAGGAGACACCGGAGACCTCATAAAGTATATATATTCTAAATCAGGATCACATTCGATTTAGCCATGTCCGTCTGTCTATCTGTCTGTCTGTCTGTCTGTCTGTCTGTCTTTCTGTCTGAAAGCACGATAGCGTCGAAAAGAATCTACCTAGGTTAGTGAAATGTTGTGAGAGGACTTATTTTCATTGTCGTCAAGTTGGTATTAAAAATGGGCTATGTCGCTCAAGTAGTTCTGGTACCTCCCATACAAAATCAATATCAGGCCCATGTGTCTCTCTGTCTGTTGTTCAATGTAATAACGTACTACCTCACATACCTACAACTTTGCATGAGCTGTATGCAGTGGAGGGTATCAAAGCATCGGCCAGGCCGATGATAACACTTTTACTTGTTCATCCTCTTTTTGCCCGGCCCATTCCATCGCACTTCTTCGATGGCGGTAATTTCCGATTTGTATGCCTCTTGTGTCTCGATTAGTTGCTCGGCAGCACGTGGCCTGTTTAGGGTAAAAACATTCCACGTGCATACTGCATAACCGAAGGTCGTTGTCCTTATTTTGTTTGCTGGGGTCGTCAACAGTAAAATCACCCATATCCGAGGCTGTTGTCGTCATTGGTACCTGTACTCTATCTCATTTATATTATTAATTATAAAAGGACAAAATTCCAAGGCACTGCGCAAGATTTTCTTTTATAACACCCCAAAAATACCAAACAAACCACCTTGGATACGGGTACATATAACGACCGTAACCGTACCAGGTGGAGGCATTTGTGTATACATTTCGGGTTCGTAAACAAGTAATATAATCCCCAAACGCACAATATAGCGTTTAATTAAACAGGCAAAGAGCACCGTCCTCCCAACGGATGGTCATCCTTTTTTGCTTGCTTTTCCATTAAAAGTTTACTCAACCAGGGACACTATGGCCACAAAATTCCGAAAAACAGCAACAGCCATCGCCATGCATAAATATTATTGAACTGTCATGGCCGATGGCCCACTGGGTCGGTTCAGTCTTCAGTATGCTAACGACAACAATATTGTCGGTCCCTTCGCTTCGGATCCGAGTATCAGATAGCAAACTTTCGTGGACAATTTTGGCATTAAATGTTCCAAAGGCCTGTTAAACGTATTCATGGCTAAATACGTGCGGGCGAAAACATCTCAGGCTACATGTTGTTTAATGGCCCGCAGTTGGAAACAGATACTATACCTATGTGTATTTATATTTTGAGAGTAGATATCATATTGGAGGACAGCGACAAGGTTTTGGCTGGCATTGATTCTCCCCATTATTTGACCGCGAACACACATTCAACACAAAATCTCCAATTTCTTCTCATTACGTTCTCGGTTACTTGCATGCGGAGGTGAGTTTGCTTAGGTACTCTAAATCGGAGTGCTTCGGTGAAGAGGTATTTACTTTACACGAGGACACAATTGCCTTCCTTCTAGGGAGTGTTTCTTGCTAACAATCGGAAATGGATTCACTTGGGCAGTTATTATGGGTATCGGTATATATACTTAGTTGCGGAACAGTTGACTTCCATTGATTTCGAAATCTCTGGGGAATTGTTCGGTATTTTGTGGTTAAAAGTTTGAAATTTTGCGGAAGAACTCCAAGTAGCAATTTCATAACTTTAACTTTCTATTGGGGTATTATGGATACATACGGAGGCACACTAATTCAACTGAGAATATGTTCAAATGGTAAAGAGCGATCAATTTACAGCAGTTATGTTTATACGTAGGGTTAAACTTAATCGGTGGTATTCCCCTGAAGGCATTGTGCGATGCTAATAACCAAATTAGTTTTGACGAACGCGGGCAATGGCGAAATTCTTTCAATATAAAATTACCATAGAAGCGTATTCAAATATCTTTGATTAGAACGTGTTTTCGATGGAGCGCTTTATTTGCCCATAAAGGAATGGAAATTTCGTACCTACTCCTAAAAGTAAGCAATTGTAAAATTTTAAATCAGGGGCCTATATCTGCGAGGTGTTGACCAACTCTCGTTTCAGTGATTTTTAGCGGTGCCGAAAGTACTTTAATAGGAGTATTGTACTCCTTTTTCGTCCGCCTTACTCCGGTCCGGTACTCCCCAAAAACAAATTGTACTCCTATTTTTGCCCGACTGGTTAGTGTCGGATTTACTTGTCTTTACATTTCTCTATAGGTAGTAAATTGGAAAACAAATTTTACGTTCTTGATGTTACATTAAGATTTTGTGTGTTTGATTTTGTTAACAAACTTGCCGCGGCTTCTCACGTAGCCACGGATCCGGTGGGTCCAATTTATGGCTGATTTTTTTCCTAGCCGTTTGTCTCGAATTCGGCCACCAAACATTGGAGAGTCCACTTTGAAGTTCCAACAGCACCATGTCTGCCATAAAATGGATGTAACTCGCGCAAAACTTGCACATTTTGATAATAAACTTTTATCATTTGGACGTTCTGCTCAATTCGTTAACTTGCCATGGTAATTTGGCATTAGCGACTGAATAAAAAGCTCCAGATTAGACAGATGCCACCAAAACAACATAGCCGCCATTGGCTGCCAACATCAACTCGTTCTATTGTTAAACCTGTTACAAAAAAAAATTGTTTTTAATTTTTGTTTTGTGTTTTAAATATTATCATGGAGGTTTGTCTGTAGTTTGTTGTATAACACATACTGATTTAACGTCATCTACCGTGTACAGAATATTTGAAAAATTCATGGAGACTTTATCAATTGTGGTCCTAGATTTATACTGTCATTTAACAAGTCGCAAAGTCTAAATTATCATAGCGACTTAATAAAATGTAAATCATAAGAAAAACTTATTTCAAAGGGGCATATTTTTTTCGGCATATAGATCTCGCTTTTTCGTTTATAAAAAAAAAACAGCATAAAAATCGAGAAATGTGGTACGATTTTTAGTATTATTACATACTTTTAAAAGTGCCAATTTTCGTCCACGAGCGCTACTAGTAGGTACCTATAAATGTTTACAAAATGCATTTTTAACTTTCTCGATTCCGTAGTAAGAAAAATTTATTGTATTCGTACAAAATTTCGAACTCGAGATTTTAATCAATTCTGACATTACGATGATAGTGGAACTCAAAAAAGTGGGTCGCAAAATTCTGTCTGTCTGTCCGTCTGCCTGTGTGCCTGTCTGTCTGCCTGTCTGTCCGTATGTCCCGAGGCCTACAGCCTAAGCGGCTGCCCGGATTTCGTTCAAACTTCGGATTTGGAGTTTGGGGTTAAAGATAGGGGCCTTCTTTTTTTGCACGGTAACCTCAATATTAATGGTACTTCAAATATTAAATTTGATAAAATTGATTTGTTCGAAAACGGCTCCAACGATTTCAACCAAAATTAATATTTAGGCTTAAGTAGATGAGGCTAACAGTTTTCAGTCAGTTTTCCGCTGAAAAATCGAATAACGGTACTTTTGCAATTTGGACATATCTCGAAAACGGTCCAGGTCATAATATGGTCATTTCTAACTTAATGGCAAACTTAATTTTTCTATGTATTATCGCAAGATGCATTTTTTTTTTGAATTTATTTTTATTTAGTTTACCTGACCAAAATGCAAACTTAGAGTAAAATTGATGTTTCCAAAATTATTGCGTCCTTAATTTTCAATTCGAATCACCGAAAACGCTAATTTCAAAAACTTTAAAAACCAAGTAATGCTTTCATCCCGAACAATAACTTGTACTCGGTTTTTAGCTAAATAGTTAAGCAATGGTATTTTTCAAAGTAAACATTGCAATATTTGGAACTGTTTTGCTTGCCAAATTTAACAAAAGCCGCTTTAACGATTTCGATCAAAATACACATTAAACATAATATAAGTATTCTTAATAAGAAGCCGTACTTAGTTTTTCTCAAAAAATTCTCATAGTGACATGTTATAAATATTTCTCAAAAATGAGTACCCAAATCTCGATCTGTGTTCACATTTCTACGTTATATTTTTGAAATAATTACAATGGCCCACTTCCAATGAAAGAACAATAACAGCCACGCAAATCTTCTTTTTTTTTTTTTTCAATCATATAGAATAATAGCTATGCACCCTAAAAACAAATCCAAAAACTTGAAATTTGCACAATCAGGCTCCCAATTCATTTCCACCAAAAATGTTGATGAACGAGAAAGTTACGTTAGACCCAGTCGTGCACTTTATTTTTCTATCGTTCAATAAAAAAAATTTAAACTTTCTTTATCATTGCGGGTGGCTTTAAATGAGTTAATAAAAACATTTACCTATTCCGAGCGATACTGGACTGAATGTTTTTCCTTAATAAAAAAGGGATTCAAAATCTTGGAGCGCTCAGACCCATCTCGGTCCATTGTACTCCGTGGATTGTATGTAATTTTTGGTTTGTATGAGGCATAATAAATGCAAGTGGGTTAGGTATCCTGTATCCATTGTTAAGGCCGTTAAAAGTTCGAACACTTTTTGAAGTAGGAGCAACTTTAATTCATAGCTATAGACTTTTTGTGCTACCCCAAGAACATCAATTAAGAGTACCATGCCAATGCGGAGAAATCAATATACGATTAGAACGATAACATTTGTCAAGTGATGGGGGAAAGATATATGCGAATCAAACGACAAGGTTTGTGAATTATTTAACCACTTGAGATAGGCATATAAAACTATTATCCAGTCGAAAAGGCTGCAACATTTTGCAGTTCCGAACAAATTTACAGAGCGGATACCTTAAATTTTGTCCGAAAGGCAATTAAAGAGCTATACGATTGGGAAACAACCATTCAAATATCCGTTCGATGTGATGGGTTCCTGTAGTGTCCTTCCTTCCTTGGATAATTAATATGACACTCAAAATAGGAGTTAATGTGAAAGGCCATGTCCCTTTTAAGGACACGGGTCTGTTGTTTTTTTCAGCAGGGACTCTGTACAATTTTGGTTTCAACCTACATTATGTTGTGAAGGTAGTCGTACGTAAATACTATGATTCTAATAATTGTCCTCGAAGGTCACATGTTCTAGGATATCACGTTCTTTGTCGCACTTTTGTACATCACGTTCGCGTAAAATGTGTAAGACAAATAGTACCTATAGTTTTTGCAAAACATATAACCTTGGGCGGCAAACACGTCCCTGTGTACACGTACTATGGGTGTATCTATTTATGTATACGTGGATCATTTATGACACCTCAGTCATTATTGTCGGGGATTTGTTACGCGTAAGAAATCGTTGGGTATACAAATGTTGTTTTTATGATACGGATTTGCTTTTGCATGTCATGCGACATCAAAATGGTGGCGGGTATAGCTGTACGTGCAACCGAGACAAACCATTCTTGCGATATGGCGGTGGAGGAGGAATACGAAAATAAGAACCTGTAATGAAGTTTATATTGTAAAATTGAAGCTCGCCCGTGATGGCTCTGTCTTAGATTCGGAGTTATGGCATATCTGACTGTGGGACGTTTTCCGTCAAAGTTTATTTCTGCTTAGGTTATATGGCCGACACTAAGAAGACGATTAAAGAAACGTGACGCAAGATGTTCAGTTCATTGGTATCCAGTAATTTTATATCTGTTTAGCACATATGGTGGAATACTAGTTTCTAGGTAACAAATGTTACCGTATGTGTGGTATTTTACAACCGTAGTTATAGTTGTTGTGGAGAGACAGTTTCATCCTTGCCCACTCGTAACTCGAAAGCAATTTCATCAGGATATTGTCCTAGCATATTTTTTTTAATATTCGGCTCCTTTCATGCCATCTGATGCAGACCGAAATGGAGTTAACATGTTGATATAATTTTGCGCATCGAGGAGTTCTGGGAAAAAAGAACCGAAGTAAAGTAAACATGTTGGCACCGAAAGATTTCTCACTCCGGCAACACATATTTCTATTGCAAAGAATATGTGAAAACAGTTTGGTCTGCAAATTAAAACACATCTGCAAAATAAGTATATCTATACAAAATTCTTCATCCCTGAAAATATATTCCACATCACGGACAGGCAAAAAGTGTTGAAAAGTTTGTAAAACGACGTCTAAAAAATTTGCATCGAAACTATGGTAGACAGTTGGGGCTGTTCTCCTCTAGAACAACATTTTACAATGCGAGCCCAAACATACCTATTATTGATTCAGAGTCTGAATGTATAATTTACCCATAGGTATAGGTATCTCCATCTAACACATTCTTTGCATGCATAGCTTGAGTTTGTTCGCTCTGCAGGACCATTTCATGGGCATGTCCGCACGTAACGCACCCTCATTTGAATTAAATACTATTTGCAAAACAAAACGTTTTCCATGATTTCAAAACCCAGAAATGCCGAGGGACTGAATTAGATTATAACGTTCTCCATTAAAGGTCTTGTTGTGTACCCGTAACTGTGGTGGAAGGATGAAATGGGAACAACCAGAAAATGCAAAACATTTGTACAGTAAATTTTCGATACTGGAAGATGGGCACAGACCCCGGGCGGCACTTTGATAGGGGCGGCAATTTGGAGCGGCTAAAATTTTTTAGATATACAAAATTTACAAATCGGAATCTTTTTCAGTCCAACAAATTTACAAATTTATTAACAAAGTTTACAATTCCTTGTGTTGCTTAACAACAAAATCCAACGAGTGCTGCTCCCTAGTATGCAACTACATTTTATCGGAAATGACAGCCCTGTACACGTACAGCACACACAAATTATAACAATTTTGTTCTTGCTAGAAGTTGTGTGTGTAGTGTGTGAGAGGAGTTTCTCAAAATTGAAGCTTATTAACAATTATTTAAGGTCCACAATGAGCACTCTAAGGCTATCTAATGGAAACCATCGGTACTGAAAGAATAAAAAGAGTTTTTGGCCTGAAGAAAAGTAAGAAAACAATTTTAAAAAAGTTTTCTGTAAATAAATAAAAAAAATTAAATACATAACATTATGTACCTCCTACATACCTAATAACTTTTTAACTTTATCGATTACGTATGTAGGAAGAGAAATATATTGTATACGTATAAAATTTCGAACTCGAGATGTTAATCAATTCTGACCGATGATAGAGGAACTCAAAAAAGTGGATCACATAATTCTGGCTACCCGGATTTCGTTCCAACTTCGGAATTAGAGCTTGGGGTCTCACCGTTCGGGGCCGTTTTTTTTTTGCACGGTAATATTAATGGGACTTTCCTTACAAACTGTTCATACCAGTTTGATTTGTTCGAAAACGGCACTAACGATTTCAACCAAAATTGATATTTCTTAAGCTTAGGTAGGAGAGCTTAACATGACTGCGTGCTCAGTTTTCCGCTAAAAAAAAAATCGAATAACTGAAATTTGGACATACCTATCTCGAAAACGGTCCATACGATTGTAACAAAAATTAATTTCTAATATAATATGGGCATTTCTAACTTAATCGCAAGATCAGTTTTTCTCTGTATTATTTTTGTATGGATTTTTGAAAAAAAAACATTTTTTTAAAAATTTAGTTTAGTTTAGTTTACCTGAAAACGGCAATAACGATTTTGACCAAAATTGTAAAATTGATGTGTTTAAAATTATTTTGTCCTTAATTTGAATTCTAATCACCGAAAACGCTAATTTTAAGAATTGCTCATATCTCAAAAACCCCATTTTCGATTTTGATATAACTTCAAAAAACCAAGTAATGCTAACATCCCGAACAATAACTTGTATTCAGTTTTCAGCTAAATATTTAAGAAATTGTATTTTTTCAACTAAACATTGCAATATTGGCTGCTGTTTTGTGTGCAGAATTTTGCGAAAAACCGCTCTAACGATTTTGACCAAAAAAATAATATAAGTATTCTAAACAAGATCCCGTGCTTAGTTTTTCTCAAAAATGACTTGGTACCCAAATCCCGAACTGTGTTCACATATCATCGGTATACTTTTGAAATAGTAACAATGCCAAACTTCTAATGAAAATCCAATAACTTATTTTTAGAAAATATTACCAGCTATGGGAAAATTTTAAATTTGCGGATTCATTTTTGCTGCACTTGCCAGAAAGTACATAATACGAACAACAGTTGACAAAGTTTTGAAGAGAAATTTTACCAAGTTTATTGAAACCGTAGACGATGGTTTTTTTTTGTTAGTGTGTGAAAAATTAATAGGGGCGGAATAAATTAGGTCTGCCCCAGGCGGCCCCAACCCACGCTCCGCCACTGGTTATAAGTACTTAAATGCGTCTTGTTCATATATTTTTAATTCTTTTTTTTTTAGTCAGTCGGGTTTTTGGTTTTTTAAAATAACTTTTTTTATTTTTATATTTTTAGCCTATGACACTCCGGGGAAGAATACGAATATTATGATACCCCACTGTTCAAAATCGGTCAAGCCGTTTAGGCTACATGGTGTCCCGTAGGAACGTACATAGGATACGCGCGAAATACATTACCCTCCCTGTGTCCAGTCGGATAAAAAGGACAAACCTTGAAAGGCAAAGGCTACTTATGAAATTTGCTCTTAGAGAAAGCCCAACAATCTGCCTCTTAAATCAAGACCCCAGTATTCCATTCCATCCCCTGTCTGGTTGAAATCACTCTGAGACTGTAACAAATAACAATATACACAATACGCATATGCAAAAGTTCAACATTTCTAGAAAGGAACTATTAAAAATATGTGCGCTCTTTCGTCTTAAATATTTTGTTTACTTTTATGATTTCGTCAAGTTGTATATAAAATGATATTTCAAACAATCCAATCATAAATGTGCATGTTTTGATGGTGGTGACGTATAACTGACATTTAAGATGTGCAACCGACAGCTTGTGAGTTCTGGAAAAAGTCGTTATCACAACGCTGTACACTGCCTGCACAGCCTGAAAAACAATCTATTTTACTTTCGGTCTCGAAAGTAAAAATAAATAAAACACACAAAATGTTATTTCATTATAAAGTTTGGGCTTCGCCATTAAGTGTGAAATACAATATCATTCAAATGGCCGTCTCGGGAAGATTCGCAGCAGGGGATTCTTTTGAGGTAATTTTGAACCACTTTTTCGCACATTTCGGGCGGTGTCTCGGCCATAACTTGAGTAATGTTGGATTTTAATGTGTCTAGAGTTCGGGGATTATTCTCGTAAACACGGTCTTTTGTGTAGTCCCCAAACAAAAATCTAGCGGTGTCAAATCGCATGATCTCGATGGCCAATTGACGTCGCCAAAACGTCGGAAACTTCTCACGCAATAAAGCCATAATTGGTCGTGTTCTGTGGCTTGTTGCCCGCTTTTTTAGTAAGTTTAAATAATTTTTAGCGCGTTGTTTGATTTTTAATCGATCCGTTATCGTAAATGGCAATCATTCAACTAATATTATGACATTTCAAATGATTGCTTAGTTTGACACGTGTCTTCGTATCTTCTATTTGGCTCTATTTCGCCTTCGATGGTAATAGTAGTCATTAACTTTTTTGTCAACATGCGTATGCGGTTTTAATGCTTTGTACCAAAAAACCACAAGCATTACTCTGATAATCAGCAGCGATGTTCGTGAGGTACAAAAAAAAAAATGAATAAATAAATTGAACATAAAAATGTGCACCTGATATTGCCTCATTCCATTTGTGGTAAAAACACATGCAAATTAAAGAGTCAATACGAGTCCACTCAGACCACAGAAGTCACATATAATAATGCAAATGAAAACCTATGAACAGCGGTTCCTCATTATTATTTCTGAAAGCATTAATTTATTTATAAACGTATGCAAATGTGTTTTTATACCTACCCCATTTTTAATATTCGATTCCACTGAATTATAATCGTAATACTCGATTGGCCTTCGCATGAAAGAGCGTTTTATTTTTATAATTGTATACTTTATTAATATGTAATTAAATTAAATTGTTAATAGAATTTATAGCAGGACTTACCTACCGGTGCTTTCACCTGGGGTGCATTTTAATATATGAAGGAAGAATAATAGGTACTTGTGCATAACTGGTAAACATTTGGGTACTTTTATATTAATACACCAATTATTGGAAAACATTTTAAGTATTATATTTGTATATTACATCCAAAAAAGTATTACAAAATATATAAAAAAACGAAGTCCATAATGAGGAAGGTAAAAGTGGTTTTTAAATTTACCAACTGACTCTGCACTTTAACAACGCAGTGTTGTTTAATTTGTGTACTAAAAATTGCGACTGTTTGGATTTTACTATACTAAAAATAGTTTCGCACAAACGCATGCCAAAAGGCGACACAACCATATCAATTTATATTTATATTTTTCAAGAGATTAGCATTATTAAAATTTTAAATTTCATATTTGTTTTATTAGTTTTCTGTTGTTGTCTGAAATAAAAAAAACTATTCAACTTATTACCCAATAAACTATAGATTTTATACATTTCAAGGATATGTAAATAGATAAGACCATAATTTCGTCAATACAGCAGATGCGTTTTATTTCCGTCTTTCCGTTTTATTATTCGTACTAGATTTATTTATAAAAATCGTACTTCTGTTCTATTTCTATAATTTCTTAAAATTTTTGCAAAATGACTGGAAATATAAAAATAGGATCTATCAAGTGAACACTTGGAAAAGTTGGGAGTACTCTGCAAACTTGGTCGCAGAAAAATAATTTTTCGAATAAAAAACAAGAAACGATCGAAGAGGGGGATATTTATGGACGAAGATGATTTTTTGGACATTTGACCTTGCGCCACACTTATCCTGGTTTGAAGGATATGCCGTCTAATGCAACAATGACACCGAAGCTTCGGCAGCGATTAGGGTCACATCTCCGTCCGCTCAGGACTGTCTTTAGCTGGAGTTGCTCCAGTTTTTTCTTGAATAAGAAAGAATTTTTTACGTTTCGGAACATTTGTCAATTGCAATTGGCATGTTCATGGATTCCATTGAATATTATGATAGACCATTTAAGGGTTTTCAATTACTAGCGAAATAGTAACTATATTATATATATATATACTATATAATCGTAAATATTAAGTAAGTAAATAGCTAAAAATGGTTAAGAGAACTTATTTAAATTATTTTTTTTTTAGTTCAACTCTCAAGGACGAGTTTTAATTCCAGCGTATGTTGACGAGTTGAAGTTTTTGCGAGCATTTTTCATAAAAGGCTATAGCTAATTTCAACGAGCTTAACAACTTAGTGCTATCCGAGACAAACATGGTAAATGACTGTAGGTGACAGATGTCAAAACGTAAAAAAAATTCCAGCATTTACTTTTAAGAGAGTACCCACGTTCCAAATAATGAAGCGACATTTAGCTTGCAGCTGGGAGTCTCAGAAGTATACCTTGCCACTGATTTGCCCTATGCACTCGCGCCTAGCACAATGAACCGGAAGCCAAGTAAATTTTTGTACTAATAGTCTGTACCGGAGAAGCGGTATACCACTAACGATAATAGAAAAATTCCCATCCCAATCCCCTTTGCTATTATAAAATTCGTTTGGGTACACATCCCTTCGGTCGATGCAGAAGTGGGTATTACTTTGCCATATGGCTTTCCTGATGTTGTTCAATCCCACGAAAGAAGTCTCAAGCGACCCTTAGCAGCAAAATTATACTCTCCCAACAGTAATTACATATCTTTTAAAAATGATATCCCCCCAGTTGGTGTACTTATGGAATTCTCACAATTCTCACACTTGTACTCTACCTAATTGCATTGCTGAAAAAAACGAATTTATCGATTAGGTATATATCCCTGGAAGCGGATAGTACCAAAAGGGATTCCTGAAGCAATCACATTTCGCTTTCGTAGCGCAAATTGAATTTTTCATAACGAAATACTGTGCCATGTCCATCAAATAAGCGCAAGGGATTCTTTTGTTTTTTCTCCTTAAGTTTCCTCCTGTACCGTGCGACATACATAAGAAATATTCGTACACGGTCTTCGTTGTCTTATATAGCTTATGTGGGTAGTTGTAACATTAGAATAAGTGCATGTGCCAAACTTTTCCTTGCAATTGTTGAAATCAGGTGAATGTAGCTCTGCAGAAAACCCATGTTTACCCTCTGCAGTGTTGCATACACAACACACACATGAATGTTGACAGTTGTAAAAAAGTAGCTCCATCATAAAATTGCAAACAACTTGCAGGAGGGAAATCAACTCACTCTCTTTAAGAGGGACCATGCAAATCCGATGCACAAAAGAGAGTTGCATTTGAAAAATGTTACCGAATGAAAGGGTATTCCTTTTTCCTTGACAATCAATTGTATTTTATGAATGTATGCAGGCAAGTAGAGGCGAGGACACCCTACGTGCATGCCACTTTGTTGTTGAGTTAATAAAAAGTGCTACGAGTAAATGGATTTTACGGTTCCATTTGCTATATGGATACTGACTGCATGCAGAATCAGGGTCACGATGGAAATGATGGCGTGTTTGTAAATTTAGTTTACTTTGCAGTAGAGGTCGGTCAAAGGTTCAATCGCCTTTAAGTGCTTTCGACACAATCGATATGGTGAATGGTTCATTCGGGATAGAGCTTCTCTTCTACCGGGAACTAAATTGCGTTTGATGGTGAACTTCATACTGATTAACAATGAAATACCAAAACTGAAATATCCTCAAGGTTGGGGAGCTTATCAAAAGAGCGTTTTTAAGCCTACAGCGCTTTCACGTGTGATGAACGGGTGGAGTCGCCGTTGCTGTGATCCAAGTTTTAACTGATAGTGTTGAAGTGTTGTCAGAGATAAATACCCCAGATGGTTACTCGTAGGTATTCACTAATATATTATTCTTCTGGTGTCCAGTCAGGAGTTCCACCAACTTGCAGTGGCAAAATTTACCATGACAGGTCAATTATTGTGACCTACAAAAATAAACTTGAGGTGGAAGGATAAAAAGTCAAGTCCGGAGTCAGTTGAGGGGAGCACGAAAATATGTCGTTTGTAAGTGTTTCAACTCGATTCGTGGAGTCACCTACATTTAACAGTTAGCTGGGCAAGTGATGTCGTTTTCCATTGGTTTCACTCGGGGATCCACTCATTATGAAATCCAATGGAACAACAAAACAGCTTCTGAAAGAATCCACAAAAGTATTGGTGAAATGCCAAAAAAATAATCTACGGCTGCTGTCAGCTGACTTGTATAAAAAACATAAATTACACTTGTGTGAGTGCTTCTTGAGTGGATTCTGACTTCAAATCGAGAAGCGAAAAATACTCTTCTCAGAATCACCAGAAGAGTATTTTTTGTGCCAATGGAACGGTTTTAGAAGCAATTTTTTCGATTCCGGACTCTCCCGGACGTTTCTTTTTGCCCAATGGAAAACGACATGAGTTACTTTGAGCAAGTGAAAAATAAAAAGCATTCAAACACTACAATCGGAATGACCAAAGCCATAGAATCCGTCATACCTGTTGCGTCGACGGATTGGTAAATCAACGTTAAAGTATTCAACTGAAGAAATCCAACAATCCAAAAAAAAATATTTCACGCAGCAGAGGTCCGCATAGGTGCCTTAGGATTACCTCCTCACAACCATTCGTTTGTGTGAGTTTTTATTTACTAAGAAAAATAGAAGGAACCTATAATTTTATTCCGAGACGGCTGAATTACGAAGCTTTTTCAAGACGTTTATCCTATTCGATTAGTTTGTCAGACGTTCCCGAGAGGTAGTTACCATTAGAAGAGATTTGTATTTTTCTGCGGATAGAAGCTGAGACGCCTCGCTCAGTAGTCCAGACCCAGATCGCTGACAACTGAGCCACTTTACTTAAAGAAGAAACACTCTCTTATTATCCGTTGTACATATCCGATGCGCAATATTCTTTTCAAAAAAAATCTTCCTCAGCCAACTTGTTTTTTGATTGATCCGATATCGCCCATCATACCATCATATCCGGCTTTGAAATCAATGAAAATCTAATGAGTGTCTTACTGATTTGGTCGACTACAGTCGTTTCTAACGCGTAGTTAATACGAATGCTGAAAAACTGAGTGACGTGTTCCAAGTTGAACAATCAGGGAAACACAAATTATCATTGTTTCTGCTTAACGAAAATCATTTTTTTTTAATTCTGCTTTAAGAAATCCTGATTTTCAAATTTAAAGCAATAAAATTCAGCTTATTCTGCTTATTTTCCAACTAACAAATGTATACGACGCGACGAGAGAAAAAAAGCAGATATATAAAAAAAAAAATGTTAAATTTATAATACATATATGTATTATTTTTTTAAATAAAAATAAAATTGAAAAGAAACAAGAAAAAAATAGATTAAATATTGACAAAAAATGTAAAATAAGAAATAAAACAATATCTATCTATTACAAAAAAAAAAATCGAAATTTAATTACAAAAATATATGAAGCAGTCAGAGATTACAACTTTTATTTATTACAATTTTTTCATTTCGGCGGTGTAAATGGACAGCCGAAATGATGTTTTAACAAAATTCCTTCGACAATCGACTCGGTATGATCTTCGAATACTCCTTTCCTAGGAGGTTCGTTGTAATTACTGTTAAGCTGCGAGTTGATGCATGAAGAAAAATAAACGAAGAATAAACTGAATTAAGGCATATTTGAATTATTATTAGGATTAAAGCAATAAATCCCTATTCTGAATCATTAATTTTAGTACAACCTTAAGAAAAGGAAAGATAGATTTTGTAAAATATACTGTATTATGAGAGGAGAATGCCTCTAAACCAGGGAGTACTGTTCGAGCATGTGAAAGAGGCAGACACGTCAAGAAATTGTCCAACATCTTGAATAAAGTTTTTACCGTTTTTTTTTAACAATAATTGTAACCACGCACAACTAACAAGCGAGACAACAAGCTGCTAACGTGAGACGATCCAGCCAGCGACGAGTTTGTGAAAACTCTCACAATAAACCCTGCGATTGATGGTTTAGTGGACTGACAAAGAATTTTCCTTGCGCTTCCGTGCGCTTCTTTTGTTTTCTTTCGTATTTCTTTAATAAAAATAAAATAAAATCGGTTTTTATTTTCTTACCAGGAGGAAATAAATGGCTACAAATAAAAATTAAGAAAAGAGGAGCTATAATTAGACAAAAAATGTTCTCTCCATCTCTGCCTTGCAAATTCTGCAAACAATAAAAAAAAGTTTTGGAAAATGTTCAAAAGCGCGCGCTTTATGTAAAAAAGAATTTTGACCCATGCAACATTTTGACCCCAACCCCTTCGTCATACATAATGTCGCACAGAAGGCTAGTCACCGGCCGGCTGATTACAAGATCCTCGTGAGAAAAAGGTCCACATTAACCGAATAAAATGTTTTTTTTTACAAACCACCGAACACCTTTTCTCTGTAGTTTATAGCAGCTCGGGCTTCGGTTAGTACCAGGTTGGCCTATTGTAACTTATCCGTTCAAGTACTGTAATTATTTTGTGTAGTCATCGAACAGGACTCATTTGATGGATTATTTTTTTCTCCTAGGCCCGTGAAAAACGCCTTTCTGCAAACACGCTAGTCATTTCATAAGAATAAGTCTGCCCGATAGCGATTTGTAGGGCCCTACACATACCGATGTATCAATCATTACATCCTGTCAATTAAGTCCCAATTGAAATCTGCGGAAACGTGTTTCCAAACCGTCAATATGTAATCCTAATCAGTTAACAGTTAACAAATTAATTCACATATAGAACGTTACCCTAATTGATTCTAGTCCTTTCCCGAGTAGTTCCTCAAGTAACACTCCATTCAGCACAATGAAATCCTTTATTTGATTAGAACTTCATTGATTGCGGACACATCGAGTTCCGGAAACACCCTCAATAAATTGTAACAAATTGCTTACAATTCTTCTTCGGAAGTCACAAGTAAAAGAATTATACGTACAGTTCAATTGATTGATTCTCTTGTCCTATACAGTAGCCAAGGACGAGAAATCGGATATCGAAAAACGAAAAGCGGACTTCAAGTCCCTTATTAAAGATTATACATAATTTGTTTCTACATGAAAATGTTGTTAAAGGAAACGAAATTGCACTTTTTTGCGAATCCTCTTTATCGTCAGATTGGAATTGTGTTTGTTTTTTTTTTTTTTGCAGCTCGTTGAGCAGTCCCTTTTAATGGCCGATGAGTTCGCACTCATGTTGTTTTGGTCCGGGACAATGTTTATTTTACAGAAATGCTCTTCCATCATCGTTGCCATTCAACGTTGCTCTTTGGCGTGTGTAATGTTTATATCCTAGGGCTAATGTTTTGAGTTAGTTCCAGAATATCTGGAATAGAATTATATATCTGCTGTTATCCTGAGGAACGACATATTATTTGTAGAGTACCTACTACTGGCAGAGGGAATTTTGCCAAAAGACTAGAATTTAATATTTATAAGCCAATCGTACATGAGAAGACATGGAAATGTGTGTTCATTACGTATGAATCAGTTCTAAACTATTACATGTGATTGCCCATCTGGCAACTCCATGTTCTAAATTTGGTTATTAAAATAAAATCATGTACGCCCTTCCGGCAATACCAAGTGAAAGAGTTGTAGCATATATATTGTCTTTTGTCTCTTTCTTTTAGAATAAAATCACTTTTCCTGTTGACTTCATATTCGCTGGTTCTGGCTTATTTATTATCGCGTAAGAAATCGCAAATATATCTCGACATCGACATTATGTGAAATTGAATAAAATTTACATTGATTGATGTTTTTATAAAGAACAGATGGAATTGATTTGTTTACTAGTTGAACCTTTGGTTGAATTAAATTATTAAGAACGAAGAAATAAATTCAAAAGTGACGGTTATTTTAGAGTAATAATTTTGGATGAGGATTGAGGCCAATGACCCGAACAAGATAGCCTTCAATTGTGTCGCACCCACTAGTAATATGGCAGCAGACAATGACAGAATGACAGCTGACTGTTTTCAGACAGTTGGCTGTCTGAGTGCTACAAAATAGCTACTCAATGACCCATTGTTAATGTACATTCCTAGTAGAAATTAATTTTTCAGTACAGAAGATGTTTAAACATTTCTCTTTAAGGGTGGAAAAAAAAATCGGAAAAAGCTTCTCCAATATTAATCGAAGCATACACAGAAAAATAGCAAATTGTATGAATTTTTGTCCGTACACTACATTTTATTTGCACTTAATAGAATTGTTAAATTTGGCCTTTTATATGTGTGTACACATCACATTCAAACCACTCACCCAATCCGAATGAACTTCTGTGAAAACCAAAGGGCTTAATATGGAGCAGCATTTAGTTTCTATTTCATCGCACTCGTTCAGAAGACATAAGAACCACGGTTGCCACTTGCATAAAAAATTAGCTAACAAACCAAGATAAAATTTACCAAAAATCTGGAGAAAAGATTTTAACATAAAAAAAACATATGTCTATTAAAATATTCAATTTGGTATTTAAGTAGTTAAACAACGACTACTTTATAAAATAAAAAAAAATAAGACTTAACTTACTAATGTAATAGTAATCTACTTTAAATACTTTTGCTGACCAAAACCATCATTTTCTAAACTCAAATTAATTTATTTGATCTTTAGAAGTGCTTGTTTAATAACAAACATTTATAAAAACATAAGACTCAGTAAGGAACGTAGTAGGAACTTTGTCAGTCTAAGCAATTAAACAACGAATTAGAGTTCTATGTCTGCAAATAAATAATATGATTAACTAACCTATCCATATCTAAATGTAGTTATAAACAGAAAATATTTTGACCATCTGTCAAAAGAAGAAAATGAGTGCATTCAGTCATTTTTTGAACAAAATAGGTTTACATGGGTGGTGCTGACGGATTTATGCACATGCAATGTTCTCACTCAGAAACAGTAAGGCAGCATTCGTATTTTTGGTGTTCCTGCTCAAAAAGTTACCAAAACCAGATAAAAATTACCAAATTACCAAATTACCAAAACTTAAAAAGCGAAAAAAAATTACCAAAGTGCCAACCGTGATAAGAACTAAGTCTACGAATTTAGTCGTGCTATGCCAGTCCAATTAGGACGTACCCTTAAAGATTTCTGACTTTGTTTATAGCAGAGATGAATGAATAAAAGAGATAGATATCTATAAGTTATAAGAGTAACATTTATAAGATAAGTATACCCCCCCAAAACCCATTTGTTTCCATTGTTGTTTTTGTAATTTCAACCCCCGTCTGTGAATACGTGTGAGCTACAAAAAAGCATGTTGCTAATGGCCGGCCGCCAATCATCTTGTTTTTATGGGCATCGCGGTGTTTAATTGTCTTGTGTAACGTATTGAACTTGTTTGGTTTTTGTGGAGGTTTTGATTAAATTGAAAAAAATAGTGAAATACACATAAAAAAATACAGAATTCTTGCATTAAAGTGCAATTCATGAACCCACATATTCTAAATACAAAAGAAATGAGCATATGTGCGTGACTTCATGAATTTTTAGGGAAAACAGCTTGTAGGCCAAAGATAATGGAATACAGAGATGGATATCTTTCCAGTGGAAAGGCGGCTGCCTACAAGCTGTTTTCCCGAAAAATTCATGAAGTCACGCATACATTCTCATTTATATACCCGGAAGATGGCGGAAAGTTGGTGAATTCACCACCGAAATTCATAAAATTTTCAAATATCCTGGAAAACTGGTTTGGGCATGTTCACTAGGAAAATTTGAATTTTGACGGTTGACAGTTAATTTGCTTGCAGTGAATATTATAATTTATATGTTTCGAACACTTTGACACTGCTTTTTATCAAAAATGGTTAATATAGTTACGAATAACAATTCAAATTCCATTTTTATTAACAGAGTAATGAAAAAAGTTTTCTTGTTAAATTGAACACAAGCAGGCTGTATAAATTAAAATTATTTACAATTTACCAATCAATTTGCATATAATTTGCAAAATCCAACATTTTAGTCACGTACTAATCTATCAAGGCTATCTACTATAATTCGGCATGAAAAGTTTTCATTGTTATTAATATATACATTTTAATACTGCACGTAGAATTATATTATAACTTTTATAGATTTAAAAAACAAGAATAGATAATTGCCATACAAGTAAATATCGCAATTTATCCGATAGATAGCACATAATGCTTTCGTAATGTTTCTTTTAAAAGTTCTTATAATTTGAACCCTAGTACACCAACCACTCTTTTAAATATATAAATTCATCCGCGTATAAAATTAAATAGTCAGTTAGGTAATAATTTCACATATAAAATAAGTTGTTCCTTCCAGTCGGATTAATTCAATGGGGTGATTCTGGAGGTAACCGAAAAATCGTATATCTAACGAACCGACCTATCTAAAAGAGAGTGTCACCATATGGTGAATACAAAATGATCCTCTTTTATGACATCCGGCCGGCCGTTCTGAATTTTGATTGGTGGTCTGTCATTAGTAACTTTTTTCGTAGCTCACACGTATTCACAGACAGGGATTGAAATTACAAAAACAACAATGTAAACAAATGGGTTTTGGGGGGATAGAGATAGACGTACGAAAGATATCCATCTCTTTTATTCATTCATCTCTGTTGTAGGCAGCCGCCTTTCCACTGGAAAGTTATATATCTCTGTATTCCATTATCTTTAGATTATAGTTTCAGCTGTCAGCTCACAGGTGTCTCTCATTGGGAAATTTTTGCGCAAGGGCTGATGGCAATCGTCTACCGCTGTCTTTTCGTCGAGTAGGTAAAGGCACCAAGTGACAAAGAAGAAGAACAGAAACAGGAACAGGAACTGAAACAGAACCGAACGTTTTTTCGTTCTGTAGTAAAATCTGGTTCTGTTTACGTTGCTCGCTCAGCTACACAAAACTGAAACAGAAACAGAAACAGGCCCATAAAAACATGTCGTTGTCGCAAAATATTGGGTGACGGTCATTATACATTATTTGGTGATTTCTCACGAAATCTATTATACTCTCCTCTTCGTCTACTAAAAACTTGTTTTTCCATTTTTCGTTTGTTATTCATACGTGGTCAGCACAATGTACAATAGTACGATGCGAAACAAACAGCCAGATGACAGATGCAGAAAAATGCAAACAAAAAAAAACCTCTTTCCCACTATAAATTGGCATTTCTGTAGCTGGCAGCAACAGAAACAATGGCCACATTCAAGAATCTAGTCATCTTAAGTCGACTAGATTGGTCTGGATGAGTTGGATAGTTGTTTCCACTCGTATCCCTCTTATGTAACAACGACAAATGCCAACCGCCAACCAAGCTTTGTTGTCTGTTTCCAATTAATGTCATGTTTTTACTTGGGTACCGGCCTTACACTTAATTCTACTACAGTTCAGCCGTAATCTCATCTCACGGTCAAAAACACAATTTAAAGAGTTCTGATTGAGCTCTGATTAAGATCCGATTATCAGATTGGTTATTAAAGATGCTGCCGAACGGTTCCGATAGTCGAGGTAATATGAAATTGAATTTGAAAACACGGTAAGCTAAGTCGTCTAAGATGGTCTAAACAAATGGTAATGTCAAGCATTTAGCTGGGGAAAAATAATCTGGAACGGTAGGGTGAAGGTTTTCAGATCAGCAGTCAGCAGTGGTTAGCATTCCGGTCTAGTGAGCGATGGGTAACAGGTTTAACTCCAGGAAAAACATCCGACAGTCTATCACACGATAGTCTTTTGTGAGAAAGCTTTAAGTGCAAGAAATAAAAACTTATACAAAACCAATGATTGTTAGATGCTCAGGGTAAGAGTAGGGAAGGTCCTATATGAACCATCATAAAAAGAAATAAAAATTACCTTCAGTTGTTCCTTAAGAACAACAAAGTTCTATAAGATCTGAAGTGAGCATTCTCATTTAATCGAATTTCATGCGGTCTCTCCTCCACCACCTATATTTACAAGCTATTTTTATAAGCTGTTCCCTGCCAGAGGTTATTATTAATTTTTCTCACGTAGATCCTTAAAACCAAGACTCTTGCTCGATATAATCGCAGAGTTTTCTTAATTCATTGCACACAAGTTGCAATTACTCATCGTATATAGGGCACCATTACCACGCTGGTAAACTTTTTAAGTTCGGCTAAATTTTACAGATTTGTGCTCTAGGCAAATCTGTCCAACACACACTCTTCAATTGGACTAATCGCGCTATTTCGAACTGCGCCACACATTCATCATCATAGCCCTTAAATCAGATCTTTAGTAAGTTGAAGTCAAAATCAGTTCCGTTCCGGAATTTTACTCTCTTCAGCCTGCGGGCAGGTCTATATGTGTGTATATGTATATATGGTGTATATGCAGCTGAAAAAGTATAAGAACTGCCACAAGGTGATCACATTTCATTGCTGTCCTGACAAATGACTTTCAAATATAATTAGCATATTCCCCAGACGATTTATAATAGAACAGAGCGCACGGTATAATTAAACACTTTCAGTATCGATATATTTGCGAAAATGTCTGACTTCTTTTGCTATCAAATTAAGAACTCCGATATCGTTCGGGCTCAACCCCGCACATTCTCCTAAAAAACAAAGTACCAATTACCGCATGTTATATAATATGTTTCACTAACAATTCCGTCCGCAATGGATACAAATGCGATTTAAGCAGATTCAAACAAAATCACAGTCCAGCGAGAGTGTAATAAATCATCTCATGTCCCAGTCAACAACACCCACATCAGTGTCATTAGTTCTGCAACCGCTTGCTTTAGCGTATCCATTTGTCTTCTCTGGTAATGAGTTGACTTTACTGGATACGAGGAACAAGAGAGGGGGGCTTTCAATTTAAATATACCCTTGTCCATTGGATCACTTTCACCGGCTGAGGAGCAGGGCGACTTGTGTAGTTAACCGATGACGCCGTCGGGCCGCAGATATATGGGCAACGATACAGGAATAGGAAGTTTTGAAACATTTTCAATGTGGGGGCTTTTATTGGTAGTTGATGATATTGCTGTGCACACATTATTGAGGGTCATTGTAAATAGATATTGCACGTCATAGTTTCTGCTGTTCATAAAAACTTGACCTTTTAGAAGGCATACTGTCAAAGGCGGTTTGGGGTTGAGTTTGCTACCACAGCGCGACTGTAGCGAAACCTGTCCTGCTTTTGACAATAAAAAGTAAAAGAAAACTTGTTCAACTTGTGGGATTGTTACGTGTTTGCGTTTGCTTGACGTGAAATGTATTCCATAACAAATGACAGTAAGCGGTATAGTCGTAGCTGGAAAACTTTCAAGTTTGCGGTGGTTATTTTATTGACATTTAGGGCGTTTTTATGTAACTAGAACTTATCAACTTGTCATGACTATGACTTAGTTTGTATTTTACTGGCAGAACCGCATTGTTTATGGCACGAAAAAAAGGAGCTGGGAAATAGCTACTCAGAGAGCTGACGATGTTCAATTATTTATGCGATGCCCGTTCGATATTATTATCTTTCAATAGTGGGCTCTTAAACACAACTTGTCGCTCAATCCTTCAAAGTCAAAGCCTCTTTATATCTATAAGCATCAGTTGAACGCATCTACTTTTCCGCCGATCTTTTTAGGACAGTCATCATTTGAATGCGTTCATAAGGCTACAAATTTGGGAATAATCTTCAATAACACTTGGACCGATCATGTTGCGGCTACAATGGGAAGGACATCCGACTTCTCTGGTTCACACAAAGTTCTTTGCCCATTAAAATTAAAATGCTAGTTGTTAAATCCCTCATACTACCTATCGTTTTGTATGGTTGAGAGGTTTTCTGCCATGTTGACTACAATTCTAAGCTTAAACTAACAGCCCGATTCTGCCGTTGTGAGGCCTCACAAGTCACAAGCTCTTGTGAGGTTTGTTGTGATTCGATAACATTTTTCGTATTCTCCGATAATGCTCACAGCAAACCTCACAACAAATTCACCTCTCAATGGTTAGATTACTATCACTACAATTTTGTGGGATCTGAGAACGAAATATATAATATCTACACCATTAATTGAAAAAATAAAAACAAATTTACTAAGAAAATATGCGAAATATTAACACTGAAATGTTTTAGAAACGAAGAAAATGAAATATTTACGACATTTGTCACAGATAAAAATGTCCACATTCCTCAGTTTTTTTCATACAAATATAAATTTTCCCCAAAGAGTTAATAAATATAGCGTAAAAGGCCAGGTTTGGGTCTTTAAATGCCTGGAAAGAGGGAAACAATGCCATCGAATACAAATATTGCCATTTGTGAGCGCTTATGACTGGTTTTCTATTTTGTGACTTGCTCGCTATGAGATCACAATTTCGATTGATTTTGTGAGCTTCACAAGTTGTGAGTGTGCTGCCAGAAGACGAAAACCTCACAAAATCAATTTCACCTCACCTTGTGAGGGTTTTGTGACTAGTGAGGTAGCAGTGAGGTTTGCCAGAATCGGGCTGTAGGTAAATGTTATTTACAACAGCCTAGCAAGATATGTCCTTAATAAACGTTTTATTGGCCACATATCTAGCTACTCCCTGCAGCTAATGGGCCTAACTTTCGACAACCCCACTAAATTCAGACCCAACAACCGGAGTACTTGCACAGAAGACTAAGTTTTGCCAGCTCACAAAGATCAGCTATAGGGTAAAACTATACAATACGCCCCACTTTTTTAGAATCTTCAATAAAATAAAAAATACAAACAAAGATGCTAGTTCTTTTATTAAATAGAAAATTAACAGTCTCATAGACTTGGCAATTTCATTTGTAGAAAAATATGTTGGCATATATTATATATATATTTTTAAAAAAAACTTTAAGTGGGGCGTTTTGTATCTTAATCGTTGGGTAAAAAGCCCCGCGTTAGTGATAAAACGCCCCCAAGGAAAAAGTAGGAACAAATATCATAAATAAATAAATAAATACATAACTAGAAGCTGTTGCAATTGGGTATGTACATAGTACAAAACTCGTGCAACCAACCCTGAGAAGATATACACTGAAATTTTCAGTACTTTTCGTTTTCTTTATTTTTTTTTCTGTTTTGTAAATTTCTGAGCGCAAAACGCCCCAGCGAAAGTAAAGCAACTAAAAAAATTAATAAACACGAACTAAAAAGCCAATTTTATGTGCTTTCTAAATATATATATCATTTTAATATAATGTACATAGTTTCTGAAAAAATTAAATTTTTACTGTACTCGTCGCAATATGTTTTGGCGCCAAAATGTTTGTTTCTAATTTTTTTCTGGACAGAGCACACAGAACACTACCATTCAATAACACAGTTGGCGAACGATTGAAACTTGTTTGAACAGGTTTGGTCGTTATTGCATAACAACATCTGTGTGCGTGCCAGACTACTGGGGCGTTTTGTAAACTGGGGTGTTTTGTTTAGTTTTACCCTATTGCTAAGGCAAAGAACCAATAGCTTGCAATCTGAGCTTACATTTTCGTCCATGCCACTCTCCTGTGGAACTCATTAGAACTAAGGGGAACAAACACGAGCACATTGAAAAATAAACTATTTAAACACTTGGCCAGTGATATATTATTATGTTCATGTCAGAGAGATGTATGTTTTATAAAAATTCTTAATTTGTTTAATTTACGTTACGTAAGCTTTCCATTTAATGCATATAATTATTTTTCATTATACTTATTGTTTTAAATTTTGAAGCTTTTAAACTACATTTGTAAAGCCTTCATAATCTTTGAGATGATATCCTAATGTGAAACAATTATTACAATAAATGAATAATAAAAGCATGTTAGAATCATTCGCAACCAGAAATCCGGGAAAAAAGACGAAGAACGGACTGCTTTTTAGAGGCAAATGTTGAAGAAACTATTAGTACCTACCATTAAAACCAATTTGAAGAACAAAATGGATACGTAAAATTTTAAAATTTGGGTAAAAGAGAGTTTGTAATATCAATTTATTAATAGGCTATTTTTTTTTGACATATGGACTTAATGAAAGGTAAATTTCAGCATGTAATGTTTTGTCAGAAACGATAGAAATTTACAAAACATAGAGTTCTTATTGATTTACAATCTACAAACTGAATTAAAGAAAAAAGGGATGAATTCCATAATAAGGCTACACGTTTTATCCTTATAAGGGGAGAAATATTATCTGGTGGGTAGATAATCTATTATACCAACTGCAGCTAATGCGTTTGAAGAAGAGCGTTTGTTATTATGAGCGCATTTCCTACTCCACTGAGAGTGGTTCGAATCAGAACAAGCATTGGCGTACTTTTAGCAAAATCAATGTCCCTCAATTAACCTAGCCGATGGTAAATGGTTAAAAAAAATCATTTTCCTAGAATGCGGTCATATCGGAAGGCGTTGGATAAAAATGACATCTGCCTAGCCGTTCCTATTTAACTCTATTGACTACATTATCGTGGTCCATCTGTGGGCATTCACTCTTATCCGCAGTTTTAATGCTTAAATAAATTTCCCTTCGAAAGTGAAATTCACTTCACTTCACTTCCACCTAACCTAAAAATACATCTTCTCAAATAGCATACCAACCTATACAATACTTTTACTCAAAAATCTTCTGCAGCAAAAGAGCTTAACCAATAGCGTTGTAGTTGTAGTGATGTACTTCCATTTTGAAATTTTTACATACTCTGCGATCGATTTTCTATGCCTCTTTCCTTTTGGATCGCCAACTTGCCTTAGAAACTCATTTTTACCCAATTTAAAAAAAAAAATCTATTTCAAAACAATTTAAAAAAAGATATTTACATTCTGTAAATATTCACCTTCGATCAGACTTTCCACCATAGACAAATCATACTGAGACCCCCAACTCACAATCCTCTTGCCGCTGGCCCCCTCAATTTTTTTTCCAAATTCGCCATTTTGTTTTCCTATCGCTTTTATGTGAATTAAGAATCCTTGTGACATGCAAAAACATACAAAAAATACAAAAAAAAAGTGCTGCCAACCGCGGCAACCGTGGGGAAATGTGAAAGAGTTCGGGAATGTCACATTTTTACATTACTGAATGCCATTGGTTAGTTATTATAAATTGTTAAAAGGCAAATCATTTGATTTGTTTGGTTAGTAAAACTACCTAAAGGAGATGTTCTATATACTGGAAACATATTAGGACAAACATAGTTGTGTATTTTCCGCATTTGGATATCATTAACTTCGATTTCCTGTGTAATTTTTTTCTTAAAAAAAAAAATTTGCTCAACATTTTTTTATTTTCCCTGAACCAATCTACATTCCTAATTTTTCACGAATATTTTAAGCAAATGTGCACTTATAACTAAAAAAAATATTATTCACATGTAACGAACAATTTCAAATTAAACGGATAAAATTCTATGAACGCTGCCAGCAACTTTGCCCAAAGAGGAAGTGGCATAATGCAAGGTGCGAGTGGGTTGGTAAGCCGGAGTTTTTGAAGTTACATGATATTTGTCAATATGAATTTCTATGTAACAATACTAGCGCACCTAGCATTTTCCAGCCCATAAAAATATAGCTTGTAGGCAATTAACGGGAAATCGGCTGAAGTTGGTGGTCTCAGTATTGTCTCTGCTTTCCACTAAGAAAAAAAGATTGAGATAATAGGCAGCGGAGAATGCTAATGGTTCGCTTAACAATTCACTCCAATTAAACTCACACAAAAGCAGAAGTACAGTATGTACAGAAAGTTATAACAATCTAAAAAAAAGTGCCTGCTTCACACTTACCCCAACAACGAGTACCAACCCGACCCTATGAGTACCTGTTCAGCAATGCTCCTAAAATTAAGAGGACATAGCGTTATTCTGCAGAAGCCAATATTCGATTGAGGGGCCTGTATGGCCAGATGAGGTTGGCATGGAAAATGGATTACTAATCGATACTAGAACTCACTGGCAAAGATATTGAGTGGAAGTCTGTGAGAGCACGAATCGCGAATCGCGCTGCTATTGCGGTTCGACAATGCAAATGAGTTTAAAGCTACTGAACTAGCGGACGAAATGCTTAAGCTACGATTACACTTCACACATGTCACTTTTCATGTACAATTTTGATGTGCCGATGTCATTATGACGTAAACATTTGTAATAAACTACGTGTGATCGCCTGTCAAGTGTCTGGTCACGCACTCTCACGAAATACACACGAGTGACCTCCGAATGGCCGAAAAAACATGTTGACAACACTGTCTCGATTACATCGATCGAATGGATGAAAATGCTGCTAAAATGGATATTTGAATCCCAGTGGCAAGGTTATATAGAGACGACCAGGAAGACCGAAACCCCGTTTCAAAGACTAAGAAGTCGCCAAAGTTGTTAGCCCTGTCAACAAAAATTACATGCTTAGGTTCGCCGTTACCAACCCCTACCAGACTAATTTATTATTTTTAATATTATTTCTAAGACAACCCTACGAGTGGATATGCAATTCGCGACCAAAATACTAATGTCGAGTGGGCAGAAAGGTTAAACTAACAGAACCCAGGTAGTTGGAAGTTATCGTTTACAATACTATTTCGTTTTCTTCAATTGCTTACCAGGAAAGCAGCCCGACCGTCCGCCTGGGCTCTAAGACAACGGGGCGAAAGAAAAAAAAGGAAAATGGGTCAGAAATATGAGGGATGAAAAGGACCAATGTTTTGGGCGTTCATTTTAGCGCAACAGGCTTAAAAGGCTGAAATTCGAAACATAGCTGAAAGTGAATACAGAAAACATGTCCAGGAATACATTTTGGACTAAATAAATTTCCGTAGTAGGACCGCTCAGAACAGTTTAATTCTCGTATGATTATCAGACATCCGCGAGAGGTAGCGCATCAGTAATTTTCTTCCTTAAGATAAGTAAAATAGGTGGTGTAGCTGTAGAAGCCTATGCTTATATGGTAATGGTATCCCTTGTTCGATAAAGAAATTGTATAAATCACTGGTCCCGTGGGTTGAGATTTCTAGTGGGTATACTCAAGCAAAACAAATTTACGATTTAATTCTAATTCAAGTCATAATTCCTCTCTTAACTACGTACACTCTGTAGGAAAGGCACCTACTTCATATGCGAAAGCTTTTGTGCAAATAAAACATGGATGAAAAATAGGTAAGTGCGCCCTTGTGAAGGATTTAAATTTGCTTACCAGGAAAGCAGCACAAAAGGAGAAGAGGAAAATCATTTTTAGATTTTTTTTGGCATCGTTATCCCCACCGCTGCTCGAGGACACAAAATTTAAATTTCAATTTAAATTCAATAAAAGTATAGATGCTTTCTACTTCTCCATCCTTCGTCGGTCGTCTCATTTAATGTGTTTCTGTGTCAATACCGGTTGAAGAGTACTCCACATATTGATTGATATTTATTTAGTTCACATTGGTGTTATCCTTGAGTTAAATGAAAAATAGGATATGGGTACTGGCAAGCATATGAAAAGTGATCAAATCACTGCAATCTAGTGCCAGGCACGTCCAATTTCCTCACATTGTGCTAACAGAGGGCGTAAACAAAAAGAAACCCAAAACCTATTCGTAGGGAATTTGCTCTGAAAATATATCTGACTTAGTTGTAACTTACACACCCAGGGAAACCGTCAATTTATATTTCATGCTTAAGAGCACACTGAACGCAGGTGGATAACTAGACATAGATGCACTTTAAGAAGCGTATGAAGTTTGGGGTCAACGATTCAGCTGTCTGGCTGTGGTAAAATGCTTAGCTCTTTTGTTTTTAAGCTTCTTGACTAACTTTCTCGTTGCTTGACGTTATAATTCATTTGATTTACGCGGTTAAGAGAAAGAAATCTTATTCGATATTAATATAGAGATAGACACTCTGCTGCGTCGATGAGCACGTCTTTGTGGTGCGGTTAGTATTTATGATACATTCGAAAGCAAGTCGAGAAGCTTACGATGGATTAAGGACTGAAACGATGTAATTAGAATATTAGCTATTTAAGTCACGTTTCAGAAAGAAGTTGGAAGTTAATAAATAGGTATTACGTTAAGTGGTGGCTGTACTGCCTGTACTTTGTGATGGGGACAACTATTTGTATCACTTTCAGACGGACAGAGGTCGTCTTCACTCTGGGTAAGATTGCCAATAACGAGGAGGAGAGGAAAGGAGGCTGATAAACGAATTATCAACGGGTTATTGATGCGGTCAAAACAATCTGCACACAAATACAGCAAAAAGACATAGGCCACCAGCCCTTAACCATACAGACTGAGGGGTATCCAATACGCACACACGGAAAGAATTGAAAATCACCAATTGCAAAATTTTGAGTTGCAATTTACGAATTATATATTTCTCGCAAATCACAACGAAGTTTTCATGGATTGATACACGGAAAGAATTGAAAATCACCATTTGCAAAATTTGGAGTTGTAATTTACGAATTATATATTTTTCGTAAGTCACAACGATTTTGTCTTGGATTGATACAAAAATTGGTAATTTGACATTGAAAACGGCGGAGAATACCAAATTCTGTTTGTTGAAATTTACGATTAGAAGTATCAATTCGAGCTTCTTTTATTTGTAGTGATTTGCGAGATTATTTGGCGCAATTTACCACTCTAAAAGGTCAATTTCTCAAACACCACTTCAAAATCTCAAATTGCGAAAAATATTTGGTGATTTACCAACGCTGAATGATGAATCAATAAAATCTTGTAATAATTTAACACATGAAACTGAACGTATATCGACGTAGAGAAGTCGTAAATTGCTAAATATTTTTTGTAATTTCCGTGGAATCAACTACCTGATGTGTGGAATCTTTTTATGCACAGTTCATAGTAAATGTACCTATCGAAATCCTTTTTCTTTATGGATGAATGTACGTATGTGGTATTGCTAGACAGCTGCAATCATGAAGCCGAATCTCCATTGTGCACATTGCGTGTCGTTGCAGAGACAGGCAGTCGGTATTCAATCTTTGCTTAAAGCAGTCGGGTTAAAGTTGTTTAACTAATTTGTATGGATAGTGAGTGTACTACTAATTATAAAGCATTCTGGAATATATTTTGTAAGTACCTATTGAATAATTCCAAAAACGCCGAAGTATGCATATAGATTTGTATTTTTTTCAGAATGTACATTTCGCAATTAGGAAGGAAGTATAAATTGGAATGGATTCTAAAATATTTAAATCGAGAAGAATTGTAAAGGTTCGTATCAATGTCAAGTTCAT
This sequence comes from Cheilosia variabilis, assembly GCA_951230905.1. Taxonomy (NCBI): domain Eukaryota; kingdom Metazoa; phylum Arthropoda; class Insecta; order Diptera; family Syrphidae; genus Cheilosia; species Cheilosia variabilis. The sequence goes on from OX579676.1 coordinate 36,325,375, forward strand.
CTAAATATTTTGTTTGCATTTTAAATTTCAGCATAGACCAAAAAACCATCCCAGACAAATCCCGTTGCCCCCGGACGATATGGCGCCTTATGATTTTCTTGGATATGAGGAGGAAAATTAATTATAAAATATTACTCTAAATATGTATTCGAAAATAGCCAAATTAATAAAACTATGAATTTTGATTTGTTAATCACAAGATATAAGTTGCAAATTGAGAATAAAGTTTTCTAATTTCACGACAAAACATTTTCAATTTAATACGGTGATGCCTCAAATCACTACTCAAGAAACGTAAATTGCAAAATATAAATTGCTAATTGATAAAAATAAGTTGCAATTTACGATTGAACATTTCTAAACTGCAACTTCTGAAGTAGTAAATCTACCCCTGTTAGTTCGCAAATCAACACTATTGAGTTGCAATTCAAGTTGTAATTTGCTAAGGGAGGAAATCGTAATTTACAACAGAAAAGTGGTAATTTACGAATTGTTTTTGCAATTTAAATACAATCCATGTAATATCAAATTGATAACTATTTGTGTCAAATTGCGATCGGTTAGGGCAATATGTTTTTCTCGTTTGATCGCATTATTGACAATGAAAAGTGTTGATTCACGACTTTTGAGTGTCAATATCTTCACTTCGCGCAATTTCTAGAATTGCGAATAAAAAGTCGTGAATTATTAAATCCTTATCTAAGCTCTAAAACTAGACAAACTTTTCGTGATTCTGATGCGCTTATTTTTCTTGATTTGATCCTAAAATTCTTTCCGTGCAATTGTGCCACCTTGCAATGAAGCAAATGAATAAGAAACTCTCGTTCAGTACCTATGCACCTGTCCGGCACTAGCTTGGACAGGACAGTGATCTTTAGGAAACCCCTTCTTCGACTTAATGGAAGAATAGTATTTCAGAAGTAATGACCTTTTTGAATTCCATAGGTTGCATGTAGGTTAGGTTAGGAGAGGTTGAAGTGGCTGTTATGTCGTATGTCGGTCCCTTACGATACCACATGAATCTAATAGTTGTTCTTCCTACTCGTTGGAGCTTCTGATGAAGCGTTGGAGACTTCTAATGTCCGTCCGTCCGATCGTTTAGATCAGTAGAACTCTCCCAAATGGAGATTTCGTCTTTGTGAGAGAGAGCCGGACAAGTACAGAGAAGATGGAGGCTAGTCTCTTCCCCCTCCTCGCCAAGACAGCTTCTGCAAAAATCTTTAGAAAATACGTCAAGCCTTTTTCCGTGCCTGCCAATGAGACAGTGTTCTGTGATGACACCTATTGTAGTACTAATATGCTTCCTATCAATGGAAGCCAAAGCTGGCCAGATCTGTTTTGGTACTTCGCATGTCAAACCAGTTGTCCACCGAAGATTTTTACTTTCGATAGCATCCAGCTTTATTATCAGCTTAGAAGTAGCAATAGAAATCCTTAGGTCGCATGTAGATCCTCCCCGTTAACAAACTATGACAACCAAAACGGCGGTTGAATTAACTTAGCCATCACACCTATTACTATCTATCCTGAAGACTTCTAAAGTCTCTTTCTCGGAAAATTATTCTATATATTTACAGCCCGATTCTGGCAAACCTCACTGATACATCACTAGTTACAAAACCCTCACAAGGAGAGGTGAAATTGATTTTGTGAGATTTTCGTATTCTGGCAGCACACTCACAACTTGTGAGGCTCACAAAATCAATCGAAATTGTGATCTCATATCGAGCAAGTCACAAAATAGAAAACCAGTCATAAGCGCTCACAAATGGCAACATTTGTATTTGATGGCATTGCTTCCCTCTTTCCAAGCATTCATATTTATTAACTCTTCGGGGACAATTGATATTTGTATGAAAAAAACTGAGGAATGTGGAAATTTTTATCTGTGACAAATGTCGTTAAAATTTCATTTTCTTCGTTTCTAAAACATTTCAGTGTCAATATTTCGCATATTTTCTTAATAAATTTGTTTTTATTTATTTAATTAATGGTGTACATATTATATATTTCGTTTTCAGATCCCACAAAATTTAAGTGATAGTAATCTAACCATTGTGAGGTGAATTTGTTGTGAAGTTTGCTGTGAGCATTTCCGGAGAATACGAAAAATGTTATCGAATCACAACAAACCACAAGGAATCAACCTCACAAGAGCTTGTGACTTGTGAGGCCTCATAACGGCATTTTAAACGATTGGTCACTCTTTCCTAGCCACGTCAATGTCGCTGTATTGCTTTTAGAGTTCACTGCTAAACATTCGTCTTCCCATCAAAACTCACGCAAACTGAACTCATTCAAAGCGATCAACTTTATTTTTAAACTCGCCTTGAAAATGCCCATGGATCTGTGCCAAGAAGCAAGACCGGGTCTTAAAAAAGAGTATACCTTCGTGTTTCACGATGAGGCCTTGCAACTCAATTATAGGCCTTTTTTATTATGCTCACATGATCTATATAGATCATTGATTTCCACGGTTTACAACAATAGTACGAGATCCAACTTTTGTTGTAAACCATGGAAATCAATGATCTATATAGATCATGTGAGCATAATAAAAAAGGCCTTATAACCCTTCGCTTGCTTTGCAGAACTTATAGCGGAGTTGCTACATAAAATTTATCACTGTATGTTATGAACTTCAATCCAAAATCCAATTCCTCAATATTGTGTGCTCGTTTCTGTTGAAAGCAAAGGTAAATGTAGGCACCCGGTTTAACCCCAACTTGTGAAAAGAGTCCACCTTTTATTGCTTACCACCCTCTCCATCTAGCTCAAGTGTGATGTGGAAGCCGTAACAAGACAGCGAATACCTTTGAGAAAATCCTTTTTTGACATCAAAGGTTTCAGTGAGATTGTTTGATGTATTGACCTTGATGGAGCTGCGAGCGTTTTCCACTGGCATTCTGTACACCAGTCAAACGCACAAAATTGATTTTTAATGACTATACATACATTTAACAGAACATTTGATTTATTTCTAATCAAACATGAGATTGATTTATTTTACTTTAGGTTTACAGTTTCACACGACTTTCGAACTTCGGTTAAATTTTGTCATTTTGCATAGGATGAGGAGGGTGGGTGAAATACATTTTCTCTTACCAGTATCTCTGAAACGAAAACTTGTATTCCCCTGGGCACCATTTTTCTCACTACGCCCATGGGTCCAACATGTTTTTCAGCAGCTAACATGCGGATTCAACATTCGCAAACTTGCACACATAAAGACACAAATACTAAGAAAAATAATTGTAATACCAACAATTTTCGTTAAATGAACCCAGATATCAAAATCTTTGATTTAAGAATGAAATTGTTGTCAATGATGTAAGAAAATACTTATGGAGAGTATATTATTCTTGAATACTTAAAAACGAGTTCTTGTCAACAAAAATAATATGCGAACCAAAACTTTTAAGTTGCAATTTTTTAAAAATCTCAAAATTCTTCGCCTAACAATCTTTTCTTTTTCTGAGTGAATCTATTGATAAATACGCTTATAGTGGTAGGTAGTCCCGATTAGAAGACCAACAGGCAAAAGTATTTATGACACTTATAAAGCTGTATTTTGTTATGCTCAGAATTGTGTCTATTTTTTAAGTATATTGTCTTTGACTAAAAGATTGGCAATTGTGATGCTGATTTGACTCTTAAAAAGCTTCATAAAATATTCACCACATTTTTTGCATAAATCTTTTGATAGAAACCCTCAAACCTCTCAACCATTTGTGGTAACTTTCTCGATGTAAAAAGTGATTTAATGAGAACACATTTCTGGGAAAACTTTGTATTCTCATGCACAGTGCTGAACTAATGCAAAAAGTCGGCCTTTAGCAGACTTTAAGTTGGCGACTTTCGCGACGGGACTTGGGCCTACACTCGTACAAAATCAAACTGACCCCACGAGCTCAAAGTTTAACAAAGTGTTCAATATTCCTTTGAATATGGATAACTCGTGTGCGTGTGCGTCTATCTAAGCGCAACGAAACAGATGTCGAAGCGAGACATTGGCTGCGCACACATATCTAGACACTTATCGCTGTATGAGCAACCAACAGTGTGCGCTACCCTTCGGACCTCTCATCGATGGGATTCGATCAACAACAGCTGAAGGATACAGATGTGTCCTGTCCTTTGAATCAATCGTCGACTTTCGAGCAAGACACTCGTTTTTAATTACCTATAAATAAGTCTAAAGCAGTGAAATAAACGGACGTGTTTTGTCCAGAAGTGTGAACAGATCAATTTCTTATTTCCGTAAGTTAACAGTCAACTAGCTAACAGCATACAACTAAATTAATCACAAAGGGACTAACCAATAAACATTTTTAGTTTCGACTCTAAATTTTTTTAGTGGCTATATTTTCCACAAAAATTTCGCAATTGTCGTGGCTAAAATTTGTTATTAGTACGGCGCAAAGGCTACGCTGAAGGAGCGTTTGGAAAAGGACTCACATATTTTTGTATGAATTGCTATGTAAAAAAACAGAATTGCCATACACGAGTATGGGACGACGCCAACCCACACAAGTCTTAGATTTTAGGGTTGGACTATCGTGACGTGAATTCGCCACCAAGATCGTGCGATTTGACCGCTCTAGAATTTTTCCTGCGGGGTTTTCTGTAGTCGCAAGTCAATGCTTATAACCGACTGATGCCCTTTAAGTCGATAAAAGCAATGCCAATGCTGAAATTCTACTTGGAGAAGCCGAGTCGAACATCAGGGATGGAAAAGTCGATACAATTTATCCATCTGTATCTTTCAAAGTCTCTTTCAATTTGTAAAGCTTTTACTAAGAAAACAATTGAAATAATCCAGATGATGATGTTTTAATGTCATTTTGGAAGACATAAACAACAAAATTAATATTCAAAATCCCTTTCTAAATTTTTTGGAGTATTTTACATCAAAAGCAGTTGTATCAAGAAAATCATAATTCTGTTAATTTATTTTTGTTTGTGTTTTTGAAAATAAAATATTTTGAATTCACTTCTGTATACGAAAAAAAGTTTTCAATACAACTGGCTCCATTTCAGTAGGATCTTACAACAGTTTTCAGTACAAATCGGAAATTGCATTTTCCATCCCTGGCGGACATTTGAGCGATGTGATATTCCACACAAAATGGCATACATGGCCTTTCAAATAAGAAAAGGGTCTCGTTTATAACTGACACGCAGATTGTCCTTATTCTGTGGCCACAAGCCATAACCGCCTAAGTTTTTTTTTTCATACTTTTCAGGAGAGCAGATTAAAGTGTCAAATCATCACTTCAAATCAGGGATATTTGTTTCTAAGCTTATTTTTTTCGTTGGAAAAACTTTTGTTAAATAAAAGATTATGGTCATAAAAAATTAAGTGGAAGTAGATTTAAATGCTGAACACGATAGTGACTATAACTTAATTTTGTAATAACTCGAGTTAAGCGGTTATGGCTTGTGGCCACTGAATTTTTACGTATAATGCGCCTTACTATAAATTAAAGGCGCAGTTATAGCGATCTAAAAACGTTAGCTTTTGTACTTCATGGTGCGTAAAAACTGTTTTTGGAGGTAGACCTTAAATTACCCAAGCGTCTTCCTTTTTACCCCTTATAAATCACAACGTTAATCTGTAAAGTGGTCCCACTGCAATCCGGCCTTGTTAACAGGAACATTTAAAAGTTAAAACGAAATTTTATACTGAGTGTGATTCCACATATGCGGGTGTGAATAATAAATAACAACAATTTCCTTTCTTCTTTTTTTGTCTAATATTTCAGGTCGTTATTTGCCATAGACATGGCCAACATATGGCGTGGTGTGTAGAAACTCGATCGTAATAGTTCATTTCATATGAGGGAATTTCGTACAAGGTTACGACGAGGGAAGGTCTGCTCTTTTATTATTGACGACCATAGATTTGAATCGTAGCTGAAACGATGGCACATTTTTGGCTAACCTTTAACAAAGGGCAAACCAAAAATAATATACGTGTAGATTGTAAATCCTTGGAGGGTAATATAATCGTATTTCACAATGCAGTATACTTTGGTTGGTATACTTTACATATATACAGGAGGCGATAAAATTGTGGTGTATTCCGAGGTCAGTTGGTGGTAAGTATTGTGACGGTTCAAGGTGGCAACCATTGTACACTCTTACAGCTGACAGTGGGAATGGTATACGCGTGTGTGTGTTGAGCATAATGTATTATTCAAGTTTATCGTTATTCGATTGTTCTGGGAACAGCTGACATTTAGCTTCACTGCTGCGTAGTTGAATAAAGTATAATGGGAATGCCAATTTCCAGACGTTTAGGCGTTAAGATTAAAATGTCTCACAATAACTGGCTAAAAGCACAATAGCTATAATTGTACACACGCTTTTCCCCTTAATCATCATGAATTAAGTATAATCTCATAGCTGCTCCAAATCTGGGAGACAGATGCTTCCTTTACGTAGTCCGTGACAAGGCACTATTGTTGGAGGCGAATGAAATGAACAACAAATGTACCTACTTACCATTTGTGTTCATATACATTCTTTGCAATCAGCATAATAAATTAAATGACACCCACCCGAGTGATGGCTTTCATGTTTCAGTAGAAAGTGTGATGGTTCGCATTGTCCTTGACCTTTACCCATCAGGTTGCGGTTTTATCATTTGAAGCAAAGGGATTTTATAACAAATTGTCCCCAATTGGCGTTCATATTTGTATATGGATATTATATGTATAAGTGAAGTTTTGACGTTCGAGCTTTGATAGTGAATTTGGGTGCTTTTATGATTGAGGTATTTTGTTTTTTTCATTAAAGGCAAACACTTTTAGTGTAATAAAAAACCTCAATTTTTTTTTACGTGTCACACAACATAGAAAGTTGAATATGGTTTTGAAACAAAAAAAAATATATATTGGCCGCCATCATGAGCCACACACCGAAGAATAATTTATCATAAATTTAAGTGAATAAGAAAAACAAGCTTCACACCTAAACTAACGAGACAATCTCCCATTCTCTGTAGCCCATCAGTCTTCGGGCAGTCCTTTACAAAAAAAAAAAACACAAGTGCAATAGTAAAAAAGCTGAACGCATTTCATGTCTCTGTGTCTGTCCAAGGTTGCAAGAATTTCGTGTGCTTTAAGCGCCCAAACCTTGAAAAAATGTAGCCCAAAGTCGTTGCCCAGGAAGAAGCCCAAAAATCGTTGAAAATTTGTCCAATTCCTTAAGTATTTTTTTTTTTTTTGTATTTTTTCCACTACCTTCTGCAACTGGCCTTTGTGGCTTGTGTGCTTGTGTCAAACCAAAAGGTCTGCAAAATAAATTGGTGTGCCTGCAAGTTTAACGACTGTTCGGTGTCACTTGACTGCAAGAGTGCTGCCGAGTTTTAAAAGTGCGGGTTTGTTCGAAAATATTTCTTTTTTGTAGTTTTCTGAAGAAATAAAACAAACAAAATCTAAAGCCTAAAGTTGTGTTGGGCGCTCATTGAAGAAATTTCCATCGTTTTTAAGAGGAAAGATAGCCCAAAATACGACAAAGCGCCCAATCTGGCAACACTGTGTCTGTCTATAAATCTGTACCAATATTGGGATTTTTGAGAAATTCAAACGCAACACGGACAGAAGAGAGCGCAATAAATTTAAATTTGTGTCTTCGAGTTTGTCATAATACTGCACTACTTCTTAGTTCCAACTTCCAACCAACAACTATTAGACCAGTCCCACAAACTGCTACCCAAGTAAGTCTCAGCTATAGCCATCCTTACTAAAACACGGACAAAAATATATTTTTTTAAACACTTTTTATCTTAATGGATAAAACTTAAGCTTAAAATTTAGCCCAAGGGCTACAAAACTAGTTTAAGTGTCTACCAAACAAATTAAACATTTTTGGTCTTCAAATAAAAAAAAGGTGTTGGCGAAACAGTTTCGTGTACTCTAGGCCTAGTTTCTCACAACCATTCGTGTTGTGTGTTTTATTTTTTTGTTTTTGAACCGAATAGAAGGGACCTTTAGTATTATGCCAAGTCCGAAACGCTAATTGAAAAGCTCTTTCATGACAGTTATACCCTCAAGTGATTGTCAGACGTTCGCTAGAGAAAAAAAAAACCTTAAGAAGCATTTTATGTTTTTCCAGAAATCGAACTTGAGACCTCTCGCCCAGTAGTCTAGCACACTAACCACTGAAGCACTGGGCAAATATTTTAAAAATATTTTAATAAAAAAAAACTTAAATATAAAAAATCATTCCACTGAAATATTTTAACAGTCTTTTACTGAAACTAGTCGCAATAACCGCATTTCCGTTATTAAAAATGATCTCTTCTGTATGCCAACTTATTCGTAATTTTTCTGTTGCATCATAGATATAGCCAACTAAGGCTTTTTCATGCCTTGTAGTCATTATTTCATTAGCTTTTTTTTTTTATTTTAAATATTTTTCTAATTTTTTTTTATTTTGGTTCAACATAATTGCCTTTCTTTTTTTTTAACGTATGATATCAAGTACCAAGACGATCAGATGGAGTAAAAATATGTTCGTTTTGTTCAATACTATGTACCTACTTATGAAACCTAAATGTCATGAATTTTGTTCCTGTTAAAAATTTCTTCTGTGATTTATTATTAAAGTTTTTTTTTGAAAATTAAAAATTGTTTTTGTTTATTTTTGTTTTATATTTATGTTTAATTTTTGACTTATTGTTCCAGTTTACCTAAAAAAAAATATTTTAGGCATTATTTTTTTGAAAAGGGCATCTTTTTTTCTAAAGTTAGGCATTTTTTCGTCGAAATTGGTTGGCAACGCTGGATAGGACGTTAAACGCAACCGAACCAAAATTATTTTCCTTATTTGAGGTACTTAATCACATGAAAAGGTAAATAAATTGAACTTACAGTTTTCTAGAAAGCAAGCAAGATAGAAGTTAAGATTTTTGAAACTCAATAAAAAATATTAAAAAGAACCATTTTCGTTCCACCCATTTTCCTTCGTTTCTTTCATTTTATCCAACTTCTGACTTATAACCTTAGCTTAGCCCCCGTCGCTTTTTTATTTCAATAAATGCGCAGATCAAAAGACAAAAGTGAAGGAGTTTTTTTGAAACTGTCTAGAATATGAAAGACAGTATTTTCTATTTCACTAAGGACAAAAAAAAAAAACAAATCGTCAGGTATGCCGGCGGCAATTTATCGCACAGAGGTCGACCAAACTATTTTCTTTTCGCTTTCTTAAATAAAAAAATATGCATATTCGAATATATTTGACTTAGATCTGAGGACAGTTTTGATATGTAGTGCACTATTTCGACGGTGACAATTTTAGCTTTTCAGTTTTTTCATATAAGAATGTCTTTTGTTTTTCTTTTACCGCATTTTTGCGGGGTCTGTAAAAAAACTCAATAAGTAGAACTTGAAGCTCAAACATTTTTGTTACGGACGGTAGGTATCAGACCTAAGCCACCCATCGGTTTTGTGACATATCCGAAAAAAAAATTATTAAACTGTTGGTATCATGCCATCTTTGTTCTGGGCACTCATTCCGTAGTTTTTCAGACGATTATCGTCGAAAAAGACTTCCAAAAGTATCAAATAAGTGCCACAATTACGAGTTTGAGACCTTAGTCTAATTAATTTTTCACAAATGCAATGAAAGCTGATGATAGTGAAACAAATTCGGACAGAATATAACTTCTAAAGGTCATCAAAGTTTCAAAAACGATTATTGTTATACGGAATCTGCCCCCTGATATCTGCAAAACATTTGCCGAAGCGTTGAACAAGTTGTAGGGTTTAACCCAAAACCATTAAGCTGTTAAAAAAACGAATGTTATACGAGTATTATTTGAAATTTCTTAAATTTCTTCTAATGAAACACGAGATCTACCGGTAACAATATCTTCCTTTGCTCTGCATCCCTTCCCATCTCTAGTTGCATGCATTGGAGTAGATACCACTCTCTGGTGGCATTCTCTTTTGATTGTTTTTGGTGCTTTCACTTTCACCCTGCACAGGTAACTTTTCACTTGCAGCACAATTTCATTAGTATTACAACCGACATTCACTGCTTTAGTTTACCGTAGGAACACACACACAGAGTATTATCTTCTCCTCCGGCGGAATTCACTAAAGTCTGACATCCTTAAGGAAGTAAATTTAACTTCTATCCTTAATTAAATTTCTGCTCCAATAGTTAAGACCTGGTTTCTAGAAAAGTCGTTATCATCTAGATACCGTCGCTTTGTGGGTGGCTCGCACCTGAATCTAACCCTGAATACATCCTGAAACGCAACTACGTATGAACGTCGCACATCCCCATGTATTTCCTAATGCAGTCGACGTACTCCGTGTGCCTAACGTTTAGCATCCTCCTAGTAGTACGGTATGTATAGTCAAACGCCCTTCATGCAACAACTAACCACTAAACCAACCCAACTTACTGTTTGTGTTGTTGTTGTTTGTCTTTGATGTGCTGCAGTTGTTATTCAGCGAATTGAAAAAATTTACTGCTCCAGTTCTCCGCAATATCCAGAACATGATGTCGATGTGTGATGCTGTTACCGTTACTGAGGACGACGACGATGATGAGGGTGATAATAATAAAACCAAGCCAAGGAGCCAGACTTTCGATAAGGTCACACACACATACACCAACTAATCCAAAAATACAAATAAATCGTGCAAGTCCTCGAGGACAATAATTATCACGACACGCAATCAATTCGCCACTAAACCTTTCAACACTTTAAACACACAAACAGCACTTGGCTGGCACGGCACGAAACAATTTAGCGATATGAAAAATAAGTTCTTTCACAAAAGACAACGGAACCGGAAGCAAGATTAAACTGAATGAACTTATGTAAATTATCTCACAAATTATTTTCCGCGCACAAAGCCAAAAGGAAACCCAGCCACCCGAAAGGAAATCAAATATTGTGCAGTGCAAGTGATCCGTGCAAAATGATATTAGAGGTTAGAGCCACGGCGACAAGCAGTCGGAAAAGACAGCTGCGTAGCCTTACTCTCCGGCACCGTTCGAGGACAATTCGAAACTGAGTAAGGAAGGAAATCGAACAGGTGCGTGATATGGAAAGAACAGAATGATAGTAGCTAGCAAGCAATAGCCAGTACAGACTACAGTACCAAACCAAGTAGCGGCAGCGATAGCGATGGAATGGAGTACATCAAGGACTTGTATGTCCTTTGGCGCTTTAAAGCTTTTCAAACATTCTAAGAGAAAAAGAGAACCGATTCGGGTGGGAAATTTTCTCTTTGATTGACGTAGAATAGAATCTGTTGAGCATATACCTTGTACAATGTACCTACGTGCGAGTAGATAGGTACCCATGAATTTTATATGTTATGGAAACACTAAATATGCACAATGTCCTTCCACCACTTAGAAGTAGACACCATTCAATAACTCGCAAAAGGGTTAAAGAGTCGATATACCTAGATGAACTTGTTACCAAATAAGTTTTTTTTTAACCATTATGTAGAAGTTACAGGGTCGAGTAATATCGACGCGACATAATAAAAGTGGTTCACATTTAAATTGTAGTACCTACCTAAGCGAAATAAAATCGAAAAATAATTTCAGGTAGTTTATATGATTTGACATCTAAAATGAACAAGCTCAAATTACAAGTACTTTGCCAGACATAACGAGGCAATGCCAGTCGTTTGCAAGTTGCAACATTCAGAGATAGGTACCTATAGAGAGTGAGAGAGCTTTATACTCGCATAACAAAATCTCTTCTACAGATACTGTACTGATGGTATGGTGAAGGTGATAGATACAAATAAAATATTATGCACAGAACATTCTTATCATTTGTAGCGAAACCAAATGATAAAGAATAAGGGAAATTTACCTTTTCGTGGGAATTTCGATGGTAAGAAACCGTCTCGTGGGAAAAAGGGAAAAAATAAGATTTCGGTAAGATTTTGTGGGAAATTTGGTCAACTTCCAAAAAAAAAAAATGTCGTATTTCTACTACCTTATTCTGTGTTCACAAGCAAAGCCTATCTAAATGAATTGTTATGAAATAAATCTACTACAAATTACAAAACACGTAAGAGGCTAAGAGTATCACATTTTTGGTTTCTCTTTCATACACATTTTGAACTTCTTCCACCGGTATAATTCATTGCTTATGTTTTCAACTGAGTTGCTGTTTTTATTCATTATCGAAAAGTTTCTTATTATAGAGATTATTTGCGCTATACACAAACAATATGATATTATAATGAATTATAGTTTTTTTTTTTTTTTTCATGAATTGTATAAATGTGATTTTTTATGTGTGTATATCTAGTAATGTTTATTTAATTCTTCCAATTAAATTCCTTAATATAGAATATTTTTTTGCCCTCTTTTTTTTTTGTTAATAAAAATATTGAAAATAAACTGGTTTCTTCTTAAATTAACCAAGTGGGAATTTTGACTAGGTCCAAAAGGGAAAAAGGGAAAAACCATCTCAATGACATACAACACTGAGCGAAACGTTGTTAAGTCTCACTCTCACCACAGAGTATGACTTCTGTCTTATATACGAACTTGCAGCTATAAAGATTACAAATGCATTCAGAAGCGGATGGATGTCGTCAACTAAATTAGGAAGAGCAGCGCAAGATTAATTTGAATAAGAGGGTTAAAGAATAGAGGAATTTAATGGAATACTTAAGTTGAAATAGTTAGAAGGTATTTTGGAATAGCCTTGTTACGCTTTCAAAAACTAAAATTAAAATCAAATGTCCTTGATTGTATTAAATTCTTAAACACCAAAGATTGGCTTAAATATCTGAGTCAATGGGTGTACTATAACCTAGAGGTTTCCCTTACTTCTTGGAGACTCTTGTTTAGAATACATTGTTGTTCGAAAGGTATTAGTGAGACTTGGCGGGTTCTTAAAAGCCGCAATTGTGTTTTTAATTTTACAAGTTAAAACCTTTTCCCTGTAAAGTCATCTTATTTCTGTATGAAATAAAATATTTTGGTAAAGTGAACCTAGGTACGAGTATATCATTACAAATATTTTAGAATTGTTTCCGGGCTGTCTGATAAATAATGAAATATAACGAACTGATGAGATTTTAGGGTTTCAACGATTAAAAAAAATAAACAGGTTTTCCTAAAAGCGATTTTGAGTTATAACTAAATGAGGCATGAGTTATAAAGTGTGTTTTTTTTAGAGGTATAGAACTTCGAAATGGAATAAAACAAAGATGATTTTTTTTAAATTGACATGAAATTTACTTTATTCGAAAGATAATCTTCTGGCATTATAATTTGAATATGATTTCTGGCAGATGACCGCCACGACTGGCTCGGACGTAGTCTAATCTGGAGGTCCAATTTTCGATGACTTTTTCCAAAATTTGTGGCCGTATATCCGCAATAACGCGGCGAATGTTGTCCTCCAAATGGTCAATCGTTTCGGGCTAATCGGCGTGGACTAGCGACTTCACATATCTCCACAGAAAATAGTCAAGCGGCGTTAAATCGCACGATCTTGAAGGCCAATTCACGGGTCCGCAACTATGCGGTTACCAAATGTTTCCTTCAATAATTCAATTGTGGCACGAGCTGTGTGACATGTTGCACCGCCTTGTTGAAACCACAGCTCCTGCTGTTCAATTGATGAACGAAAAAGTCAGTCATCATGGCTCTATAGCGGTCACCATTGACTGTAACGTTCTGGCCAGCATCGTTTTTAAATATACGGACCAATTATTCCACCAACCCACAAAACAGTCAGTTTTTGTGGATATAGCGGTGTCTCAACATACACTTGAGGATTATCATCACCCCAAATAAGGCAGTGTCGTTTATTGACGTATCCATTCAACCAAAAGTGAGCTTCATTATGTTGACCGTAAAATGGACGTAGTGCGCGATACGTATTTGAATAAGAGGGTTAAAGAAATTAAGGAATTTAATGGAATACTTATGTTGAAATAGTTCGAAGGTATTTTTGAATTGGTAGCACTGTCAAAAAATAAATAAAAATCAAATGTCCTTTTCATGATTTTCAAAATAAATTTGCACAATTTGGAAGCGCTGTTCATTCGTCAGTCTATTCATGTTGAAATGCCAAACCAAACTAAAAATAAATCACTTGACAGATGACAAAATGGCCGCCAGTTAAAATAGTGCTGCCAACTTAAAGTTCTATACCTTTAAAAAAAAACACCCTTAAATACATCATATAAAGTAATATACGCAGTTTTTGTTAAGTGCACAACGTTTATAAATCCTCTTTCTTTTATATCCAAGGTTGGGTTCGGCCTTTTTAATACTAACACATCCACGTTAAAACTAAAAGTAGAGTTAAAAGTACCTAGACTTTACTTCGAATTATAGAGACCAAAAGGCCATCAAGTTCAATCAACATATGAACTTATTTTAGACCATGGGGTGCGACACGACAATCAGTGGAAAATATGCCTAGGCTTTCTTAAATTTGCAGTGGTCTTCTTAAGTGACTGGAAAGCACTTCTATTATTTATAAATGTATAAGTTATCGAGAGCTTCTTACAGTTGGACTTTTTTTTAAAAAATAATCGCTAGTCAGTAGGTACTTTATCGGAATACGTAAACGAAATCGACAACTAAAAAAATGTCCTTCTGAATAGCAAGAAACTTTCTCGTTCAATAATACTAAGATAAAACCAGTTTGTCAGATGTTTAAAACCACCATCTTAAATTAGTCGCACAGTCTCGTAAAATTAGTAACAATCTATTTTAGGGAAAAAAAAGATTTTTCAAAGTTCCCAAATTTCCAACGACCATAAATAAATAAATCCCAAAAATTAAAAAATAATTTGGCGCTCGTTTCGGGACATTTTGAAAGTTATATTTTTAATCGAAAAAATACTTTGCAACCTACTTTGTCACATTATTTGTTTCATGCTCTTCTGTTTTATTTTTAGTTGATAAATTATATTTGGTTACCAAAACCCATTTTTCCTTCTTTCAGAAATAAGATAAGAAAATGATGAACTGATGTTGAGATTTTGCCGCGAGCAAAGCGAGCCATCTACACCAACTTGATGAATACAACTTTTAGTGTTATGTAAGCAGCTCAACAGACATTTCATTTTTAGATAATTCACCCTCAGAGCGAGTTGTGTACGAGATTTTAAAGTATGCAATGCTAATTTTTTCAAGATTTTATGCTCCAAAGCTTGTAATATTTTTATAGGAACAATTTTTGCGTAGTTATGTTCTCCATTTTGTGTAGGGACTCAAACATTTAAGAAAAATTATTATTGCATTAAAATCAACTTATTTCATTCACGGAAATTGGATTTTTTAAAAGCCAAACCAAACCAAGTTCTGGGCATATTTTAGGCAGGAAACAAATATTTTCTTGAACCCCACAGTATGTTAGCCACACTTTGAGCTAATATCACAAATTTGAGCTAATATCTTGGATTTTTTTTTCGAATTTTAAATTCGTTTTTGAGTAAATGGATTTTCTAAAACGTTGTAATATATGCAATCTACGGTATAAGAAGCATTTAGATATAAAAAAAACTCTGAACTGTGAGTCTAGAACGCTCCTATACGAGTCTTGCAAGAAATCCTTCTAGCTGGTTCAGCTGCAGCAGGCGGATAGGATTGCAGGACTTACTTTTCGAGTGTCTCAACAAGCGAAGGGTCAAAATTGATACCTGCATTTAGAAATTTAGAAATGTATCTTAAATATTATTTTGCCTTTTATAGGTACTAGACATTCATCTAATTGAATTTTCCCTTGTCTTTTATACTGGACATTCATCTAAGTGAATTTTCCCTGCCTACCTGTATAACATAAAATAAAACTACAAAGTAACGTATTCCGATCGTGCAAATAACCCAGAAAATAATAACAGATAAAAACAAGTTTTATTCATATTTATAGAAATATTTACGACACCTACATAAAATTACATCAATGGTTTTATTTTTTTGACTTATATGAGGTCGATCATAGATAAGATTTAAATCCTGCACCATTCCCCGTGTATCTGCTCTATCTCCACGTGCATAAAAGACTGGATTTATCGCACTCACACTCACAGATACAAAAAATTCCACAAAATGCTATAGGTATGGAATTTTAATTTTTTTAAAAAATGCTTTCAAGTCTTCAAAAATACTAGCATTAGCCCACTTATACCTCAATTGAATATGAATGAATGGTAAAAAACAAATGCTCCCATTTTCTTAATTAAACTTTTAGACAGCTGCAAACTGACGGACAAAAATTACACACATGCATTATGGCATACCAAGATACCTTCGAACATTTGACTCGGCGGTTATACCTTTTAATTTAAGCTGGATCAGAAAAATGAGTAACTCTGAACTTAACTCCCGACTAAAATCCAGAAAAACACTCCTCTGCTGATGCCTAGGAGCTATCAATTTCATTATACATGTATGTATGTCGCCCATGTACATACACTTGATACCATTTTATGCTAACGGCAAAACCACATTTGCTCCTTTTTATCTCGTTGTCTCATCATCTATTCCACAGAATGGATAAATTAACAAATAAGTTGTTAATGGATATTCATGTGAATGTGATATCACCACTGCCATCAATCGCTGATTGATGAACGGATACTGGGTGAAAATCCTTGTTCCCAATGACAGCCCTAATTGAACTATTTCATAATGGATCATTAATAAAAATCGAAGAACGCAAAAAATTAATCGCTCAAAGATATGAATATGTGATAAGAAATTAGCCAATATAATACAAGTCAATATTATGAAATGTTGTGAATCTTTGGCGGACACAATATGAACACAAAATGGCTTCATCGGACTCCTCGCTCTTCGCACTTTTTGACGGATGCATACGACACCAAAACAGCATACGGCCGGATGAAGATTAAATAAAAGTCTCACTCCAAGGTCGTCGGTTGTCGGTATAGCGGGGAACATAACTGTCATACTTTGATACTGATTGATGTGTTCGTTGGGCGTTACAGCAGGGCAGGTGGAGAAAGTAGATCCGAGGTATTTCATTTGAGCACTTAAGTGTTGAGCGGATGAGGAAACTCACGTAATTGCTGAAGCAGTATAAACGAGTAACAGTAGCGTGTGTATATATTGTCTTGTTTTGGTTATATCGGTGCGATACTGTGCCACAATACATCTTAGCAGAGTGGGTAGTGGGTAAATCTGCTGCGTTCCGACAGCGACGCCATGCGGAGCTCAGAGATTTATTGAAAAAAGCCTGTTTTTGATTGTCATTGTTAGTTTGACACCTAATCGAGTTTCATTTGATGACTCGTTTTATTTACGATGAATTCCTTACCATCAAGCGTAATGCGAAGAGAAACACCAAATTTGTATTGTTATGATTATGATGGTTAAGGCAGACGTAAGGACGAAGGATGTGCCATATGCTTTGTGATGTATAATACTACCTGTGACAAGATGTTATTTAAATTACCGCATAACTGATAATTGATAAATCATACTATATTGCATATCTGATGTCTGCGGAATATCCTTTAATGCATTTTTTGTTATGTTAGATGCATTTGCACATTCTGCAGACTCTTTAGTTCACAAAAGAACAAACTTTTGGGAGTCCTCTGCCTATTGTTTTTGAGGACTGTTCAATCGCAAAGTAGGTGGCGAACAGACTTTATTTCTTCGAAGTTCATACCGCGTGTACGCCCGTCGCACAGTGTCCACCTTCGTGAGTATGTGAACAGCCTTGCCACTCTATCCGACCATGAATTCTTAAATCCCTGGCTATAGTAACATATTTTGTGGGCCTGCATACCCATTTGAATCAAAATCAAGGATTTACTATCAATTTTTAAGGTTCCGAACCCAAAGGGAAAAAACGGAACCTTATTAGTTTCGCCTTTGTCCGTCCGAACCCACTAGACCAATTTTGTTCCTAGGTCTATCTCAGAAACTAATTGACGTAGAAGGCTGAAATTTTCACACAACATCTGGTATAACCTCTAGTATCTAGTTAAATGGCAATCGTAGCAATACATCGACTGGTTTTAGAGTAATCAGTAATTTGGTGAAAATATTTTCATTTGCACATAAAGCTGTTCATTTCTTGATTTGCAAAAAAATGGATATAAACCTTTTTTTTAGATCCTGCTCATAGCTATATATGTTCCGAAGACTATTTTGCAGAAAAGTTATTATTTTAAAAGATATTTACAAAAAACTGTCAATCACTATATAGAGTACGCTTCTTTTAAACATGTTTTATTCGTTCATCGATTCCAATTGGAATTTTCAACGCATACTGAATTCTACTCATGCTCATTCACACACCGAAACCACAGTCACAGTCACAGCACAGACCACACTCCAGTGTTTTATATCGTGGGAATCCCTTTTTGTGGGAATTTCGATGTCCGAAAAGCCTTCCGTGGGATAAAGCACCAAATCGTGGGAATTTCAGGAATCTGACAAAAAACATTCGAAATATGAATTTTTGGTTAAATTCTATCAAAATTCCTGTATTTCACCATGATTAACAACACACTGAATGTCCATAAAAAAAACAGCTCATGTAAATCGTCTTTTATCAACATTTTCTAGTACCAACAAATAATCATAGCAGTTTTACAAACTGCGGTTTTTATACTAAATTTTAACGTGATTTTCTTTCCGTGTAATACAAATTTTACTTTTAAAAACTGGATTTTGACGCAAAAAAGTATCGTGGGTTTTTAAAAGGGAATGGTGAAAAGGGAAAAATTACCACGCTTCGTGGGATAAATGAAGAGAGAGTGCTCAAAACACTGCCACAACCCACACTCCACACACACTAGTGTTTGAGCTCTCGGTCATCTCCATTCTCCAATTCTCCATTCCTTAAATCGTATTCTCTTAATCGTTGAATCTTTCCCAATGAATACTCTTCCTCATGCACACATGCGTGTTTTTAACTGGGACCTGGGAGGAGAGTGGGGAGCTACGTTGCCATGAGAAATGTGGAAATGATTCTTGCCCACTGAGTTCTGACTTCTGCGTTATATGTTTCATTTTAGTATTCGTTGGCTGTTAATGAAAACTTCACAAATTTGTTATATAGTTATCATGATCGCATAGGGTTCCAGGTAAAAAAAGGGAATGACCTAAGGCAAACACACACACATCATAAATTATGTGTCGGCTAACATCCCCCAATTAAGGAATGCTAAACAATGGTTCCGCTGGAAAATGGGAATGGAGGCAGAGGTGGTAGTGGATTAAAGTCCCACACACGGCTTTCGATGTTTCCCACCTTCTTACAAAAAGAAAAGAATCTTCGCAATTTTCAACTCTAGCGAAGTACGGAACCTTCGGTGCGCGAGTGACACGCGCACTTGGCCGGTTTTTTTTTTTTTCAACCGTACTGAGGAGTTTTTTTTTTTTGAACCAGAGACGTAGGTATGTATTTTGATAAATTTCTGGGAAGCTCTTCATTACACGAAATATCCATATGCAGTGGGTAACCGCAATGGCAATATTATTATTATTTTTATTTGTAATTGTTGTAATCAAATTTTTTAACGTTAATGTTAAATCAAATTAGAGATATATACTATTAATATGTTAATTCAATGTAACTTGGTCATTACACGTTTTATTGCTTGTTGTGAAAGTTATAAGCTGTCAATTGAAATGTCAAGTAGTAATTGTCAAATGTCAAAAAAGATCAGTGCAGCTTTGAAATCATTATTCACTATTCCTAATAAAACAGTTCATTGATAGCGGTTAAAGAAAATTTAAACTTCTATTTACAATTTTAATTTAATAAACAAAAATACTTCTTGAAGTTTTTACCTCCTTCGTGCTACATAATATACATATTCAGAGTCAGGGATGTTAGGCTTTGCGATGGGTGTAATCCGCTGGGTTTTCGTCATTCCTCTAAATTTTGGTGTAGTACGTACGAGTACTTGAAAGATGAAACATATTTTCCAATATATATTTCCCCAGCTGTGCCATATGGTATAGGATGCGCCGAATTGTACCATATGCGGCATGAATCGCCATGTGTTCCCGGTTTTTTTTTTTATGCAACAGCAAATAGACTCAATCTGTTCCAATAAAAGGATATATGGCACACCAAATGACTGATAATCGGAGAGCAAGCTGCCATTCGTTCCGTGGTATTTTACCTTGAGACACAACTCTGGTTAAATCCCCAAGAAGTCAAATGTTCCCTTTCATCAAGCAAAGAGAATAAGTCATTATCCTTTTTGCCGCCGCTGGTCTATTTTATCTTTTAAATTACATTCAGCATAGATTCAAAATCAGCTCGTGTCCGATCAGTCAGTTTTTCGGAAAAGCACGTTCTTCCAGTAGACATATAATAATATGCATAAATATCTCAAAGCAGGTAAATAAGATACGTTATATCTTTTTTGTTTTTTTTTTTTTAGGTCGTACAGAGGATACGCAGCGCCGACTTAAACCCTCCGAAGTCAGAATCCTATCGCAAATTCCACCCGTTGAGTAATTTGAATTCAATTAGGCCGAAGCAAAGTGGGAAAGAGTCTAAAGGACGTGACCAGAATATTTATATGCACATTTAAAGGACACATGGTGTGGATACTGGATCGTATAATACTCCAAGCATCTGACAGCAAACCAAGGGCTCGAACTTCAACACAAAGCTAGTCAAATGTACACAGAGTAACCTAATTTAAATATAGGTGTTTGGAATTCCAGTGCGCGAACGCATTTGCTTCTTTTTTTTTAAAACCAACACTGAAACAAATTTGTTTCACCCCTTTCGCTGGTATACTAATCAGAATCAAATTGTTATTGGTATTCGAATCCGAATAAATTTCCGTTACTGGCAAACGTAAAGTTCATTAAGCGGTGTTGTACGGGTACACAGCAAAAGTCAAACAAATAGCCCGGGGTATAGAAATTCTGTTGATTCCAATTAAACGCAATTTCATTACCGCGCTTATACATTATATACCTACCTAGTTCAAAGAAATAATTTGATTATGTCACAAAAACAGCAACACGATTGTTTTGATTTTAACAACATCTAAGCCACAGTGAACATTTCGTGGCAATTAATAAAGTTTGTGCTGCAATGAAGCCGAACAAAATTCAAATTGAAATTGTTTTCGAATGTGTCCCAAGGGTGCACAAAGTCCAGCTAATTGGATTTGTCAGAAATGAAAATGTTTGGACGGAATTGGGTAAACAGCCCTAGGAGGTCAATATCAATATCCTTAGATTGCGGTTGCAAGGGTAATGTTATTCTGTAGTGTAGCATACGCAGCCATCTACCTTGCAGAGAAATGAACAGCAGGTAGATTTTTATTTCGGAACCTTTCAAAAAAAGTTAGTTGCCCGTTTCAAACCATTGCCTAATTTTTTAGAAGCATTAGCTTATGTTCGTGTATCAAACGTGTTCGACTGAATTAAGACTTTTTTAAGCGAGTTATATACGCTTGATTATTTTCGCCAGAAGTGGGTGCACAATAGTCAAGCAGACTGTAACTACTGAGCAACAACTGCACTCAGTTATCATTGTAGACACATCTCTGAGTTTATTTCAACTTATTTAAGTGTTAGGGTCAAAATCCTGCTTTCAAAATTCTGTTTTCAAAATTCTGCTTTTCTAAATGCTGCTTTACAAAATTGTGCAAAAAAAAGGTTTGGCAAATGTTAAGAAGCGCGCGATGGAGAGAACATTTTTTTTCTAACTTTAACTACTCTTTTCTTAAGTTTTATTTGAAGCCTTTTATTTCTTCCTGGTAGGAAAATAGAAAATGTCGTGAGTATTTTTTTAAAAATACGATTTTATTTTATTTTTATTATAGAAATATGATATTTTTAAGGAAAAGTGATTAAAAGTCTTTGTCTGTCCACTAAACCATCAATCGCAGCGTAACAGTAATTGCAACGAACCTCTTAGGAAAATGGTCTTAGATTATTCGAAGATCCTACCGAGTCGATTGTCGAAGGAATTTTAATTAAACATAATTTCGGCTGTCCTTTTATACTGCCGAAATGAAGTATAAAAAGGAATCAAATGAAATTATAATAAATAAAAGTTGTAATTTCTGACTGCTTCATATCTTTTTTTAATTAAATTTCGCATTGTTATTTTTCAATAGATATTGTTTTTTTTTATTCAAATTTGTTGTCAATATTTAATCAATTTTTTATTTTTAATTTTAATTTAATTTTTATTTAAAAACTAAAAATAAATATTTTTTAATGTTTTATATTGTATTTAAATTTTTTTTTTTTTTAAATCAGCTTTTTTTCTTGTCGCTTACATTTGTTAGTTGGGAAAAAAGCAGAATAAGCAGAACTTTATTGCTTTAAATTTGAAAATCAGAATTATGTAAAGCGGAATGTCGAAAGCAGAATTTCGACCGGATCCTATTATTTAATTGTTGTGGGCCGAGTGAATACTGGCTAGTGTGCCGGGCGCTAATTAGCGAGCGATCTACGTTTCGATTTCCGGAAAAATACAAAATAGAGTAAGTGTCCCAGGTTTTAGGCGCCTTAAATTGTTTCGATGCCTTCAAGAACCCCATCCTCTTCTCTTTAATGGCAACTAATGCTGCTTTCGTCTAGCTCTCGAAGCCATTAGTTCTTCAAACAAAAAAAAACAAACATGTTATTGTTATGCATAATAGTGTGTTAAATATGGCCCATTGTGCATTAATAGAAACACCTATGGTGGGCCATATTACCAACATCGGGCTTTTTCACATTTTTTTTTAATTAGCACACACTTTATAAACTATTAAACAATTTTGATTTCATATAATGATATTTCAATTTGAGCACTACACACGGTTATAAAAACATTAAACTATTTTCACAAAATTTTATAAAAAAAAACACTTCCCAAAAATTATAATTCAATAATAATCTGCCACGTGCTTCGCTGCACACATCTGTTGAGCCAGACTGAACACGTTTCAATGACCCCCAACCGGTTCGAAGTTGAATAAAATGAATGCATAGCGGTATGTATTATGCTTTTCCTGTTGTGAAACATTGTGGTGGGACATATTGCAAACGTGGGCCATATTTGCAGCTACTCTACTTTTTAATTTTTTTTATTGCGCAACTTCTCTCGAAAGTCTGCCAAGTCCGAAATTTTAACCTGTCCTAAATTTGCTTTTCAATTCAATCGCACTAGGTGACTTAAAATTATTATTAGAAAAATGTTGCACGAGGCAATTATTTCCTTACAAAATAAATAAAAATAACAGATGTAAAATATAAGGCACTTATTTTGCGTCTCTATTTTGAATTATTTGTCCCGCGTAGAACAGGTTCCAGAGATCTGTATAATGCAAAGGAGCACAACTCTTCATAATCATTGCATACTTTCGGTTGCGCAAACAATACTTAATTACTGTAGCCTACTTTTCAGCATATAACTTCAAATTCTGATTGTTTAACCAAAGTATTGAAGACTGGAGTTAAAAAAGAACTCAGATACAGCAGGGGTCCGTAGGTACTATTAGATTGAGCCCTAGCACACATATCAACTAATTGATTAAAATCGAATCCGCTGACTGTATGAAAGGGGAGAGCGGTTGCAATATTTTCTTCCCATAGTAACCTGCTGATGGTATATTTTACCGACCTTCCTAACATCTCTCCTCTCACTAAATTTTCAATACAGAATATAGCAATTTATAGCAAGTAGGATAGTGAGCTTTAAGGTTAGAACGGAAATATTACAATCGAACCCTCCCTATTATACAGTCAGCGTACTCGACTACAGGCGGTCTGTTACTCAAATGCACAGAGCTACTTCCAATCGCTGATGAATTAAGGTAGGTAAAAAAGGTTGGCTCGTATTGGCGTATTTGGAGTAGAATTATTGTTATTGCTTTGGCTAAAAACCATACGGAACACTTCAAAACTTAAGGCGACTATATAAAAAAAAAAGGCTTCGGTAAAACATTTTCACATGAACTCAACCTAAATTGACAACCGCCTGACATTTGAAATTGTGTTTAGGGTTTAGACTAAGTGCGTTTCAAGAAAAAAATTTTATATTTCAAGCATATTAAATTGAGCTCATTGCTCAAATCACAACGGTCCCAACTTAACCCTTGTCACAAACTGCGGTGGTAGGTATTTTCAACCGGATTCTGTCTCTGTGTGTAAAGAGGATACCTACCTTCATCCGTTTCTCTTGATAGAGGCAACTATCTATCTTAATCATGCAACGAATATGGAATTTATTTCGGCACACGTACTACTACTACATGGCAAAAGGGTCCTGAGCGTTTTCGTAAATTACTCAAATGAAGGGATATTCATAAAATCTAAGGCAACTCTTTTTGATAAAATCGCTGGGCTGTGAAATAGCATTTCAAATTACTAGTTTCGAGAGCTTTCTTGCTCTATAGGTAGGCTTATACAGGTAGTCCTCAGTATAATAGTTTTGTGGAGATGCGATAAATGATATTTGCATCCTTTTTTTCCCAACAAATTTCGCAATTGTGAGCTTCCGTAAATTTTAAGTCGAGACTTAAATTTGTTATTAGTACGGCGCATTGTATTCGATGAACGTTAGTTGAATGCTGAAATTATGCAAAATAGGAATGAAAGTCCATGAAATTAAGACTAAAAAGCGGCCAAGTGCGAGTCGGACTCGCCCATGAAGCGGTTCATAGCAGCAAGTAACATAATATAAAAGTTCTTGTAGTTCGTTGTAACTTTGATCGATGTTTTAATAATAGTGTATTTTTTTTTTAAATTAAGTTATTGATAAGCAAACATTATAATAGGTACCTTTTGATGGGATTTAGATCTAACTATTTATATGCGAGCCCATATGGGCTGCTACGGAACCCTTCATAGACGAGTCCGACTCGCACTTGGCTGCTTTTTTATTTTTTATATTTGAGTTGATTGAATGAAAGGTAAATTGCGGTTTACGATTTATGACGTATTAAAAAAAACTACTTACTAGATCTCGTTCAAACCAATTTTCGGTGGAAGTTTGCATGGTAATGTACATCATATATTTTTTTTAGTTTTATCATTCTCTTATTTTAGAAGTTACAGCGGGGGGTACACACATTTTACCATTTTGGAAGTGTCTCTACGCAAACTATTCAGTTTAGAAAAAAATGATATTAGAAACCTCAATATCATTTTTGAAGACCTATCCATAGATACCCTACAACATTGACTTATTATATATGGACTGTTAGTGAAATGTCACTTCCATACATTCTCTGCCCAGAAAATGACGCCAACATAACTAGCGCTCGTGGTTCTATGCGAAAAATAAGTGAAACAAAATGACAACCATCTTGGATTTCTCAATAGAATGCTAGAGCCACCTATTGGGCGTGAGTGGATTTGCCAAGTGAAACGGTTGAAATTCAAATTGTTGCGGCATTGTTTACAATAGATGTCATCTCGAATTGTGCCGGTTTAAATAATTAATAATAGATGGAACCAACAAAATTTGAAGAAAAAATCGTTTTTCGTTGTCCCATAAATTGCACAATTTTCGTATATTTATTGCGAATTAGTTTTTTATGTTGTTTTTCATTATTACTTTTAGAAATATGATGTAATAACACTTTAGCGTACATTTCAATCGCATTTCTGATCAATAAACACTTATGATTGTCAAGAATATCACATTCAAGTACATGAGAATTTAATTCATCATATAAGTTACTTACATCTATATTTCTTAAAGTACTTTTATCTGCAACGAAACGAAAACGTCAGATGTGAGTTTCCAATTTATTCCGCAAAGAACCACGAGAGCTAGCGCTTATGTTGGAACCAACGCGAAGTTGTCTACTAGCAGTCCATATATAATAATTCGATGCCCTACACGTATGGGTTTGATGAAACAAAATGTTTGAGTTTCAGTTCTAAGTATGGGGAACCCCAAAAATTTATTGTTTTTTTTCTATTTTTGTGTGAAAATCTTATTGCGGTTCACAGAATACATCTATTTACCAAGTTTAAACAGTATAGTTCTTATAGTTTCGGAAAAATGTGTCTGTGACATACGGACGGACAGACAGACAGACAGACAGTACGGTGATGGGGAAGGAAAAAATGAATTGAACGTAAACAACGAGGATAAATGTTCAATGAGATCTGATGCAACAGACGTGCGCAATCTATGTTTCCGGATGAATACAAATTATATCAGCGATATCACGACGAGCCCTAAAAGCCTTTAAATCGAGCAGCTTTAAGCGATTCTGGTGGAGGTAAACTGTGAGGGTCATCAAGCCCACATAAAGCAAAACGAATGAATCTACGCTGAACAGCCTCGATTCTCAGAATAATAAATGTTTTTCCAATCCAGGAAAACACCATGGATGTCAAATCTTTGGCAGAATGACAAGTGGAAGTAAAAGCGGTAGGTAATTTAAAGAAAGTATTTTTTTTCTCTATTTTGTCCGTCAATATCACCAGCGATAAGGTATAATGGCTAAGTGAATGAAAATCAATTGAATCGTTTTATCTTTCCAATAATTGATTTGGTCAATTCAGATTCACCTGGAATTATGCATAGATTTGAATACATGTGCAAAGGTAATGGATGGGTACCTTCTGTAGCTCCAGTTACACTGATGACAGTGGATAGCGGAATTAATTTAACGCTATAATTGATTTCGATTGGCAATTTCAATTGATAATGCAAATCGAATTAATTAAAATGTTGCATTCAGCTGATTGATGTAAATAAATAAATCCCGTTCTCTTGTAACTAGCAGGAGTGGCAATGGTAAAGTGGATAGAATCATTACTTGTGACCCGCCGGGACAGGTTCGGCTCAACCCTGCGAACTGTTATACTCTGTTACTATACAAAAATTAGAAACAAATAATATCAAAGTTTCTTTACCACTGAACCAAAAAGAGGTTTCTGCTTGACTACCGATATTAGTCTGAGGTAACAAGACTTGAAATCCCATTTAAAAAAAATCTATAACAGCAGTCAACAGTTGGTGATGGGCGATGAACCCATAAAGCTTTTTCATTTCGAAGGTGGCTTCATCTATTGCAAGTGATTTTAAATTGTGGAAGATCTTCTTCAAAAAATAACTGGTCGCGGAAGGAAAAAGGAAATTCCCTGTCGGCACTATAAATAAATTTGTTAAGACTGAAGAATCGCTAATACTAACACACTCATCTAGGTATACCACAAAAGTCCATTAAGGTCGACACACTTTTCATCGGATAGGCGAATCAGAAGTTAAAAAAATAATCATCTTCTCCTCGGCTGTTTTTATTTATTAAAAACAAACTCTTATTATATTCGTGGCCCTAAGTACTCTGTGGATAATATTTTCCTTTCCGAGAAGTTTAGTTAAAAGGAGTTTGTGAAATTATAGCAAAAAGAATCGTGAAAACCTCTACGCGTTATTAGGGTCGTACATATTTCAACGCAATATAATGTTCGTTCTGTTAATTGACAGCTTTGCAGCAATTCCTATGTGCAAAAGGGACGTAGCTGTGTAATCCCATCCAGCATTACATAAAAGTTAATTCAACCCTGCGTCAAAAACATTGCAAGAGATGATCGATCCAATTTCATTCGTATGATATGTGGTTCCTTTTACTCCAGTCTCATTGAGTTTAAAATTATTAATTTCAAAACGCCAAAGGAAAATCCTACCAAACGAAAAGACGGAGCTAGCAGAGAGTTTGGTTTTATACGCCTCCAGCCCCCTCCGGGCCAGCGAAATTATTCAAACGCTTTTCTACCCAAAATATAATCGTAATCACTAATGATAAACAAAAGAATACGCGAGAGACATCAGCCATGGTTCAATTGAATGTACCCTAAAAACGTTACCTACTCAAAAGGTAAATCACGTATAACGATCATAAATAAATTTCCATCCTCAGAGATGCGAATAGACAGCAGACACTGGATCGAATGTGGATGGGGTGCCTTGTGCCTATTTATGTAGGTACCTAAACATTTCCCGTTTCCGGGGCGGAACACAAATTTGACATCTTTAGGCGGAGCTAGGATGCGTGACAAAAGGTGGATTTAACCTGTCAAGAGATTAAAGCGAAAATCGATTTTTTATCTATATATTTATTCTCCTTTCTATACGTCAATGTGTTCCATTTTCCATATCCATGCGATTACCGACAAAGGGATATTCTAGCATTAAATGATGTTGTGAATCCAAGAGCGTAGACAACTTTTCGGTGGAATTTTGTTTGACTGATGAAATTGAATTTAATCGTGTTCGTTAAGGCAGCGTATTGCTTGACACTGTGATGATAATTTTGATTGGATTTCCATTTTCAAATTCGATTGATTACCAAAGTAAACGATAAAGGTGTAAAGGAGGATTGTCAAGAAGGTTTTTCAGGCATATACAGGCCATTCCAATAATCGAGTTAGCTAGCGAATCCTTCGGGTATTCAATCCATTCAGACCATTTGCAAAACCATGGAGCTAGATTAAGCTGCCATGTAGCTCTCTTATTTAGATTGGGTGATATCAATCAATCTTGACTTCCATATTACTATCAACTGACATCTTTTTATTTTAAGAAAAATAATTATTTTCAAAGCTGAATTATTTTATTGGAAATTTTGATTTTGCTCAACCGACTTTGGCAACTTAAAACTACTGTCTAAATTTATGTTCATTTGATAAGCCATGATAGAAAGGATGATTTGAATTGGTGGTCAAGAAGAAAAGAACAATCACTTCTTTAATTTAGCACTCTAATCAGTGTGAGATTATGCCTATCCGTTGACGAAATTTGTTATTACAATTGTATTTATATTTAATTAATATTATTAATTCCACAATTTCCACTGTTTTATTTTTTGAAAGAACACTTAACTATCGAAATGAATGAACTTTTTTTAATCCATCATGCAAGCTTTTCATGATTGAAGAATATAAATTGGTATATCCTGATCGTTTAGATCTTAATTGGTACGCAAGTTTAAGATTATTTAGGCTTGATTGGAGAGTATAATTCTTGCTCGATCCTGTATTTGTGTGGAAATCAAAATTATCCAGGTGATTGATTTAATAAAAAAAAGCTTGTTTTTAAATTTTTGTTATAGTTTTAAAAATCATTCGTTATATTTTAAATTTGCCACGTAAGAATGATGAAAATTAAGAATAAGCCTGATCGGACTAAAATCTAGCTTGCGATATTTTTCTGAGTGAGTGTGTCGGCTTTCATTTCGGAGGTTTTTTGTACTTCTGTAGAGAAGCAAAGAATCCCCATTTTTTAACCCTTTGTTGACCGACGGTACTTGTAAGTACCAGTAGCTAAATCACTGAATATATTCAACATAGAATCAGTTTTTGCACTGCAAACTCAACGAGACTTTAAGGTACCATTAAAAGAAATCGAGTGTGCATTGACTTTTACTTCGCATTCGGTTTTGGGGTTAAAGTAACGGTTTTCGTGTTTGTTGTACTGGTTATTGCTGGAGTAGGTTATCGCATTTTTATTGAGTTGCACAAAGGGTGTGTTTTTAACTCAATCCTTATTTTACTTTTAATTAACATTAATTTGGTGTATGAAGAGTAGTTTTCTTTTATATTTAATTATTAAAACATAAGCATTTTAAAGTTTATTTTCGATCGAAAAAGGAAATTGGACTTGTAAGTACCATTGGGCTGGGTGCTCAATTTGTGAACAGCTTATTTTTTTATTTCTTTATGTTTTCAATGGCTTTCTTTCTACGTTATTATTTTTTACTTATGAAGTAAAAAATGGCAGGTATTAGGAGCGCACACATTTCGGAGGGTGACATTTTAGCTATTTTGGAGGAATTGCCACTGGACAATAATGAGGATACTGATGTCGAGTCAGTTGATGATTTTGACTTCGTTCCTATTATTGGAAATAATTTTACAGATGAGTTGGAAAACCAACTAATTCAGGAGGAAGTGTGCAAAGAACCCAATGATGGAGATCTCCAGGAAGAGCTAAATGAACTCCTAGATGATTCAGAAAATTTGGAAATAAATCCAAGTAATCCCGGAAGTAGCTCTAGTTATAGGAAGGTAAAAAGTGCGGCTAAATGCGGACCGATGGAACCTAACCGACACTGGAAAAATGGAAAACGTGAAACGGAAATGCCAGAATATTTATTTCCTGAAGGTCCTGTTCAAGGTATTTTTGAAAATTACACGAAAGCCACCGACTTTTTCCTTAATTTTATGGAAAATTCCATTGAAAATATTGTTTACCAAACAAATCTTTACGCCGTGCAAAAAAATAAGATCCTTGATTTGCGGAAAGGCGAACTCATGGCTTTTATAGGAATAAATTTTCTTATGGGGTACCATAAACTTCCCAGCTGGAGGCATTATTGGAGTCAAAGTGAAGATTTGGGAGTATCTCTCGTAAGCAAAACTATGAGCCGGAACAGATTTGATGCTATTTTGAGTAACCTTCACATAAACGACAACAGCTTGATACCCAAAGATAATAGAGATCGTCTGTTCAAGTTGCGCCCACTGATCGATTCAATAAATGAAAAGTTCGGTTCTGCTTACCATGGCACAAGACAACTTTCAGTCGATGAATCGATGATCCTTTTCAAGGGGAGGAACACGATGAAACAGTACAATCCTATGAAGCCGATAAAAAGAGGGTACAAGCTGTGGTGCTTAGCGGACCAAAATGGATGCGTGAAGAGATTTTCTATTTACCAAGGAAAAGACGAAGAATTGGAGGCGAAATACAAATGCTACGGACTTGGTGAGAGAGTTGTTTTATCCATAACTGAGAAGGAATGGGGTAAATACAAAATAATATTCTTCGATAACTATTTTACCTCTGTAAGGTTGTTAGAAAAGCTGAAATGTGAAAAAACATTAGCATGCGGCACGATTCGTGGGAACAGAAAAGGTAATCCAAAAAACATGAAGGACGAACGAAAAATGAAAAGAGGAGATGTAGATTTCCGTGAGTCCAAAGGCGGAATAAGTTTTTTCAAATGGCAAGATAACAGGTCGGTAAATTTTGCTTCAAATTATCATGGAAATGAACCTACAACTGTCGCCAGAAGGGACCAAAAAGGCGAACTGCACGACATTAGCTGTCTGACAGTGGTAAAGGACTACAATGCCTTTATGGGTGGAGTGGATCATGCTGATCAGCTTCGGTCTGATTATGGCCTTAATCGTAGGTCAAAGAAATGGTGGCATCGGATTTTTTGGGATGTTCTAGAGATAGCATTTGTCAACTCATACGTTATATATTGCCAAATTGAAACAAAAGTTTCACTTCTGGAATATAAGAGGTATGTAACTACAGGACTTTTGTCGCTGAAAGATCTCACAGTCGATAAAAGGAGCATAAAGAGGAAATCAGTAGAAAATTCGACCCAGTGTACAAAAAAACGAAGAGGTAAAAAGGAATCGGTTTCTAAGGATGTCAGATTAGGAAATCTTGGAATTCACTGGCCGAAGTTTGTTGCAGCGAGGGGAAGATGCGAGATGTGTAGCATTAACAAATTGCAATCAAAGCCTTATTCTAAGTGTAGTCATTGCAATATATATTTATGTTGTAATGATAAAAAGAATTGTTTTGCCAAATACCACGGAGTAATGTGAATTAAAAAAAGTGTCCTTACATGTAAACGAAACTATTTTGAAAAAATCTTAGCAATCTTTTCGTATATTTTTTTTATAAACAATCAACCATACCTATTATTAATTATTAATATATGTTTATATAATTATACATATATAATATATAAATAAAGGGTGATTTTTTAGCTGGTTTGGTTTTGGCAACACTGGTTTTGACAGCTACGTGTGTTTAGTACCTTGTGTCACTGTCAAACAGCTTCAGTTTGGTTTGCAATTTAACCATGGATCGTCTTACAAATGAACAACGCTTGCAAATTATTGAATTTTACTATCAAAATTCGTGCTCGGTTCGAAATGTTCTTTTTCGCTTTTTTATCGAAAAATTGTGTTCAGCGATGAGGCTCATTTTTGGTTGAATGGGTACGTAAATAAGCAAAATTGCCGCATTTGGAGTGAAGATCAGCCAGAAGCATTGCAACAGCTACCAATGCATCCCGAAAAAGCCACTGTTTGGTGCGGTTTATGGGCCGGCGGCATTATTGGGCCATATTTCTTCAAAGATGATGCGAATCGCAGCGTTACTGTCAATGGTGAACGCTACCGAGCGATGATAACAAACTTTTTTTTGCCCGAAATGGAAGTTCTTGACTTGCATGATATGTGGTTTCAACAAGACGGTGCCACATGCCACACAGCACGCGAAACAATGGCGCAATTGCGAGGCGAGTTTGGTGAACAGTTAATTTCACGTTTCGGGCCGGTCAATTGGCCGCCTAGATCGTGCGATTTGACACCATTAGATTATTTTTTGTGGGGGTATGCCAAGGCTAATGTGTATAGGGACAAGCCCGCTTCGATTGACGCACTGGAAGCCAA
The DNA here is from genome assembly GCA_951230905.1 of Cheilosia variabilis. Classification (NCBI taxonomy): domain Eukaryota; kingdom Metazoa; phylum Arthropoda; class Insecta; order Diptera; family Syrphidae; genus Cheilosia; species Cheilosia variabilis. Next base: position 36,357,787 of record OX579676.1, read on the forward strand.
CATCCATGCATTCATTCGTGTGATACCGGCCGATATGTGTGAAAGAGTATGCCAAAATTGGACTCAGCGGATGGGCTACCTGAGACGCAGCCGCGGTCAACATTTGCATGAAATTATCTTTAAACATTAAATTGCAAGGTTCAAACTATCGATTCAAATAAATATTTCATTCATTTTTTCGAATTTTTTGTGTTTTTTCGTTAAAAAAAGTTCTAAACCTCTTAAAAAATCACCCTTTATATAATAAAAATGAATTTTAAAATACTTTATTTAATCACATAATGTCTTTTAGTTTTTTTTTTTATTAACAAAAAAAAGTGTTTCTTGAAACCCAACGGTACTTTATAGTACCACATTCCTATTTACTCCTAGATCGTCCTTGAAAAATAAAAAAAATTTTTTTTTTGCTTAAAATGTTCGGACTATTCCTAAAACTAACATTAACTAAATTTGTTCATACGTTTTATAGGCTTGTTCAACAAAGGGTTAAAAAGCCGATACCAATAAATTAATTTATTTTATCAGAAAAGACGATAACTGTATATTTAAATGTAAATGTTAAGAAAATCGTATATATATCTCGAGCATTAGCTAAAAAAAAATGAGAAGATCAAAAATTCTAAACTGGGTGTAACCGCCATTCACTTTAAGCGAGTGGAAACTAGGATAACGTTAAATCAAACAAAAGTCGAGGTACGAGGTTTAGTGATTGGCGATTGGGGACTACTTAGCGAGGGGTCCCATCCCATCGATCCTGGAAAAAATCCAATTTCCATCTTAAGGTTTATTTCTATAATGACAAACAACCGAGAGTACAACTGTCATGAAGGAAAAGAACTTCTCAATCAGCCGTTTGGACCGGCATAAAATTGTAGATCCCTTCCATCCGTCCCAAAAATGAAAAACCTACACAAAAGGAATGGTTGTGAGAATCTACGTCTATTTTCCCTACAAACCTTTTGCGCCGAACTATTATTTTTTTTTTTTTTGCGTAACAAAATTAACCATCCCACTCTATCACAAATGTGTCTGGAACTTTTGCGCATTCGTCCAACTGAACTTTGCTTTGCTTTAGTTTGGTGAAGTGTGTTCCTAGTCCAAAAAGTTTTACTTCGAATAAGTCGAATTTGTTCTTAGCAGAACTAGAATCCAAAGGAATTTCCGACGATTGTTTTCAAAAGTAAATTTTCTCAGAGGAGGTCAGAAAAGCCTCCGATGATACATTGCAATTGTCGTCCGTTTCGCAATTATTTCATTGCATACACAAAACTTGGAAATAATCACCTCGATTACCGTTGTCATTTGTCGAAAACGACTTTTGTCGTTTCTTGAGTCGGTCGTTTTTCAATCCTCATTACCTAACACAGACGACCCGCCAAATTTGTAGCATATTTGTCGACGACTAGAATGTAGTAAAATATTTTCGAAGGATGGTAGCAGTTGTATGAAACTGTCAAATAGACTGTTTATTTTTCATTTTGAAAAGAAATGGTTGTGGAAATGATTTTACTTCTTGAAAGATTTCAGTTTTCCAAAGACTTACATTCAAATGTTTTACAGTTCAGATAGTGACGAAGCGTTTAATTACTTGCTAGATGAAGTCGACATTCCCGACGCTTTCCGGTCGTCATAAGCCGTCTGTGTTGAGGATATAAGCAAGTCTAAGAATTCTTACGGGAGGAGGATACCAACACGGTGCTGGAAATGATTTCAATTTAGGAATTGCTCAACCATCGGTAAGCAAATACTTTGCTCAAACCATAGACAACATTGAAGCGCATATATGTCGTCAATGGATATGTACGCAGAAGAATTTGGGGAGTCCAAGTTATTCTTCTTCTTTTTGTCCAGTTTAATGGTACAAGGGAGTGGATGGTGTTGGCAAGTTTGCGAGGAGATCGATGGCTGACGTTTCAGGGGAAATCATCCAATTGTGATGGGATTGGTGTGGAAACTGCCTGCGATGTCGACTTATGATTCATGTTACAATCAGGCAATTGTGCCAAGCAGATTATATAAAATACACAATTCACTATCAAAATTAGTAACTTTTGGAGGTCCATAGCTATTTATAGTTGTAGCAATCCCCTTCCAGGAACGTTCAAAATGGATTTTATTTAACCCCTCGCTGAATCCTTTCGCCAGATGAACATTCTTCTCCATTAATGAAGTAAGAACTTCCGATAGTTTTTTATTTGTTACTTTTAATTCTCTTTCCATATTTTTTTTATTTTGTTGTTCTCATAACTTATCCAACGGACATACGCACTCAAACAGAAGGTTTTGAAAATGAAAATTATGGAAACGGCAAATTTTCCCCCAAAAACGAACGCCTGCATTTGTGTGTGCGTTCTTCCGTTAAAAATAAATGAATTCTGCTTAAAAAAAAAAACAAACAAATACAAACGGAGAAACACAGACACCGACCTTTGTCGTAAAAAACGACAAGCGTAATACAGATTTGGAAGAGTCGTGTATTTTTGAGTCGAAAACGGCAACGGTAATCGAGGTGAATATCTGTACCTTAAGGCTTAAGCTCCAATCGTAAGTTTCATAGAAATTTGCTGTCGCCTCCCCCATTCAGGTTGTTACACTTTACTTTGATCTATCCACGGAACTTGTTGCCTTATGTATTGTATCCTTTTGTTGGCAATTAATTGATACACAAGTTGTTTTCAGGGCTTCACATCTACATAGATTTATCATGGTTCGTTGTTCTTTATAAAAAAAACTTAGCTTCAACCAATATCAGTATCAACATGTTCTTCTTATTATATAGCCTTCTTAATAAAGCTTTGAGCTGGCCTTTTGGCGGTCTTTTGAACATTATCCACCAGTAGCTTTAAAGAATAAATACAGATTTTAAAAAATCCTCAGCTCCTAGTTATATTCATTGGAGATTAAGCTTTTCCTTAGATGTACCGTTTAATATACACCACAAAAACTTACACTTCTATAGACAAGTTCAATTCCTAATAGCTTTAAATGGAGGGAGTTCGTCATTCCGTCGCAATAAAAGGAGCAACCACGACCATAAACTAAGTATTAAATAGACCGTCAGCTCCCGCGCACCTACCTTATCCCCCGCAAATTTTGAAAACAAGATTCTCTCTTAATGTATGATATCAATTACCAAGACGATCTGATGGACTATGTTTGTTTTGTTCAATACCTTGTTCCTACTTATGAAACTAAGATGTCATGAATTGTTCCTATTAAGAATTTCTTCTGTGATTTATTATTTAAGCTTTTTTTGAAAATAAATTTGTTTTTTTTTTTTGTTATTTTTTCATATTTATGTATAATTTTTGATTATTGTTCCATTTTACCTAAAAAAAATTATTTTGTTCAAAAATGCATCTTTTTTTTCTCAAGTTGGCATTTTTTCGTCAAAATTGGTTGGCAACGCTGGGTGTAGTAAAAGAAAAAAACTGAACGAACGGTCAGGTTACTATGTGCAGGCACACATGATATCCCACATATTAACACGGAAAGCTGCTTGTATAGGCAAATTCTTTTAAATTGCCAGAGCTGACGGTATATTTAATACTTAGTTTATGACCAAGACCTCACTATTTCAAATGAAAATAACTCCAATAAATCTTCACCATTTCAAATAGCTGCCCAGGAGTGTCCTCGAATTACTCTTCCAAATTGTTCGGACATCCCTAATACATCAGCTTGTAAAATTTTTCGATCTACTATCCGATATGTCAAAAGCAGCCTTAGAGTTTTCGAAAAGGTGAATAGCTCTTATCACTGCTTCAAAAAGTATATCGCAATAAATATTTCGTTGCACAAAGATACAAACCGCAAATAGAGAATCCTGATCTGAAAACAACTTGAAACCCCTGCAGTAGACAGCTGTTTTCGGAATAGAGCTCTAAATATCGCTTTGGGTGAAAAAATGACTTTAAAGTCCTTTCCGTTCGCACACTTAACCCCAAAATGTCTCCCTCAATTATCGCGCTACTGGAATATCGCAATCCTAACATGTCCACCGCTTGTTAACACCCAAGCAAACTGCTACGACCATCGTTCCCATGGTAAACAAAAAAGCCACAAAATACCTGTATATACAGCTACCTTATTACTATTTACACAATGCGAACAAATTGAATTGTAATTGAAGCTAGTATTGTTGTACGCCTGTCCGTTCATCCATTAGCAGCAACCCAAACTAGAAAACTTAAAAAAAAAAAGAAGTTGAAAAGACTATTTGCATGCATTGACTCACACAAAAAGCTAACTTAACGAATATTTTTGTAACCGCTCAATTGTGGCAATTAACATGTGCGATATATTTTTAACATGTACGCGGACAATATCGCAAGTGCAAACACCAACTAAATTAGAAAATTCCACGCATAATTGTACACCAAACAGTTCGCACCACAACAATACATTTTCGGGGTAAACAAATGTCAACCTCAAAACTGGGCGTTCTTTGCACGCATTCACTTGGTTTAAAGTGGCGGAAAAAAAAAACACCTATTTGTAAGTGCACAGATTGCCACCATTTACCACTCAAATTACCTTAGATGTATAAATTAATTGAGTCAACATTGTCAAACCGCAGATTTATAATATTTCAGCCACAAAAGTGTTTGGACTTTCAGCCACGAAAGTGACGTTATTGCTACTTTCTTCGGTCGGACCTGAGAACAAGTCGGAAATTATTGTGAGAACGAGGAAAACTATTTATTGTCGACTTCCTACCTGTGCGGTGTGCGACAGCATTGGTTGGGGGGCTGCTAGCCCAAAGTGTTCCAACTTGTTTTACTGCAAATAAATATTTGACGATGCGGTCCACAGTTGTTGTCGGCAGCGTAAACGTAGACTTCGCACCTATCCCCTGGTTTGTGGTATACTGTATACAGATAAATTATTAATAGTGTGACATACAAATTGTTATTATTATTATTATTATTTATTTAGTTTAATTAAACTATTTACATATATAATAAGTTATTTTTACATAATTGATTTTCTTAATTAATAATTGGATTTAACAAACTCTATTACATTTCTTTTAAATACATTTAGGTTGGTTTGATTTTTCATTTGACTGTCCAAACTATTGTATAATTTAAAACCTTTATATATAAGCGAATTATGTGAATTGGCATTTAAAAAATTAGGAAGTCTTAGGTCGTTTCTATTTCTTAGTGCATAGGGTTGTAAATCTCTAATAAAATGAATATAATCAAATAAATACCTAGGCATTTGATTGTTTACAATTTTATGTACAAACACTAAAACATTCATAATTATTCTTTGTTTCACAGAGAGCCACTTTAACGAATTTAACATACAACGAATTGACATATATCTATTGCACTTTAGCAAACATCGCATTGCCTTATTTTGTAGTCTTTGCAGTCTTAAAATCTTACTCTCCTTACATAGAAACAAAATAGTGGAACAGTACTCAAAATGTGGTTTTACGATAACATTATATATATTTATTGCACTGATGGTCGAAATTTGATTTCTAATTCGTTTTAAAAATCCTATTTTTTTTGCGATTTTTTTACAAATGTAATCAATGTGGTTTCCAAACAGTAACTTTTCGTCTAAAACAATACCTAGATATTTTATAACATTTATTCTTTCTACTGATACGCCACCTATCTTAATATCGATGTCATCGCTTCTCTCGTTCAGCATCATTAACTTCGTTTTTTCAATATTCAATTTAAGTTTATTTTCAACAAGCCACTGGTTAATAGAGTCTAAATCTTCTTGTAATTTTGTTTTACTGTCTATGTTATTATTACCGGAGATGTGGACAACTGCATCATCCGCAAACAAAGCCAATTTGCTGTATTTTAAAACGCACTTAATATCATTTATGTAAATTGTGAACAGGAGAGTCCCTAAGACAGACCCTTGAGGCACACCAAATCCAACTTCAAATGCTTCCGACACTTCTCCATTGACTTTTACCCTTTGTTTTCGATTTGTGAGATAAGATTCAAACCACAGTAATTCCTTGTCTTTAACACCGTATTTTTTCATTTTCATTACTAAGATATCTCTACTAACAGTTTCAAACGCTCTTTTCAAGTCCAAAAACACACAATACACACTTCTTTTTTTGGCTAGTTCTTCCTTCCACGACGTAACAACTACATTGATGGCCGTCTCACATGAGTAACCCTTTCTAAACCCGGACTGTAAGTCCATTATTAAACTGTTACTTTCGAAGTAATCATACAATTGTTTAAATACCACTTTTTCAAAAATTTTTTCGTACAATGGCATAGCGTTGACCGGTCTAAACTCATCACATTTCACTGTATTAGCTATTTTTTCAATTGGTGTTACCATGGATTCTTTCCAGGTGTCAGGAAATTTGCTAGTAGATAGGGAACCGTTAATTATTTTGCACAGAATTGGACCAAGAATTTCGAAATGATCCAAGTAAATACTAGGACTCATAAACTGAAAATCACGTTTGTTTTTTATATTTTTTAAAGATTGTTTCAAATCGGCCAACGTAACATTTTTAAATTTGAACACATTTTCCACTTCTTCAACATGGTTAACGAAAGGAGTCGACGGAATCGTATTTATTATGTCTACTACACTTTTAACAAAAAATTTATTGAAGTTGTTAGCAATTACTATGTTTTCCTTACAAGATTCCGTACCAAATGTAACACTTTTAATTTCACTTTTGTCTTTTTTCAGAATAAAATTTTTTATATTTTGCCACATTATTTTTTGATCCAGGGAACCAGATATTTTAGACGTTACAAATTCACGCTTGCGCTTAACAATTTCTTTTTTATATTTATTTCGAATGGCAGTGTAGTTTTTCCAGTCTATTTCCGAGCCACTTAGTAACGCTTTCGAATACTTTAAAATTTTCTTATTCTTGAGGTTATTCAAAGAACTGTTAAACCACTCATTTCCACTAGATTTTACAACTTTATTTACGATAAATACCGAAACACTTTCATTAATTTTGTTTAAAAAATCGTCGGCTAACAAATTAGTGTCATATATTCTATATGTATTTATTAAATTCGTTTCTAAAACTTGTCCAAACAAATTTTTCCTGTATTTAAAGTAAGGAAACACCTTCTCCTTCTTTTTATTTATAACACTTTTTATATCAATTACAATCGTTTCATGATCACTTAGTTTAAGTTCTTTTACATTTTTTGCACTGATTAACTGACTGCTGTTTGTAACAACGTAATCGATTAATGTACTTGAATTTCTAGTAATTGTGACGATTGGCATTGAGAGATTGGGCTTGCTAAACTGTGATTTTGGGAGGAGATGTTTTTATAGAGTTCGATTTTATTTTTGGGAGGAAGTGGACGTTTAATATTTATGACGCACTTTGAATTTATTGGTGCGGTTGAATTTGTGATCAGTCAAAGGCATTTGATATGAGTAATGGATGCAAATATTCGAGTGAATTCAGTTACGAGTGGTAGCAATGACAGGTAAGCTTTGTCGTATGACGCACCAGGGGGAGCCTAATTTTAAGATTTATTTACATCGCATTTTTGTTACTTTTTTTTTTGCAAACAACGCGCAGGAATTGTGCTTTTAAAGATTACTTTCTGCAAATTACCAAAATTTAACAGAACCGTCGAGCCGACGTGACGCAAGCACGAATCTAGTACGCAGAAATCGAAATATTCCGAAGCCGCAATAACGTCCGTTGGAGAATCTGCTTTGCCTTTGTTCAGTTCTGAAATACTTTAGGCTATATATATACATGTACTAGAATTTAAAAGAACACATACCTACAAGCACAAGCGAAAGTTGAATCGCTGATTTTGTCCTTTTGCACTGTTACAATTGGTCTTACTAGGAAAGATGAGTTTATAAGAAAAGTATTTAAAAAAATTTAAGTTATTAAGTAAAAATTAGTTCAAAAATTGCATTGAAGAACGTTTCAAACAATTTTGAAAAGTACCGCCACAAAAGTATAAAATGAGTCCCAAAAAAAAAGTTAATTTAAAAAACCAAAAAACCCGAATGACTGTAAAAACAAAGAATCAAAAATATATGAACAAGACGCATTTAAGTACCTATACCTAATTAATTGATAATTGGAGACGACATATACGCAGTATAACAAATAATATGTGTGAGTATTGAGTACCCTCCGACTGCCAAATAGGTAGTTATAACTTAAAAGCCTCTTGTTCATATATTTTTAATTCTTTTTTTTACAGTCGTCGGGTTTTCTGGTTTTTAAATTAACTTTTTCTATTTTTATTTTTATCTTATTAGCCTATGACACTCCGGGGAAGAATACGAATATTATGATACCTCACTCTTCAAAATCGGTCAAGCCGTTTAGGCTACAGGGCGTCCCGTAGGAACGTACATAGGATACGCGCGAAACACATAACCCTTCCTGTGTCCAGTCGGGTAAAAAAGGCTGAAAGCCAAGTGCAAAATTTCCCTAAATAAAACTTACGAAACGAAACACTCTCAAAAAACGCATAAAAAAAACATTGAAAAACGCCTACAAAAGCACTGAAAAACAATTAAAAAAACGTTTCGTGAACCGTAGCCAAAAATCCGACAAAAAGTACGTCAAAAGTCGAAAAAATAGAAAAATCCCCATGGAAAAGTTCCCAAACACAAATCAAAAGACGCATCGACAAAACAAAACAGCAAAATAACGAGCGAAAACACGCTTCAAGAAACTCGTCGAACAACGCATCAAAAATTTTTATTTCAAAATTTGGTAAATTTTGACTTGACGGAACAGCTGGCTTAATATAAATATGTATAGCTTACCTGGGGGCTTAAGGAAAGTTTTGTAAAATAAAATATTTGGCAAAGTCGCTTAAATGAACTGTCAACTTTTTTTTCTCAAAAACATCATCATTCAAAATCACCTTCACGAAACTTTATTTCTTTTATTTTAACACTTGGAACACAGCTTTCTATACATACCTACACTCCTTATATTTAATGGGCCATACTATTAACCTCCACAATAAATATTTTGTAGGTCACAATATGCAATTTTGTATAGAAAAGTTTGAAACTGTGTTCGAAGTTCGAAAAATGTTGCTTGAAAACTAAAAATGATTATAAGTATCGCGGGTTGCGTATTAATAATAAATTTCAGTCTCAACTGCTAAATTTATATGAAATTTTTATTGGTAAGGCCTAATGTTAATTGTTGCTCTCCCTCGGCGCCCGTATTTAAGAGTAAATAAACCAAAAGCACGTGAAAATGTTTCCATTTCTCTTTATGGAAGCCAAACCCTCGTAAAGTATTCATATTGCTGGTAAGACAAGCACGATTTGATTTGGGCCGTAAATATAGGAGATGTGAGTAATTCCTTCAACACCACTGCCATTGTTATAAATGGTCGTACATACGACAAATCTTTTGAAAATGTTGCGAGCTATCATCGCTTACTAGCTATAAATCTATATTGTAAGTTGCTTTCAGTCCTTCTACCATGTTCGAGTACGAACTAGTATGACATGTTGTGTAAGGATTTAATCCAAATTTGCTGGATTTCCGCGAATTACAAATTATAGCTGTAAGCCATTTTAATTACCAACTGGGACTCCAAATATTACAAATGAATAATGATGGCTCCCAAATACACAGTGATATCCTTTGAACAGCCTTTGATAGCCCGGATTATCGCAGATTGAACATTTTGTATTTGAATAATTAATTTGCAAGGAATAATCCGCTTGGAAATCATGCAAATTTGTAAAGCCCACCACGTTTGATTAAAACTGATTAATTATTTCAGCGCAGTCTTTATCTGCCCAATGATTTAAATCGTGGGTATTCAATTTGAATATGGTCCCCTGTGTATTGAAGGAGCGGAGTTCAATTCGAATTAGCTTCTCAATTAAATCAAAGCAAAAAAAAACTATACGTAGGTAGTCGTAAAGCAGCTATATCCTACATGGCCACTATAAAAGTAGATAGAATTTTAAAAAGCAACAAATGAAAATAAATTCGGCGTGGGACAGAATTTATATTAATTTCAAGCATTCTTACGTGGGTAATACTTTTCGTCCTTCTCCATTAAATTGCTTGCGTGGAAAATGTCCCTAATTCATATTAATTTGCTTCCCTTCTTCTTGAGAATAGAACAAGTTATCACTTTCACTTATTCGCCACCCGTTGTTTGAAATCCTTAAAGCGTTACATAAATTATGGCGGGTTGCCAACCCAACTGCCAGCTCAATGTGGTTTCTGCATTGTATAGGAGTGGATTTCATGGGGAAAATAATAAACAGTTGCACCACGAACATCGCAACAGCACCAACTGTGCACGTGCATCGCCTGTTTAAATGTGTATAAACCTATATAATATATTTATATTTAGCGTTATGATTGGATGCTATTCAATATTAACTCTGAAAAAGAACTTGTGCGGTTTTTCGCAATGAAGATGGAAAAGCTTTTATATACCTTTTCTTGGCGAGAACATTTTTCTTGACGTGCAGCGTTTGATTGTTTGACGGGTGTATTCAGTTGTATTCACCTAAGAAAAACTCAAGTAACCAGTGGCCATTGGCGCTAGTATCGAAACCACTGCAGGTGCTTATTTCAATCACTTCAACACCATCCGGAGACGTTTGCAGGTAAAGGTGTTAGGTACTAACGGACATTTGAGTTGTTGTGAGTCGTATTCGCTTTGGAAATCGAGCTCTAAAGTTCGCTTGTAGTCAAGTGTAAAGTTAGATCATGTGCACAGATGTAATGTTATGTCTTGTATACCTCTCACATTTCACATGTCGCATGTCGGAGAAAAACTTCGTTAAATTCCTCGAAACATCTGGCATTGTAATATTAGTGTAGAATATTCGCTCGTATAGGTGAGGGACTTGTTTTTGGTACAGCCGTAGATTTAATATTTATCTTCCCCTACACTCCTATGTCCTATCAGTAAACAATTATTTTCGGCCGATTTGGATAACTTGCGAAACAGATCAATATTGGACCCAAAGGCCTTTTCACATACCTACCTACATTCATTTTGAGTGAGTTTCGTATGTGTTTTTGGGACGAATGGAAGGCACCTGCAAAGGCATTATGAGAACATAATAATACTCTCCGAAGTTTGTCCGATATTTGCGAATGGTGGCGTAGTGGAAATAACCACGAGTGGGTATTTTTTTTGTTTACCTTAATTGTTGTAAAAGGTGTTTCAATTTTTAAATAAAATTGAAGTCTATATAAAGAGAGTCCCTTAATTCACGAAAAATCGAATTTTGATAGAAAATACAGACTTTTCATTAGAAAGCTTACATTTTTATTGATTCATGTATACAGATTGAGGTTATGTATGGAATGGCATATCGGATAAATGGCCGCCACGGCTTTGCTGGCAAGAATGTGGCAGAATTTTATTAATACACCTCTCAAATTCCTCTTTCAAGGCATTGGTGGTCGCTTGTTTGCATAGACCTTTGACTTTAAAAAACCCCAAAGAAAAAAGTCCTGGATGGCCAGTTCTGATCGCAAAAAAGGCCAATTATACGATTAGGATATGACTCATGCAGTAATTGAATTGTTTCTCTGGCTGTATGGCATGTGGCACCGTCTTGTTGGAACGACATATTGGTCACAGCCATATCTTGTAATTTAGGCACTAAAAATTGGGTTATCATGTCACAATAACGAACACCATTAATTGTTACTGCCTTTTCGAAGAAGAATGGACCGATAATGCCTCCAGCCCAAAATCCGCACCGAACAGTCACAGTCCTGCGTTTCCTGAACCCGAAATGCGACAATTTTGACGATTAACGAAAGCCATCAAGATAAAAATGAGCTTCAGCACTGAAGATGATTTTGTTCGAAAAGTCAGCATTATTTTTTTAATTATTGCTTAACAATGAAAATGAGCTGTTCTTTCGCATAGCGCTCCATTCTTCCTAACCCCGAACCGTCATCTGTCACTTTGTTATCTTTTTTGTTTTTCTTTACATTAACCGCTTTTTGTTCTTATTTGAAATTAGATTTTTTCGGTAATTTGTGAATGTGGATATTTTTTAATATCTCCAGTATGCAAATATTGCTAGCGGCAACAATGCATTGTTTCAACGTAACCTAGAGTCTAATAACTCGTGGTAGCTATAATTCTGCACTGTGCAAACAAATTATACTTTGCGAAATGTGAGTAGGGCTTTATACAGGAATATGTTTAAGTAACAAAGGTCCTTAGCACGGCAAAGTCGGGCGGGTATAGCTAGGTTAATATAAAATGCATTTTTCCTAGTGGCGTAGGGGCAGACCCAATTTATGCCGTCCCTAATAAATTTTTTTTCACACACTAAAAAAAACTTCGTCTACTGCTTAAACCAGTTATACCTACACATATGTCAATAAACCTGGTAAAATTTCTCTTAAAAATGTTGTCAACTGTTGTTCCTACCAGAGACAATACTGAGACCACCAACTCCGGCCGATTTCCCGTTACTTAGCCTACAAGCTATATTTTTATGGACTGTTCACGTTTGGTGCGCTAGTATTCTTACATAGAAAATCGTATTGACAAATGTCACGAAACTTCAAAAATTCTGCTCACCAACACACTCCCAGGAGATATGAGACACTTCCGCTGTGGGCAAAGTTGCTGGCAGACTTCATAGAATTTTATCCGTTTAATTTGAAATTGTTCGTTACGTGTGGATAATATTTTTTTTAGGAATATGTGCACATTTGCTTAAAATGTTCATGAAAAATTAACAATGCAGATTGGTTGAGGGAAAATGAAAACATTTTTAGCAAATTTTTTAATTTGAAAAATTTACACACGAAATCGAAGTTAATGATATCCAAAAGCGGAAAATACACAACCATGTTTGTCCTAATATGTTTCCAGTATATGGAACATCAACTTTAGATAGTTTTACTAACCAAACAAATCAAATTATTCGCCTTTTAACAATTTATAATAACTAACCAATGGCATTCAGTAATGTAAAAATGTGGCATTCCCGAACTCTTTCACATTTCCCCACGGTTGCCGTGGGTGGCAGCATTTATTTTTGCATTTTTTGTATGTTTTTGCATGTCGCACGGATTCTTTTTTGACATAACACCGATAGGAAAACAAAATGGCGAATTTGAAAAAAAAACTGAGGAGGCCAGCGGCAAGAGGATTGTGAGTTGGGGGTCTCAGTATGGTTTGTCTATAGTTCCTACTATGCGCTTTCTAGCAAGTGAAGCAAAAATGAAGCCGCAAATTTAAAATGTTCCGATATTTGTTACTTTCCGATTTCCAAATCTCTCAGCGGTTAAAAATTACTTACCTGAGGATATCAAAAAAATAACTGTAATTCCCATTAAACTTTAACTTTTTTCTTTAGCTTTTTAAAATCTTTAATTTAATTACATTAAATTATATTGCATTTAATTATTTTTTTAAACTAATTATATTAAATAATCTTTCCTACTAATTAAATTAAAATTTGTTAAATGAAAGGATGAAAACATTTAATTCAATGTTTACTTCCCAGGCGGTCATCATCACACCACACACATAGTTTGTAAGAATTTAATTGTTTACCTACTTTTAAATACTGACCTACTTAATGTTCACTCCCTTCCAAACCCACACCTCATATTTTTGCTGATAATGAATTCTTGCTTTATTCTTCAAATTCATTCACCTTTTCCACTAATTGCTTTCCTTTTGCAATATCAGCACTATAGCCCGATGCATTAATTGTTATTTCTGATTAGTTAAACAACTTGTTTAGTATATAAGAAATTGAATTAATAAACTAAAGACTGAATGAAGTCAGTACAATCAGTACGATCATAGTTCATTGCTTTTTAATAAGAACTGAGACTGCCCCCCACCAGAGGTAAGGGGTCTCAGAACAATTAACAGGAAAGAAAAGAAAAAGGAAAACGATGATCACCACATCGATTGGGTGTTCTGGTTTATGTGCTAGAATCACCCACTGTCGTCAAGGTTTATGCGCCTAGCGATTACAAGATCGTACATTTAGTTTTAATGAAAGGAAGAAAAAAAAACGAATTAGGTATGTACATAATGCAGGTACATATGCAATTATTTTTTGTTTACAAGAAAATTTTTTATTTATTTACAGAAAACTTCTTTAAAATTTCGTTTTTCTACTTTTCATCAGGATTTTCTTATTATTCTTTCAGTATCGATGGTCTCTACCATTTCTGGCTCTATAGCCATGATTCCTTAATGTGCTCATTGTGGACCTAAAATAATTTTTAATAAACTTCAATTTTGAGAAACTCCTCTGACACACTACACACACAACTTCTAGCAAGAAAAGAGTATTTTAGAATTTTAGAATGCAGATGTTGTGTACTGTGTTATAATTTGTGTGTGCTGTGCGGGGCTGTCATTTCTGATAAAAAAGAATTGCATACTAGGAGCAGCGTTCATCGGATTTTGTTGTTAAGCAACACAAGAAATAGAAACTTTGTAAACAAATTTGTAAATAAATCGGACTGAAAAAAGAATCCGTTTTGAAAATTTTATATATTTACAAATTTTAACCATTCCAAATTGCCGCCCCTACCAAAGTGCATTTCAGCATAAAGTTTCACATATATCACATCCGACAACTGACCTCCTGCTCCTAGAATGCACTCTTTTGTCAAAATTCTCTTTGAGCATAAACGTGTCTGAATTTCGCTGATGCAGCATTGAATCTCCTCCTTTAATGCAGGATCGGATGTGGGCTCCTTGACAGAGACTTTTCAGTTCAAGTAACCCCATTGAAATAAATCCATGCTGAAGGGAATTCCGATCATGGAAACGAGAAAGTGCACGACCCGGAAATGTCTCATGCAATAAATAAATTATTGTTTCACGAACTGCGTATGAGATGTCTTATTCAAACCTTACATCGTTCATATCAATAATATCATTCAATTTACGCAGAAACAACTTTGTAATATTGTTGCAATATCGAACAACAAGAGTTCCTGCTTGAACAGTCGCACTTTCGAAAAAAAAATATGACCCAACGACGCCTCCAGACCAAAACCCACACCAACGGTGGCACGTTGTGGACTCAGTTGTTTTTTTTGACAAGATTGAGGCAAAAAGCGCGAGTCTTCAACTTTTCCATATCTCACTTGTTCTCCTTTTTAAATCGAAGAAAGTCAGGGGGTGTGCTTTGATACGCACCAGCAGCACAGCCAGGTGTAGTTGATGGCTTATTGGTATAGAACCAAACAGAAATCCAAGGATTGTACTTACCGCTCACAACAAAACCTCGAGCTTGAACAAAACCAAACCGCTAACGATTTAATATTTAATTTATTTTCAAAAACAACTTCTTGCTTACAAACTATCTATACATGCATAGATATACGACCTACGAAGGCGATTGTTTACAAATTCTATTAACTAACTAAAACTAACTAACTGACTATGGAGTTAAAGGAAGCCATACTTTAATCGAATTCTGTGTCACACCACTCTGCATGCAGTGACCTCTCGAATAATTAAATTTCCATGGCAGCCGTGTCCTCTGGCTCCGACCTGGACTAACTTTGGTGTGTGACGTGGAACGCACACACCCCCAAACTCTATGGATTCACATAGTTGCCCCAGAGGTTGTGGTATTGATAGGAGCCAGTCACTGAAGTAGTTGCGGCAGAGCTTGTGTCCTGGTAGTAGCAACTACCTCCAGGCATACCGCTATCCGAAAGTCCGATGGGCGATGATGTAGCGGTTGTGGCGGCGGCCGTGGTATGTTGGTTAGGTGACATCGCGTCCGCATGTATCCTTTCGACGGGTTGCAATTCCAGAAGAGACTCAACTTCGTTTTTGTATGACATGACATCGCCTAACGACGGCAGACAGCCCGATGGTGGTGCGTTACGCGATTTGGGCGATACAGGCGATGCCGACGTTGACGAAGACACGGCTGTGGCACACATGCTTAGGTGACCTTGAGGCAGTCCATCTAAATATTGGTCGATTTCTTTCGGATCGATGTCGGCATCAACAATAGATGGCGCCAAATAGTTGTGCACCATTTGGTGGTGGTGGCTGTGCTGCTGCTGCTGCTGTTGCTGGTGGGTATGCAAATAATTAAGCGAAGCAATCGAGTGTGGCGACGCTGCTGATGTTCCGTAGGACTCCGTTGGGTCATGTTGCTGATGGATGACGGGATGCTGTTGATGTTGAGATTGAGATTGAGAATGCGTCTGCGGCGAAACGTGCTGTGGCTGCAAATAATGATGAATGGCGTATGTCCGGTTGTTGTGCTGCTGTTGCGTTGCAGACGAATCCATTCCGAGGGACTGGTGATGGTAACCGATGCCAGCAGCTACCACGTCACCGTTTCTATGGAAGTCTAAGCTATTAACGTATTGTGGCTGATGGTCCGATGCACTCAGCTCGTAGTGTTCCGGGGAATTGTGTTCATGTTTGGCCAATGTAGCCGACGATGACGAGGTGGGTGGGAGTGATAGCGGCAGTATAACTGGCGGTGGGGTTCCTATCGTTCGATGCAGGACACTGCCAATAGTATACGGCGTAGCTGGCGGTGTGAGTGGGTTGGCCTCGCCCACCGACTGTCTAGAGCTGGACGTGGTAGAGCACGGTGAGTCCATCTGCCGTGCATAATCGAATTTGCGAAAGGACTCATTGCTCTCGCTGAGTGTTTTCAGTAGGGATTCGTGGTCGGCGCTATTCACATGAGTATACTGAGTTAATAGATTGCTATCGCCGCAGCCATTGGCTGTGTAATCCATTTCCGATGATTGGTTTGCGATAATTCTGCTGGCGGCATCGCCAAGGAACTGGGTCCGACAATTAAAGCGGTTGTTCTTGTTCAGATCCATAAAGGATTTGGTTTCATGCCTGCGCGTGTTTGTGCCCCGCTGATTGTTTGTCTTCTGATTGCATTGGGACGGCTTTGTATCTGCGGGAGATGTTCCTATAGCTGCCATAGAAGAGGTTCCAGATGACGATGTCTTGGCCTTTTTCCTGCGCGGTTGGTATTTGTAGTCGGGGTGCTCTTGCTTGTGCGTCAGTCGGAGCTTCTCAGCGAATTCAATAAATGGTTTCTTATCGCTGTCCTTAAGGTTTCTGTAACGGGAAGGGAGTGTACGTATTAATAAAGAATTCGAATGCGGGGAGACACCTAGAAATTAATCAGAGTCAATATGGCTTATGTAAATAAACACGTGTCGGGTGCAAACACAGATGGCGCGAATATGGGGCAGCAGAGGGAGCTGAATTTTTTAAAAAGGGGAGCGAACCCTCGTTTGTGGGTATCTGTTTTGTTTGCATAGTATAAACACGCAGTAGAGGAATACTTGATTGATGGCCATGTAAATAGTTCGAGTGGAAGAATTTTCTCATCGAATTTACGAATGCGGTGCAATTTACTGTTTGTATCACTGTGCGTCCTTGATTTAACGTATGCACTCGACTGAGAGAGTGAATTCTTATTCATATCAGAAGTTACGTTTATAAAATGGGGAAAAGACTACAATCTTGTGGCAGGAATAACGTGAGATAGCTGTTTGTTTTTAAATGGGAATGGGATACATTTAACTGCCTTGGGGGCTAGTTTCTAGACGTCTTCTCCCAGCTGCGAGACTTATTAGTGCGAGGGAAAATAATGTAAGATAAGCTGAAAACCAACCTCTGGAGTTAAAGAAGCCAACGATGCTGTTTAAATCGATGCCTGATATGTTTGAGAGGTCATATAAGAAGGCTTGAAATGCTAGCTAAATAGTGCTCAATGCTAGGCCTTATGAAAAATCAATACAATAAGAAGTTTTGACGTGATGTGTGTTCAAACCCACATACGAAAAAGACAAACTTTTTTGAACTTTTTCGTATCAGTGTCCGCCTCCTTTTCCGTTCGGAATTGTAGTCTCAGAGAAATGTAAAGTTTGGTTATTGAAGGGTTGTGTATTCAGTGGAGTTGAGTCGTCCACTGACTTTTGAATGTGGAAACTAACACCTCATTTACACACAAATAAATCTCTGGCGTAGCAGGTTAATAAAATTCCTGTCTGTTACTATTTCATTATAAAATGTGCCCATGTTCATCTAGGACAAAGCCTACTTGCAGTTGTTTGCTGCACTTGGAATGTTTGCCAACCCGATCGCTTTCTTCTTTTGTTATCCTCTTTGCCTAATAGAAGGAGACATAAAGCACAAATGAACATACACAAACCACATAGCTTTTCACAAAACAATGCATTGCACATGCACTATTTGTTTTGGACAGCTGTATAGTCCCTTAAATTCTGGTAATTTAGGAAGCATTTTCATTGCCCACTACTTGTTAATGGAGCAAGTGAGCGTGTTATATATCTTTGAGTGTCTTTTTCTATTAAGACTTATTTCTTATTGAATTTTTTCCGAAGCACTTTCGCATTGAAGCTAATGCTAATCGATTTGTATCTGCATAATAAATGCAGAGCTGTTGAAAAGGACCTACAAAGAGAAATAGTCGATAACGACTATCGAAAAGGATGAAAGGATTCTTTAATCATGTGACTGCAGACGTAATTGAAAATATAATTGGCTCACATCCAAATGCAATTTGCGATAAGGTTTTATAAGAAAGTGCAATTGCTTGATAGGTACGACGATTATAAATAGAAAAATTGACTACTGAGGGAGAAAAGTATAAGGTATGACCGTGTTGGAAGTTCTGCTGTAGAAATCGACATCTTTTGTTCTTGGGTTGTGTTTCAAGAGCAATAAAAATTTACTTTTAAACCAATGACACGAAATAAATTTGAACAAGACGTCCTTGTTCAGTAAAAAAGAGAATTTTGTTTCGAAAACGATTTCATTCATGTGGCGAGTCCTACCTCACTAAAAAAAAAAAAAAAAACATGATGAATACTTACTAATAAGGCTTTAAAAATGCATTCGAAAAGTTGTACATAGCAACAAAAAGTGATCAATTAGATGCCATTCGCACAATCTCGGTAAAATGTCATTAACCTCAAGAACCAAATTGTTTCATAGTGTTGCAATTTATCCATTTTAAATCAGATATCGCCCGAATCAATGTCATCCATACTTTCGAAACAATAATCACTGCCTGTCGACGGTGGATGGGAACAGGAACTCCGGCCTCATTTTTTAAACACGCTTTTGTGGGTGTAATCAAGTCTCTTTGATCCATTTCACACCTGAAACTGCAATTTCGGGGAAACCGTTGAGCAAAGGGAGCCACACAATTTTCCAGAAAAAAAGAAATTAAATTTTCAAAGTACTCGTTACAGAAGCATCCTTTTGATGTAATTAGATTCAAGATAATTTCTCAAACGAACATAATGACGATCTGGAAAAGAACTTTGATATGTTCCATGAACTGAAGCCACAGCTCAATTTCTTAGAAAAAGTCTGCGGCAGTACCACAAAAATAAGATGGGTTCTGTAGGTTATTAACATCCAGTCAACTGGGGAGTAACATGGTAGGACCATATATTATCGCGTTTTCAAACTTGAGCTACCTATTTTCGGCAAAGAGGTACTCCAACGATGAAATTACTCCTTCTACCTCTGTCTGTCTGTCTGTCTGTCGAACATAGCCCTCATATATGCAGTTGGGTTGCAAATCATTTACTTAACTGGCAGCATAAGCGGTTCATATAATAAGAGATCCTACGCTTATTTCAAATTCAAATCTACTTGTAAAGGGTGTTTTTTCAGAGGCAAAGAAATTTGAAATGGAATAAAACAAAGATGATTTTTTTAAATTGACATGAAATTTACTTTATTCGAAAGATAATCTTCTGGAATTATAATTTGAATATGATTGCGGGCAGATGACCGCCACGACTGGCTCGGGCGTAGTCTAATCTGGAGGTCCAATTTTCGATGATTTCTTCCAACATTTGTGACCGTATATCGGCAATAACGCGGCGAATGTTGTCCTCCAAATGGTCAATCGTTACGGGCTTATCGGCGTGGACTAGCGACTTCACATATCTCCACAGAAAATAGTCAAGCGGCGTTAAATCGCACGATCTTGGAGGCCAATTCACGGGTCCGCAAATAGAAACTATGCGGTTACCAAAACGTTCCCTTCAATAAATCAATTGTGGCACGAGCTGTGTGACATTTTGCGCCGTCTTGTTGAAACCACAGCTCCTGCTGTTCAATTGATGAACGAAAAAGTCAGAAATCATGGCTCTATAGCGCTCACCATTGACTGTAACGTTCTGGCCAGCATCGTTTTTAAATATACGGACCAATTATTCCACCAACCCATAAAGCACACCAAACAGTCAGTTTTTGTGGATATAGCGGTGTCTCAACATACACTTGCGGATTGTAATCACTCCAAATACGGCAGTTTTGTTTATTGACGTATCCATTTAACCAAAAGTGAGCTTCATCGCTAAACAAAAAATGGACGTAGTGCGCGATACGTATTTCGAACAGAACCATGATTTTCAAAATTAATTTGCACAACATGGAAGCGCTGTTCAGGCGTCAGTCTTTTCATTTTGAAATGCGAAACCAAACTTAAAATAAATCACTGGACAGCTGACAAAATGGTCGCCAGTTAAAATAGTGTTGCCAACTTAAAATTCTATACCTCTTAAAAAAACACCTTTTATATATAGTTAATGGCCTTCACTCAAAAATGTGTTCAGCCCCGATTAGTTGTGGCTGGCAACTATAAAGCATCACACAATTTTGAAATTCTCGATTGTTTCGTTACTTGAAAATCCTTTTTCAACTTATACAAACAGACTTGTAGGAGTTTTCCGAAATGCAACATTTGAGCTCTTCACTGACATAGGTCAGTGAATATAGTACGCTGTGCGCGTGATGACGCCGCTTAAATATTTTCTGTTGAAGTATTTCAAGTTGTTGGAACAGGGAGATGAGCCTTAGATGGCAAGGGAACACACCACACCACATAGTAGAATGCGACCCCAAATGCTCGAAAAAGTGATAACAAATTGGAGAATTTGGTTTATGGCTGTTCGCATAGTGCGCAAAATTATAACTAGAGTATAAAAAAACGCCTTCCCACGTGAATAACTCGTGTGTGTTTCATTTAATTTTCAAATCCTACAGCTCCTAAAAGCGAACCCTTAGTATAGTGATACACAACTAGACATTGATCATTTTATGGTGGGCAAAATGAATAAAATCAGATGCCCTACGAAAACCATAGGTAGATAATAGCTGTGTGTAACTATATAATATAACTCAATTACTGATTAGACGGTTCGAAATTTTCCAAGCAAATTTAAATCGTTCTTTTTGCCTGATAAGGTTAATTGCATTACTAAATTCAATTTGCTGACGGGAAGCTAATTCTGAGTCATCGGCTCATACGATTTCTTTTCTGCGATGCATGAAAATTCTATTTAAACTTCTTGTATGTATTGTCGTTTATAATTGATGTAGCGAACATTTAAGTTTTTTTCTTTTCATTTATGTACGTCTGCCATCTAAAAAGCTGTTTTTAATAAATTGGATAAAGCTAGGCGATTTGGACCATGCGCACATTAGGGTGGTCCTTATTTTTAAAATTTGGACTTTTTTTTTGAGTACCCTTTTTTTGTTCCTTTACACCATTATCCACGTTTACACGTGCCGCACTGAGTTTGAAGTTAACACTTTTTATCTTATTTGTTCAGCAGAGGATGATTTCTTTGGATTTAAATGTCATTGCGGCACGTGTTAAAAATGAATTAAAGTTTAGTTTTAATTAAACTTTCTTTGTATGCGTTTTTAGCCCAAAGAAACTAAATAAATAAATAAAAAGGTACTCAAAAAAAAAAAAATTGTTTTTTCTTCATACAAATAAGGACCGCCCTACGCACATGCACGAGTAGTGAGGGGAAATTTGGTCCAATGAGGATCAAGCCGCAGAATGAATAATTATCATTGAAAATTTATCCACATTCCACATAATTATACACAAATAAACTAAGGAGTCATTGCACAGAAATTCTATACTTAAGCGTAGAACGCTGCTCGAGCTAAACTAAATTTTATCTGGTCTCCAACTTTTCTCTCCAAACATCAGCTAAAGTCCTAGCTAAATTTTGACATAGAGTACGCCGTGGTGAAGGGTCACAGGAAAAAGCTGTTCTTTAAAAAAACTTCCTTTAAAAAAAAAGTTAATTTAAAAAACAAAAAACCCGACTGACTGTAAAAAAAAAAATAGAATTAAAAAGATATGAACAAGATTTAAGTACATATACCTAACTTATTGACAATCGAAGACTATATGCCTACACAGTCTAACAAATATATGTATGAGTATTGAGTATCCGACTGCCAAATAGTTAGTTATAGGTACTTAAATGCGTCTTGTTCATATCTTTTTAATTCTATTTTTTTTTTACAGTCAGTCGGGTTTTTAGGTTTTTTTAAATTAACTTTTTTTTATTTTTATCTTTTTAGCCTATGACACTCCGGGAAAGAATACGAATATTATGACACCTCACTCTTCCAAATCGGTCAAGCCGTTTAGGCTACAGGGACTCCCGTAGGAACGTACATAGGATACGCGTGAAACACATAACCCTCGCTGTGTCCAGTCGGATAAAAATGTAATTCTCTCTTATTTCAACTATTTCTGATTCTAGGTACTTCTCGTCCGTGTAATAATTAAAAAAGATCATCCTTGCATACTTTTCCGCAACAGAACAACAGAACACAACGATCTGTCACAATTTACCTTGAGAAAATGTGCCGACCCATTAAATGGGCACGCTAAATTTTGACAGACACCTGAAGTACATTCTGAAACAAAAGTTTGATTATTTAGCTCGAGCTGCGTACCACTCAGATAAATGGGTTCGCTTAAATTTAGCTGAGCTAAATTTTGAAGAGAATTTTGTATGGGAGCGAAAATTTAGCAGCTTAAACCTACTTTTTTTTCTTAAATTATTAAAAATTGCTCTCTTTCAGTTTAAGTAGGATTTTATTCTTTATAGAACGAAAAAGAATGCAAAAAAGTTCTTTGTAATGAATACATTTGTTTTTGAAGTGAAAACGTTGGGCATTTTTGAGATGGAATAAAACCATTGAACTCGCGACCCAGTGTGTTTTTTAGGTAAATAAATCAAAAATTAAACACAAATATTTGTTTCCAATTTCAGCTTTCAGCTGGAATTATTTTTAAAGATTGACAGATAAATTCTGTGGCCACAAGCGATAACCGCTTAAGTCGACTTAAGACAAAAACTAGATTTTCTCTGTTTTTTTATTTGCTCTGTTCTACCATAGAAAAAAATCCTGGCATTTATACTTCAATTTTCGTTGAAATAAACCAAAAAGAAAAAACCGCTTAAATCATTCTCATAACTAACAGCATATTTAATAATGAAGTTTGAAAGTACATTTCCCGATAATTATATATTAAGACTTAAGCGGTTTTTGCTTGTGGCCACAGAATTGTTCGTAAAATGGGCAGAGTTTAAAGGAGGAAAAACATTCTGTCGAGGTCACATATAAACATCTTTTCGGCCAAGATTTTTTAAGGATGTTTAAGAATATAAAAGAAATAAAAAAATATTTGAAATAAAAAAGAAGCCTTTTTGGAAAAAAAAAACAGCCTTAGCTAATGAAATAATGCCTAAAAGGCATGAAAAAGCCTTAGTTGGCATGGCTGGCTGGCGGTGCTGATGGTTTCATACGTTTCATTGGTGTTCATTTCGAAGAGTACTAATTAATTAAACTTTATATTTCATGCATTTGTAAAGTTACGTTTTAAGCAATGGATTGCAATTTTTGTATGTAAAATAATATGCATTATTTTTCACGAACAATAGCGCATTAAACGAAAATGAAAATTGTAATATAATTTTTGATGAAACATTATAAACTAAAATAATGAATAAAGAAACACTTCATTTAAAAGTATTTCCTGCACAATAAAATATTTCCTGGCGATTCAAAAAATACACACGTAAAAGCTCAAGTTTTCACTTCTCCCAGAAGTTTTTTTGCTATACAAGTAATTTGGGGTAGAGACTAAAAATAACTCGAGGAGTAAGCCACTAACTTGGACTGAGAAGCGAAAATTCTGAGAGTGCAATTGTCCCAAGAAATCTTCTGTACGTACCTACTCATCAGCCATTCAACATAAATTCATAAGTTTTTCCACTATACATTCGACCCAAAGAAAACAACTCCCACAAATGAATTTCAGTCAGAAGCTGGGCTTGAAATTCAATGTATGCCTGTTGCGCCAAATATTTATTTTTTAGCTTGTTACAAAGAGAGCTCCTCCTGCCTCCTGCTGAGACATCGTTTGCCAATTTACAATCATATTTATAGAAATATATCATTCATTTCAAAACAGTTGTTATCTATACGAGTAGATATGCGTAGCGCAGTTCGTGAAGCACGTTTTCAATAGAAGATTATACCGCTTTATTGAATGCGTAATATTAGTCATCACAATTATAGAATAAATATTCCAAATTTGTATGCTAACAATTGCACGAAGATGAAGAAGTAGACATTGAGCGACGCTATGGTCAAAAGCGATGGTAATCTGAAGGTCTAGAAACTGTTTGTGTAGTAAATCTACCTATGATATCAGGAGAGAAGCTCGCAAGTAGTCTGGGACTGTAAAAAAAATATACGAGTTGACTTAGAACTGAACTGCTAACGGAGTAAAATTCGGCCCCATATAAACAAGGCATAGATTGAGATTTCAAACTTTATTTTTATATCGAATGTTTAGTTAAGTTTTTCGAAATCCGAATAGCATAAGAGTTACAAAATAGAAAGGGGCCTTACCCCAATTCTTACTTAACTTATTTCTATAGCTAAAATTGACATTGAAATTTATTAATTCTGCTGAGGAAAATTTAATCAGGAGTGTTTAAACTCCAAGCCAGCGCTTATTCCACCGTTCCCTTTCCTCCTAGGCCTGCTAGTTATAATTTGCCTCTTTTTACCTGGGTGTGAGAGGTCTCCAAAACCGGTGTAGCTTTTTGGCTCTTAGAAAATCTTCTTCCACTTTTGCCCAGTTATTTAAAGTCGCCATTTAAGGTAGGGTTTTGCTCTACGGCGTTAGGTGGGTCAAAAACTCTCCAGATTAATACGCATGTGACTTAGCAACAGCAATTCTCAGCTGTTGTGTCTCATGATTTTTGACGAAGTCAACTTCGGTGTGCTGCACGAAAAGTTCATCGTTCACAATCCATCGATACAAACTGGACCGAATATAGCCCTAAAAATGATTTCCTCTCAAAATGTCTACAGAACTTTTCAAAATCAAAATCTTTACACCATACATCAGTGTAGGGTCTTCAATAATATTTCATTGGTTGTACAGCAGAGCCCTTTGCTGGGTAAACCCCAAGGTAGTATGCATCGACCTCGAAGCTATTTTTTTAAGATTTGTCGAAGTGTGAAAATTTGGCGATGTTGGACTTTTTACGGCTGAAAACTGCGTTGATTATGGACCCTAGTGGCGAACAGTTTTCTCACTCCGTAATTCAGTACAGTCTGCACGATCTTGTATGACACGTTGTGGCGACATATTCTCGTGAGAAAAGTCTGGCACATGATGGAATAGCAAACCAAAGTGAGCACAAATGCTAGCTGGTTGCCACTAGAAGTTCTTACATTAAACTGCTACTAACTGTTACAATAAATGGGCAAAATATCCTTCACCTTCTCTAGTGACAAAAAAGCACCATTTTTCCACTTTACTATAAACAACCAAAAAAAGTTGAACCAACCACGAAGCTACATTCATTACGAAGCTTCAAAAAAAGCCATTCATATCAGTTACAGGAGGTACCTGCGTCCTTCTCGCGTAACTATAATTTAATTTAACCAAGAACTTGCTGGTCTAAGTCGCAAGTAGCAAAACCCAAATAAAGAACATTTAGAGAAGTTTCTTTGTTTTTCTCTTTGAACAGCCACAAAGTGTACACAATACACAGACACCCACGTATACAAAGCTATGAGTTGAGCATTTTGTATACGATGCTCGCTTTGCATGTGAAGGAGGGCATTTCGCCCGACAGGACTTACGCTCATCGTACCTATAGTGAATGCACAATGTGATGCTAACTTAACCTGAAGTTGAATTCTAGTACCTAGAGCACGTAGGGCAAATTGGAAAAGTTTTGCATTCGCGTCGTTGTTTTTTTTTTTTTTTTTTGTTTTTTGTAAGGATTAACAAGGCAAGTGTTCTAGTCGCATCTGAACACGTTTGAATACACATTAAGGCTAGAGTAGAGTTCAAGGAAAGTAGAACGGGATGTAAATATATTCAATTACTAAATCATTACGTGGGGAGTACTGTAAGAGCTTTACAAGAGTATGTTGGAAAATTAAATTGAGAACACATATGTATACGTTAACTGGGTGTTTTCAGACTCTTGTGTACAAAGGACCGCATAAATTATACGCAAAAGGAAGAGCTACGCAAATGGATATTTTAAGATGGGTTTTCTTTTCTTTTCCGCGAAGCGCTGGTATATTCGTAGGTTTTTATTTAATAAAAAAGGTTATAGAATGTTCTGTTGACTGTTCGTATGATGAGATTGTTAATGGAGGAAAACAAACTAAGTTCAAAATAGCGCGCTAATACAAAAAAGGTTTGAAATATATATACCTGGCGATCACTAGGATGAGGTCATACATTTTGCAATCGATTTTCACTCTTTATACCCGATGAAAAGTTTTTACCCGGAAACTTTTACTACCTGGAAACAGGTACATATTTTCCCAACAGTAACTCATAAAATTAAAGGGTAAATAAAAAACTACGGCTGGAATTTTCCAAGATCAAATAATGAACTACCTGAAAAGCGTATAAAAAGATGCGCCACTAGGATGAGGCCATTGCGAATATTTCGTTGCAGGACTGCACATCAGCGATTTTTTTCAAAGTTTTATTAAGAATATTTAAAAAAGCGTTGAAAAGACCTGTTTTTATTTAGTTCAAACAATAAATGGAAAGACTTTGGCAGCGACAGAAAGAGGCAAAATAGATGCTTTCAAGGAGTTGAGACTCTCAGGCCGAGACATTGCAGGAAGCCTTAATAGAAGTAAGACTGTTGTAAACATTTATCTTGCGGACCCACAACACTATGGGAAAAATCAAAAAGGACGCACAACAGCAACAGCATTGCGAGAAAAACTGTCAATTCTACGGCTTGCCTCAAATTGTACTCTACCAGCGACTAAAATAAGGGCCAAGAGTGGAGTATCAGCCAGCATAGCAACGGTCCGAAGGATAATAGGAAAAAGTGGTTCTATACAGAGGAGAAAACTTAAAAAGAAACCTCTTTGAGGCAAGTACACAAGGAGCATCGAATGAATTTTGCAAGAGGACATGATTGCTTGGATCAATGAATGGAAACGCGTTGTCTTTCCGGATGGAAAAAAGTTTAACCTTGACGGCCCCGATGGTTATAACTTTTATTTCCATGATCTAAGAAAGGAGGAGCTTATTTTGGCAAGACATCACAGCCGTACATCAGGTGTAATGGTGTGGGGAGCTATTACTCACAATGGCACAATCGAGTTGGAGGTTTTGTCCACAAAAATGAACGGAAACAATTACAAATGTTAGCTCGAACTGTCATTTTCAAAAGTGGAAAACATTTTCGGACCCCTGCCTTGGATATTCCAACAAGACAATGCCCCTATTCACACTTCCAGGGCTGTTAGAAGTTGCATTCAATCAGAAGACGTGGAACGTTTACCATGGCCGCCCTATTCACCGGACTTAAACATAATCGAAAATGTTTGGGCATGGTTATCTCGTAAAGTGTATGAAGGCGGCAGACAATTTGAAGGCAAGGACACTTCAATCGAAGCTTTCGTGATGCCTGGGCCCAAATTTCTCTTAATTATTTAAAAAAAAAACTCAATAATTCTCTTCCAAACCGTCTTATAGAGGTCATATCGAAAAATGGCGGGCATACTCATTATTAATGTAGAAAAACATAATAAATAAATGTTTTAAAACCAGAATTCAAAAATTTCAACATTTTATTTCTTCTTTTTTTGCATGTGGCCTCATCCTAGTGGCGCATCTTTTTATACGCTTTTCAGGTAGTTCATTGTTTGATCTTGGAAAATTGCAGGGGTAGTTTTTTATTTGCCCTTTAATTTTATGACTTACTGTTTTTGAAAATATGTACCTGTTCCCATGTAGTAAAAGTTTACGGGTAAACAATTTTCAATGCGTATAAAGAGTGAAAATCGATTGCAAAATGTATGGCCTCATCCTAGTGATCGCCAGTGTACATATTAATCGAAGTTGTCATTTTTATGGTCACACTTTTGATAGAGCCTTTTTTAGTCTTGTGGCTGTGCTGAAATTTCAGTGCTGAAGAAATGCTGGTGAATACATTCCTAAAGCCATATAGGATTATACACGACTCTATACTGTCCTTAAAGGCATTTCGAAGGCGTAGATTTGGAATTCTTGGATCTTCTGCGAGACTTTCTGCTGTCGAAATATATGTTGAATAGTGAGTTTTTGGGAGGCACAAAGATTTTGAAACTCCTAAATTAGAGTTAGACCCAGTAATTCCAGATCGGGGGATTTATCCCATTTTGCGGGATTTCTCACTTAAAATAAGCTAAAAGGGTCAAAGGGGTTTTTCAAACCTCATAGTACAAAAAAAAGGGGATTTTACTTTTTGGTCAATTTTTGTTCCTAACTGCTAATTTCCTTAAGAATAAAAAAAAAAGATTTTCATGTTTAGAAAAAAGTCGTTCAAAATATCTGATATTTTTTTTCTATTTATTTCCTTAAACTGTTTCATAAACTGACATATCTGTGGTGAAAATCTGAACTCATCGCACACATACTATTGAGATGAAATTTCAAAAGAAAACAACAATTTGACACTTGTCGTCGTGAATTTATGTGTTCTTTTTTGTAACGTTTTAAAAATGTATAAGATGTACCTAAATTTCTATTTTTGTATTATATACAAACGTATCTTAATATGGATGTATTTATTTTTGTTAACTTGCATAGTTAATGTATAATGCAACTTGTATTTGTTAATAATAAAAAAGACTAAATTTAATGAAATACGTGTTTTTTTTTTTAAGTTAATATTTCGTGGGATAAATGTGGGATTTTTTATATTTTGGCGAGGGATAAGAGGTATTTTTTGGGTATAACCATGTTATAACCTGTTTCTAAAGTCTTGTATCACTGCTAGACCCTGCACAAGGCATAAGCTCATAGGTGCTATACCTCTTTTCCACCCAAAAAGCACTAAAGAATAGAAAAGACAGAAATAGCCGTAGTAATAGTGCCGGTCTGAGCTGAGTATCTGCCTAATGATGCACGTCTGAAAAATTTGGGAGTGTGCTCGTCGCAATAGATATTTCCATTGGGTAAAACTTATGAACGTACCTGATACCAGGGGTAAGATTGAAATGTTGAAAAGTTTTTGTGCGAGCGCATGATTTGCGAAAACGTTTGAAATTTTCGCCTTACAGAATGCCAACTGAGGTTGTAACTTAGCTAAGACACCTTAAGCAAGAAAAAAATCAACAAAGACTCGACTTAAGTATGGTTCATAAGGGTACAATTGCATAAAAGTATTTCAGCATTTCTGCCTACTCAAACCCGCTATACACATAGATAACGATGTTTTGTATATACATTTTTAAAAAATCTGTCATTCAGCTAAGTATGACTAATGATTTTTGAACATCTGCGGTAGACAATAAGGAAAGTACTCAACCCAATTCACTCGCCCAGACCTTATCAGTTGTTTCTGTGTAAGCCGCCAATTTGTTTCAAGTCTTTAAGAAAATCAACGATGGTGACTACGGTACAAACAAGTCCCTAACAACGATGAGGTCAGAATGTTGTTATTATGCGAACAACAATAATTAACATTATTAATTTGGATCAATGCAAAGTGATAAGAGAGGGCAAACGCCTATCGGTAGTTTCTTTTTGTTGTGTTTTCTTTTTCTTTTCTGCTTTGAAATGGCAGTCTACATATATAGCGATATCCCGATGAGAAGCAATTACATTTTGAAAAAAAAAAAAATAAATATATTAACATAAATTCCAATGAAAGTGATTGCGGCACTTTGCGCGGTTATAGATTATGACGTCTTGCTCAAGGATTTAGAATACTAACTGAGAGTAGAAATACTGTGAACCGAAACACCACAAATTGCGAAGTTTCATCATCATCACATCACTGCGAAGCCAGTTGTCCGTGCTATCGCAACAATGCATATATGGATGAAGAGAATGCTTTTCGTTTCTTTTTCATGAAGTTATGGGGTGAAACGTACCATTTTGGTGGGGCATGGAATTTGAAAAGTATTTCTAATTCAATATATGCCGGGACTACAAACAATGTAGTTTAGAAATGAATTCGACGTAATAAGTTGGCCAATAATGTGGGATCTGAAGGAGGGGCAGTTACAATTTATAATAAATCAAGCATAGAGGGCGAAAAATTAGGTCATACTTCGCAAAATTCAAATTTCCTAATACGAAAAGTGACGCTCTTGCCCCTTTCAATGGCTTTACACAGGAACGTAAGTAAAGGGTGATTTTTTAAGAGGTTTAGAACTTTTTTAAAAAAAAAACACAAAAAATTCGAAAAAATGAATGAAATATTTATTTGAATCGATAGTTTGAACCTTGCAATTTAATGTTTAAAGATAATTTCATGCAAATGTTTACCGCGGCTGCGTCTCAGGTAGCCCATCCGCTGAGTCCAATTTTGGCATACTCTTTCACACATATCGGCCGGTATCTCACGAATGAATGCATGGATGTTGGCTTCCAGTGCGTCAATCGAAGCGGGCTTGTCCCTATACACATTAGCCTTGGCATACCCCCACAAAAAATAATCTAATGGTGTCAAATCGCACGATCTAGGCGGCCAATTGACCGGCCCGAAACGTGAAATTAACTGTTCACCAAACTCGCCTCGCAATTGCGCCATTGTTTCACGTGCTGTGTGGCATGTGGCACCGTCTTGTTGAAACCACATATCATGCAAGTCAAGAACTTCCATTTCGGGCAAAAAAAAGTTTGTTATCATCGCTCGGTAGCGTTCACCATTGACAGTAACGCTGCGATTCGCATCATCTTTGAAGAAATATGGCCCAATAATGCCGCCGGCCCATAAACCGCACCAAACAGTGGCTTTTTCGGGATGCATTGGTAGCTGTTGCAATGCTTCTGGCTGATCTTCACTCCAAATGCGGCAATTTTGCTTGTTTACGTACCCATTCAACCAAAAATGAGCCTCATCGCTGAACACAATTTTTCGATAAAAAAGCGGATCCTCGGCCAGGTTTCCAAGAGCCCATTCACCAAAAATTCGGCGTTGTGGTAGGTCGGCTGGCTTTAGTTCTTGCACCAGCTGTATCTTAAAAGGCTTTACGCCCAAATTCTTCCGCAAAATGTTCCACGTAGTGCTGTAACAAAGGCCTAACTGCTGGGAACGGCGCCGAATCGACATTTCGCGGTCTTCTGTCACACTAGCTGATACGGCCGCAATATTTTCTTCACTACGCACAGTACGTAAACGTGTTGGTGGTTTAATGTCCAACAAAGTAAATTTGGTGCGAAATTTGGTCACAATCTTCCGAATAGACTGCTCAGAAGGTCGAGAATGCCGATCATAAAATGGAAGCAGCGCGCGATGAACATTTCGAACCGAGCACGAATTTTGATAGTAAAATTCAATAATTTGCAAGCGTTGTTCATTTGTAAGACGATCCATGGTTAAATTGCAAACCAAACTGAAGCTGTTTGACAGTGACACAAGGTACTAAACACACGTCAGCTGTCAAAACCAGTGTTGCCAAAACCAAACCAGCTAAAAAATCACCCTTTATAAACAATACAATTAATGGGCCCGCGGCCAAGACGGCATGCAGCTAGTACAAAATAATCAAATTTATTCTAAACATGGCGGTCTGTGCGCCACCCAGCTGTCTGGAAGGGCACATTAGATAGGGACCAGATGGGAACGGAGCTGTATGTAGCCGTTTTTTTTATTATCTAGCTATGATCCACCACGTTTCCATGAACATCATGTCGAGCAAAATACGTTGATTTCGAGTGAGTATAGAAAAGAAAAGGGTAAATAGCCAGATAGTCCCGAATTCAAATTTTAGATTCCGCAGCTTTATAGGAGTTAACTTATTCTTCTCTATCACTGGCTATGTTGTTTGCATTAACTATTTGAAGGCGCTATAAGTGCCCCTTAACAGCCTGCTAAAGTTTTGCAGTTTTTCCCTTTTTAAGCGGAGCTTTAACCTTCTGAGATAATTTCTTTGGCGTGATTACAATAGTAGTTCGTCTATAACTAGTTAGTCGTCGGAGGTGATGTTTGCATCTCTGGCATTAAAAATATTGATTGAAGCTGCTGTTGGGAGTCAGTTTTTGTTTTTAGTCTTAGGTTTACTAGATTGTTTAGTGTTTAATACGCTTGTAATAAGCAATTAAATCTATATATATACAAATTTAGCCTTAAAATTCTGTTCGTTTGTCGCCGATTCACGCCTTGACGCATTTACCGATTTTAGCAAAACTTGCACATATCTTTGGTATGGGTCTGTATATGGTTTTTGTGAAGTTTGGTTGAAATCGGAAAACGTATGTGTGTGTTGTGCGTGCGTGTAAAAACACATGAATTTCCATACATTTTGCTCGACGGATTTGAATGATTTTTTTTATATTTTGTTTAGCTTGAATCATGGTTTAGGAAAAATAAAAATTCGCAAAATTCTCAACAGGTGGCGCTGTAAGCACATTTCGTTTTTCATCTATCTCCTTCTATATATATATCAAAATAAGTCACATTGTGTTTGAATAATTGATGTTCTCTTAATGCGTGAACCGATTTTGTATCTGGAAAATATGGTTTTGGACCCGATAGGTGGCGCTGTTGTCGATCTCCGAAACCACTCTACTGATTTTAATGAAATTTTGTGGATGGGTATGGTTGACCCGATTAGTCTGGTCTTGCTCTACTTGGGGGTGGTGGGCGCAAATCGCAAGCATTAAAGAATTAAGTGATGTGGCAAACGGCGCCAATCGTTTGGTAAAATGAAGTGGAGGTATATTGCGTTGGTTATTCGTATACTATCATTTTAACAAATTGACCACTCGCCCAAGTAGTCCAGCATCCCAACCACTGAGCCACCGTGTTCACAAGACGCAGCTACCGATATTTAATGTTCTATATCACCTTTATAGAATGTAAAGTGGAAAAAAAAAAATATCCGAACGGTGATTCTTACTTCCCGGGCAAACTTCCCAAGCTGCTCGCATTCTGCTTCGCTTGATTTGGTTGATTGAGAAAATCTGACCGGACCAACTCGATTCAGTTATAAGCGCGGACAAACGACCAAGACGCCGACCCGGAAATCTATGAAGTTCTTCAATTCAGCTAGTTTCATGATAAAAATGTCTTTTTAAGGTAAAGATATATTAGTGACGTGTTTCTCACAACTGCTACGGTGTGACTTATCTCGACATTGGTAAGCTTTTAGCCAAAGATGATAAACTTTTCGTGGGATTTATGCCATTTTATGGGAATGTCGATGTCATAAAGAGAAAAAGCAGCATAATCGTTGGAATTTCAAGAATCAGACAAAAAATAACATTCAAACTGTAAGTTCTTGCTGAAATTTCATCAAAACGTCTAACCATGACGATATCAACACACTACATGTCCTTTAAAAAGTACTCACGTAAACCTTCCTTTAGAAAAATTTTCTAGTTTCAAAAAGTAATCAGCGTCATTTTAAGAAACAGAGATTTTTAGTTAACCTTACTCGCTGCTAATAATCCCACCACATTATTTTTTTCTAGTCCAAAATAGGATAAAATTGAAACATTTCATAAACATTCAATAAATAAATTTCAGAAATCTTTTATAAGTGCTTATGAAATGTGTCCGATTTGCTTCAGAAACTTTTCTTAAGCATTTCTGAAATGTTTCTATGGTCTAGACGCAATTTAATATGAGAAGATAAACAGAAGTTCTAGCAGCAAAATATTGTTCATGTGTTGCATATTTGAACATAAAATACTAAATTTGTTTTTAAAAAAAATATGGAAAAGAAAAATTATGCAAATTTGATTCAAATATGGTAACACCCCTGGATCAGATCACGCTGATAATAAAACACAGCTAACATCGAATTTGCAATGTTGTGGGAAACGCAAAAATTAAAAAAAAAAACAGTTATCGTGTTTAAAATCAGAACTATCTACATTCAAAAAATGTCCCTTCCAAAACATCAGCCTCTTCTCACTTTCTTTTGTTTTATCTTGCTTTTTTTTGTAGCGCACAAGATCGCTGTGAAGCTGTTTTCCTCATCGCAGCCAGCTCCTTTCGCAATTTCTGAATTCTGAATTCTTAACACTAGAATATATTTAAACACCCCTTAGATGATAAATATATAAAAATTATGCAAAGAAGCACTTTAAAAACTTCCATCTGACTTTTCGACAAAAACTTGTGCAAAACTCATTTCCAGCCTCATTCCTAACGAGTTGCGAAAGTACTTGAACCATGCAAGCACTGCGTCAACACTGTTATCTTTGTTTCATCAACTGCATTTGACAATGCTCGCTTCCAAGAAGACGACATCCCAAATCTGTTAGCCAAAGTTTTCTGCCAGAGAAAAATCCAATTACAATCCAAACTAATTAAAACTTAAAAAGAGAGACACAACACGCACACACAAACATATCCTTCCCACCATAACAAGAATCTCCACAGCTCATTATGAAGGGCAATTCAATTTCGCACAGCCAACAAAAAAGAAATAAAAATTCATTTATAATACTTACTTCCACAGTTTTCCAAGGGACTTGCTCAGCTCGGAGTTCTGAAGATGTGGATACTGCTTGGACATTACGCGTCGGGCTGCCTGCGCCCACACCATAAACGCATTCATTGGCCTCTTGATATGGTCTTTCTTCCTATCTGACGTCGATCTGAAATGAAAAGATTATGGTGGTGCGGTCAACATAAATTAACTATCACCCCAGTAATATACGAGAAGGATTTCAATTGCGAACGTCTACCACAGGCACCCGCCAGTGTACCAGATAAA
The DNA here is from genome assembly GCA_951230905.1 of Cheilosia variabilis. Lineage (NCBI taxonomy): Eukaryota > Metazoa > Arthropoda > Insecta > Diptera > Syrphidae > Cheilosia > Cheilosia variabilis. Next base: position 36,392,829 of record OX579676.1, read on the forward strand.
CTTCAAATTAAATTCTGGCAAATGCGGTGAACAGCTTGATTCGTTTTATTCGTCGCGGCAATATGCAAAACTTCCTGTTTGCGATAATTGCATATACCCGCAGCATGGTAAAAGTACACCGTATAACTGTAAGTGTAGGTTTACAGATTCATCCGTGTGCTTTTCGTGGGGAGCTCTTTCAACGCTCCGTCGTATATAAAGTTCATGAAAATTTGTTAATTGGAAAATTTCCCAGCGAAATCCTGTTTCGAACTTTATCCACAGGCAACAACTTTTCGGTGAAATGGCCCAATTGGAAGTTGACGGAAAATATTTGCGTAGTTATATTTTCAACTAACTACAACAAGATGAGAGGCGGGAAACCTTTGCATTGCTGTGTTGTTGAGTGATTTAAGCTTATTTTGGAGCTGCATTGGGGAAGTTAATGGCATCAACCTGGCATGGCAGTTAGAAATTTCGTTGAAGTCCATATTTTCAGATTAATGCAATGAAATTTGCAACCAAATTGATTTGGAAACTAGAGCTGCCATCTGCTTTTGCACGATGCACTTTGATGCGAAATTGAATCTATGTAAAACGAAAGCTTTCATTGTAGAACTGAAGAGTTTGATTTGACTTTAAATAACCAATAGCCTCTCCATTTATAGCCGCACTTAATGTTATTAGATTTGATTGATGCAAAACGTCCTGGAAAATTAATCTTTGATCTATGGATAGCCATAGTACTATTCGATAGATAAATAAATGCTCAATTTATAACAGGTAGACCTCGCTTAAACTTTGCCCAGCTTGATCAGTAAAACTTAGCACTGTCTCTGGTAACTAGGATTGGAATATGGAACTAATTTTTCACTTTGGAAGGAGTGCGTTATATAGTGAGATGGAAGTTGTTTTTTCGAAAATCGAACTTGAGACCCTTGGGTCGGTTTTCCAGCACACTAGCCCCTGAGCCACTGCGCTCATAAAACGATTATATCGCAATGTTGAATGATAGTTAAGCGATGCATATTCTAAAACGGTAAAGCAAGAACTACCCACCAGCGATACCACTTTACTTCAATTGAAGTAGATTTACTTCAATTTTGGAAAAATAATCAAATACCGCTCCCTACTTCACACTATTGTTAAATTCTTTATATCTACTTCACTTTAGAAATCCATTATTTAATCCGCTTCAATTTTACAGGCCGATTCTGCCGTTGTGAGGCCTCACAAGTCACAAGCTCTTGTGAGGTTTGTTGTGATTCGATAACATTTTTCGTATTTTCCGATAATGCTCACAACAAACCTCACAATAAATTCACCTCACAATGGTTAGATTACTATCACTTCAATTTTGTGGGATCTGAGAACGAAATATATAATATCTACACCATTAATTGAATAAAGAAAAACAAATTTATGAAGAAAATATACGAAATATTGACACTGAAACGTTTTAGAAATGAAGAAAATAAAATACTAACGACATTTGTCACAAATCAAAATTTTTTTATACAAATATCAATTTTCTCCGAAAAGTTAATATATATAGCTTAAAATGTCAGGTTTGGGCCTTTAAATGATTGGAAAGAGGGAAACAAGGCCATCGAATACAAATATTGCCATTTGTGAGGTTTTCTATTTTGTGACTTGCTCCATAGGAGATCATAATTTCGATTGTTTTTTGTGAGCCTCACAAGTTGTGAGTGCGCTGCCAGAATACGAAAACCTCACAAAACCAATTTCACTTCAGCCTGTGAGGGTTTTGTGACTAGTGATGTATCAGTGAAGTTTGCCAGAATCAGGCTGTTAGTAAGAAAACCGTAAATGTACTTAAAAAATGTTTTACACTCTTTCATTTAAGCCCAGTGCCTATGTTCTGTAACTACCGCATCGATATATCTATGACTAAAACGATATGAATTGAAACAAAACGCCATAATATCACATGACGCGTTCTGTAACTGTGTGAATCGAAAACTATATCACATGAAAAATTTCGATATGAAACCCCTGGAAATTTGTGATATATTCAGGTTCCGTATCTACCAAAAGCGATAAAATATTCACTTCAACTGTCGAATTTTATCACGAAACTCAAAGCTTGCGGTTATAAAGTATTAAAACAAAAAATTCATTTCATAGCGCTGTTTTAATAGTGCGTTTATTTGTGATGCTTCCCACACGTTTGCATCATGATCAGCTCCACCAAACCTTGCAAATCCTCCTAAAATCTTTAGATTGTAATCACATATCTGAAATGTGGATACGAACATAATTTTCATTGTTAAATTATCAGAAATGTCACATTACAATTACCAGTTGTACATTCTTTGAATGGTAACCCTTACGGTTTAAAGTAGCAATTTTCTACGTCTTGCTTAGGTCTTAGGTCTTAATCCGAACGTGTGTACAATCTACTGCTCAATTATCACTGGGAATCCAGTCATTTCATTAAATCTAATTGAATTTCGTGAACAATTGATTGATAAAGGATGTAAGCCGTGTTCTTACTTTTGGTTTATCTCATTGTAGTCCTGAGGGGTTGGAAACTTGATGTATTTGGACATCATGTTGTTTTGCAAAACATCACCCACTTCCGAAACCACTCGAGAAACCATAGTCCTACTAATAGCCACAGAAAAATAATGGCCCACATCTCTCTGAAAGGATCCAGTTGCAAAAAAATGCAACACAGACCCGAATCGGGATTGGAATAAATGTATTCCTTTGCCCTTTGCACAAATGTGGACTTAGCTCGTTAATAAGTATCCGAGGTGAACCACGGGAAAAACGATACAACTCCCGAAATCTTGCATCCGGCATTTCAAAAGGGTTTGTGCTATCTCTTAGTACATGCCTTTGAATCCGTAACATGCTAAACATTTTTAAAAACAACGATACTGAAAATCCCTGTAAAATAATTTTCAATTTTTATTGTTTTGTCTTGCAGTATTTTGACAGCTTTGGGAAATCTTTCCAAAATTCCCATGAAATTAAAAGTTACTACAGAATACTTTTCGCATAGAGTTAGAGAACTCCAATATTTTCCAGATGCGATAAACAGCGGAATGTCTTGTTCCTTAGTTTTCGATGCGAAAAGTAATGGCATGAGTTACAGAACATGGGCACAGATTCACATTTCAAAAGCTTAAATTGCTTCAAACTTCACTTTAAACACAAAATGTATTAAAATTTTCTGACTTTTATTAGTAGTTTCCTTTTAATTTTCTGTCAAAGATGTGAAACGTTTGTTTAGGTTTTGGTTCCTGTCTGTTCCGAAAAGTTTAGCCAAATACTCGAAAGAATTATTACAAAACGCGATGAAAACATATTTTGAAGTAGCCAAGAATGTGAATAAAGATTGGTGCGCAAAATTAGTAAACATATCGCTGTGCACCATTTATAATATTTTTTTCTAAAAAGACTTTATATTAATAAAACAAAAATATTTTGTAGACTTTAAAACGTGTTTTTGGACATGTTTTATATTCTACAATTAATATGGAACTAAATTTATCATTAAAACTATGACTTTGAAATCGACTTCCCTTTTCTTGAATCTACTTCACTTTTTGGGTCAAATCTACTTCGCTTTAATTTTTTGAAGTGGTAACGCTGCTACCCACATCTTACAATGGATGACGGGTGGATGTGACAGATACCATGAACAGGGATGTAAAAGCCCCAAATTGACGGGGCGTATACGTACTTTTATTTTTTAATTTGTATAATTTGTATGTAGAATGTGTTTACAGTTTCCTAGTTATTCGCGAAGGTTTTGTTATTGAAGTTAAATTTGTACAGTCCATAAATAAAGTGTCTTCCTGAGCTGCTGTGTGAAGTTCAATTAGGTATACATAGCCTTAGTTGTTAGCCAGCAAGCAGCAAGTTGGACAGTTGGTCATCTACCGACACTATACGAATCAAACAATTTATTGTAATACAGAATAATATTGTAAGTAACGAGAATAGGCCTAATGATGTAAGAGCGAAAAAGTTTAAGGTTTAAGCGACACTTGGTGTGCAGCTATAAATTGTGCCAAGCTCGTAGGGCAAATGTGTTTCAATCGACTCCAAATCGTGTCTTCAATGATAGCCAAAAATATTGTTCGCTTTTTGATGTGAACTGAGAACGAAGATTTCACATATTTCATTTGAATAGGAAGCCGTATGAAACTTACCACAATTAGGTATAAAAATTCGTGGTAGGATACCCTATTTCAAGTTTGTCAATAAAATTGATTTGGTCTTTCTCCATTTTTACTGAATATCTGGAGATTCTTGTTTTATTTTAAGCAAGTTGATAGTTCCTGGCAAACTGCGTTGTTGTTTCAGTGAAAAGCTAGCTTTCCGAGGTATAATAGCTACCGAAAGATCGATAGGCAGGGGTATAGCACCCTCAATTGAAGGCGAATTTGATTACTATCAGTGATCGCTACATTTGTGGGAAAGTTTCTGTTAAAAAATTGGAAGTTGATGAGACTTTGAAATCTGTTTTCAAGTGAATATGAAAAATGTGATTCGTATCCTTCCTCAACGTTGGGGTGTTACTAAGCTAAATGCATGTCAATTTGGCATCAAGGGTAGCAATTTATAAAATTGTGCACTAAATATTTTACTCTAAAACTTTCACCGCTGATTAATTCATAATTATTCAAATAATGCTTTAGTTCAACCTGAAATTGTAAGAAACCCGATATCCTTGCGAAAAATTGCCAATTTTGGTAAGCAAATGATAAAGGGGCACACCCTACATCGGTTTTTGGAAAAAATACCTTCGATTTCATCTCAATTTACTAAATACATGAGCAGTTTTACACTGACTTGAAATCATTCACAAGACTCCTCTCATCTGTAGAACTAAATTTCCACATAGCATTCGTGCCCTTTTTCGCTGTAAAAAGCTTAAAAATTGACCTACAGGGGGGGTACTACCATCAAAATGTAGGTAAAAAACACTGAATTGTAACGCAATTAACACTGATTGAATTCCCTCAAAAGATAATCGTCTGCCGCTGTCCAAAGTGTAAACATTTTAATTTTCCATTTATTAATAGGCACATTTAAACCATACCACTTTCGGGGGCCCCTAGAGGGGTATATAGGGAATATCCAAGTTCTAAAGACAAAAATCGTTACCTATTCATTAGTAAAATTAGCTGTCGTGATCGTGTCTCTTTTGGTTTTTATTTGACTGAACTGGGTCAAAAATGCCGACAAAGAATCGGATTTTTAAATGAAAATTGGTTAATTTAGAGGCCTTCTTGGCATAGCGCTGGATGGCCATCAAATGCACTGTTTTCTATATATAGATAATACAAATAAATAGAATGGTATTTCAGGAAAATAAATGAAAAAAATGAGAATCGTGGCGGACCAATTACGTTTACGAGAAAATTTTTCGTGAGCAACTATGAGAAAAATCGGGCGATAGACTGCTCTAAATAAGAGCATGATAGTTCAGTTTTGACTGGGATTAAAGCCCTTTGTTATTAAAGTTAATTTTCTTACATCTTATTTGGTATTTAAGATGTTATTTAAATTAGGTTACATTTTCTTACAACATTTAGAAAGTGTTTTATTCGGAGCGCCTCGCCTCTGAAAGTGAACGCGTGAGATCAAATAAGGAACATTTTCCGGTGAGATCTGTTTGGGGTATGGATGGTTATATCGCACCTGGGATTGGGAAATATAGATCAACTACAAATATTGGCAGAAAGACAACCATTTTTGGGTATTTTGAACCAAGAAAAATCTTTTTCTATTTCAATCAAGTCTTTAGTTCGAATATAAACGACAGTAGCACCAAACTAGCATTTTAGGGTTTGGTACGACTTAGCGTTTTATTTGTAAAGTTATAGCGATTTGTACAAAGAAAGCGTTTACACTTTCTCGACAACAACAACCGAAGTCCGAATAAAGTTTCTCGAACAAAGCCAATTTGTTCATCGTTCATATGTTTTCTCATTGGGAACTCCGAGTTAAGGTAGCTTTTTCACTGCAATTAAGGACTCGAGTAGAGAGCTAGTGATGCTCCTTTTTCGGAAAATACCTATCGATCTGACTCCTCAAAAAATCATTGCATTTCACATAAGTTTCACCTAAGGGAAAGCATTTGCGTAACTGAACAACAACAGCAACCAATTGGATGAATATTTTAAATGGCATGTGCGCAATATTTGTAATAAACATTTTGCGGAAAACAATTCAGGATTTAACTGCCGACTTTCTTGTTGCGATGCTAGTGCCTACTAAATACACATGATCCCGTTTATGTGGACATTAAAATATTGTTCCTTTTTTTCGCCAACAATCGGCGACTGCAGCTCTTACTGCCCATTTGTCGTAGTTCATAAAACTCATACATTAACGAGCAACATCAATAAAATCCCAACCAACACAAATAAAATTACGTACCCACCGGCACTAAACAACTGCCAGAACGAAAATATCCAACACCGTTGAATCGAAATCATCAAACCCTTATTCATTCTAGGGACGAAGTTCGCTTTATTCTTAAAAAAAAATAAGGAAACGCAACAAATTTCCGCCTCGGTCGGGCGAAACATATTTCAACGAAATTGTCAGCTTAAATTTATGATGCATTACTAACGAGTATAAGTATTCCAAATATGAGCTTTTGTCCTTAAAACTGCCCCCCTCCCCCATTGCGGGCCTTTCAGACACGTACAGGTTTATTTCAAAACAAATCCCTGTTAGTCGTTCTTTCCGCCCAATTCTCACACCGGGCAAAAAAAACTTTTGACAAATATCTAAAAATTTTAACAGGCTATAAATAACTGCATACGCACAGCAGAAACAAAAAAGTTAAACTAAACCACGACCAGCGAAACACACTTCTGGTGTCCACAGCCATTTATCGTGGCTTCACCGCGCACACCCACCAAATAGGAGAGACCAAAGACAAATGTATCCCTTAACCTTTATAGACCATAAGATACATATCATATCGTCGGAGAGGAAGGAAAAACCAAGGGAAATTGCAAACCTTAGCAAGTTAAAAGATTTCCCGTAACCCATCTTGGGAATAGGATCCAACGGATGTGCCTTTCCTCAGTTTTGCGATAAATGCTTTTTAGAGAATTTCCCGACTTTATATTGCACCTTCGGGGGTGGGGATTTGGGGTTGCAAAAAATAAAAGATAATTCCGTTGGAAACGCGTGTTCGCCTTCTCTTTGTCGCTTGACATCCTATTTGCTGAGCTATTATTTTTCATTTAAGAAGACGACAGTTTCTCGTTTTCAACAGCAAAAATGGAAATGGTCTGATTTTCTAACTTCTTTTTTGTTTTGCCATTTTGTAGGAAAGAAAGAAAATAATTCGCGCTGTTGGAACAACAGGGAGGTCTGTCAGTTATTGGACGATGAAGGTTTTAATCCGATTTCAGTCGGACGCACAACCGAGTAAATTAAATGTACGACGCTAATGAATATAGAGGCGTATCGCATAAAAGCTGATTGAAGTTGAACTATGCAATTGTACTTTGTACAGCAGTATAATGAAGGGTAGTAGTTGGGGAAATTGTGAAAATTGTCCAACTAATGCAATTTACAGTTGATATACAAAAGATACTTCGGTGCAGATTAGTTTCCAGTCGCACGATTACGAGTCGGTTGGAAACAGTTTATCCAATGTAAATTGGGAGAGATTTTCACACAGGCTAGTATTATGAAACGTCCATATTGGAAGTGGAAATCGATCAGAAGAGGACAAATACGGTGCATAGACACCACAACGAGCTACGAGCGTTACAGAAGATACCGATGCACATTGGTTTTAAATGCCTGCAAATTGCAACAAGAACAGACCTTGGTAAAGCATTTCAAATTCCTGTTGTACTGCTTATGAATGAGTCTCTATATTTCGTAGAATGACCGAAAACAGCCTTAAGGATGAACAGATATGCATTCCAAGCATCACGAGTATTGCGGTTCAATTGTTGAGGTTTAGGAATGCAGTTGGCGATTTCATTTGATCACTGTTAGTTAAAATAACGATAGAACAGTGAGAGACACTTAACATTTCTACGATGTTCAAGCGAGTTTAAAGAAAGTCCAATATTCGTGCCTCCCATTAGTTCAATCGCACAATTTTGAACTCTATCTAGTAAGTGCAATGTGGTTTTCGGCGCACCAGACCAAATATATTTTAAATAGATCAGAAGGGCCAAAATGTCTCTTGCACCGATTGCGGAAACCTAGAAACCTTCCTACAAAGGTTGGTATCAACAAACATACCGAGAATACAAAAGTCTTTCTGTTTCGATGATTAAAGTGCGACTCATGGATAATGGCTGTAGATTCAGGTTTCACTTTGGAGACAGCATTGGGCCTTAAAATTTTTCTAGTTTCGACTCTAAATTTTAGTGGCTATATTTTCCATACAAATTTCGCAATTCAGAGCTTCCGTAAATTTAAAGTCGAGACTAAAATTTGGGGATCCGGTCGAAATTCCGCTTTCAAAATTCTACTTTGCAAAATTCTGTCTCTCACAAAAAAAATCTGTCTTGCGAAGTTCTGCTTTTTTAAATTCTGCCTTAGAAAATTCTGATTTTCAAAATTTAAAACAATAAAATTCTGAAAAAAAAAATTTCCCAAAAAACAAATGTCAACGACAAAAAAAAATTGATATAAAAAACTATTTTAAATTTATAAATCATTTAAAATTATTTATTCTTAATTTTGAAATGAAACAAGATTAAATATTGGCAAAAAATTTTAATAAAAAAAAACAATATCTATTGGGAAAAATATTAAGAAATAATTAAAAATTTAATTAAAAAAAAAAAACTGAAGCAGTTACATCTACAACTTTTATTTATAATAATTTCATTTGTTTTCTTTTTATACTTCATTTCGGTATAAAAACACAGCCAAAATTTTGTTTAATCAAAATTCCTTCGACAAGCGACTCGGTAGGATCTTCGAATAATCTAAGACGATTTTCCTAGGAGGTTCCTTGTAATTACTGTTACGCTGCGATTGATGGATTGGTGGACAGACGATGACTTTTCCTCAGTCTTCCTAAGAAATATCAATAACAGTGTCGCTTATTTTGTTAGCTTTCTATTTCTATAATCAAAATAAAATGAAATCGTATTTTTTAAAAAGCGCGCGCTTTTGAACATTTTCCAAACCTTTTTTTATTGTTTGCAGAATTTTGTAAAGCAGAATTTTGAAAACCAGAATTTAGAAAAGCAGAATATTGAATATAGAATTTTAAAAGCAGAATTTTTTAAAAAGAATTTCGACCCATCCAGATTTTTGAACGCAACCCTAAAATTTGTTATAAGTTCGTCACATAGTGTTTTAGAAGCATTAAATTCCACTCTATTAACTGAAGCCCATTTTATAATGCTGTCAAGGTTGGAGTTTAATGAGCTTAGCATATATGTTGCCGTTCCAGTTCTACGGCCGAAGAACAGGGACTTAATTCCTGGAGCGAGCATGAAAAGCTGAGGGAACTGTCATCAGCGAAGGAGTGAATTGGATTCGAAGTTATAGACAGAAGATCATTTATGAAAATGAGAAAGAGAGTCGGAGACAAAGCAGAGCCTTGGGGAACACCAGCATTTATACGGTGAGTTTCAGACTTGAAACCATCCAAAACAACTTGAATTGAACGACGAGAAAGGTAGTTTCTAATTTATTGAATAAGAGGCGCATCGGTTCCATAAGTGTGCATTTTCGACAAAAGAGGATGATGCCAATCTCTGTCAAATGCCTTTGGAATATCAAGCGCATCAATCTTAGTTGAACTGGAGTAATGGGGAGATTGGTTCGACTGACAAGTTAAGCCATCAAGACACTAGTGGATCTATTGCCATGGAAAGCATACTGCCGGTCATTAAGGAGCTTCCGTGATTCAAGATATCTCATAAATAAGCTGACGATTTATGAGCGTTTCCATGACCTTAGAAAGAATGGACGTAATTGGGGCTGGATAAATTATGTTTTCGAGCTTCTCGGTGGAGCTCGACGGTCTCCATTTCAGGTGGAGACAAAGAGCAATCAGGGAGCATTAAGCTAGCACCGAAATGCGCTGCAAACAGATTGACATTATCCAAGAAGCTGACAGTGTGTGTGTCATGGTAAATGAGCGTTGGGATTCATGAAGATGCCGAATTTAACAAATGACCAAAAGTTTGCAACTTTGGGACATTGTGGTATTTTTAACCTCAACTTTTCGTCATAGACGAATTTGACACTTTTAATGGGGGCATTTGCGTTCATTTAAACGCAGCATCCACGTCGCTATCGAGGTAGCATAACGACCATTTTAAACTGTTAAGAAGTTGTTAAACCCGCCCCAGTTGGCTTTATCGTATTGTCATACGGTTCTTGGCGGAGCTTTTCTTTACGACTTTGGAATTTGGTAGCCTACATCACATCATTACGTACATATAGGGCGAGACCGCGATGTAAGAAAAGTAAAGGCACTTAGCGATAACCAGGCAGATGTAATTCTGATTTACTAGACTTACCACCCACCTGGGTCTCGCACAGTGCCCAAAAAGCTGGTTTACATTTGGCAATATGGACGTACACCGAAAACAGATTCGATCGCAGCCCACGAATGTTGCAAAAATCTACTCTGAAGTTCCTCATTGAGACAAAAACAAGACACAAAAGAACACATAATGAATAATTTAGCTTTTTCACTGTTGTCGGTGTTCACGCGATACTCGCAACTGCCCTTCCCGAGAATATTGTGTGGTAAATTCAAAAATATTTAAGAGAATTCAAGGGCATTTTGAAAATCGTCGTTTTTTTGGCAATTTGCCTCGAAGTTGGTTTTAGTCGCACTCAAATTGCAGTTGAAGTCACCTCATGGCGAGTCCTGGAACTGGAGGTGTTATAACTGAAACCGAAGTACTGCGAGTCCCGCTTATCAAACTAAGAATAAGGTTTCCTATGAAAGCAAACGCTCGCAAATGATGCGCAGACGATTCTTTGCTACTGCACATGACATCGCTACTCTTGAAGCCAACCAGTAGAACTCGAACAGCCAAATAGTACGATTTGATACTATTTTGGGCCTTACCAATAAATATTTTTAGCTTCGACTCTAAATTTGATGAGTTCACAGTAGCTCTATTTTCCATACAAATTTCGCAATCGTGAGCTTCCGTAAATTTAAAGTCGAGAGTAAATTTTGTTATTAGTACGGCACTTTTTGACAATAAAAGTTATCGTGTTTCGAAAAATAAGCCTCAATTAATAATGGAGGGGAAGCTGATTGAAGTCATACAAGACAAAAGCAGTATAAAAATACGTTTTTAAAGGTTCAAGGCATTTGCAAAGCCTCCTGTCAAAATATAGGTACCTATGTTCCCGGTAAATATTTAAAATGCCGCACCATTTTTATTTCAAAAACGAAATTTAAGTGGTGGAGACAAGTCTGAAATATAGATTCTATAAGGAAAGGAAGATCTGCCCTTTGAAGTGGCGCAACTTCCAAAGTGGATGGAGACACTATCTTTTAAAAAACAAAAATGAAAATCGCCTATTCAAATGACGTATTTGGAGATAACCGCTATCATGCATTCGTATATATTACTAGCTGACCCGGCGAACTTCTTACCGCCTAAAATTGATTAAATTATTACCATCCCTTTTGATAGTTGAACCTCTCTATTGAACGAACGAAACTCCTTTGGAATTAAATTGAGTTCAATTCGCTTACCAATAGAGACCCATTTCAATGATGTCTGAAAGTTTGGTTAAAATCGGTAAATGCGTTAAGGCGTGAATCGGCGACAAACGAAAACAATTTTTACTCTCAATTGTTATATATATAGATACTAACAACATTATTTTGACTTTCAGTACAGTAAGTAGTGTGAACTGATATTAAAAGAAAAAAAATGTTAAACAATCAATAAAACTGCATACAAATCATGCAAAATATGTAGGCATGTGAGGTAGTACGTAATAACATTGAACAACAGACAGAGAGACACATGGGTCCAATATTGATTTTGTATGGGAGGTACCAGAACTACTTGACCGACATAGCCCATTTTCAATACCAAGTTGGCGACAATAAAAATAAGTCCTCTCACAAAATGTTACTAGCCTATGTAGATTCTTTTCTTTTATTGGTTTTGCATCTGAGGTACCAGAACTACTTGACCGACATAGCCCATTTTTAATACCAACCTAACGACGATAAAAAGAAGTCCTTTCACCAAATTTTATTCGCATATGTCAATTCCTTTGGGCGCTATCGTGCTTTCAACAGACAGACAGACAGACGGACAGGGCTAAATCGATTCAGAATGTGATCCTGATTCAAAATATATATACTTTATGAGGTCTCCGGTGACTCCTTCTTGGCGTTACAAATGTACTAACAAAGTAAATATACCTTCCTGTGGAGGGTATAAAAATATTTATGTAGTATATTATTATAAGAACATACATACTGTGAAAAATAATAAATTCATTACTATTAAATTAAAAATTTAAGGCTGCGTTGGCTCCCGTTCCGTCAAACTCCTGAAACAAAAGGTAGGTACCTTTTTTTATTTTTGGATGATGCGATGGTTTAACCGCATCTCATTTTCTTCCGACGTCATACTTTTATTGAAAGGCTGCCTTTATTAAATTACTGTGGATAGAAAACAGCATCTCTCCGCTAACGTTCGAAAAACAGATTTGGCTAGAATGGACATTTTTTGTTTAAACCTGCATTTTTTGAGTGCGATTTTTGCTCGGTAAAAAAAATAGGTTAAAATCAACTAAGTCTATGTTGAGAAAAACTACCGAGATAAAAAGGTTAAATGCATACTGTTATAAAACATTTTTTTTTAGGTGTTAATATCCTGGTTGATTCCACAGAGTTTGTTTGCTATTTTCGACTGAGGAAATTTATAAATAGGTTATTTTTAACCGATTTTCTCAAGTTGACTCGGTTATTTTTAATTCACTAACTCTTTAGGAGCTATATTAACAGTTTTAATTGGTAGTTTTTAATGGAAAGTTGGTTAGTTGTAAATAAGTGATTTCTCTGCGAGTGGTAAGTGTACTGGTACTGGACCTTCGAGCAAGGGCTCTCAGCTCAGGGTCGGCACTCTGTAAGGCGAAACGTTAAAACGTTTTCGTGTGCACGAAAAAATTTGCTTGTGTTACTCAGGGCAAATCATTCGTGCGCACGAAAACGACCCAGGCTTAAGCCTGAAGAAACAAATTGCACAATAAGGTTTTTTCCAACTGTTGGAAAAGGAGTTTTAATTCAGCCGTTTAGATTCAGCATAAGATTGTACGTGCCTTCCATGTGTACCGAAAGAATGGTTCTATTTGGACCTGTCGCGCCAAGTATTTTGTTTTTTTTTAACATTTTTGCACAAATAAAAACCTTTCCTCGGAGAAATCAAATCAAATCTTAGAAAGTTATGCATTTGGTTGTCCTTCTATGTCTCACTTGAAAGCATTACGTCGAAGAGAAGATCCTGGCCGCTATTGCAGATTGAACGCATATATGTACCTTGTGTGTAACAGATATGCTTTCTTAATGTACACATTGGATGTAGTTGCAGCATTATACTTCTGTTGTCCAGTGGCAAACACCTCAAAATAGCAAAGACGATAAAACTGACTTACATGGTTGTGATTTTGCAAAACTATCTATGGACACAAAAGGATTTCGCTCTTCGGCAAATGAAGGATCTGGGATTGGAGAATGTCTGTAAATAGATTGTGAAGAGCTATTGGCATTACCAAAAGGTACCACCAAATAGTTATTTAAAAAGGATAGGTTCCATTTAGAAGGACCTGAATGATTTTTAATGCTGATAGAGCGAGAACGAGTGCCGCCTGAGCCTAGAAATGAAAACCTCAGTGGTTGCAGCTCCGAAGAAATGGGAAAATATAAATAAGCCAAATTAATGCTAAAACGCGAGTACGCATGCTCTTCTAAGCGAGAAACACTCAAATGGGCAGAAGAAGCACTCCTAGTGCCAGGTAGTAAGGGGTTAAGTTAGAAATAGTAGTTTTCCGCAAAATGAGATTGAAGATTGAACATTTTTTTGTAAATCCATATATTCTTTTCGCGAAAAATGAATGATGCAAAACAATCATCAAAACACTCGTCTGTAATAAAATTATAGGCTGTTGACCAACAAATAAGTGCTTACCAGATTTTCTCTTTATCTCTTTGTTACCTGTTAAATTTAAGTTTTTTCTAAGGACTTAAGTCGAGAAAACAAATCTTTGTTAACAAGGTAAAGTAAAGTAAGGTATCTTGTTCAATTTTTATATGTGGTCATTTTAAAGGCATAAGACCCTTAGGAGCAACTTAGTTATTTCAAAATATAAAATTGGTATAAATACAAAGAACTTAAGTCCACTTATACCCTTAATACCAAACAAACTTCCTGACTTATATGCTTTGTATAAAATAATTTCTATGGGTAGATGCTACGCTAGACTTATGACGATAGGACCAAACGAAAGAGAAACAAAAATTTACTTAAATCCAACTATGTATTATCCAAAAACGGGATTTTTTGACTTAACCCCTTACTACCTGACACCAGAGAATTATGACTCCATGATATTAATTTCAACGCATATACTGTGCTATTCCCGGTGCTTGACACCAAATGGGTCTTTCATTCGATAAGAAAATAATTCACAAGAAATAATATCTACTGCTGTCATTCCTAGTCGAGTCCTTTACGTTGTCACTCATCGGTTATTATTCAGCAACTCTCGGAGCCATGTGCATACATACAAACAAAAAGTATTAAACCCACTATTTCTGCCCCAGTCTTATACTTAGCTCAGATAGGAACATTTATCTACCTGTTTTACGTTCAATACCAAATACCTACCCATGGTAAAAAATGATTTATAATTTCCCAGTCGACTTGCGAATTCCAATCAATTTGTAGACATACAGTATGTACCCCAATCACATACGTGTCCAGCTTAACGGAAAGGACAATTCCTCCGAATTGTCGATCCAATAACCTCAGTCAATACGAAATTGTAATTAAAATCAGATCAGATGTGCATCCATTTTCAACTCAATTTGTCGGAGCTATAGGTCCTCGCATGTCACTGTACGATGGCCGGGACACTAATTACCTCCCGGCGATTTTTATTCACTTCTCCTGCGCAGCAACAAAAAAAACTCAATTCAGAGAACAATTTTAAATATTTGCATTTATAACAGCCACCAGCGAGAGCGGTCCTTGCATCCGTATGGATGTTCATCCCTCATAGAACAGGAGCTCTGAAGAGTATACACAGCAATCCATAACCGCAAATCACAGGAAATCAACATTCACTCAGATAAGGAATCTCCATCATCCGCAGGCGGATCGTACAAACCAAACAAAAAAAAAAATCATTGAAAAAACAAAGCAACAACCAACATCCCCAGCACAACCAGAATTACAGCCGAGATTTTCAACGCAGATAGCATGGAAGTGACATTTCAATTTTCGTCAGTTGTGGCACTGGCGGGTAATAGAGAGAGAAAGGAAAAGACTGAATGTTGTTTGCCACCGAATCCCGGGAATGGCCTTTGATGTTCACAAAATCCCAATACCTAACAACATATACTTTCGTTGGTAAACCGCTAACGCTTATGGCGACGACATTGGCTTAGCCGAGATCCAAAACCTGTCAGAGCTACCGTAAAGTTACTTGAATCCTGAGCGCAAGGGGGGGAGTTCCTCACCGTGATGGTTCAACACAATCTGACTTTTACTGTCGATTACCCTTATCGGTAGTAGTTGCTTTTGGGGTTCTTTCGATACTCCACCCATTTCATATGAAATCAAAGTGAAAAAGAATTCTAACCTCAGAATGTGGGTTTGGGTGGAAAGAGTCTTCATTTCCTGCGAACCACCGCAACCACAAAGTTTGCAACATATTGGCGGACGTTTTTTAACACTAACTTTTCATTTTAAAAAACATGGGCGCTCTTGTTTTACAATGATAGTGCGGGATATTGCTTTAGCTAGAGTCTTTGAAATGCCGAATCTGAAAATCCCACACCACCTCCAGGTGCTGTAGCAACTTGAAAGCAGACCAAATTTATTTAAATCCCCACCAAAACGACTAGCTTACTAGCTTTCGTCAAAAGAAGTGTGCATGCTTCGAGCGGGCCATTAGATGACATACAACATGTTACGGTCTAAATCAAAAGGCAATATTCGAGGTGTCATTTTGCTGTGTCTGGCTTTTGCGAACTGTTTTGCATATAAATTAAACACACATGTCGTACGTTGTCGTCTACATGAAGGACAGAGCTCGGGTTTCCTAGGTACACATTTAGTGAGTGCTGATGGCAGGTGGGCATGTACAGGGCATGTTTTCATGATGCCATTCTGCATAACGATGGCTTTAGTGTGTGGATGGGGACAGGTTAGACACGAGTTTGTGCGGTGACTTTTTTTTTTTTTAAACTGGTTCTGGGTGGTGGAAAAACGTTTTGCTGTAAATTATATTGGCATGTTGAAATGGGATTTTCAGCTCCTGATGTCCACTTTGATCTAAACGAAAATGTGTAACGACGACGATTGTGTGCGGCACGTGCCTTGCCTTTGATACATATTGGGTTCTGAAAAAGGCATAGTGTAAAACATTTGAGGTCAAAGATGTGGAAGAATATGCAGTAGGAAAAGAGATGGCGCGGCGAATGTGTTCGAAAGTCATTGTTCATGCATTGACAGGGCTTGCTACAGCGACGCGTCATAGAATCGAACTGCAGATTGGTCGGATATTAGCTGTTTTTTTATTATCAGCTATGATCCCTATAGAAGATCATCGATTTACATGCACTCAAAACAACAGCACATGATACTGCTTCTCATCGAGATCCCAAATCATGATCTGAAAATTATTTCTACTATTTCCCACTAGGTGGCTTGTTTTATTTTCAAATGTTGGTGTGCTTGTGAACGATAGCGACACAATCAGGTTGCCAGACTAAAAAATGGAACACAAAAAATCAATCAATCAATCAAACTCCCCGTCCGTATTCGGAGTTATTTTTTTCTTTTTCGTTCTATAAAGGTTTGTCCAGACTAGCCAAACATTTGATAAGCAATTAAATACCTACATGTTCCATAAATATTTGTAAAACATTTATTAAACAAAACAATTTTTATGAAAAGTTTATGAAATGCTTTGCTGGTTTGGATCTGGACACCAAAAAAACATTTACGAAATGTTTCACAGTTACCCAATCGTGACGGGAAATAATTTTTGTTTTACAAGTTTCCCTGTAGAAAGTGAGCGCTGTTTTTCGGTTATTATTTTTTTTCTAAATAAAATAAAAATGTCCAGAGAAGCTTGGACTACCTAATGAGAAAGTGGTTCATTCAATACGATTATTTGAATTAAATCGCGTGTCGCGTGATTCCCGAGACCAAAATTACAAAAATAAAAACTTTTCTCGCTGCTAATACTCCACATTATTTTTTTCTAGTCCAAAAGATGATAAAATTGAAACATTTCATAAACATTTACAGCCGTATTTATTAGATTCCCTTACGACGCCTCTACGAAGTTGTTTAGTTAAACATCGCGTAAAAATTTACGCAGCCTTTGGCTTTGCTGAATTTATTATTTATAAAAAAATGTCCACTGACTGTTTACTACGCAAGCTTGGTGTCTAAATAAGTACGAAACTATTACAAAAAACTTTACCTTACTTTTTCCCCGCGGAATGATATCAGCTGTTTCTGTGAAATATAACTGACATCTCTCTTCTGAGATTTATTTTGTTTGTAAACAAAAATGAAGCAGCAAAAAATAAAAAGAAAACGGTTGGAAAATTGGATTTCCTCTGACAAGGTGATGAATTGAATATTAAATTAAGTCATGCATATCAATGTCGTTAACAAAATTCACGAAGCTGAATGGCATTTTTAATTCAATTTTTAGTTTCTTTTTCAATTTTCAAATCTACCCCGAAAAAAAATGTAAACATAATGACATTTCAAAAACGAAAAAAAAAAATGTAACTTTACGCAACCTCTAAACGCAAATTTTTGCGTTTAAAGCTACGCAGGCTTAAAGAAAAGTGCTTTTTGTTCATAAATCACGTTTTCCTGATTAAGGACATTTTAGAGGTTGCGTAAATAAAGGGTGATTTTTTAGCTGGTTTGGTTTTGGCAACACTGGTTTTGACAGCTGACGTGTGTTTAGTACCTTGTGTCACTGTCAAACTTCTTCAGTTTGGTTTGCAATTTAACCATGGATCGTCTTACAAATGAATAACGCTTGCAAATTATTCAATTTTACTATCAAAATTCGTGCTCGGTTCGAAATGTTCATCGCGCGCTGCTTCCATTTTATGATCGGCATTCTCGACCTTCTGAGCAGTCTATTCGGAAGATTGTGACCAAATTTCGCACCAAATTTACTTTGTTGGACATTAAACCACCAACACGTTTACGTACTGTGCGTAGTGAAGAAAATATTGCGGCCGTATCAGCTAGTGTGACAGAAGACCGCGAAATGTCGATTCGGCGCCGTTCCCAGCAGTTAGGCCTTTGTTACAGCACTACGTGGAAAATTTTGCGGAAGGATTTGGGCGTAAAGCCTTTTAAGATACAGCTGGTGCAAGAACTAAAGCCAGCCGACCTACCACAACGCCGAATTTTTGGTGAATGGGCTCTTGGAAAGCTGGCCGAGGATCCGCTTTTTTATCGAAAAATTGTGTTCAGCGATGAGGCTCATTTTTGGTTGAATGGGTACGTAAATAAGCAAAATTGCCGCATTTGGAGTGAAGATCAGCCAGAAGCATTGCAACAGCTACCAATGCATCCCGAAAAAGCCACTGTTTGGTGCGGTTTATGGGCCGGCGGCATTATTGGGCCATATTTCTTCAAAGATGATGCGAATCGCAGCGTTACTGTCAATGGTGAACGCTACCGAGCGATGATAACAAACTTTTTTTTGCCCGAAATGGAAGTTCTTGACTTGCATGATATGTGGTTTCAACAAGACGGTGCCACATGCCACACAGCACGCGAAACAATGGCGCAATTGCGAGGCGAGTTTGGTGAACAGTTAATTTCACGTTTCGGGCCGGTCAATTGGCCGCCTAGATCGTGCGATTTGACACCATTAGATTATTTTTTGTGGGGGTATGTCAAGGCTAATGTGTATAGGGACAAGCCCGCTTCGATTGACGCACTGGAAGCCAACATCCATGCATTCATTCGTGAGATACCGGCCGATATGTGTGAAAGAGTATGCCAAAATTGGACTCAGCGAATGGGCTACCTGAGACGCAGCCGCGGTCAACATTTGCATGAAATTATCTTTAAACATTAAATTGCAAGGTTCAAACTATCGATTCAAATAAATATTTCATTCATTTTTTCGAATTTTTTGTGTTTTTTTTTTAAACAAAGTTCTAAACCTCTTAAAAAATCACCCTTTATAAGCAGACTCTACGGTGAGTTTATAAATAAGGCTGTTGATAAATAAATTTGAGAAATCTTTTATAAGTGTTTATGAAATGTGTCCGATTTGCTTCAGAAACATTTCATAAGCATTTCTGAAATGTTTCGATGATCTGGACACACCTTAATATGCCAAGATAAACAGAAGTTCTAAAAGCAAAATATGGTTCATGTGTTGCATATTCGACATAAAATACTAAATACTTAAAAAAATATGGAAAAGAAAAATAATGCAAATTTGATTCAAATATGGTAACACCCCCGACATTGCAAGTGAAATGTCATGTGCCTTTTGTGAGTTCACGTTAAGCAGCAGTATGGTTGGTGGCAGTATGAAATTTGTAATACCCTGTATTATAACCCGACTGGACACAGGCAGGGTTATGTGTTTCGCGCGTATCCTATGTGCGTTCCTACGGGACGCCCTGTAGCCTAAACGGCTTGACCGATTTTGAAGTGTGAGGTATCATAATATTCGTATTCTTCCCCGGAGTGTCATAGGCTAATAAGATAAAAATAAAAATAGAAAAAGTTAATTTAAAAACCAGAAAACCCGACGACTGTAAAAAAAAAAGGATTACAAATATATGAACAAGAGGCTTTTAAGTTATAACTACCTATTTGGCAGTCGGAGGGTACTCAATACTCATACATATAAATATTTGTTAGACTGTGTTGGTATATAGTCTCCGATTGTCAATTAGTTAGGTACAGGTACTTAAATGCGTCTTGTTCATATATTTTTAATTCTTTTTTTTTTACAGTCAGTCGGGTTATTTGGTTTTTTAAATTAACTTTTTTTGGAATTTGTTTTAATCATTGCAGCGGCCAAATGAAAGCTGTTCACTATTTTTCACAGGCTATAGTCGTCTAAAAACGTGGACACTGATGTTTTATTACTGGGGTAAGTGCTCTGGCAGGAGTATACCCAAGATTTTTCAGTTTCTTAAACTGTTCCTTCTGCACTCTTCAATATACGCACATGTCCCTTAAAACCGGAAAACTGTAATCATAAATAGACAGGGTTGGTGAAACAAAATCCTACGCTGGTGCTAGCTTTTTTAAACAAATTTTGGCGAAAAGAAGGAACCTACAAATTTATGCCAATTTCGAACGACCACCTGAGAAAACTTTCCCCGCGCAGTTGTGTGGAAAGGTGAAACTTGTCGTTTTCCAAGAGGTTAAGGAGCTGCCTAGAGCTTATTCAGATATAACTAATTTTCTAATGCCCGGAAGTTACGGAAGCTATTTTTTCTTAGAAAGCATGTTTCAGAAGCATCTTTGGAATTTTTTTCCAGTTAGTGTTGCCCTTAGAAGTTTCTTGAATTGCCTAATGCCCTGGGTGTTGTTCCAGGCTCTTGATCTTTTTTATTTATCTACCTTTTTGCATTCTTCTTTGATGGTGTGATAGGTCAGAACCTATGAAGGTAACTAATGCTTCATTTTTTTGCTATGAAGCCAACTTATTTTGTTTACTTTGTTCCTTAAAAGTTTCCAGGCATTCGCTTAAAAATAGCATCTTAATAATGTATGAATCAAGTATCATGATAGCAACTTGGCTCTTTTAGATTCTGGCATCGACTGCGCAGTTTTTTATTGAATCAATTTTATTGGTTTGGTTACGCAACTTAATATGAATTCACTCTCATCATTTATTTACCGCTAAGTGTTTATTTCTCTCATTTTGACTGCGCAGTTGGAGAGCTTATTTTCGAATTAGTCATTTTTTCATAGTGAGGCACGAAACTTCTAAAATATTGATCAAGGTGCGTGCGTGCCCCTGTAAGGGTACATGAAAGCAATTCCTTAACGCCGTTCTTTGTCAATCACCTACATTTATACACCTGTCTGGTGTGATTTTCAAACTTTCACGCATGCCTTGCCTAGTAACATTCAAATAAACTGTCAACCACTTTATTATCCGAAGCGTAACCGCGTAAACATTTTGCCATTCCGAACATTCGAAAGCATATCACCACAGTGACTCACACATCACCAGCTTCATTTCCAACAGCAAGCAAACATAACCACTTTGCGTATAGAGGCAACTAATTAACGCATTCATAAAGAATAAATAAAATGAACCTAAATGTGCTGTTAAAAGTTTTTTTTTTTTTCCAAAATTGTACTCCCATGGAATCGGCGTGGTAACTTTGTAAGTATTACACTCACCCACACCTTGTACTTGGTACATATCGCGTCTCGATGAGACCTGACAAACTGCAATTAGCATCTTTTGTGCCAGTAGCCCATTCAGTTTTTGTTAACAGGGTGGGGGGAGATAATTTTCGAAAATCTTATGGAAACTTTGCATTTTGTGTGAGAGAGTTGGCATTTCATTTGACCGGCACACAGTAAATTGGCTCGGGTTAGGACAGTGCAGGAAAAGTGTCAGAAATGCTTCCGATTGCAACTAGCGAGGATAAGAAAATTCCCACGAGCATATTAATTGAATGCTACCTGTCATTGTCACACATTTATATGATGTGTGCGTGCTGTCAGAGATGCGTGTGTACGAGATATTGCGATGTCGCTTAAGAGGGATGTCGGTTCGGAACAGTATTTGTTTTTTGAATAGGTCATTGGGTGAATTGGGTCTCGAAATTGAAATAAGGTGGAGCAACAGTGCGAAGTTGTGTGTCATTTATGTGGGGCCAGAGTACAAACTTGGTCTTTGCCTTGATGAGGTAGGTACAGCAAATCATGAAAACTTCTGACATAAAATTCTGCGAAATATTTTTTCGGACCAATCGCTATATAGTCAGTCATTAATTCTAAGTCCTTTGTGTTTCCTGACATAGCATAAAAAGCTAGAATTTGAAAATCACTCAAGTTGGGCGAGCCATTTTGATTGAGGACTCCTTCGTCCATTACCGGGCTATCCATCTGCAGTCGACTTGATGTATACACTCATCTTTACACAGTAAGTACGCCGTCTCTTCGAAACTCCTTTGACACAAAGTGGACCTTAGTTCATACTTATAACTTTTCGCTCAAAGCAACTCAATATTTTTTACCGTCCATCGTTCGGCTCGATAGAAGTCCGATCTATGTCCGCACAAATGGCAATTGGCAAGTGAAATTCTTTTGTCGATGATGCTATCACTGCTGGGGCTCAACGCGCATTATAGCTGTCCATTGTGACATTCTGTCCAATGACAGAATATTTTTATTTTGTCGACAACAAGCTACAAGTCGTTTCCAGTCTGTGGAGATAGCTCCGCATGTACCTGTGCTAAGTCAATGCCCTTGTCGTGAAATTGTAGGTCCACTTATGCCCAGTGCCGGAGTAAGCCAGCGCGGGGCCTGAACCAAATTCTATCAAGATTGCTTTAGGTTATCAAGTTTGTAACGATGCATTCGTTACAACAATACTTTTTTATATTTTGAACACTTATCCCATACCACCCGCATCATTTTTCTCAGTATCAACTGAGGCTATGCATGTGCCCTGTCTACCCCACACCGCACGTTACATTTTCTTCGCCTGGCATCGGCTTGCCAAAGTATACACATAATGTTGCAAAACAGATGGCTGAGCCTTGACAGTCGTGTTAAAATTCACACCGGCTTAGTGGTATTAATTCTATGAGACCACCAGTGAGATCCCAAACAATCGAGCAAAATCTCGGAGTTGACCGTACCAGTGTACCGTAGTGTACCGCTGAATTTTGTTCCTCACATAGTTTTGGAATATTTGGAATTTTTGGTGCTAGCAAGCCTGCGGGTAGCAAGACGGAACTTTAGACCGCCGGGACTGTCGCAAGACGGAACTGTAGACCGCCAGGACTGTCGAAAGACTGACCCGTAGACCGCCCACCAGAGCCGCAATAGAGGACCGAGTCGTTAACCCCACGAGAGGATAAGGACCAGTGCAGCCGTACCAATTAGGTTTAAGAATTTGTTTGAGTTATAAATAAAATACTTAAAATTGTATAATTACAAAAATTATAAAATTGTATAACTAAAAAGGAAACTCCTCTGTCTACGCTCTACCTGAAGTTCGTGTTTCTTTAGGAAGGACCTTGGCGATCCGGCGAGCTAACCTCAACCTTAGACAAAAAGCACATCACAAGTTTACAGTATTAAATAAAACAAAACTGTTACAGACAAAATTGTCTGGATTTGATTTGGGCAAATTTATAAATAATACTGTTCATATCGACTTCTCTAAGTAAAGCGGATTCAATATTCATTAAAGTTGGGTGATAAGAACTTTACGCGGGTCCGTAGCATTTGCCACTATTGCTACGTGGCTAATCCGCTACTGCTTATGCCCCTATGCAGACCCCTCTTTCCCATTGGGCACTTTGGGCAAGTGCCCAGGGCCCCGGGATCGATACGGGCAAATACAAAGTCCCTAGTTCCTGTCAGATCACCAAACGATAACCAATATTTATTACCAAACTTATATAATTCGAAGAAATCGAACCTAAATATTACTGACTAATACCAATACCAACTTACTAGCTTTTACATGCGCTAAGCTATTCTACTCTCGCCCAAAAGTTAGGCTTTCCGACTTCAGCATGCTTAGATAAACTAAAATATATAATGGTATACTAAGCACATACACATTTTAAAGAAAAATCAGTTACTTTTGTGGACTATATTACATTTATCTATTCGTTTCATGTGATTGTTAATAAAAATAAATATTTAACCTTGTTTATCTATTTTCTTTGTCTATTCTAACAAAATAGTGTTCTGTCAAAGTCATAGGGGCCCCATTATCCTAATATGCCCAGGGCCTCCAATAGGTTAAAGACGGCCCTGCCCCTATGTGCCACCTCCGACTCACGTTTGTGGGACTATTGATTGAAAGGTGGCAGTTGTTTCGATTTTAAATGTTTATTTAGTGCAATCGTGCTCTTGAAGTTACTTAGATAGCGCGCAGTCATTATTTCCTTGTCAAAAGAATTCCCTCTCGACCGTCAGTATTATTCCTTTTAAGTTCCAGATAACAAAAAACAATTTAATCTGCTCGATTTCCTACGTGCGCCCATTCTAGATGGCCCCCACTTTCGACCGGACTGGACGCGAGCGAATGGCAAAACTCATTACTAGTATCTGTTAAGTACATCTGTCTGTGAGCCAGCGATGTGCAGATGAGCTACACTAATCGCCGATAAGTCAAAAAGCCTCCATCTTGGCAAATAAATAAAAATTAAAAATCATCGCTACGAGATACGATATACAAGTGCGGGGAGCAAAGGATGAGGGCGACCACATCCAAACCAATCCGTTGGTAATTTAAAAAAAATGCGAAATTAAAAGTAAAGCTGTACACGCGCGCTCTGCTCCTCGGAAATTATATAAGCCGCGAGCTACATAAACAAAACCACAACAAGAAAAACAAACCCAACACAAGGAAAAATAAAATAAAATACCAAAAGAAAAACAAAATAATTAACTACCGCCCAAGTTTATTAAATTTTTAAGATTCCTATGGATTCCATAAACAGGCAGATACTCGTACAATTGCGAGCCATCACACAGATAAGCATCTGACAATTGATGGGGTGCATTCACCATTTATCCCCCAGAGTTGATGTTCCATTGGCGATATGGTGACCCCTATACCATCAGTTTGTAACTTGTGCATCCCCGCAGAATCACAACACAAATGGCTGCGATGAAGTTGTTTCTGATGGCTCGTGGTATAGCGCTACTAACTAACATCGATATCATCAGCAACAACAACAACATTTCATTTTACAGAACTTGAAATATTTTCATTTCACTCCTGCACTTGAGTTGAGAGTTTCAAATGAAGTTCTGACGAACAGATAACGTGCTCGAGTTGATTCTCATGCAATCCCGACAGAACTCAAAGTTTAGTTGATTTAGCAGAGGATGTCCTTCGTTAGAAACTCCTGCTTCTGGTTTACACCACTTCAAGTTTATTTCTGAAAACAAAGATATTTTGTTGTTTGCCAGAATCCTTTCCAACAGCTGGAATAATTTACTTACGCAAGTTCGTATACAGCTAGTTGTCGGTATATATTCATATTGTTCGTCACGATTTGGGCCAATTGATTTTCCCAATTAAACACCAGTAGCTGAAAGTTATGTGCTGGAAGGTGTTTCGTTTTATGTCTACCATGCTAAACGGATTTATCCAATTCCGAGCACAAGGCTCATTAGATAGACTGAATTCTTGTAAGAAAAAAAAAATTATTCCAGACTGATACCAGTGGTGGTTATTTGTGTAACTTGTCTGCCTTCTGATTTAACTAAAAAAAAATTTCTTAGAATGGCTGCAAAAAAGTTCAACAGATGCACCGACCTCCTGTTCCCTTAACGTGTTTGAAGTGTTTGCCGCCTGGCGAAAGTTGGTGGAGATTTCTGTCTCCTATAATTAGCCCTACTAATGGCCGCCAGTCAGTAACCTCGTCTATTTGCGGGTAGTCTCCAATGAAAACATCTCAGACAGACTTAAAATTGAGGCGATTAGTGCCTACGTACCTTTTCTGGCAATCGAGACAAGGGCACTTTGACAGATGAGATTTCGTACTGACATCTGTGACTAATATAAGACGATTTTTCTAAAAAAATAATTAACCTCTATCGACTGAGGTCGAGTTTGTACAAAGTGAATTGGCATCGCTTTAAAATCCGAACTTCTACGGGTTTGTGGGGACAGTGGTAAGTCTGCTGAACTTCTGAGCGATGGGTTCAATTATCGGAACAACAAAAATAACATATTAAGGTTTCTTCCACTGCGCCACCTCTTACGAACGACTGACACAAATCCAAGGGTATGACTGTCCTGAAAAAGCTTCTCAATTCAACCGTTCAGGCGCGGCATAAAATTGTACAAAACGAGTGTTTGTGATAGGGTAGACCTTGGGTTCAACGCTGCAAATTTTCTTTTTTTGTCTTCGGATTTGTTAAATGTCATAAATGTTACGTACTTTATAAGGACTTTTTTGTTTCTAAAATTGCAAATTCGCTTCTGAGTACCTTGGCTGTGAATACTCCGAGGGCAAGGAAAAATCGAAGTTCTAAAATTAGCTCTTAAATTAAATCGAACTGGCAGCACTTTTTTCAACGACGTGCAATTTGACAGGTGACAACTGAATTGGGCTCACTTTGATTAACCATCGCCATTTTAAGCCCAGTACGTTGCTGTTCCGGAACGAAATTTTCCGGTGGTCTCCAAATAGACAGCGAAACGTCTGCGAAAAGGCAGCGGAAAATAATTTGTGGAGAGTTCCATCAGCTGATACACAAGTAGCAGTGTTACCAGCACTTGCTATTTCTATCTGATTTTGGCTACTCGAACTTTTCACTGGCTCCTTAAAATTTGAGATTTTTCCCATTTTACGCTATTTACTTTAAAGTTCGGCGATTTCTGGGCTCCTTAGGAATTTATTAAATGCATACTTCTCTTGCGAGCGTACTATTTTCGCATAACTAAAAGTTTCTAAAGAATCATGTCTTTTTCAATTTGGCTTTTCAGATTTTTACCTGAGATTTCAGATTTCTTCTGCCAAATCCAACATTAAATCCGAATTTGATTGGTTCTTCTTTGTATTGAGTTGGCCGTATGTTATGTTATGTTGAAGTGGCTGTCGGTGAGAGAAACACTTATGTCGTTGATCGGCCCATTGTGCATACCACTGGTGTTTAGGGGTTCCTTTACTGGTTACTCATTGTGAACTATTTACTACCATTGATAAAGCCAAGAATGTTGGCAGCGCTGATATTGCATAGATCACTAAGATCATTGAGGAAGTACTTTCCTAAGTGCGCCATCCTTAGGTTGGATAGAGGAGGGCAGCTACAGATGAGGTGGGTGACGGATTCGTCCTCTTCCTCATCCCTACAGCTTCTGCAAAAGTCATTATGTGGCAGTCCAAGTCTTTGCGCGTGTCTGCCCAGAACACAATGACCGGCGATGACGTTAGCGACCAGTAGGCCGTAAACAACTCAATTCTTTTTCACTTGCACTGGAAGTCCATTTCAATTGATTTTCACAAATTTACAGAAACCCATTTCGAAATAATTTAATATAAAAACTCGTTTCCATAGGCGTTTCTTTTTTTTAACATTTTTAACATGGAAATAAGGAAACTAGAAAAGTCTCTAAATTATGAGTATGTGTTGTGTTGTTTTTATTTTAATTTAATATTGTAATTTTTAAAAAAAATTTAATTAGAATAAGTAACCCCAAAGAATTGCAAAAAATGCGCTGCAAGATTTCTCAAATTTGGCTCCATACTTCTTATAAAAGCTGGTAATGGCCCGGACAATAAACGTGTGCGAAAAGAGAGTGGAGAATTTTACCAAGCAATCTACTAGAATTGCCCACTTTTCCGCCATCATTTTGCAGCAGCTGCGTACTGCAAAACGAAAAAGAGACTACATTTTTCGTTCATGATTTTGTTCTGTCATTTGTGTATGGGATTTTTCACTCCGGAACAGATGCGCACAAGCATTTACCATGGGTATCGGTTTACATTACGCGTGATACTGCTTCTCTAAAAAAAAACTATAATCTGTAAAGCAGGAAGTTGCATGCAACCCAGCTACGCAATGAATGTTTATTTTAAAAATATATAGGTATATATGTATTAGGGCGGCGATTGATTAGCAAATTGTATGAAAAAAAAATTTTTTTTCTTTGACCGTGTTCGGGCGGTATACAAAAAATGTCTAGGAGTCTCTCAATAGGAATCCAAAATATTTTTTTCAAAATTCCAATTTTTAATAGTGCCCCAAGGACCTAAAAGATTTTCAAAATATGACAAGTTTAAAGAAAAAAATATATAAAATCGTTAAAAAAATGGCTTATGTTTCATAAGTTTCTAATTTTTTCCAAATTTTTAATTTACCTGGCATCATGACATAAAAAGACAACTTTTGGGTAGTGCCCGAAAACTCAATTTGAAAAAAAAAGTCGAGCCACCCTAGTATATATGCCCTCTCAGATTTTTTCGATTTATACGCAGCGAAACAAAACTTTAATCTGTGAAATTATGTTTACGTCAGTACAGTAGAGTACCCATTTCCACGGTGCGACAGTACTGAACAGCGACACACTTAGACCATAGCTTTTGGCCCTTGTGATACTACACATGAACTAGTAGGAATAACATTGCGCCAGATTTCTTTGCATATACAGCTAGTAATGGTCATCAACAGTGGCGGCCAGCGTTAGACCAGATCTAGAACTTTCAGCGATTTTAGCTGAATTTGATCTTAAATTTCACGTGCAGCTGATTTCTTAGCATTTTTTTATATTTTAGCAGTTTTTCAAAATTTCATAAAACATTTTGAAAATTACACTCTTAGTTAACATCTAGCACCATTTCGTACATAGGATATATAAAACATTGGCAACATTGACAATTGAACTTAAACGCCATTTATTATAACTCTACCTACTCAACACATTCACTAACAAAAACTATTGGCAATGCATTTCCAATAAAGATTAAAAATACATTCAAAAGTTAAAAAAAAAAACAAAATATTTTCCTTGAAGAAATCTATTACAGTTTTTTCTAGCGTTTTTAACGGTTTTGCGTAGCAGGTTTTGCAGTTTTTCGCCCCGGCTTTGGAATTAAAAAAAATTAATCTGGTAACAATGGTGGCAGATAAACGATATTATCTTCGAAAGGTACGGAAAGTGACCCATAGGACCATAAAAAATATTGGACTTTATAAGTTCGAGTGAAGGAAGAGAAAGTTGCTACTTGAGGGAAAAAACCTTCGACAGATTTTTGGTCCATTGTGCAAGTAGAAACAGGGAAGATGAAGCTGCAATAGCAAACTCATTAGCTCTAACAAAATCGAGATATTTTTAAAAAAGGCAAAATATCAAGCGATTGGATAATCATGCTCCAGCCAATACAAACAATAAAGCAACTGTCGCCTGGCTCATAGGTACCCTATTAAAGATTGTGTCATTTTCCTAAATTGTTTCCTTTCCATGTTCAATCCGGAAGAAGAACACCCGCGGCTACTCAAAGAATATTTCAACAAGCTAAGTT
Organism: Cheilosia variabilis; assembly: GCA_951230905.1. Classification (NCBI taxonomy): domain Eukaryota; kingdom Metazoa; phylum Arthropoda; class Insecta; order Diptera; family Syrphidae; genus Cheilosia; species Cheilosia variabilis. Next base: position 36,422,269 of record OX579676.1, read on the forward strand.
AATTGAAGTCTGCCGAAAATGCCAGAAACTGAAGAGAAATAAATATGCAATTACTGATACAACTGGTCTAACCACATAAAAGAATCAACCGCCCTCGCTAAAATATTCAGCGTACATAAAATTTTCCCATCAATTTGCTGCGACACCGACATGCACAGTTCACATACCTGCCAGTGTACAGCTACCCACGGCAGGATAACGACAACCAACAGAGAATCTCACTCGACCTCTAATTTTGTTATAATTTAAACCATGCCCCCATCAAAAATAAAACACAGCGACATCACTTTACACACTTTTCTCTGTCACTTATCAACAACGGCATCCCTTACCTCCGCCGGCCTTCAACTGTTCTCAGATCAAACACAATTTCCCAGCCGGCATCGCGGGTAAACATAGACATTAGTGCACCATAGGAGACCTAGACCTATGGACAGGAGTACCTAAACTACTCTTGGTATACCCACCGATATCCACCGTTTATATCCTTGTGCAAATAATGTAGTTTCTCGTCGCGTAAGCGTTAGGGTAGGACTTCTCTTTTTTGAGGAAGTCCCATGATAATATGGAGGGGACAGCATTTGTTTTCTGTGTGTGTGTCTTTTTTAACATTTGCCCCCCTTGCTCACATCCTATAATATGAATGAATGTTGTTAACCAGGTAAACAAATTGCTTTACATATCCTACCGGCAAGATAAGCGATAGTTAATCATCTACCACCATACAAAACTAACCAGACAGACTACACACAAACAGCATCTCATCAGAGCAGGTTGCACGCAACCCACCTTAACAAACACACGGGGATAGTTATCCCCCATGATGCGTTTCAATCTGTCAAGTGCGGATGCGGTGTGTACTTAGTCAGGCATTTAACACCTTAATGCTAAACAAGTTCGAAGTTCTTTCAATCTCGTTTACTTGTGGTGGATTATAAGAACTAATCTCGCCTGCTGTGTCCTTTGCATGAGTACGACTATGCACCGCACCAGTGCTCGATTTTAAACGGTTACGCAGGTTAAATTTCAATTTAGGACTCAAGTACCGAGGTGGGAGTTGCGGGAGGCACATGAACCTCTTACTGGCGAGCAATGTCCTTGCCGTTAAACGGCTGGCTTACAGATGTCGGTGGCAATGTTGAACAGGAAAAATATGTGTAATTTCCCTGGGTGGACATAAAATGGTCGACGACGGCTATTAAAGAACTTGTTCCCTTTGTTATGCAAAACGTCGAGTTTTCAAGGTAAGAGTGAACTTTAACAACTTTTTGAAATCTTTTTTACACTCACGCTATAAAAAAAAATACGGACAATGCGATCAAAGGAAAATTAAAAATTAACTTTTTTGGCGGAACAATTTAAGTTTTAAGTTGATGTCTGTTGAGGTGGAGACTCGAAAGAAGGCAGACAAGGGCATTGACATTTTTCAAGATGAGATGTATCAAGTACAAAGGCATCTTAAAAGTAAGATTGAACAAGAGAAAGTTCACATTGACATAGCTCATGAATTAGGAATTTTAGGAATCAGCACAACAATTGAATTGGGCACGTGCAAAAAAAAATTTACGAAAGAGAGATGAACTCGCCGAATGACCCCGAGTGGTTCGTACTCATACTCATACCCAATATCTATTTAGAGAATGTTGATTGCTGTGAGGTTGGGTGACTTGAAAGTGCTTTTCAACTGTAATGCTATTTTCGCTGTGTGTTGTTTATCAGATTTCAAAGAGAGATCTTCCTGTCCATAAGGACTCGGCACAGTGATGCCAGATTACAAGATATATCTTTTATTTCAAGATTTTTGAGCAAAATATGTACAAGACTTTTTACCTCAAATTGATCAAATTTCAAGATATTTGATATGAAGAACTTTTTAAGTCTAACAAATTAAAAGAACCTTCTCTATTGAAGAAAACCGTTCTCTATTAATTCCATTATTATTTATAATGTCAGTCGAACAGAGCCCATGCACAATTTCTGTTTCACTAACGTTTCCCTCAACTCTAAAGAAACATGAATTTTGACGAATTTGATAAAATAACTGATGAAACGTGTTTTTGGGAAAATGTTTAAGGAGTAAAAACAGCGGATCGAAACTTCGCATATCGAGTCGTAAAAGATTTTATTTTCAATATTTTATATCTTCCACATTCCTCTACAAATATTGAAATAATATTTTCTGGTGTAAATTTAAATAAAACAATCGTTTGACTAGGTATTGAAACAGTTGTTAATATTTTAGTCTTCACAAAGTATTTGTTGCGCTTTAATGAACCGAACTTCTATGGTCTTGATATAAGCAATTAATTTCTAAGTCAATTTAATTTAAATATGTTTCAATAATTCAAAAAGCATTTACATTAATTCATGACCAAAGCAGTGTTTTTATATCGTGGTTTACATCCCTTTTTGTGGGAATTTCGATGTCCGAAAAGCCTTCCGTGGGATAAAGCACCAAATCGTGGGAATTTCAGAAATCCGACAAAAAACATTCAAACTATGAATTTTTGGTGAAATTCTATCAAAACACCTGTATTTCACCACGATTATCAACACATTGAATGTCCATAAAAAAAAACAGCTCAGGTAAATCGTCTTTTATCAAAATTTTCTAGTACCAAAAAATAATCATAGCAGTGTTACAAACTGCGGTTTTTATACTAAAGAGTAATTTAACGTGATTTTCTTTCTGTGTAATACAAATTTTACTCCTACAAACTGAATTTTGACGCGAAAAAGTATCGCGGGATTTTAAAAGGGAATTTGAGTATGGTGAAAAGGGAAAAATGACCATGTTTCGTGGGATAAATGAAGAGAGAGTGCTAACAACACTGGACCAAAGAACTTCAAAATTGTATTTTATATTTTAAACAAAATCTTGAAAAAAAGATTTCTTATTTCGGAAAAAAAAGATTTTCAGATTTTTTATCTGGCAGCACTGACTGGGCATGTCACTGACGTTAGAATTGTTCTTAGTAATTCAGGTGGCAAAATTTTTTTCAGTGAACACCAACATTTCATTATGCGAACATATTCTGTTAAAAAACGATTCTAAATCTTGATTTAAGAAAACCATTCACAAACAAAACCGTTTTTCTCATTCTTTAGTTCTGAACAAAGTCTAAACTGTCAAACAAATTTACTGTTTCTTTTTTTTAGTTTAGACACTTCAGAGCTCTGAATTTGTGTTTCTTTTTCGACTGATAGCATGAACAGAGTTCAGTCTTCTATGAGCATAATTTGACTGAGCATAAGTCAGTTTAAAAATCTGAGCACAACATATTTTGACAGTGAATCATATGATTTCCGATCAGGAATGTGAACGTTGGTACACCAAAAGAAAATTGATTGCAAAAATATAGTAGATCAAAAAAAAACCGTAGCCGACGGTAGAAATACAAGAAATATACTGTTCGCATGGTGTGTTATTTTTCTTATAGTCATGTGACAGCTAGTGCTCAAAGGTGGTTCATAATTAAACACGTGCGGTTCAGACGATACGCGAACTGCTCAAGCTTGGGACTAGTGCTCTACTCTGAATGGAGGAATAAAAAACGCCTAAAAATGTAGTTGATCGACATTGGTAATTTTTTTTTTACCCCCGTTAGGATCTACAGATGTCAAGTCATAGCCCGAGCTCACCAAACAGTGCATTTTCTTGGGAACCGAATGGGCCCCAAAAACGCTCGATTTATGGTCATGCGATGCAAGTTTTTTTGGAGATCTTATATGATTCGATGTGAAGCCAAGATTGCATTGACAGGGTACTTTTAACGATATTAGACTAAATTTCTTGAAACAAGTAACCAACTGTCAAGTGCAATTTATTAAAGCCAGACAAGGAACTTAATGGCACAAAAAAAAAGAACACACTTCTTTAAATGTATTTCGAAATAGTTTTACCTACTTTCCACGCAATTATCGCAATTGTAAGCCGGCTTAAATTGAAAGTGGAGGCTAAAATTTGTTATTAGTTAATTTGTTAAATCTATAACTTAGCCCAAAAGTTTTTTATAGGTGGAAAGCAATATTAAAAAAGTTGTCTTAAACATTTGTGCAGCGTGGCACAGTGATATTAAAAACTGTCGGAAATAACTAATGCCAACTGATTGATGATGTTATTTGACTGCATGATTAGCAAGGTTTTAAAGAAACCAATGAAGCTTCGTATAAAACCTCTCCTTAACCATGTCCGCCGTGCTGCACTATAAAATGTGTAAAACGACTTCAACTTACTTTAAAAATCTTCAGTCAGCTACAATTGGCTAGAGCGGATTTACACTCAAGTGGAAGACCTTATCAACTTCTGCAAGTTTGATATCAACCAGCCAAATTTGGGGAACATTATTTTGATGGGGATAAAGTCTATGCTCAATTGTCCAACTATCCAAGTTGTTCCCCAAACATATAAAAGGGCCCTCTTACTATATATTTACTATTTAGTAATATTTAGTGTCCGGGCTAGATTTCCGAACTCTCAATGGAGAAATTTCCCTTTTCCCAACTCTCAATGGCAAAAATTATATAAGATTGCCCATTGTGACCTACAAAATATTTAAAATTAATGTTAGAAATGAAGGTAAGGCCCTGAGTCATTTTACATGAAATATATCGCTGACGCTTTAAAAAAAGAGTCAAAAAAAGGAATTTAGTTTAGAAGCCCATACAAAAACAAACCATTGTAGCACCCTCTACTAGAATATCTAAAATACCGACTCACTTCGTTGTGGCTTGAACTAAATTCCAATCGTATCCCTCCAGCACTTTCATCACGGCGCATGTGATTCTTTCGTCCTCCTTACGCCCATTTCCAGGCACATCTTTGGCAGTTCCAGATCCCTTCTTCGCATCCTTTCCGTTAGCATAATTCGCTAACACCAAAGTCTCCACCGGCTTTGTATCTAATTTTGAATTGTTATCCTCTGTATCCATAGTTTAAGATTTTCAAAAATCAACTTTTTCTTTCAATTTTCCAACCACTTTTGATCACTATTTGATTTTTCGAATATTGACACTTTCTACTCACTAACCGAATTACACCGAACAATACGTTACAATAAGCTAAGTGTGTTTTGAAATTTTCCCGCGCGCACTATAACAACTGATCGTCGAATTCAAAAATCCACTACACCGAGTAGTACTTTCTCCAAAAGCATACGAAACCGATCGTCGTCGCCACTCAACATCACATTGAGAACTGTAAATGTTTATGATGATAAAAATCACTTCGGCCACTGCCGATCGTCGACGGCAACATCCATCTAACATCGCACCAAATCATATTCACAAGTTACAAATCGCACTCCACCAAGAGCCGAATAATATACCAACAACAAGACTGAGGCTCGCCTTTTGTGGTATGTGTATGTGTGACTTTTTGTTTAACGGGAGCTCTAGGTCTCTCCAACGATCCCAGAACGTTATGGGTTTGGGGCTCAAAATCTGTCGTTATAAATGTGTATGAGATGTTGACTCAAAGAGTCAACGGCAATCCCTCTAGACTGCACACATGTATACGCCGGGTACTGCACAGTGCACACTCCACAGACGGGTAAACGCATGTGTCGTGTATCGCATAGTATTTTATGAAAATTATCTCGCCTTTGGAGTGGTCTGCTGTCATTCGAAGAAAGACTTAAGTGCTAGTTAGTGGACTGCTAATTATGCGCGCAATACTTAAGCGTTCTCGCATGGGGACGAGAACGCGGACGCGCGCACCCTTACGACGCGCTTTATATTGCTCACCCTTTATAGCTTTAGACATATATATGTGTGTTGTGATGGGCCTGGCCATGGATCACTTGAAGTGGAAAGACGATACTGATAACAACATGTTGGTAAATTTTAGATTCGGCATGACTACGCTGTGCTATGTAATAGATTGGACACTTGGAGGAGCCAGAGCCAGTCAGTTTTTGTGCAAATAACTACGAATTTGCAATAGAGCTCGGACGGATCGTAGATGTGCTGTGTGCATAGCAAATTGCTTTTATCAGCAGGAAAGGATTAAACACATATCAGTGTTTGCTTAATGAAATTGCTCAATTTATTTGATCCATATCGCGGTTGTCAAAATATTAGCCAACCAACGAGGCTTTGTGAATTAAAATAGTTTGCAATTTACAGATGTCCTCAAAGAAGACGGGGACTTAGACTGATGGACTGATCAAAAATAACTGGGCTCTAATCGCGTAATTTATGAAATGATTGAACAGAATGACATCGTTTTTAGTTTGCTTCATATAACGTCATCGTTGCATCGTTCAATCGAATCGTTAATCGTTTTTATTTTAAACAGTTTGAACTCTGACACATAAAAATCTTAAAAATGTATGAAAATTGTTTTTTTTTTCCTCGAATTTGTTTATTTCGTTGTCATTGATTGACATAGAATTGTTCATTTAATGCAAAAATATAGGTAGCAGAATTTGTATTGCTAAAGCCCGTATGACACTAAATATTTTTTGCATTTTGTATACTTTTAAAATGAAACTTGAGCAGTATACGAAAAATTAGAACGAAAATTCCGGATAGGAGTGAGTGACAACTTTATTAATGTAGAAACATAAAAAAAAATGCATTAAAAATGTATTCAAATCACATTTTTCAGCTCCTGACAGCTTTTTTTTTGACATTTCAAGATTATTTGAAAGTAAATTCGATTGAAAATTTGCGGTTGCTTTGCGAACAATTGCTACCCTTTTCGTAATACACTTTTAGTCTCTTTTACACACCGCTGGCTTTTCAACATTAAAAAAATGAGGAAAAAATGTAAGGGGCGAGTTGTAAAAAAATCAATGAATACAATTTACGATTGCATTTTTTTCTGATTGCATTAGAATTGTATGAAATTATACAACAAATAAATGAAATTCATTTGACATTCCAAAAAAGTGCAATTATCTTTAGTTTTTCCAAAGAATGCATTGGATAAGAGCGAGTCGCCTCCAAAGGGAACACAGGTGTGTGTCTTCCTTTAGTTATTTTTTTATACTTCTTTCAGACCTTATAAAAACTGAAAAAAAAAAAAATGAACCAGAAACGATGAAACGATTGCAAAATAGCCATCGTTCAATCGAATCGTATTTGGTAGTTGAATTAGTAATGTGAAGCACGTTAAACGATGATCTTCCAATCGTGTCGACGATTATGTTTTTTTTTTTGTTACACGAAGTGGAAACATCGTCGAGACGATGTCGCTCGATCGTTTTGTCCTTACGCGATTAGAGCCCTGAGTTCGCATTATTCCTTTTACTTTGGTGTAGAAGTTGACACATTGATGCTGATGATGAGTATGCGGGAACTTATATTGTGACGTAGATGCGCAGAGCGTGCAGAAATGCAAATTTCTTTTGGCGGTATTTTTAAAGCAAAAAGCGTCGTGCATACATTTGCTCCTTCGATTACGTCTCTTGATATGTGCATGCAAAGAGAACGTAGGAGCAAGCCGAAATGTCGTAAACTGGTATTAATTTTATCGTTTGTAGCTGGTAGGTTGTTTGTAGGTTCAAAGACTCAACAGAGAGACTGATCTAAAAACGTAAAAGTCTCTCAGCAGCAAATCGTAAAAATCCTGGGCACTCGTTCCATAACTTTTCAGACGGTTATCGTCGAAACGCTAGACCTCCAAAACTAACAACTAAGTGATAAAATTACAAGTTTGAGAGCTTAATCCAGTTCATTTTCCACAAATATAATGAAAGGTGACGTTTGAAAAAAAAATCGAGTAGAATATGACTCAAAACGATATCGTTTAGATTTAGACGATCGTTGATATACGGAATCTGCCCGCAGTTTATTGAAGTGTGAAATACATATTTCGATAAATTATGGGTTAACATCCTTTCAATCAAAAACAAGCTTTTGGCTAAATATCCGTCGCACTGAAAGGGGTCTTATGGATCTACACTACATTCGTAAGGAAGATTCTCTCATGAGTCCCGCGATTTCATTACTTCAATAGAGTGAACGATCCTGAAGAAAAGTTTCAGGCTAGATTTTACGAATTCACAATACCGAAACTTTTTTTTTTAAATTACCCCATGTGACCTGCAAAATATTTAGTGTAAAAGTTAAAAATGATTATTTGTAAAACAAAAAATATTATCACATCAAACAGCAGCTCCGCGAAGAATAGACAAAATCATCAAAACAAAGCAGAAGGTCGACTAAATACTTGCCAACAGCAGACGTAGTCGAACTGTTGCGTCAACGACACTTGGAAGTTACCAGTGTTTGGCGTACATTTACATTTTCATTTTGTGACGTTGCGATGTGATAGGTACGGTATATCTGTCACTTTACATAACAAAGAAAGGACGCTTAGTTGAAATACGATTGGAAAAATATTTTACACAAATTAATAAGCGTAATTACATTTGCAATCATCAATTATTACGCCTCGCACAAACAAAACTCCTTTTCACGTAAGCGATGACATAAAAATGATAAGTTATGCTGAAAAGGCGAAATTTAATAATGTTCTGAGACTCGATGTGAACGAATAACGAACAGCAATTAAGTCAATGTCCATTTCTTCTTTGCCTACCCTAATTAAAAATTCACAAATGAAATTGTGCCTTACAAGTTACAAGTTCTCAAACCTCTTGAGAGAAGAGAATTCGTAATCAGGAGAACAAAATTGTTACATCCTCTTTCGTTATGGCTTGATGTTTACAGTTGAAATGATTCACTGTAATTAAATTTTAGGGAATGTAAAAAGAGTTATCCGTGAAAGGCATGATTTTATGTAATCAAAGGATCCACTTGCCACTTTATTTGCAAATCTTTGCTGAAATCTAGTCTGCAAAGGGTATGTGGGAGTTATAAGGGGATAAAAAGACGGTTTGTGAGATGGTAGTGTCCGGACCTATACCAGAACATGGTATCTATCAGCTATTATTTGCTGAGTTATTTCAGGCACGAAACTCCTTACTAAAAAGGAAGTTTTTTTTTTTAATATTATGCAGATAGGCAGGAAAAATAAATTCAGATGAATGTGTAGTGGTATAAAAGACAAAACAATATTAAATAAAGTGCACGACTGGGTCGAAGGTAACTTTCTCGTTCATCAATATTTTGGGTGCAAATGAATTGGCAGTTGCCTGATTGTATACATTTCAAGTTGTGGGATTTATTTTTAGGGTGCATATTCAATACTATTAAATATTAGCTAAAAAGAAGTTTTTTATTTTAGTTTCATTGCATGTGACATTGTATGTAATTATTTCAAAATTATACCGTAGAAATGTGAACACAGATCGGAATTTGGGTACTCATTTTTGAGAAATATTTATAACAGAATTTTAGAAATTATTTGGGCAGGTAGTTTTACCTACGGTAGTTCTAAGTACGGGATCTTATTAAGAATACTTATATTATCCTTAAAATGTATTTTGATCAAAATCGTAAGAGCGGTTTTTGTAAAATTTGGGAGACAAAACAGTACCAAATATTGTCATGTTTAGTTTGAAAAATACTATTGCTTAACAACTATTTAGCTGAAAACCGAGGACAAGTTGTTGTTTGGGATGTAAGCATTAGGTACATTATTTTAGAAGTTTTATTGAAATCGAAAATGGGGTTTTCGAGATATGAGCGTTTTCGGTGATGCGAATTGAATTAAGGACACAATAATTCTGAAAACATCAATTTTACTCTATGTTTGCGCTTTGGTCAAAATAGTTAGTGCCGTTTTCGGGTAAACTAAAGAAAACTAAATTTTTCAAAAATGACTTTTTTCAAAAATCAATTTTACTATAATACAGAGAAAAACTGAGTTTGAGATTAGAAATTAATTTTTTTTACAATCGTATGGACCGTTTTCGAGATATGTCCAAATTTCAAAAGTACAGTTATTCGATTTTTCAGCGGAAAACTGAGTATGCAGTTATGTGGACCTCACCTACTTTTGCTTAAACTATCAATTTTGATAAAATCTTTTGAGCCGTTTTCGAACAAATCAAACTGATATGAACATTTTGTATGGGAAGTACCATTAATATTGAGCTTACCGAGCAAAAAAAAAAAAGACTCCGAACTGTAAGCCTCCAAACTGCAAATCCGAAGTTGGAACGAAATCCGGGCAGCCACTTAGGCTGTAGGACTCGGGACATACAGACAGATAGACCGACAGACAGACAGACAGACGGACAGAATCTTAGGACCCACTTTTTGAGTTCGCCTATCATCGTAATGTCAGAATTGATTAGCATCTCGAGTTCGAATACAATATCTCTTTCTTTTACTACGTAATGAAGTAGAAAAAAAATCTGATGTAAGCATAACATTTTGTTTTGTTTCGCAATTTTTTTTTTTTTGCTTTATACATTCAAGCATTTTTTTGTAGTCTAGCATTTGCCTTTTTAAATTCTGGGAACACTGGTCGCAGTGATGGTAACTGTAGGGAAAAATCCCTACATGTAGGGATTTTGAGCTCAAAAATGAAGGCGTACGGAAAAAGGGACAGATTTTCAATATCTGGTAAAATGTAGCTACTTTTCAGATTTATGATAAAATAAGTCGGGATTCTAATTTATTTTAGATATATACGATGATCGACCTAAATGTTGAACTATTTTGGTTCAAAATTAGTGCGCTCCGCAATTTTAGCGATGAGATTATGTTCCCAAATTTGTCTTTTCTGGCAAAATACGTGCTAAGCCTCCCGCACTCAAACTCTGATGCAGAAAGAGTATTTTCAGTAGTTACAGACGTTAGAACAAAAAAAAGGAACAAACTTAGTCACGAAAACCTTAATTCGATTTGTATTTTGAGATCTTACATGCAGGATGCACATATAAATTGTGTTTCTTTTAAGTGCACTGAAAAGCACTATGAGAAAATGTTAACAAAAGAGCTGTATGATCATGTCGTCTAATTTTTTCGTATAACCTTAAAATTGTATTCTTATTTGTATCTATAGGGCTTTACCGGTAATAATTATAGTACCTGTTCTAGATTCGGTATTGCTTTCAAATAAAAACATATTTATCGAAGTTTCAATTATTAATTTTTGTGTTAGTGCAATATGCATTTTTAAGTTTGTTGGCCTTATTTAATAAAAATGTAAAAAATAAAAAAAATAAAAATTGTTTTATTTTGAATTATAGAGCGTAGGGAAAAAGTAGGGATTTTTCTCCTCGCTTGTGAAGATTTTTAATATTTTTAGTTACCATCACTGACTGGTCGTGGAGCAGAGCTCGCATCTCGCATGAAACGTCTTTCGACATATATTAGGTATAGCTCCTGTTGTGCCACAAATTGGCCTGCAACGTAAACCTTTTTTTTGTCAACCGGCAAATGAAACACAGTGGTGCCAAGTTACAAAACATTTTTATCATTAAATTACATATTACCAACAATTTTCCAATTTACTAACATAGTCCCCTTTGGTTTAACCAATTAGTTTCAATAATTTTTACGTTAATTATTCAACTAGTGGCTGCTCATGGAAAAGAAAGGCAAGTGAAGAAATTTGCGAAAAAAAATTATTATTAAAATGACGTTTCAACATTACGGCTTGCTTACGACGATATCTAATAGTCGTTAGGGGAAGCTACTTTTGTAGGAGTGGCTTGTTGCCCCGTCTTGTTGGAAGTTTTAATAAGTTTAACGCGTTGTTCGATTGTTAAGCGATCCACTATCGTAAGTGGCAAACATACAACTAGTATTAGGTCCATTCGCGTACTGTCACGAGCCAAGCGCTAAAAATCTGTCAAACTCAAAGAATTTAGCGAAAATCTCTCTGAAAGCTGATAATATACTCCAAAGTACGTGTATACACTTCGAGCTACTTTGAGCCACATACATCTTTTAAATCTAATCCATATCACGAATAAATTTATAACTTACGTTTTTGCAACATATGAAACGTTCTAGGAGAACATTCGACCACCAACGAATTTTCTTTATTTTCAGATATTTTATTTTTGTGTACAATTAATTTTTAAAACGGATTTTTAATTTGTTTGCTGTCAATTTTTCGAATTTGATATTTTTATCGTTATTTTCTCTTTTTCTGTCATTTTTGATGAGTACGTGTATAGACTTTTTGCGATTGCGATCGATTTATATCGATGGCGTTCGATTCAAACCGCGTACACGAACGAACCTATTATAACACTTCAAATGACAACAGAGTTTGACAGGTTTCAAATGCCAGCGCTACCAATTGAAACCACGAAATGAATGACCCTGTATAATAGAAAATATCAATTAAACTTATTTGTGATAGCAGTAGAGCTGCTTTAATTTTTTTTTTGTTTTGTTTTTTTTTTTTTTATTGTATTTTTTGAATAAAAACTTTGTTACCTAAAAAGATGAAATCGATTTTTCTTTTTAAATTTTCTTGCCTTTCAGATATTTTGGATGAGAATTGCTTTGTGCTATATCCATTTTATTTTGTGTTTCAAGTGTATGGAAAAAAAATCAGTTTCAAAATATAGGAGGTGGGACACAAGGCAAAAAAGTAGACTTTTACGTTAATTAATGTAGCTTGTTAAAGGTTTGGCAAAACACTTTGAAAATTGGTAGGTGAACTCTTTATAAGACTAACTTCAAGTTAAAAAAATAAACCTACGCAAACCTTTAAATGCGTTTTTCTCGGAAAAGTGTCAATGGCGTATGGAACAAACCAATAATTCTCGGGCGACGCATAAGCAACGCATATGCCGAATGCACCAAATAAAGTAAGTTTATATCTACTTTTATGTCTGTTGATTCCTCTGACAAATTTCACAATTTTAGATGGAGTAAGGTAGGTGACCCAAATAAGGCCCACCTTATAGTTTTTCGTTAATAACTTGCAAACGCCTAAAAGAAAATTACTCAATTGACATTAGCATAAGCCTTAGTTCAGTTATCTATATAAAAACACAACGTTTATTTCTTAAAACCCAATTTGAAATGTATTTTCATAACATTTGTAAGAACCTTACGTTGGGCCTTATTACGAACACCTGTTCCGAATAAGGCCCATACATAATTTTGTTCAGTTACTTTGGTTATCCTGCTAAAATAAAAAGTATTTTGTCATGAAACAAATAAAAGAACCTAGTTTATTATTTATATATATAATATAATATTATTTATTAACACAAAACAAAAAATAAACACAGCCTTCTTGACTAGAAAGAAAAATTTAAAAAAAAAAAATAAATTTGACTTCAATAAATTAATTTTAAATAAGGAGATTTTTATTAAGAATTACATTTAATGTTAGGTTAAAATTCCGCTTTCTGTTCCCTAATTTGCTCGCCTTTGACATTTTATCTAAAAACAACCAAAAAAACGAATTTAATCTTTCATATTCCTAATAAGGCCTGTTAATATTTTTGGTGGGCCTTTTTAGGAACATGAAAAACTTTTCTTTACAAAAACTTTAACGAAAATCTACTCAAAGAATTAAAATAATACTTAAACCATACTGAACCTTAGTTTTATATGTGGTATATTTAGTGTAAAAACTAGACTTACCCGAATTATTATTTGCAATAAAATCAATTACAAAAACCAAGTTCTTATAAAAAGCGTGTGAGTGCGCACATTACTAACTTGTATCGACTGTAAGAAAAAACACGATTGCGTCAGACGGAAAATTCCATCGATTTTAGTGTAGACATAGGTGGCCAAAAGCACATTTAAAATATAATTCAGGTTGATTGACGGTTATGCCAATTTTTGCGCACTGGGCCTTATTAGGTTATGGGCCTTATTTGGACCACCTACCTTATACGTTCATTGGTGAAAATAAAAAAAATGGGATAAACTGTCTAAATGTTGAATTGAAATAAAACACATTCACTGTTCGAATCTTTGAAACGCGAGACTACGTATTTTACAGAACTGTTACGTTTCCCTTTCGTCGACGCAACAGACACGATGGATTCTAAGGGTTGTGTTCTTAAGTTTAAACGTATAATTTCATTAAATGTCGTACCATAAATAAGTAGAAAGAGAAAATAATATTCTACAAAACCCGACCAGTCGATTTTTGACAACTGCTATGTCAGATCATATTTACAATTTATTTAATTTGCACTCCACCAAATCACTACAATTTGCAGTATCAGTCTTTAGTTTTCAAAGTTTAATATCTCACCTACATTCTATATAATTATAGTAGGTACACGAATAATCCCGTATTACATTTTTTTCTAAAATGAATAATCCCGTATTACAGCCATTGCAACATATTAATAAATTACCTTCCTACAAGTCGTGCAAATTGCCAGCGACATGCCGATTGGCCAGCACCACCATGTCAATCAATTAGCGGAACATAACAAGTCCGCCCGTCGACTCGTCTCATTGGTCAAAAATATTACCCCCATCAATGAAGAGCTCCCCAGAATGCACATCTTTAACAACACACAACAAGAAAAATTGAATCAATTAGCAAGTGGCGTTCAAGTAGGAGCGATCATCCACAACAAAAACTGTCTACAAGGTGCTAATGGGTCCGTACGTGATCGTTTCCCACCCTAATTCACGCACGCAAAGCCTCTCTCCACACATTCGGTGTGGTAAATACGCGGTGTGAATTTTAGCACATTCGCAACTAGAAATCGCATTAGCCATCTGCACATTGACAAATACCAACTATACAGAACGACAATGGACTCGACAACAAAAGCGGAGCGATTTTGCCGTCTGCCTTTTGACAGCGTCACAAACTACTGTCGGCCGCCAACGATGTCATTTGTCATGAGAATTTTACCCTGCAAGATTTATGGGAGGCATGTATTTCTTAAAAAAGTGTTCTTCGAATGCAAAACGAAAAAAAGAAAACATCGCATTTGGTAATACGCGATAGAAGATCGAATTGGAAGCATTTGACATTCCTATGGCCTTTTTGCATGGTCCGCGGCACGGTTGCCTTCCCACACATGCATACATGCACTATCTCACTTTGAATTGAGAGTGGTCGTGGTCCAGCTTTCGCGTAGTGCACAAGCGTTTCCGATGACTTCCGTCCGCGCCAGCCGTACCGCGCTGACGTTTGAGTTTGAGAGGATTTGCGTGCGATATGACGATGAGTTGTGCCGCGCTAACCATTTGGTTTCATTTAATTAGAGAGATGATCCAATTTCTCATAGGGCGGCGGCCGGCTTAGATCAAAGCGTCCGATTCTGGCCATTTGTTATGCATTTAAAGTCGGTTTAATGGTTTAGATGCAACGGCTTTGATGATGGTGTCGGTGGTAGGCGCTTTTCATCATCGTTCTTGGGACTCTTTTTTTTTTTTTTGTGTTTTCTTTGCGATTTTTCGCGAACAAAAACAAGTACGTAAAGTAGTGGGTCGCTCTAGTTTGATTACACGCTGATATTGATAAATGTTTCAATATGTTTTCGAAATCGCATTTTTTATTAGCAAATGGTATTGCTTTCAAGTGCCGCAGCAGCGAATGCTGATTGGTGCATAAAACCGAATGTGTTCGAAACTGACTAAGGGGATTATTCAACCAAAGAATAGATCAACTTCATCAAGGGAGAGAAATGCTAACATGCAATAGGGATTTTCAAAGGTCAAATAAGCGCCTATTTAAAGCACTTCACCTTCTCGATCGTCTTTAGGCGGGGATGAAAATGGTGTTAAAATTTGGAATTCTAAAATAGAGTCACCGTGTATAGTGTGTATCCCATCTTTGGCAAACTGATATTTAGTTATTATAGGGTGGAGGGTGTTATTAAATCTTATGAACTCACCACTTCTCAAAACCAGTAGGATATCTTTTGCGTCAATATTTCACATCGCTATTCGAGCTAAATTAAATTTTGTTTTTGCTCTACAACTTTTCTCTCTAAACATTAGTCAAAATCCTGGCTAAATTTTGACATGGGGCGCGCCGTGAATAAGTGTAAGAGAAAACAGTTGTTCTTTGAAAACAACTACTTACTTCAACAAATTCAACTCTCTCTGATTTCAACCATTTCCGATTCTAGGTAGGTACTCCTCTTCGAGGTATTTATTAAGAAGTCAACCTTGCTTACTTCTCCGCAATACAAAAATTAAGTTATCTTAAGTCGACTAGATTGGTCTGGATGGTCGGGAACGTCACTTTTTCTACGTCAGCCGCATATGCGAAGTGTCAACTTAGTACTCAAGCGCCGAACCCATAGAATCCGTCGCATCCGTTGCGTCGACGAATCCGTCAATATAGACGGATTCGACGGAACGAGCAATCCCATAGAATCCGTCGCATGCTGTGATAGCCAGTGGTTTAAGTACTCTGTACTAATATTTCCCACGAAACGTAATAATATTTCCTTGTAAGGTACTTTTTGTGACTTAATACTTTCTTTTAAAAGCAAAATTTATGTTTTACGGATATAACATCACATTAAATTACCTTTGGTATAAAAATCGCAGTGTGTTAATATTATACTGATTACCTTTTTGTACTAGAAAGTTTTGATACTAGAAAATCTTGCTAAAATGCGACTTACATAAGCCTCATTTATGTACATTCACCCCCCTATTAATAAACGCTGTGTAAAAGTTACCAGCTCGTTACTCAGCAGTTACGTCAAATTGTTGTATGCTATGCTAGCTAACTTACATGTGCATATTTGTTTATTAATACGGGGGTCAGTGTGTTTATAATAGTGGTGAAATGCAGATATCAATTTTGATGAAATTTCCAGCCAAAATTTAATATTTTTGCAGCTTTTTAGTTTTTCCCATGGAAGGCTTTTCGGACATCGAAATTCCCACAAAAAGGAAGAAATCCCACCATATAAGAAAACTGGCGACAGCCAGCCAAAACAGTTTCTCTCATGCTCTCAATATTTCCACCAATGAAAGTGCTGCCTCTCTCGCTGTGAGAACCGTCAACGGATGCATTCTGAAATAAAAGTTTGTTTTGTTAGCTCCAGCTGCGAACCACTCAGCTAAATTTTGGAGAGAATTTTGAATGGGATCTAGAATTTATCTCGAGCACCGAACTAATATTAGTACGCTGCTCGAGCTAACTAAATTTTACCTGCTCTCCAACTTTTCTCTCTCCAAGCATTAAATAAAATCCTATCTAAATTTTGGCATAGGGCGCGCCGTGAATAAGTGTCACAGAAAACAACTGTACTTTGAAAAAACTTCCTTTAAAAATGTAATTCTATCTTATTTCTGATTCTAGGTACTTCTCGTCCATGTAATAATTAAAAAAGCTCATCCTTGCATACTTTTCCGCAACAGAACAACAGAACACAACGATCTGTCACAATTTACCTTGAGAAAATGTGCCGACCCATTAAATAGCCCCGCTAAATTTTGACAGACACCACTCAGCTAAATGGGTTCGCTTATATTTAGCTCAGATAAATATTGGAGAGAATTTTGTATGGGAGCTAAAATTTATCTCGAGCACCGAACTAAGCTAGCGCAATGAAACGGTTTCCCTCATCATCCTTATAGATTTGTACGTTCTCTTCACATTTTGATATACATTTTCCTTACACTGTTCCTGAAGCGTGCATTCCGCACTGGTGCCTATTAATAATTTATTTACTGCAGATCAAATTCAGTGGTACAAATCAGCTGGATAGCTGGATTCAGTCCATCAACCAAATGTAACCAAAGAGCAAAAGGCAAGCGGAAACTAGGTCTAAGTACTCGGTTCCATACCCTCCTATGTTTACATAAGTTGACAGCGAACAATGCTCGTACATGACCTTGTTTGACGGACTATTGCCCTTCACTTGACACTTGAAAAACATTCAACTCTAAAGTATCGCTTTTGTTCCAGGCAATCAAAAATGTGAATGTAAAATTCCTTTAAGACAAATTATAAAATATCCTTAGCATCATAAGAATTTCAAATTACAAAAAGGGTTTTACATTTTTCCTTACAACAAGTTATGATACCTAAGCAAACACAAAATAAAAATCCCTCCGTCCGACTGTTTCATTTAGAAGGTTGTCCTATCCATCAAATATGACGGTACTTAACCCTTGTCCTAAGATATCCTTTTTGGTAACGATGATCCTAATGCTGACCGCAAGTGTTTCCTCTCATTGAAGAAATTCTTTACTACACACATGGTATAATGTACTCAAGTTTTACTCCCATACGTAGGTATGCACTATTTACTTGTATATGTATTGCTACTTCGCCAAACAGAGGAGAAAGAGCATACGTGTTCCACTTCATTACTTTTCAAATTAAATTTCTTATTTGGATGTGTTCTGTTCATAACGGTACACATGTCCATAGAATGTTTCTTAGACGATGGTCACAAAGATTTTATTGCTATTTTACTGGATGTGGATTTTTTATTACTTAAAACCCTTTACAGGATTAATGACCCTTTAAGTTGGATATGCGAGTAGAGCTCCTTATTGACTTGAGCAATATTAATAGGGATGAACACACATAGATCATATTGAAAGATAAATATAATATAGATATAAATATGTATAAGCGCTGTCGTAGTGCTTACTTATATAGCTATAAATATCTCTACTAGAGTCGACATACAAATTTCTGAAACGAAGTTTACTTGGAATATTTTAAATAATCGTAATCAACTTCTTAAATAAACACGCACGTGTGAAAATTCCACCTCACCCAGTTTGAATTACATACTTGTATATGTTTCACGTCCACCTGGAGGAACTGATTAAAAGAATATGTACATAAAAGCAAGGGAAGATATTATATAATATTATAGGTATTATCACTGATTGAGCTTAGGTTATGCTTTAAATAAATATGCAAAATTGTTCAACAATTAAATTACAAATGTATGAGCATTTGCAATAGCATCAAGTATTTGATTTCTCGGAATGATTGATGTGTATAGATTGGAAAATACTAAGCATAATTAAGTATATCCGATAGGAGCTCTAAAATAATTGAAATATGTATGTAAGTGAAGTAGGTATGATTCTGGAGTAGTCGGCCCCGTTAGTTCCAGTATTCGGCCACACAAGAATCCAGGAAAGTCAGCTACAATTTAATTTACGCATTTTCATTACAACAGGAGTGCTGACAAAGCGAAGGGACACAAGCCCCTGTGACATAAGTCCCAATTGTAACTTTTGGGACTTATGTCTCATTCAAGTGGAATCGAATGTGGAGTGTTCGGAGAGATAATATTTAGCAAAATGTTGTGTATCTACATTAGGCATCCAACCCCTTATTTCCACTATAGCTACCTACAATTCTCTTAATAAAGAAAACTAAACAAACAGTTTGATACCACAATAATAATCATTTATTACTTCATTAAACAAGAACTGAACGAACAAAACATTTCAATATAACTAATCTAACCCAATATTTTTGTTTAATTTTCTTAAATTCTCCAAAAAAATCGCTTTATCTTTTATTTTGAGAATTCCAGAAAAGAAATTAACAAAATTATTTTGTTTGAGAAAAGAAACTTATAAAATTTTACTTTTAGAGAATTTGAGAAAATAAAATTAAAAAAATCGCGCGAATACACTCCATCACCCTATAGTGATGGACACAATTATGTCAAAATGAGGAGGACCATGTGAATACCACTTTCTAGTCGATTCCGGTCGATATGTTATTTAATGGTGCGATGTCAAAAATTAGGTCCATTCGCGTACTTTCAGGAGCCAAGCACTAAAAATCTGTCAAACTCGAAAAATTGAGCGAAACTCTCTCAGAAAACTGAAAATATATTCCAAAGTACGTGGATACACTCCGAGCTAATTTGAGCCACTTACATCTTTGAAATCTACTCCATATCACGAATAAATTTATAACTTACCTTTTTGAAACAAATGAAACGTTCTAGGAGAACATTCGACCACCACCGAATTTTCTTTATTTTCAGATATTTTATTTTTGTGTACAATTAATATTTAAAACGGATTTTGAATTTGTTTCCTGTCAATTTTGCGAATTTGATATTTTTATCAGTACTTGCCGGTTGGAATATCTCTGAGCTGTTTCGAGCCAAGAGAGGAACTGCTCGTTACTCGTTATTTTCCTAATTTTCTCTTTTTCTGTCATTTTTGATGAGTACGTGTATAGACTTTGTACGATGGCGATCGATTTACCTATATCGATTGCGTTCGATTCAAACCGCGTACGCGAACGAACCTATGTGACTTTTCTCAAGTTTACCGCCAGTCGAAAAAAAACTGATGTCTATTATTAGGTGTGTTTTTTTGAGCTCGATTCAGCAAAGCAAAATAAAGTAAGTTTTTTAGCACGCGAAAGAGCTTTTCAATTAGCCGTTAGATCCCTTCCATTCGTCGTTACACAGAACGAATTATTGTGAGAAGTTAGGCCTAGGGTATCAGATCTGTTGCACTAGCTATTTATTACATAATTATCGAGCCCAAGGACACAATCAATATCAATTTCAATTATTATGCTGCTTCTCGTTACCATCTGAAATCCGCAGACGAATATTTATTCCTTTTAAATCTTATTCTCACATTGACAGAAAAGTACTGTAACAAAGTAGGAATTTCAACTGAAATGCAAAATAATATATTTAAGGAAAAATAATAATTACGCTTTTGATGTAGGTACATTTTTTGTTAAGAAACAAGAGAATCTCTTATATTTATTACTTTCACTCGACCTTATATTTTACTTACCCTTACTATCTTTGTATTGTGCGTGGCGCCACTGCATTCCTTAGCGGTGACCACTAGAACAACTCAAACGCACGTCCAGTGGCACCGAAAACACGAAAATTCCACACATCATCACCATTTTGTACTCACACTAGTCCAAGTTTCCCCCATTCATATACGTGGAGATGTCATTTGCCCAATACCTGTCATTGTGTATGTGTGCCACTGAAGAAAATCCATTTGAGAATGTCAAATAACATTTTTTTTGTCAAAATGGCGATTGTAGAATTAATTATAATTTTCTGATTCGTTTTCTCAATGCCCAAATAGACTAGAAATTGCCATATAAATAAATAAAAATTAACTTCAAATCCAATACGCTAAAATTTCATACCTTTTTCTAACTGAAAACTAATAATCAGAGCAAGCGAAAGAGAAATAAAAAGTCGAATTCCTCGCATGTGTTTTCCGTGTGTGGTGGCACAATCCCTATCATCACCATCATCATCATCATTGTTCATAGCAGCACCGAAATTACAAAAATTCAACCCGAAGTTCAGTTAAAAAGCAAATAAAAACGAAAGAAAATCACAAATGTAAGTGAACTTTGTCATCCAGTTTGGAACTCGCTCAGTGAAGAGAATATTATACATAATAGTTTTTGGAATTTGTGTGTTTTGCAGCAAAATGCAAATCGGGACCTGCGATTCAGCTGTAGCGTCTTTCCTCATTGTTTCGCTATAGTGTTCGGTCCCAATTTTGTTAATTTTGTGAAATTCTCGATTGGGACACAAATGCAGAGGGAGACTCCACAATTCCAACAAGTACAAAAAGGTGCATAGCGGAAGAAAGAAAGCGAATAAAAGTGAAACAACTGTTGTTATTGGGAAGGCGCTGTTCAGGATACGTGTGACCTATAAGAAAACAGAACGGGAGAAGACCAACATTTCAATTGTCCTGCAAAGAATATCCACTGCTTTTTTGTTTATCATTATAAAAGGTCCGGAAAGCAGATACCAAGGACTGAATATTTCGCAAGATTTCTTCACTTGCGTTTTGGAGGCAAACACCTTGAAAGTGGAGGTAAGTCATTATTTTGTTGTCTGATGGTGCCGATATTATGTAGCATTATTCTCAAGCAATTTGTTTTTATTTTTAGCAGTAAATCAATCTAGTAGTGGGGAACAGGGGGGTTGTGTTTATGTGATTCTTTCTGTTGCTATAAAAGCGTTACGTTCATGCGTAGATTATGCTTATCCATAGAAAAGATTTCCTGTATTTCTATAGTAACCCTTCGAACAATTCATTTGTGTTTAGGTATTTTGACAGATTACGTATTCTTCAAATTGTTTGAAATATCTTTTATAACCTTTAAATCGATGTAAAGCGAAAGTTGGCTACAATATCATGTTCGCAAAGATGATGCTTTGTTTTCTTGGGAAGTTAAAAATACTCTAGTGATTTCATTGTTGCACTTGTTTCTGATTGGAAAATGTATGTGATCATGTTCATTGAATGGATACCTACTCGGTTTGTTCGATATTCCCTGCTATTGTTGCTATCAAAAACCAAAAGAAAAAATTGATTTATGTAGAATACACATATGTTTGCTTGAGAGCTGAGATTTTTTTTAAAGGGGCTAGACAGCCTAGCTTTGGAGAGATTTTTGAAAAAGAACGTAGTTACTTGTTTTGAAGGAATTCTTTGGTAACCAACCGGAATTCCAGAATGGCGGCAAAATTGTAATAGTGAGTTCTTTCAGAATAAAATAGATGAATTAGTAATTCTCGCCCGTGTTGATATTAAGAAACTGCACCTGCCAACCACGTCCCTGTTGTTTACCCCAAAGGTCCATTACACATTCATGATGAGCAATAATTTGTCCGTTTTCATATTAAACGTGTTTTTTTTTTAAGAATAAGGGTGAGGTATATAATACTTAAATGGCCAACTAAATATAAACATGATGCTATACCTATCTAAATCCGCTCTATCTCCCAAACTTAACGCGCGAGAAACAAAAGACATGGAACTGTCTTCCAGGCGGTTCGATTTGTGTGCAATTATCCAACGACGTGATGAGTAATATCTCTCAACCATCTTGAGTCGGAAAACTCATAACCTGTTCAATGAAACAGCAATTAAAATCACCCTGGGCGACATAATAGCTGTATGGTTTAAGATTGCCTCCTTGGTGAGTTGTTCGACTTCATTCATCGCCGGCGTCCATTCACACTATAAATGATGTATTAATAAATAGTGAATACAGTTTTGTATTGGCGCGTTATTCACGTTACCTGTATCATTTTAAAAACAGTTGACGTAGCACCTCACTCTACATCAATGCATTTAAAATCGTTATGTTCTGTAACCTAGTGTCTATTGTATACTTTGCACACATCGATTAATGGCTTTCGCCATTCACGCCTCAAAGTCTTGTAGAGTTTCCCTTATCAGATTTGTGTCTATTTTAAGATATACCTCATCATCAGTATATCTCTCGCTGACCAAAGTCTATTTAAACGGCACCAACTCCATTTGCATTACATTCATTACGTACTCTTGTATTGTATTGTCTTTTGTTTATTTTGTTTGATTTTTTATCAACAATCTTCTTATTTTGCTCTCCCTTCGACCGCGCGCCATTTTCAGAACTTTACTTTTTCTTTGATATAGGAAAAGTATTAAACGTTGGCTGACCTGAAGTGCATTGTTCTCGTCTTTCCTCTTGCTTTCATTGTCTCTGCAATGGCTTTTAGAAATTTAAATTTACGAGTAGTTTTTGATACGGACTTGGAGCTCCAATAGGCGATTAATATTCTAACTGCATAGTAGCAATAGCGATGATGCATTCGTCTGGTACACCAGCTGTTTGAGCGTAGTTGTTGTCATTGGTTGTGTGTCTCATTTAATGTATAAAATTTGTTGCGGGTAGAAAGTGTATTGTTCTTTGATTGCTACTTTAGATGATAGCATTCCCTTTTTTGTCCTTGCCTCTAGTGTACATTTCTTCATAAATCTATTCGATATGTGTTTCACGGATATTATTTTCGTCATTTAAAACGACTGTGCCACACAGAAAAGTCCACATTTGCCCATGGATGCGATGCGTAAAATAGGTGTTTATGTTTGAACTATGATGTTGTTTGTGACCGGTTTGGATATGCTAAAAATGTCTTTGTCTTTGGAGGAGCGATTGAGTCATTGCACGATGAATCAATTTGGCTAAAATTGAAATATTATAAACTTTGATTAAAGTGTGTTAAAAGGAAAGGGGTCACTTTACCTAGTTATGAAACCACCCCCCACAATAAAAATGTGGCCAACGAGCGGTTCGTTTCGCGCACAAATATAAGCGTGCAAGTTGGTCACTTTCTTTTGGAACTTTCAATTTTATTTTATATGGCTATTACCATTTTTGTATGTATTATGCTTTGTGGCTTTTAGGTTGGCCTGTGCAAAACTATTATGTGCTTATTTATTTTTTTATTGCCAGCTGCACGTGTTTGAACCCACGTTTACTAAATGCACATTCCATTAAAGAGGCACTTCTGTTGACAGAGACACAGTCAAAAATCGATCGAATAGGGCTTTTTACGTACTACGCTGAATTTAAAAGCAATTCAATTATTTGGCAGCTTTGATACGCAAACATTTCCCTCCTTTCTCTCATTTTTGACAGCCACCTCTCTATACCCCAAGACTAAGGCCTGTAAGACACCACTTAAATATACATTTTTATTTTCGCTCCCTGTCCAGAATAATAAATAAATTGTATTCCCCCTCTTGAGATGTGTTTTTGTTAACCGATTTGGAACAAATACGTAGCCTTACATGAGTGACTTGCTCTGGGCATTTAGACAACACATCTGCTCTTGGATAATTTCCCAGGAAATCTGTTTCTCTGTCGAGATTGCGCAATGATCCTGGCATCCAGGGAAATGACTGTTAAATAAAAACTCTAAGGATTCCCAGTCGATTTTGTCCAAGTTCTATTCATTTTATATATGAAGTATGGACTGGAATGTGCTTTGGATGTAATTTTTTTTTTTAGTCTATGGAATTCTTTAGAGCCAATAGATTGAGAGTATGCTTAATAACGCTTGTGGCTTGGTAGATGTTTTATATATTTTTGTAGAACTTTAGGCCGTCAATATTATTTGGTTGTCAGAAATCACGACTCCACCAAATATTGAAGATACGTAGCGTGTCACAATAATTCATTCACAGCTGCATCCTGAGATGCACTAAGAAAATATGGCGAGCTAGGAGCGGGATGCATATGTAATTCTTTCGGCCTCCCAGCCGAGCTTGCGCCGTTCCTATTGTTTAAATCCAAATGCGTAGTCAGATTCGTTTCCAATATACCTACAGCCTCTTCAATGGATATTATGTCTGCTTTCTGAGCCTCTGCTATATTTAACCAATGCCATATTCGTATGTCGCATATTTAATTTCTGTTTTCTACACTCATTCTACCCGGATTCGCGATTAAATTGTAGATCCTTTCTATTTTCCTGAAAAGTAAAGCAAACACAAACGAATAGTTGTGAGAGGCCAAGCTGTGGAACTGGTCCGCCTACTAATAATTTATGTTAGCAATTAACGAATTACTGTTTTATGCAATTTTTTTTTTAAATAGGCTAACCAAATATGCATTTATAAATCCTTTCTCTTTTCAGATTAAGGCAAAGCGCAAGAGCTACAAACAAGCATTTATTGTATTAAAACTAGCACTGTACACAAAACACTGATACCACTTAAGGTTTGTTCCTTAAAAATTGATTATTTCACGAGATTTGATTCATGTAATTTTCTATCCTTCTTTTTATTTGCAGAAAAACAAAACAACTTTCGTTTACTTGACAAATAACCAATATATTTTAGAAGCACATTCACACACAAGCCCGAAATGGAGTTACGCGTTGGCAATAAATACAGATTAGGCCGTAAAATTGGTTCCGGCTCATTCGGCGATATCTACCTTGGCACAACAATTAACACGGGCGAAGAAGTCGCCATCAAATTAGAATGCATTCGAACAAAACACCCACAGTTACATATTGAAAGTAAATTCTACAAAATGATGCAAGGCGGTATTGGTATACCGCGGATAATATGGTGTGGCTCTGAGGGCGACTACAACGTCATGGTAATGGAACTGCTGGGCCCATCGCTAGAGGACTTATTTAATTTTTGTGCAAGACGCTTCTCCCTGAAAACTGTACTCCTGCTGGCCGATCAAATGATATCACGCATCGATTACATACACTCGCGGGACTTTATCCACCGGGACATCAAGCCAGACAACTTCCTAATGGGCCTCGGGAAAAAGGGTAACCTTGTATATATCATAGACTTTGGTTTAGCGAAAAAATTTCGTGATACGCGAACCCTACGGCATATACCGTATCGAGAAAACAAAAATCTAACCGGTACCGCTCGTTACGCCTCCATAAATACCCACTTAGGAATTGAACAATCACGTCGTGACGATCTAGAATCATTAGGCTATGTACTCATGTATTTCAATTTAGGCGCGCTCCCCTGGCAGGGCCTCAAGGCCGCGAACAAACGGCAAAAATACGAGCGTATTTCGGAAAAGAAACTCTCCACAACGATACTGTCCCTGTGCAAGGGTTTCCCCAGCGAATTTGTGAACTATTTGAATTTCTGCCGTCAAATGCATTTCGAGCAACGTCCGGACTATTGTTATTTGCGCAAATTGTTCCGCAATCTGTTCCATCGTCTGGGCTTCACCTATGACTATGTTTTTGACTGGAATCTCCTGAAATTTGGCGGACCACGGAATCCAGCCGTTCAACAGCAGCAAGAGGATGGTACTGGTGATGCGAATGCAGCGAGCAAACAGAATCCACAGATTGTTAGCAGTCATACAGCGGTGGTACCCAGTTCTGGTGGCGGTGCTGGCGGCTTAGTTAGCAGTACCGGTGCTGTTGTGGGCAGTGTGCCAATGGTTGGAGCAAGCGGCGCCGGCAGTGCTGCTGTTGGTGTTATCGATGACTCAATGGGCGTGGCAACAAATTCGTCAAGGCCTTACGATACGCCCGAGCGGCGCCCCTCAATTAGGATGCGAGGCGGTCCAGTGGTCGTTGTAAGTGACAGTAGAAACAATAAATAATACATTGTCTAAGGAAGGCGGAAATACACTCACACACGCAAACACACTTTGGGTGGTGTTTAAATGAATGCTTCTAAAGATACAAAAACAAACAAAAAATAATAATTAAAAAAAAAAACAGAATTTTTAAAAGATGAAGATATTTTTCAACGTGCAAACATGATCGCCGCACGATTAGTTTCGTCGGAGGAGAGTTTCTTTGCCTACACACAACACAATACAAGACGGATCAGAATTGTGCATTTCGTTTGTTACGTTCCTCCTCGTTTCCCCCTCCTTAACGTCCGCTTAGCCATATACTCCCTCGTTTTACATTTATAAACAAATCAAAGTCCAAAAGAAAAAAGAAACACGGAAGTGTACCAAAATTGTGAATTAGAAACAGCTCATCTGTGAAATAACCGCGATTCGCTTCTAGCAAACTCAAAAATAACACGAAAAACCTCTCATCAACAACAACCACAAAAAAAAACAACAACAAAACGGACAACGGAACGTCTCTGTTTGAAAAATAAACGTTTTGCTATCAAAATGAAAATTCTCTTATTATTTCTTAATTTTCTTAGCTATAAATATACAAAATAAAAAAGAAAATCGTAATTGATTAAAGTGAATATCGTAATGAGATAGGAATACATTATTCAATTCATTAAACAAAAAACAAAAAAAAAAACAATTTCATTTAATTCATTCATAGAATTAACCACAAGAAAAAAAATGATATAACAATACTACATTATAATTAACTGAAGCATTTTTGTTGTAAAAAAAAAAGAATTAATATTAATAAAAGGAAAACAAGAAGGAAAAGAAACAAATCTTTTGTACAAGAGTAGTTTTCAGTTTAAGTTTCTGTTTTTTTCTTCTCTCTGGTTTAGTTACAATCAAATTTGTGTTATTTTTTAGGATATTATTATATTATTTTTACTTTTTTTGAAGCAAAGGAATAAAGTACTTGCTCTCATTATTGTTTAGTTATATATATATATATAGAAGTGAATATATAAAACAAATTAACAAATTATGAGAAAACAAAAATACCTACGCCTATAAGTTCGAGATGATTTGAATAAAAAAGAAAAATTATTGCACTAGTAAATAGAATTATTAAAATATCGTTTGTTTTTGGTTTCGTTTCATTTAATTTGTTATGGTTTTGTTAATCATTTTTTTGATGGGGTCTTTGTTACTTTTATTGCTTCCAATTTTGCTATATATGTGTTCGTACGTACGGGAATGGCAGTTGTAGTATAATTTTTGATTCATTTTTATAGAAAACATGCCCCAAGGAGTGTTGAGAAGATGCACATTGCATTTAAGTGTCAGTAAGTCACAACCAGGAGGAAGATCGGAGTTTGGTGAAACTGCATTCGTTTCGTACGTCTCAGAAAGGAATCTCTCGACTTTACTGAATGATCGCTTGCAATTTCGCTTGAAAAACCTTGTTTAACACGGCACACATGTACGACACTTGATTGGATTCAAAAACAAATAGGTTATGTTCGCATCTCTGTTTAGTTTTAAAGCAGAAT
Source organism: Cheilosia variabilis (assembly GCA_951230905.1). Classification (NCBI taxonomy): domain Eukaryota; kingdom Metazoa; phylum Arthropoda; class Insecta; order Diptera; family Syrphidae; genus Cheilosia; species Cheilosia variabilis. The sequence continues at coordinate 36,450,502 of OX579676.1, forward strand.
TTTGAATATACACAGAATGGGAGAAGACCTGGGACGTAATTTCTGGGAAGAAGATGCGAAAGTTATGCATTCATTGCCTTGATTTTGTCCGGTTTTCTACGCAATGTCGCTAGAGAACGTTCCGAACTGGATTTGAATGTATACGTGAGCCAAGCGCTGTGATAGTGTGACCGTTGTGCAATAATTTTGCACTTTTTGACAGGACCCTAATACAATTTGTTGCTACTTTGTCCCGTTTTTAGTTGGACAAGGCACATCGTAAATTTTACAAAAACAGTGATTTCTAAATAATTATTAATTATTTAAAATGTAGATTGGTCGGGAACGTCACTTTTTTTACGTCAGCCACATATGCTAACTGTCAACTCATATGCACTCATGTCGTTTTCCATTGGGACCACCAAAAATCTTTTTCAGATCTCAGCTTTAACGCGGCTCATGGAACATGCAACGAAATTGATCTGCTTTTGTAAATGGATTAGTGCGTTATTTGACAGCAATATCAGCTGTTCAAATTGCATTCGTTTTTGGAAAAATCAGCTATGGATATCGACTTGAAAAATGTTTCCCTTGTTGTAGATACAAATGGAGTAGTTTCGGTGATTCATAGTCTTCAGATGATGAGGAAGACGATGAAGATAATAATTCCTCCAATGTTATGTCCATTGCTATTTATGTTTATCTTAATTTTAGTTTTCACGAAGCTTTGCGCATTTGTTTTGAAAGCAAACTTCTTAAGATAACGTAAAACAACTGTGCAAAGTATATTGGTATTTGTGGTAGTATGTGTAAATCTGAAAAAAAATATCAAGATCTGCAGAAAGTGATCCGAATCGAAAAAAAGATTAATTTTTTTGCCCAATGGAACATGAAAAGTGATTTAGATAAAAAAAAAATTGATTTTTTGTCCCAATGGAAAACGACATCAGTCACGAATTTCTTGAATAGATTCGTTGGCTACGGCTACCTCCATAAATGTCAACTGAAACAGCTGAGGTGAGATTCCGTAAGGCGAAACGATCAAACGTTTTCGTGCGCACGAATGATTTGCCCTATGTCACCCAAGCAAATTTCTCCGTGCACACGAAAACGTTTTAACGTTTCGCCTTACAGAATGCCGACCCGGTCACAGGTTTTACAATACATCTTCTGATGATTCGTTAATATGTTGTAGGTACTATGTAGTTGAATAAATAATTGTTCTGATAAGGAATAATCATACAAAAATGGTTCAATTTATCATGTTCGTAGGCCTTCTGCAAACGCAAAACTAGTCAATCGTAACTAGGTATTCTAGACTTTTTGATAAAATCGTTTTGAAAGTGTACTCAGTTGCAGTAACTCTTACCACAAATCTGCCGCCGTAGAGCGTAGACTGCCTATTTGGAGGTGACTGTAATTCCTTTCGTTTTACAAAAAAAAATAGTACCTACTTGATGCAACATGCAAACGAGGTAAAATAGTTTTTCCTTTGGAGAAAATGGTGAAGTTTGTGTACACATTTTTAGCTGCAAATTAGGTTTTTTTCGAATCTGGATTTTTTCTCAGATTTGCTTCAGATTTACCAATTAAACGTTTGTACGTTTGAGTTTGACAACTAGTGGAGTTTGGTTACGTTTTCGTGAAATTTTTCAACCGAAAAGAAACGAATTGCATCGGGTTGATCTATTTTTTTTAAATTATTTATGTACACATGTTTAGAAATCTATCTCGGCGAGCATTTTGAATGTTTTCATATAAAATTTAACTAGTGAATGGAAAACGCTTAGAAAAGTGTCGAAGGCTACACATATTCCAATCGCACAAATATCAACATAAAAAAGAGCAAGTGAGGTTCTTATGTTCGGTTAAACACACAAAATCTGAAATCTGAGAGCGAGTCTGAAGGCATTGCATCGGGTGGATCTTATTAGTGTGAATTATTTATGTACAAATGCTTTGAAAACAATTTGGGCGAATTTAAAATAAAGTTTAATGTTTACAATTCAAACAGTGAATAGAAATCACTTATGTGTCTAAGGTTACACATATTCCAAGCGCACAAATAAGAACAAAAAATAAAGCAACTCCTGTTTTTATGTTCGACTGGGCACACGAAATCTTAAGTCTGAGAAGCCCAATCGGAAGCCGCATTCGGGTTAATGAGAATCCATGTCGCTTTAAAAATGGCGCCCTGCAGCATCCCGATAAGTTTCTATATTTTGCTTGTTGAACCAGGAACTCTTCGCTCAGTAGTCGAGCAATATTACTACTTACGCGATAACGACACGTTTATTTGTCTATTTTAATAACATATTATGTTGACAGTTCCAAAATGACAAGGCTGCCGACTATTGGAACACTTTAAAAGATGCTGAAGTTATACAAAAAGAGAACACGACGACGACATTTGAGATAGCCTGATTGGAAAAATGTCTGAATTTTTGGAAATTAACATTTAAGGGTCTGCCAGCATGCGTATTGGCAGTGAAATATTTTTTACTGCACTTCTAGCTCACCACAAAGGTGAGTTCAACTTAAAATGCCTGTATCCATCAGTATGTGATAACCTTTTAATAGTAAACTCAAGCCGCTTGAACTTAATCAGCCAGTAGTTGAAATTTTGTTTGGAACTTGACTGCATAAATAACTCTAACATACACGGTGAACTGCTTGTTAAAAATCGGATGGCAATATTAGCACCAACAATATTGCAAGAAAGTAAATACAATGCGCCATATTAATAACAAATTTTAGTCTCGACTTTAAATTTACGGATGATCACAATTGATAAATTTGTAGGGAAAATATTGCCATTTTGAACTACTGAAATTTAAAGTCGAAGCTAAAAATGTTTATTGGCAAGCCCGAATGTCTAGTTTTGACTGTTTAGATATGTGGCAAATTGGTCATTGGAGAATTTGAGATATGCTCATTACACTGTGGGACCATATTTTGACAGCTAGAACCGACCACTTGGCATGCAGTCTAATCTTACCTTTAGTAAGAAATTCAAAAGAAAGGTAGCTATAGGTACCATTCAAAAAGTAACATTTCGTTATTTACACTCATTAATGTGGTATTCGATTGGGTGCAATTCTCAGAGCAATTTTTATGTTCGTTTGGTACAAAAAAAGCAATCCTTTTTAGATTTCAGAGCACTTTTGCGAATCTGTATTTTTTTATCAGATTTGCTTCAGATTTACCAATAAGTACTTTTAAGTTTGACAACTAGTGGAGTTTGTTTACTATTTCGTGAAATTTTTTAACTGAAAAGATACGAATTGCATCTATTTTTTGTTAATTATTTATGTACAAATGTTTAGACATCAATCTCAGCGAGCACTTTGAATGTATTCATATAAAATTTAACCAGTGAATGGAAAAGCGGCTGAACGACAGTCTGAAAGTGCCAGCGAGTTGAAAAAGACCGAAAAAAGAAAGGCGCGCTCGCACCGCTTAGAAAAGTGTCGAAGGCTACACATATTCCAACCAGAGACAATACTGAGACCACCAACTCCGGCCGATTTCCCGTTACTTAGCCTACAAGCTATATTTTTTATGGAGTGTACACATCTGGTGCGCTAGTATTGTTACATAGAAAATCGTATTGACAAATGTCACGAAACTTCAAAAATTCCGACTCACCAACACACTCCCAGCAGATATGAGACACTTCCGCTGTGGGCAAAGTTGCTGGCAGAGTTCATAGAATTTTATCCGTTTAATTTGAAATTGTTCGTTACGTGTGGATAATATTTTTTTTTAGGAATAAGTGCACATTTGCTTAAAATGTTCATGAAAAATTAACAATGTAGATTGGTTGAGGGAAAATGAAAACATTTTGAGCAAATTTTCTTCATTATTTAAGAAAAATTTGCACACGAAATCGAAGTTAATTATATCCAAAAGCGGAAAATACACAACCATGTTTGTCCTAATATGTTTCTAGTATATAGAACATCAACTTTAGATAGTTTTACTAACCAAACAAATCAAATTATTCGCCTTTTAACAATTTATAATAACTAACCAATGGCGTTCAGTAATGAAAAAATGTGCTATTTTCGAACTCTTTCACATTTCCCCACGGTTGCCGAGGTTGGCAGCATTTATTTTTGTAGTTTTTGTGTGTTTTTGCATGTCACACTGATTCTTTTTTGACATAACACCGATAGGAATACAAAATGGCGAATTTGAAAAAAAAAATTGAGGGGCCCAGCGGCAAGAGGATTGTGAGTTGGGGGTCTCAGTATGGTTTGTCTATGATTCCAACCGCACAGATTTCAACACAAAAATGAACAAGTGACGTTTTTATGTTCGATTAGACACATGAAATCTGAAATCTGACAGCGAATCTGAAGAAGTCCAATCGAAAACCACATAAATTTGATGTCATAGTTGGGATGCCGAATCGTACCTTACCGCACTGTCATAGTGCATTTGAAGCACTAACAATTTTTAATTCATAAAGTTAGTCCTTATTTGTAACACAAACTTTTTATACTTTTAATTTTATATTTGAGTGGTCAATTTAACCTCAATTTGTTTAATTGAAATAAAAAGCTGCCTGTTGATAGACGAATACATCCTATTATTATACATTTAAATGGTAAAATAAACCTATAACGTGAGATGAGTGAGATGCTCGATACAAAATATTCAACTTATATATAACTATTCTTAAATGTACTGAAACTAGTAAATACTTGCGTATATGTTAGCTATATACATATTAATACATAATACATAATTTTTTTAAATGGCATTGATTGCGGCAAAACGGATCTCTCTCTCTCTCTCTCTCTCTCTCTCTCTCTCTCTCTCTCTCTCTCTCTCTCTCTCTCTCTCTCTCTCTCTCTCTCTCTCTCTCATGAAAATCATAAAAGGTAGACGAACATTAAATGTGCCTAAAAGTTAAAACATCGTTATTTGAATTGTGTTCTCCTTACTCTATTTCTTAAGCAGTTGAAAAAATGTCAAATAATGAGGAAGTTATAACTGTTTTAAAATGGATTAAGTCATCAAAAGTAGTGCCTTGCATAAGTTTAAAATTGCTCTCCTGAAAAGTGGACAAAATTGACATAAGATGTTTTGCCTTTTAGGCACAGATTTGATTGAGCATGTGAATTTTAGTTTTATTTCTTTTTAAAAGCTGTACACTGACGGCAACAAAATAATTTCACAACCGATTTTTTTTTAAATTTGCACATTAGTTTATAACTGTAAAGGGCCACGTATCGATTTATTGTACAAAGATTAATGACCAACAATTAGATATAACCGAAACCAATTTTCTGTCAAAGGGCAACATTATCAAATAGTTTATCATATATTATATCATTTTGTAAATTATTTAGCAATTATAAACATATAAACGAAAAACGTTTTAAATACCTTTAACATACATAAACCACATGGAATCCATTATTATATAAGAAAAACACAAGCAAAACAAAATCCTGTATGTAAATTTGTTCTAATCATAAGTAATAAAACTAAAGACGTCATCAGTAGTGCAACAGTAGCAGTAGTAACTAAATCCAACAAAATTGCCCTAGATGCTAACAAATAACGTATCTTGCATTTTCAACATTTTATATAATTATTTTAAGGGTATTCACTTAATCTAATAAATGTAGGTATGCAGCTATCAAAAATGTATTAATTTCTGCTATGCTTTAAGTGAAAATCCTTTAGAAATGTAATTGAATAGGTCGCGTAAATTCAACTTTAGTTACTTGTATTGGAACAAGAAAATAATGCGATATGCTACAAGATTCCGTTCTAAAATCAAAGAAAAATCTCAAAGTTTGACAATTTGTTAGTTTAATAATATGTTTAATATGTTAAATAATATGCCTTTAATTATGCTCACATGATCTATATAGATCATTGATTTCCATGGTTTACAACAAAAGTTGGATCTCGTACTATTGTTGTAAACCGTGAAAATCAATGATCTATATAGATCATGTGAGCATAATAAAAAGGCCTAATGAAACCTAAAATAATCGCGGAAAGGTATGAGGCCTGCCTAAACAATTCTCCATACAAAATCTGTTGATGTTTCATGCTAAACGTGTTTCTTTGTTCACAAAAAAAAATTTTTTTTTGTTTTTTTATTACTTTCATATTCATGCGTAAAAGTAAGTGTGACAAATCATTAGCACTTCTAGATAAATAATAATAAAATAATAAAAGATGTGTAATAAATTAAACATAAAGTTATAATAACAAATTATTGATTTAACAATATATTTATTTGTACAAGCCTACAACCATTACAATTTTATTAACTTTATAATTTAAAGCAATTGGACATTATTTTAACTAGCACATTATATAAATATAGTTCATTTGAATGTGCTATTGGGGTAAACAAAAGCAAATAAAGAATACTTTATGACAGCATTTCAAGCCTATACTGTTTATACTACAATTTGTTCTTTTCCCCTATTAGCGAATTTTATTTCAAAGTGAACGAAATCTGGTACAAAAATCCCCAAACTGGGAGTCTGTTTTAAAAAAAATGATTTAAAGGGAAAAATAAACAAGTAGGACTCTATTAGTGAACTAAATACTGCAAAACCATTTAAATGAAAATTATAGAAGTGAAGCCATCGCTTTGCCATATTGTGTCTATATTCACTATTATGCCTAAATGCATTGTGAAACTGCATTTAGTGGCTGAGGAAATGACATATTAATTAAATATATTCAGTGAAACAATTTTTTCGTTTTAAGCAAGGAGTTTATTAAAAAATATATTGCGTAAACGCAAGAAAAAAGATTCAATATTAGTCGTGTGTATAATTAATGGGAATTCCACTTAGTCCTTTTTGAATTTTCGCCGGCTCGGTGCATCCCAACTCTGGATCTAAGCCTTTCCACGTACGATCCTCGAAAGTAAGACCATTGCTGGTTTCCATTAGATGCATTTTACCCATTTGTGATATCGTCTGGGTATTGTTAAGGGCAGCATCCGCATCAAGCCCAACATCGACACTACGAATACGACCACTAACTAAGCTAACATCGTTTTCAGTAACATTAGCGGCCTTAAATTCTAAATAATTACTTCCTTCTGGAAGGATTTGCTTAAAATCAGTCACATATGCATCTGGGTATTTCATGTGCCATGCGGGATTGAGTGACATTTCGGCTTCGAATACCGAAACGATAGGTTTGTAAAAATCCTTTGAGGTATACATGTTATTGAAAGGACATCCGATCATCACGAAGCAATCGATTTCAAGGAAGTTTGCTAATTTTGCCGGATTAATGCGTCCAACAGAAATAATTTGTGTTTTTATATTGTGACTCTTGGCCATGTCTTGAATCCGGCTGACTACATTCAAATAACCATCGGAAGTAAGCGTAGCTACTATTAGTCCAAGCATTTGAGCGTCCTTGCATTTTTCAATATAAAAGTATCGGCGCCGAATGTAGCTAGCAATGAGTGGATTTTTTTCCTCGAAGGTTTTATTTTCAGGCGAGTAGATGTACCAATGTGAAGCTGGAAATAGACAAAGTTGGATTTACAAATCATAATAAATAGAGGAACGAATTTTTTTGTGAAATTACCTTTCGATGTAACCGACAAATTAAAGAATCGATTATTATCCGAGCCAACAAAAATACAAATCTTCTCCTCCGAAGTATTGTGTTCCACTTTAGCATCATCGTCAAATGGATAGTTTTCAATAGAAATCTGAATGCCTGGCAATGTTTCTCTAACTTTCCCGATGAAATTATCATCGACTTGTTCCAAAACATAATGGTATCCAATATCTAAATAGATCGATACTGCTTTTCCTCCGTCCTTGAGTTTTTCCAAATGTTTTAGAAAGTCTGCAGCTGTAAAAGACAGCTCTGGAAACATATACAGCACAGCCAGACGAGAAACTTTGCTGCGACACGCATTACCGAAATGAATCAGACTGTCGGCTTCGACATGAGCTGCAGCTAGCTGAAAATACACAATTAAGCATAAATTTATAAAACATTACAGATATTTCACTATTTACCTCATCGACACAGCAGCTTCCATAGGACGTGTCAGCCAGGACAAAGACATTAGTATTGCACTCAGACTTTAGGCTATCCGAAATTTTGACACTGTATGGTAGATAGCTGTCGGGAAATTGAAGACATACCTATAAAATATAAAGGCTCTGAAATGGGAACTTATATTTAACTCCAGCGAAACAAACATTTTGATAGTTATTTTGTTTTATCCAGCCGCAGCACACTTTCAGATGTTTATCCGACCAAATTTGTTCGTATGATATTTCGGTGTCGTCTGTTTCCGCTTGCCGTTCTAGTGAAACACTCTCTGAAGTTGAAAAAGCTGATGCGGTGGCGGTCATAATAAATTACAATTTTTTATATTTTTTTATCTATTTTATTGGCAAGACTCAAGGGATATGAACTTTGTTAACAACAAATTACACTGAGACGAAAAAACAAAAGAAAAGCACTTTGACGTTTAAAAAAAACACACCTTAAGCTGGTAGTAGAATCAAACATTAACATTAGGTTCCTAAGTAGGTACCTAGATATTAACCAAATCATACATTTTCAAATTAGATTTTGATATTAACTCTGTTCAATAGTTCGAGCCATAGACAAACCATACTGTATTGTATTGTATTGTATTGTCCCTGGTTCGAGCATTTGACATTATTAGGAGTTGTTGGTATTTCCTTTAGGATCTAGGTCTAGGGGGTACCTATGCATAATTAATTCCTATGGTTTGCTGCTACAGTCACGTCCATTCCCGTACTTTCACGAGCCAAGCACTAAAAATCTGTCAAACTGGGAAAATTGAGCAAAACTCTCTCAGAAAGCTGAAAATATACTCCAAAGTACGTGGATACACTTCGAGCTACTTTGAGCCACTTACTTCTTTGAAATCTAATCCATATCACCAATAAATTAAATATCTTACATTTTTGCAACATTCTAGGCGAAAATTTGAAAACCACCGGATTTTCTTTATTTTCAGATATTCGATTTTTGTGTACAATTGATTTTTAAAACGGATTTTGAATTTGTTTCCTGTCAATTTTGCGCATTTGACATTTTTATCAATACTTGCCGGTTGGAATATCTCTGAGCTGTTTCGAGCCAAGAGAGGAACTGCTCGTTACTCGTTATTTAGCTAATTTTCTCTTTTTCTGTCATTTTTGATGAGTACGTGTATAGACTTGTGCGATTGCGATCGATTTATATCGACGAGGATATGATTGAGTATGTTCCTCACTATTTGCGACCTTCAATGATTTTGGATTTAACAAACTTTAAAGAAAGAAAAGTAAATAAACATAAAACAATTCATTGAAAAGTATGGCTTACTTACATCGGTTCCGATTGATATCCATTGAAGTCATCTGGTATAAATTGTCGTCTACAATATGTTTCGTAGAGTCACCGAACACCTCAACATCGGCTTCTTCCAAGGCTACAAGACAAATGTATTTATTAATTAATTTAAACACTTGAAATATGCGAAAACTTACATTTTATTCAATTTGTTGCACTCAAATCACAATTTGTTTACCATTTTTGACAGCATGACAATCGACTTCTGTCAAAAGAAATTCACCACATTTTTTTTGGTTTGCTTTTTTTTGTGGATGCTCACACGGATTCTAATTGACATAACACCGATAGGAAAACAAAATGGCGAATTTGAAAAAAAACTGAGGGGCCCAGCGGCAAGAGGATTGTGAGTTGGGGGTCTCAGTATGGTTTGTCTATGCTTGAAATCATAAAATATAAGTGTGTTTATCTTTGAGATCCATTTCACATAAACACAAAAAAACAGGCCTATTATAGATGTGTGAAAATCAATCAAAAAGTGGACTTCCAGTGCAAGTGAAAAAACAATTGTTTACGGCCAACTCAATACAAACAAGAACCAATAAAATTCGTATTTCATGTTCGATTTGGTAGCAGAAATCTGAAAAGCCAAATCGAAAATGACATTAAGCACATATTTGTTCTTTATCATAGGTACACAACACTTCACAACTGCATGCACCGCATCTGGCCAACATACCTACAGCCAGATGATAAAGTAAACAGAACTATGGTGAATAGGTGAATGCAGACGATAACTCACCACTCTCATCAACCGCTCTCTCAGCTGTGCATTGTTTCTATTCTAACCAATATTTTTGACATAATAGATTGCCAATCTGGTCTAACTGATTTTGTTTATTTTCGTTTAACAAAATTAAAGAATTAAAATTGACAAATTGTTTGTGCAATAAAATGGGTCGGAAAAATGCCACAATCGAAGAGCTACAAAGTTTCTTCAAATCGCACAATAAAGTTAAAGAACAAAAGGCACACACTTCCAAGGTTAGTTGTTACTTACCGGTAACCAAACGAAATCAAATTACATCCTGTTTCACTATAAGGAAATTAAAAACGCCAACAATTTCATTTCTACAAGGTGCATTCAGTTGGGTGGAGTTGCGATGGCAAACGCCTTGCTTCAGGTTCTTTCGATAAAACAGTTGCAGTTTTCACACTAGACCGAGAACGTTTAGTAAGATCTTGATATGATTCTCGCCAAGAGCATTTATACATGTATATAATTTTAGAACAAAGAAAGTACATATCGTGGACACACCGGGTCAGTGGATCAACTGTGTTGGCATGCGTTCACACCTGAGTTACTTAGCACTGCTAGTGGCGATAAAACGGTTCGGATCTGGGACATCCGTGCTGGAAAATGTTCAACAGTTACAAGTACAAAGGGGGAGAACATTAATATTACATGGTCACCAGATGGGAAAACAATTGCTGTTGGAAATAAAGAAGATCTAGTTACGTTTATTGATACAAGGACAAACAAAATTCGAGCTGAAGAACAGTTTAATTTTGAGGTAAAAAATGAAAAGTAAAGCTGAGTGAATCATTTTTGAAACATATATTTTCCTAGGTTAATGAAATAGCATGGAACAACACCAGCGACATGTTCTTCCTTACAAATGGTTTGGGTTGCGTTCATATCTTGAATTATCCTGGTTTGGAATTACAACATGTACTGAAGGCACACCCAGCTACCTGTATCTGTATTGAATTCGATCCAACTGGTTCGTAAGCTTATGAGTTTGTGATGACTACTGCCATAATTTACTAATAAGTTTCTTTCAGGAAAGTATTTTGCGACTGGATCCGCGGATGCACTTGTCTCTATTTGGGACGCAAATGAATTGGCTTGCCTTAGAGTCCTTTCGCGATTGGATTGGCCTGTTCGCACAATCTCGTTCAGTTACGATGGGAAATTATTGGCTTCGGCCAGCGAGGATTTACTTATTGATATAGCTCACACCGAAACAGGTAAGATTCGAACTGCGTTTTGTTGAAAGTATTCAATCAAATGAGTTCATTTTCAGGAGAGAAGATCTCTGACATTCCTGTTGATGCGGCAACATTCACTGTGGCATGGCATCCGAAGCAGTATTTGCTGGCGTACGCTTGTGATGACAAGGAAATTGATCGCCGCCGTGAGGCGGGCAACCTAAAAGTCTACGGGTTTTCTGAATAAAATTTATTATAACTAGCGTGCGCATGCTATCGTTTTTGTTTATCTTATCATCAGATTTAACTACATCATACCAACACAAAAAGTTTTTTTTTTTAAATTAGGTTTATTGTTTCATTAGGTAACATCCCTTGATCATTGGCGTGTTCTTTCACATTAAATAAACATTTCTACTATGGATTGCGGCAACATCAGAAGTGGTTAAGATATATGTCACTTAAGTTTTGGTTTGTTTAAAATTACTGTGCTCCGCCTAGATTCTGAGCCAGTACAAGTTAGAACGGATTCTGTTGTAGTCGGGCAAATTTTCTGTTGGTCCGACGGCAGCAACAGCTGGACACCTATCATAGATATACTTCATGCCAACATCACGAATGTTCTGTACTGTCACTGAATCGATGCGTTTTTCCAGTTCGTGCAATGGGATGCGACGGTTGTAGCAAAGCATCTGGCGGCCAATGTCCTCACAAATAGGAGTGGTACCGTCCAATTGCAACAGCAAGTTGGTCTTCAAGAGGTTCTTGGCGCGTTCCACCTCTCCCTCGGTGATCATTGTGCAAAGACGCATCCACTCTTGTGTCACGTTGTACAACATGTCCTGTGCGAAAATTAAAACCGATTAAAGTCGGAATTGATTCATCGAAATAAAAGTACATACATCGTTCTGGAGTGGATCACAGACCCAATAGATGCCCCAGAGACCGGTGTCCTTATAGCAGGTGTTGAATGACTGAAAACTATGACAGAGGTCTATCGAAAGCTATTAGAATTTTGAATGAGCCAGCTGTTATGTTACACTTACTATCTTCTGCGCTGTGGCGAGCCAAGTTGGAGGCATTGTTGACACCACCGCCTTGTGAGCGATCCCAAGCTCCGATCAAGGTGCTGGCGACCATCAATGGGATGTTGTCCTGATCGGTCCAGCCGCAGCTCTCAACGGCGATTGCGACGTGAGTAAGAGGCAAAGAGTCATCACGGACACGGATCTCGGATCCAGTGAACCGGCATGGGGAGACAACGGGTGGCTTACCATCGAAAGTGTTTTGCAACTTGCCAAGGTTTTGTTCGGCCAATTTGACGAGTTCCTGATGATTGACACCACCAGCGCCAGACAAAACGATGCGAGATGCTTTGTAATGGGTGTTAATATAATCCGACAAGTCGCTTTTGCCGATGGATCTAAAATTTTAATAATCTTGAGTACATGTATACAGTAAGTGGTGTGCTCCTACTTACTTAATGTTCTTTGTGGGCCCCAGAATGGTTTGTCCCAATGGTGTTCCCTGGTATGCAGTTGCATGCAAATGGTCAAAGACGACCTCCTGCAAATTGCTCTCTACCTCCTGCATTTCACGCAAAATAACAGAGCGTTCACGTTCGATTTCGGATTCACCCAATTTGGAGTTCTGGATAATGTCGGAAAGGATTTCGACAGCCTTTGGTACATCCTTGGATAAACACTTGGCGTAAAATACTGTCTGCTCCCGGGACGTATAGGCATTCAAATGGGCACCCATGTTCTCAACTTCCAACTCCAAATCGGTTTGCGAACGTTTGGCAGTTCCCTTAATTGAATGTTTTTCAGTTAATTGTGCACTAGAAATAAGTACTGCAGACTTACCTTAAATGCCATATGTTCCAGAAAATGAGCGACACCATTGTTTTGTTCATTCTCCGATCGAGAGCCAGCATCGATCCAAAGACCTACGGTTGCAGTCTGGGCACCTGAATCCTCGCTAGCTACACGAAGCCCATTATCTAATTGGGTTAATTGGGTCGCTGGGATGTTCACCAAAGTCTTCTTGAGACCGGCGGCGTGCGAAGCCTTGTAACGCTACAAAGAAAATAGATTTTTGGGTTCCTGATTAATAGCATAACCTTAAATGTTTTGAGAATTTCTTTCACGATATCTAATGGTAATATCACATTAATGAAATCAAAATTAGGTAACTTTACCTAATTAATTTAGAATATGTCTTGTTATTCAATCACAAAAGCAAATTTAACAACCTTTTCAGAAAATTACGTAATGTCAGTGCAATGTCGGGGTGTTGTGTGGCATGCAAATGATTACGAAATTAATTATCTTACCTGAGCTAGGCTGGTGCCTTTGGTGATTTGTCGCAAATTTTGTGGAAGTGTTAGCACACGCAACGCCATAGCTTCGGGATGAAAATCTCTATTTCAGGATTGAAGAACTCTCGGACAAAATATGAGCCACTCGACGGTGGTACAAGAAAATTTTCGTAGCAGAAGGAGTGAAGTTGGAGTCGTTTTGTAATTGATTAGTTGTCATCTAAATGACGTTTCGTTAGGGGATAAAAATTGTAGCAGAATATTCCAACGGTACTAGATGTGTTCTGAATGTAAATAATATTGTGCGTAGGTACCTATTAGTAGGACGATAAATAGGCTTGTTCTTTTTAGCTTTGATCTCAGCAAAGCAAAGTAAAGACGATTTTCCGCATGCTATTACAACAACTACTGTGAGTCCTCGAAGTGTCAAGTAGAGCGTAGTTTTTGTTTCAATTACGTGCTGAAGCTGAGATCGAAGCTAAAAAACAGGGGTAATATTGCTGTACTTTATAGCTGATTAAATATATTATAACTGTTTTTCTATTGTAAACCAGCAGCTTAAAAATGAAAATAATAATATAATATATTATTATTATAAGGCTGTTTATATTTGAAAACTTATCTATCCATGCAATATTTTTGTTTGTGTATAAACATAAGGAAATTACAGTCATGGTTAAAACTTATAAAAATACAATCAACCACTTGCAAAAAATATAAAACGCTCAAACTAATTGCTGAATTATTAGGTAATTACAAATTTCCGATTCCTATGCGATCCACAAAGAAGCGAATAAGAGATCCGTTCGAAATACCGTTGCAATTATTTGTTGTGGGCACACCAGCGACCAAGATGTAAGTGTACAATGGAGTGTCAAATCTCGCAAAAAATGGAGCCAATGAACAGAAAGCAGTCATGAATAAATTATTTTTTACACATCCAAAATGGCGCAATAGGAAAAGATAGGATAAAATATTAACGTAAGCTAAACAAATTACAAAGTAAAAAGGAAAATGAGCAATTGCGCAGAAAATATATAGAAAAAAGAATGAAACTACAAATCAGACAAAAATACATAATTGTGAAAAAAAGATAATTGGTTCATCTACCAAAAATGCAAACAATGCCACTTCCAAATTTCAATAAACTGCATTATGCACATTGTGTTGGCCTGGCATTCATGCATATTGTCCGATTAAACTAGTTAGTTGATATTTCTTAATCTTTGTCTGTCAAAGACAGCATGGGAGACATTCGGATTTCTACTTTATTAAGTTTGACAGCTGACTGACTTAATGTTTCTATTTGCCCAGATTGGTCACATGAATAGTTTTTTTAAATTTGGTCAAGAAAAACCTGCCTTTAGTTGATATTTCGAAGTGTCAAAATTCAAAATAAACCACGTTAACATAACAACAACTTAATTTGACTGTCAACGCGTTCGTATACCTAGTGTATAAAAATCTAGCCGATGGTTTTTCATTTATTAGGTATCCAAATATCCCCTTTGTCATGTGCTACAATTAGGCAACTTGAAGTCTTCCTATAACACTGTTTGAAGTTTGACTCTTTTTTGACAGCAAGAACTTTATAAATGGTCATTATATGACCACATCGCATGCCCTCTACTAATAATATAGGTACCTTAACTTTATATTGAACCGGTCTCTCTGTTTACTTGTCATTATTTTAACTTGGTGGCATTGTGGCAAGCGACTGGCCTCAAAAAAATTGCACTTAATTGGATATATTTTCCATTATGTAGGTATAACAATGTGAATACAATAACGACCCCCTTAAAATACGAGTGTGAGCAATTCCATCCATATTTATGGGAAGCAAAAATACCGAACTACTGAGAATCACAATACTCCAGGAAAAAAAACAGAACCGCCCGACAAGCAAAGGCAACCAGCAAAAAATTTTATAATTATTTTTAGATTGATTTCGCATGATGCGCGACTTGTTCCGATGCTGATGCATCAGCTCGTTATGCCGTCAAAATTTATTGTAATTGAAATATATATTGTGCACAGAAAACAGTTGGGGCGGTTGGTTGGCCACGTAGGGCGATGAAACAGGATTGAAAAATGGACAGAAAAGGACGGACTTCCCTCTCATAGCTCCCAGAACTGAAAAAAAGGACGAATTCAAAAATAAATTATATTTGTTCCATCATTCCCTACTCAGGCCATAAGCGAACATGTCACAACTGCAACAGTTTAGCTGGCGTCGCGTCGGTGGTGTGTACCTACCTACACAGAAAAAAAGGTCAACTTGAATATTTCGTGCTAGGACATTTTTTTTGTGTGACCTGAGTCGAGTGTTAGCTTGTTAGCTACATACGCGTTTTAATCTGTATCTTTAGTTCGATTTCTTTTTAGTAATTATAACATTTTGATTGGAAATAAAAAACGATTTTTTTTCTATCCTTAAAAAATTGAGCTATGCAGAATATAAAGGTAGGTAGGTAGGTTTGTTGGTTTTTGTGCTGAGTGCAAAAAAATATTGAATGCATGAATTAGTTTCAATTATTGTTAATGGAAATATGTTTTGGGTCCAGTGATTGATTCGTCTATTTCCGGTTTTTCGCTAAAAGTTTCAGTGCAGATTATTTTAGTAGCGTATAGGGCAGAAGCCGTCTGATTTGGTAAATTAGAAAATAAAATGAGTGTTTTATTTTAGTTTTGGCTAGGCGTATATTATGTACGTTGGTTTAAGGTAAAACTCCTTCCTTAGTTTATAGGGCATATCACATAAGCTCCTCATTCGACTTACTATCAATGCATTTTTAAAGTCAATAAACAGCTGGTATAGTGAAGTGATTAATGTTTGTCGCTCTCATGATAGTCGCCCTTATGTCTCCCAGAGTTCTGTAATAATTGTATGTATGGGCGGAGGCTAAGATCTTTCTCACTGCCCAACCTCTCGCGAAGAGTTTAACTGTTCTGATGAGGATTCTTCAATTTAGCCCTTGAAATACGTCATAGAATTGTAGGATCCTTCCATTTGTCACAAGAAATAAAATAAATGGAATAGCTAGGTCAGCCCTTTTTGGAAATCGATTATCGCCCAGGGCGTATACGCACCATTTTGTTTCGGTAATTATAGCGGTGCAGTAAATGCAGAAATACGTCGCCTGTGAAATACTGTGTAGCCTGCATTTTAAAGGCCAAGCTACTCATATTTACAAATAACATGTTTAAAGTAAATTCGTATACAATTGGAGTTTTCCAATTGATTGCTGCCCAATTCTGCTTCGATCTCCTTCTACATAAGACACACAAAAATACAATATTAAACACATTAAGTCCACTCTCGATTGCCCCTTTAGGTTTTCCGTTGGGTATGTATTCATACATTTTTAATGCAAACAAATGGATCTCATCTTAAAGTCATTGCAGCAAATATTATTTCCAAAATGGAGCAGGTATTCGAGTGCTTTGTAATTGGGACAAAAGGCCAATAATAATAATAATCGCATTAGTCCCTTATCAACTTATACCATTTTCAATAACAAGTCAATGAATTGCTTTTCTTTACCTATTGGTTAAAATTTCAAAGCTAAATTCTTTGAAGAAAAATCAAGAAATAGAATAACTGATGTTCCTTTCAGCATTCAACATAAAAAGAATCGATTCGCATTGATTGAGAGTAACGAACCAAATTCTGTAGACCTTTTAAAATGTTTTTTTTTCGGTTTTCTATTTCGTGTTTTTTTTTTGTTCGCCATTGGCTTTCATATTTCCTGAGAAACAAATACCAAAGTCCACCAAGAGATTTTTCTACTCAGCAATCTCGCATCCTTAGGGCAATCTGTCAGAAAGGAAATCCAGATAAAATAGATAAAAAAAATTCCGAAAAAATATCCTCGTCGCCCTTAGGATAAAAATGTATATGTTTTTTTCCGAACCCAATAAATAAATCTGAAATCCATGCGAAGGAAGGAAAAAAAACTAAACTTCTAAAAACACTTCCACGTGTGGTATGAAAAACGATACTATTCGTCCATATCTATGTGTATCTGTTTATTGGTTACCTCTATGAAGCAGACCACACAATTCTAAGAAATCTGTTTCGAAGTAGCAAAATAAGGCAGACTTTTTAGCCTGTGAATAGTGCCTATGCCTATACCTTTGTGTTAAAGGATCTCATTTTGAGCAGCGTCGGTGATGGGTGGATTAAGTAAATCTTCTTTGAATTCAGAATTTTGTACTACGTATGCGGCATTGTGCTTGCCGAATAGACTTTCGGCTATTTACTCTCATGGGTAGGGAAAAGTTGAACTATAGAGTCAAAAAACAAAAAAGCTTTCCAAGCGCTTGAGGTGATTCCAATCACATTTCAAGACCATATTTCATTTATGATGTATTTCTTTATTAACTCTTCCTGTGCGTTGTCAAAATATTTATATTTTTCCAGATGTACCCTCAAGCCCTGCCCATATATTGAATTGCTTAAAAAAGTTATTGTGTGTACATTGTAAAATTGAACTGACTTCACTCAATTTAATGAATACCACATATCACAAATGATAAAAAATACATCTACCTATTCATATGTACAATGTACATACAATAAAACAGTAGACCTATATATTATGTCAGCTTTATTCACCAAAATTAAATATGTTGACTTCACAGTTTCTTTAACATGCTTTTAATGATTAATCATTTTGCTCTAAATCATCATACAAAAAAAAAATACTTTAGAAAAATAGTTTAACCTATCGATTAGCCGTCTAATTAAGCAAAACGAAAGAGATGCTATGTGCATGGCAATGCAATCAACAGAGACTTTGGAGACGTTAAAGCCGCGTTTCCAAACAATTTTGACGAAAAAATGACCAACTTGAGAAAAAAAGATGCCTTTTTCATTAAAATATTGCCTATTTTCATAATGGGGACATAATTCATGACTACATGACTTTTCATAAGTAGGTACAAGGTATCGAACAAAACAAACATAGCCTTAGTCCATCAGATCGTCTGGGTCCTTAAAATCATACATAAAAAAAAGTAAAAGAAAAAAATAGGAAAGCGTTTGAAATAAAAAAAGATGCCTTTTTGAAAAAAACAACATGAAAAAGCCTGCGTTGAAGTATCTACTCTAGTAAGTCTGACAGCTTTCCGACTTGAAGTGCCCCAGTTTTGATTGGCTTAGTTCGGCCACATAAACAGTTCTTTCATTTGGCGTTTGTGGAGGGGCAGCCGACGAATCTAGTCAATAAATTCGTGACTAAGTTGACAGCTCGCATATGGGGCTGACTGCAAGGAAAAGTGATGACTAGTTTTTGCGTTTAGTGTACCTCTACATAGTTCAGACCAATCTAGTCGACTTAAGATAACAACATTTTTGAATGCGACTCATATGTGCATTTTTTTCTAGAGGAAACCCCCTGGGTGGTTAGTGAATCACGAGATCATAGACTAAGCAAACTAGACAGCCAACTAAGAGCAGAAACGGTATATTTGCCTACAAGCTGTCTGCCCTACGTTAGATTGCATAAGTATTCGTGCCTGTACAAATCAAAGGAGCGCCATTGCTGCCGCACGAATACTTATACAATATAATGTATGGCACTTCATGTCCATCGGGCGGCCATTTGCTGGTGGGATTTCAAGTGGGGGCGACTGTGTTCGGCATATTTTGTGCCCATTAGTTACATGGCGTTCACATCACAGTTGAATTTAATGTCGTTTTCGATTTGACTTTTCACATTTTGATCTGAGATTTCAGATTTTTGCTGCCAAATCGAACATTAAATTCGAATTTTATTGGTTCTTGTGTGTATTGAGTTGGCCGCAAAAATATTTTTTTTCACTTGCACTGGAAATCCATTCCAATTGGTTACACATTTACATTCCAAATAATTTAATATAAAAAATCGTTTCCGTACTCGAAAAATTATTAATTCAGTTAAAAAAGCAATCCTTTCAAGGATAAACAATTCGTAACCGGCATCTGTTTGTCATACAATTTGGTATAAATGAAAGTATGTGTGAAATCTGAGAAAAAATCGAGATTTCTCAAAGTCAGATCAAAAAAAAGATTGATTTTTTTGGCAAATCTGAGATTTCACATTTTTGCTGCCAAATCGAACATTAAATTCGAATTTTATTGGTTCTTGTGTGTATTGAGCTGGCCGCAAAAATATTTTTTTTCACTTGCACTGGAAATCCATTCCAATTGGTTACACATCAAAAAAACGATTGATTTTTTTGGCAAATCGAACATAAAAAGCAATCTCGATCAAAAAAAATTGATTTTTTCTCAAGAAAATTTATCTTTTTGCCAAGTTTATGAACTCTATAAAATTAACTCACACGGTTTTTTTTTACTTTTGTTAAAAGAGATTTTGTAACTTGAAGCTTTTTTTCTATATTTTAAAGTAAGTACACTTTTTCTTGTTGATTTTAATGCTTTAAGTTTCGAAATCATACTGAAACAAAATGTTTTAACGCCGTTTAGGGAAAACATTTTTTTTTATGTCGTGGCGAAAAATATGTTTTAGTTTTACTAACAATTATAATCTGTAACTATAAACGTAAAATGAACAATAACATATCAAGTATGCATTTGTTTAATTCTAAAAATGAATTCGATATTTTTATTGCTTATAACATTGCTGTCAAATTTGTATGCATATGGCTTTTTCTGGTGAAGGTCATAATACAAAAATCCTCGTAGATCGCGTTATATTTATGTGAAATGCTCGGAACAATAAAAAAATATTTTGATCACTTTTTGTATCCCAAAAGCACAATGAGTGCACTTGTTGTTGTCCATTAATAATTTATATTTTTTGTTTTTGTTAGGAGTTTAATCCCTTTTTTTTGCTTTCCAATACTAATCCTTCTTTTTTTTTTAAATATGAATAGCATTTGCATTTTTACTGTTCCTACGTAACATTATTCAATACTGGTCAGTGTTATTAAACGACAGAATTTTCAATCATATTTTGATTTTGTACAAATATGATGTTAAATAAACGAATTTGGAAACATTCACCAAACTTAATAGAAATTTATTCAATGTTCATGAAAATTTTCTAAAATTCACGTATGCCCTAGTGGAAGCTGGGCTTAACTTGCATGTTCCTAACTCATTTTTGGAACAACCCCCTACGGATTTCATTCATGCAGCTGCATGAATTTAGCTGTCAAAAATAGTCAAATTCATACAAATAAAACTAAAAAACAACTGAAATGTGAATGGATGAATAGTTTTTGGTGCCGAATATGGATAGAGAACAAGTTATGTTATCTAAAAAAACCATAATCAACATTTACTTTGTGTATATTTATTGTTATAAATCCATTTACAAATTGTTTGTAATTGAGAAATAGTGCCACCCGGCGACCAATAATACACGTATTCACAGACAGGAAAAAAAGGGCGCGCGAGAGAGGGCTGTCATTCAAAATTTTGCGGGGAAAATCGGGTAGGTGCACGGGAAGTTGGCTGTCTAGTTTGGTTAGTCTATGCACGAGATGCTATGTGTCATAGACAAACCATACTGAGACCCCCAACTCACCTCTTGCCGCTGGCCCCCTCAGTTTTTTTTTCAAATTCGCCATTTTGTTTTCCTATCGGTGTTATGTCAAAAACCGTGGGGAAATGTGAAAAGTTCGGGAGTACCACATTTTTTCATTACTGAATGCCATTGGTTAGTTATTAAATATTGTCAAAAGGCGAATAATTTGAATTTGTTGGTCAAACAAATTATCTACATAATATATACAACTAACACATTAGGACAAACATGGTTATGTATTTACCTCTTTTCGATATCATTAAGATCGATTTATTTTGTGAGTTTTTCTTAAATAACTGAAGAAAATTTGCTTAAAATGTTTTTATTTTCATGCAACCATTCTGCATTGACAATTTTTCATATTTATTTTAGCAAATGTAGGTACACTTATTGCTTAAAAGAAAAACTATCCATGTGTATATAAATAATTTTAAATTTAACGGATAACATTTTATCAGCAGCTTTGCCCACAGCGGAAGTGGCATATGTAAGGCGCGAGTGTGCTGGTGAGCCGGAATTTTTGAAGTTACGTGACATTTCTTAATATGAATTTCTATGTAAAAATACTGGCGCACATAGCATTTGCCACCCCATACAAATATAGCTTGTAGGCAGGCAAGTAACGG
Organism: Cheilosia variabilis; assembly: GCA_951230905.1. Lineage (NCBI taxonomy): Eukaryota > Metazoa > Arthropoda > Insecta > Diptera > Syrphidae > Cheilosia > Cheilosia variabilis. The sequence continues at coordinate 36,472,284 of OX579676.1, forward strand.
GAAATCGTCCGAAGTTGGTGGTCTCAGTATTGTCTCTGGTATTATCCCAGATGTAATAACACTGCTGTGAATATTTATGGATTGAGTGCAAGTATTTATTGCTTTCATAAAGTAGTTATGACGTTATGACAAAGAATTTTATAAGAACCGTAACGGAATTTCATCGTCTAAAGAGTCGACCTGAATGCTCTTCATTAGTCCATTATGCCAAACAACATAATGAGTTCGAAACTCATTCTTATTTACTGATGATAGCACGTTCAGTTTTTCATACTAATCTCTTTTCCTGATTAATGTGCCGTGGAATTGGAACGGCCAATTTTAAAATCATTACACAGTCACTGTTGGATCAAATAACTCATAGACAACTTAAATCAAAACTAGTTAAATTTCATTAATAAATAACTTAATTTATTTTGCTTTCCTAATAGCGTACATAAATTGTAGATGTTACATTTTAAGTCCCATCTACTACATTATTTCAAATAACTATTCAAAACCTAGAGATACTCATCAGCAGGGAACGGATTTTGTTGACCTAAAAAATCAAAAAAAATCAAAAAAAGGCAAAACTAAAATGTGGAAAAGGAATGAATGCCTTTTACTGAAAAAGGAAAAACATGGTAAGCATTATAATAGCTCTATACCTTTATTCACAAACAAAAATCGGGAAATCACTTGGAAAGTTCTTATTCTGACCATTCTGCGACGAAATATGAACAAAGATGACAGCGTTCTCACTTACGAGAAAATAACTCTCAGATGTCTAAAAAGTTAACCAACTAATTGAAAACAAACTTAATTTGCAAGTCAAATTACTACTTGTCCGAAATTTGTACAGTTTGAGTCAATTCATCTGGTAAAACTAGCACAAAAGTCTGTTGAAAGTAGTGTTGAATGAAATCTAAACAAATAACAAATTTGCTTTTGTTTATATATTTTGGTTGCTTTTCATCTTATAAAAAGTGTGCTAATTATGATTTTTACAAATTTGCTTGTTTTGATGATGGGGATCCAGCCAGCTTAGAAGTTTCTAAGGTTGACACGATATCGCCCTGTGAAGTAATTAACTATGTCAGTGGTTTTAAAAGGTTTATCCGGTAGGGCAAAGGAATAGTGAAAGCTGACTGGATACATAAAATTGGCCTCTCCCCACCTCGATCCGTAAATTAAGTTACTGGTCTAGTGGGGGCTGGAAAAGGCTCCTTTCACAAGTTTGGGTCTATACTGAAAACCATCCGTGTATTCGGTCGCAAAATGTCTTTATCTCTAAAGTGAAGACTGCAAATGGAAAACTATTTGGGAAATGTTTACCCCATCCTTAGCCAATACCCCATTTAATCAAAAGAACTTTAGATCTTCTTTACGATATGAATTTGTATTGAGGAACGCCACAATTATTTATTTTTCTGTTGTTAAATGAGTATTTTTCTTATATTAAATGTATATTTTAAATACACAATTTCTCAAAATAACTTCTTGATTTGTCATAGAAATACCAGCTGCCAAAATCTATAGCAACCTACCGATGCGAAAATTTAACGCCAGGGGTTAGCCTCCATTCGTCAATTAGAAAGTAAAGCCAAACAAAAAACAGTCATTTTGTCCAAAGAGGTTCGTTTCCATGGTAACACGTAAACATAAAATTGGCCTCTCACCGCATCAGAGTACTTTATTGGTGAGATTAGTATTTGGTGCAAACTTCAGTGGTGGTTCGGCGATTTTACTTTTTAAAATTTTATAGTTAAGAAAAAAGGGCACAAAAACCAAATGAATATGGCAGAAAAAAACAATATTGGTAAAAATAGGCAAAAAAGGCAAGGTCAACAAAATCTGTTCCCTGCTCATCAGTCATCACTTAACCTATAAATTCTTGTGAATGCCGTCAAAACAGCTGTATAAACAGGAGTACCTAGCAGTAACCAATATAATAATTTTTTTTGTAATAATGGAGAGACTGTGATCCTATTTTTTGTAGCCCTCTTCAGAATCATCAAGTTTAAGATGAAGATCTTAGACCCCATTCCGCACCCCATATTTGCCACTTTCATTTCCACTATGATGAAATTATAGGTTGCATTCCGAGCACTTCTTTTCCCCGCTGCACAAACAGAGCGGCAAATCATGAAAACATGAAACATAGAAAAGTAAATACGATTTATTTACGCTAAGCTCTGCACAGCATAGTTTGTAGTCCATGGTCTACAATTCTACATGTTGCACTCAACACGAAAACGACGACATGGTCGTGAAAATAATTCAGCAGCGCTCTCTGTGTGAGTTTACCCGTCCAAACACATCATAAAAATGGCTTTATTATGTATGTATAGAGACTGACTTCCTGAGTGCCATCATAAAGGTAAATAAAGTGAGAAGTTGCCTTAGTCCAAATATTCGTGTGCGTTGTTGGTAAAAAATATGTATGAAGTGTACCTTCCTGTCTCTGTCGGGATATGAACTATAAATCATAAGCGATACGGTGTAAATATTCCGTACACCTTATTTGGCCTTAGTTAGCTTTGCTCTTGGCCGTGAAATGACTGTTTGACAACTTCATTTAATTGCTTTACACTTGAGAATGTGGCAAAAGACATTTCCACTTATTTAAGGACATCTTCTCGGGATATTGCTCAAATTAATTTGGTAAAGTAACATAGGTTACTGAGGTAGGCTGAGACATTATAACACAGGGTAGCTATATTATGTCTAAGTACTGTCAAGAATACCTGGAAATCACTTAGCAAATTTGTCTTCAATTAAATGGATCTCATGGTTAGATTGCTGGGTCTTATACGAATAGAAGACATCAGGTTAGTGTCGTAACGCAATGGAGAGCGTAGGTAGGTACTGACTAAGAATTCATAAAATTTAAAAAAAAAACATGTCAAGACGGCAAAAACTTTCTTTTTTTAACTTTGGGTCAGTGAAGATTTTGCAGTAAGTACATATACTACAGTAAGGGTACTGAAAAAAGATTTTCATCGGAGTATCCGAACCAAGGTCCAAGTTGTTCGACTTGGGGCTTGTATCAATAACGATCCTTTCCGAACAGGTAAAAAGAGCTTATGAGAGGGCCTCTGAAAATGAAACTCCTCAAATAGCAATTATACCCAGGACGTAGACGATTACGATATGAGGATAAGAGCAAGTAGCTCTTAGCTCGTAGCAAGGCTAAAAAAAACAGCTCAGCAAACTTGCTCTGAGCAAACTCTGCCGAGATCAAATGAGCATATAAATCTCCTTAGACCAAATTATCACCCTTTGCAAATCCTGGAAAAAGTCCATCTAATTTTGAGACCCACCACATTTTCATCGACTTCAAAGCCGTGCATGATTTCAGTCATCGTCAGGATGAAAGGCCGGATTCGGAATCTTAGCAAAACTATTGCAACTGCTTTATCGCCTGATATGGAAAATATGCGGGGAAGTCTGCGATGAATTTCGGCTAATGGAGTTAGTGGACTAGAGATCGTCGACTGCTATAAATGCGCCAAAGCTTTTAAAGTTCATTCTTAATTTGTTGGTCGATGGCAGGAATATCTAAACTAAACAGACATCTGATCATTGTCAATATTGATAAAGGCAACATATACAGGGTATTCCAATAGGGACTTCCGAACTTTGTCAGTTGATAGCGGCCATTTTGTTGAAGCTACATATGTCAATTATTTTTGCGATCAATTTCATGTGACAGCTATTTAGGTGTCGCTTTAATACATTTGTGTCATTTTTATATGTATGTACCTCAACTCCAAATAAATTAAATACTTTAGTGAAGAAAAAATAATATATTAAATAAACTAAAATAAAAGACTCCTAAGTGAAATTTGAAAATTCATGAAGTGCAATGTTTACTTCATTGGAACTTTTCTACACAAATGAAGGAAATAATTACCAGGAAGAAACCTGGCAATTATCTCGGAACTTCCAAACGCGATGTAAGAATGCATATTTATAAATAGCTATTCATTTTTGATTGGTAGCATTTATTATTGCGTATTTATATTAGATTTTTGAGAAACGTTCGCTTATCAAAAGATGTGTTTGTGTTGGTTTTGGGACTGTTTTTTTTTCAGTTAATTCTTTTTGTGGGTACCTACTATATAGCCATTGTAATTTTATTATTATTATTATTATTATTCTCAAATTCACTTATATTTTTCACAATAAAAAAGAAACATATATCAGCTGCTTGGAATGACAGCGTCGGCAAGGAAGTGACGTTTAAAACTCTAAGTGCTGCCAATAAACAATCATTTTTTAGTGATCGCTTTACGCAGATCAAAGAAGAGCTGATAATCAAAAAAGTGTCGTTGTAGGTCGTTGATTTCCAACTTATTTTGGACTGAATTGGATAATATTGACACTAATGGCATGTGGTGGACGGCTCTACGTGCCAAACAGCTACCGCAACATTGGAAATTCTGCACGAGCGATTCGAGGGCATGCTCATATTACTTGAAGCCGATGTGAACTGGCCAACGACATCATGCGGTTTGACTCCGTTAGACTTTTTCATAGGGAGTTTTCTAAAGTCGCAGCTCTATGCGAATTAGCCACGAGCCACAGCGGCCCTCAAAGCCAACATAACCCATGCCATCGGTCAAATTCAGCCTGATTTATGCCCCAGAGTCATGGAAAATTGGACATTTCCGATGCGCGTCACCCAGAAAAGCCGCATTTGAACAAGGTTATTTTCAATACATAATGACATCGACAGGACTTTCACACACACTTTGTTTTACTTAAATTTAATGAGAGGAAGCGCTTAATAAAATACTCTTTATACAGATTCGTTACTTTTTCTCTAAGCCAACCGCTGCTATATCGATTTGGCAAAACATATGTGTTCCAATCTGCTGACCGGAGGAACATGAGTCCGCCAACCTACGCGATCTACAGGGACGTTCCCCTTCCTCCTCTTGATCTTATTTTGATGTCCAGTGTACAAAGTGTACCCCATACTTCAAATATTGTTCGCTTTACAAACCTGATTAAATTCAAAATCCTTGCATTTAATAAAATTTTCAAGACCTTCATTTTCTTTCTATATACCTATTTAAACAAAAAAAAAACCAAGACACCACTCAACTTCCTCCTTCGGGTTGTGTGCAGCGCAGACAACCTTTCAAAGATAAGAAATCGTTCAAATAAAATTCGCTTGATCGAATATCAAAGTGCAAACATTGAAATTCCATTGCCAGGAGGGAAATGTAATTGCCCAACAGAAGACCGTGTATTAAAATGGATCAAATGATATCAAATGTCAAAAATGTCTGACAAAACAGAAAAAGTAATGAAATTCACAGAACCTCATCCTACATTATAAAGCGTGACATCTCAAAGTTGAATTCTTATTCAATCGCAAGGAAAAGTCATTTTATAGCGTCCTTTTCTCCTTCATCGGATATTCTCAAAGCATTCGTATCCTCTATACATTGATTTCGGCAAGTAAAGGAGAAAAGAAAAACAAGAAAAAACTCTACTGCATCCAATTTGCCATTCGATTTGGATGGCGCGACGGGAAGGATATTTGAACACAGCAACTATACAATTGATATCCTTCCCCATCTAATGCACAGTCAATTGGAATGTTAGGTTGTTTCTTTTTTCGTGTCTACTTGTGATTGTCTGCCCAATTTCACCTTCCACTCGGGAGAGAAAGTACGCGCAAGTGAAAATCCTCTTTGAAAGCATATAAAACAGGACGAAGTAAATAAAAGTGACTGCATCTTACTTTCGACTTGCATGTCTTCGATTCTGTTTATCCCGAAGGTTTCTTTAACTTTTACAAAACAATGCGGAGTGCACGTTAACGATTGTGAATGGGTATCTATCATCCTTCAAGAGCGAATATATCGGATGGCTATTTCTATTTTTTTCGTGGTTGGTTTCGAATGGAGATTTGAAATGGGATTTGGATTTAACCATAAAAGCCTTTTCGATATGAAATGAGTTTTGTTAGCTCTTGGCAATGTGAATCCATTGAAATTTACTGCGAATGAAGCACAATTTTAATTAATCGGCTTAGGCTTATGCTGTGCTGCAGTAGGTACTTCTGACAGAGGTGCAGCATATGGGACAATGGCGGTCTATTGTAAAATTTAAACAAGAGCGTATTTGGATCCATGGTCAATGGACTTGCATATGCAAACTGGCGTACTAGCTTTGTAGCATGATAGAGTTAGTTAGGGTGTCCATATACACCAAAAGAAAAAAGAGCACAAAATTAACAATCAATACCAAAAAAAAAAAAAAAACATTACAACATTACTACAAATTCCATTATTTTATTTTTAAATCGGAGATCAGTTTAAAATAACAATATAGAAAACAGATTTGTTTAAAAAAAAAATATAGTTTTAGAATTGCTAATATTGTATGATTGTATGAAGAAAGTACATATAAAATAGATCGCGGACAAATAGTTAGTTTTTAGTTTTTATTGACTTTATTTCATTAAAAAAAAATATATATATATATTTAGATACATTTTGTTATTATCTTAAGTCTATTAGGTTTGGCCAAAGCCGTCCACCAGTTTGACATTTATATAATTAATATTTAGTTCTAGATTATTATTTATTTTAGAATAACATAACGAATAGATATTTTGGTTTAATAAAAATTTATTATTTAAAAATCGCCTTCCATGATGCGTCTCCTGTAGCGTAGGGCATTTACAGCATACTTGTATAGTTCTTCGAAACCACGGTCTCCATTTAAAAAACTTAACATGTCTTCGATCGCTGGTACTTGTGATCCAAAAAACCGCACACGAAATTCTCTGAGAATAGGACATCTAGTAAGAAAGTGAGTCACATCTTCCCTTTCTCTTAGATTACATAAATCGCAAATAATCGGAAGTTCAGGTCGGTGTGGTATGTAGTTTAAATGTAATAATTCTCCTCTTATTTTAAATATAGTGCTTATTTTTTCACTTGAATTATAATTCAAAAAATATGTTTTCTCCTGCAGATTGTAACTCAATTTGCTGTATAACATTCTGTGCTGTGATGACTGGGCTTCATTAACATATGAATCGTATAGGTGATGACCAGTTGCTTCCAGTATAGTATCGAATTTAGGTTTTAGTGATGTACAATCGTCGCTCCGTGAAAAAATTAGGTTAAGTCCGCAGTTTTGTGCTATTTCTTCCCACCCTTGGACTAGACCTCCTCTGATTGAGATTATGTGGGAAAGTACTACCCTTGGTAGCCGTTCTTGCCTCATTCCCATTACTTTTACAATATAATTGAAATGTAATTTAAGTGTTTCCAAAAACAGAGGGGGCATCCCTGTTTCTAGGTAAAGCATATAATTGGGGGTGTTACCTGGCAACTTAAAAAACTCATTTTATGCTATAGCTTTGAAATTTTTCGACCGCGGTATATTTGTTGTGTCCCCATATTTGAGCTCCATATAACATTATAGTTGTTGCAGTAGCACGAATGATTTTTTGTTTCGAATTGGGTTCGATGTATTTATTTTGAATACATTTTCCCCAAACTGAACAAATTGCGCGCTTAGCTTCTTTTAATTTGGTTTCAAGATGTTTTTTCATATTTGTGTTAGCTGAAATCAACACTCCTAGATACTTATAGGATTTAACCACGTCTATGCGCTCTCCTCCATACATCCAAGCTTCGTTTCTTGAGTATCGCCCGCCGCCATTTCTGAATATCATGATCTTTGTTTTACCTAGGTTAACAGACAGATTCCATGTATTACAGTAGCTTTTCAGTCTGTTTATCATAAGCTGCATACTGCTTACTGTCTCTGCTAGAAAGACAATATCATCTGCATACATTAATGCAGGGACATTTACACCACTAATTTCAACTCCGCCTCCAATATTGTCTGTTATATCGTTGATAAACAAAATTGATGACAAATATGAGGACATGTTCTCTTTAAAACTTATGTTCTGAAAACCGTAATTTAGGTACCAGTAGCAGTGTTGCCAGAATTTCAAAAAAGAAAATGCTGGACTGCAAAAAAAATGCTAGAAAGTATGAAGCCAAAAAATGCTAGACAAAACAAAATGTATCAGTTAAAAAAAAAAATAAAACATTATTTCTTTTATTTGTCTTTTATACTACACATTCATCTAAATCGGCCTTACAAACAACCAAATTTAGACTCGACTTTAGGGCAATAGTCGAAATTAAAATAAACTGTGTACCAAAAACCAAGTTTTCTTTGACTTTAAGATAATCGAGACTGTAACTTTCGATCCGAAAAAAGTCGAGTCTAACCCATTATTTAAGATTAAACGTCAGTCTTTGTAATAAATAAATATGAAATAAATATGAAATGGATTTAAGCCGCTGCTTAAATTGGACGCAGGCAATGCGAGAACTATTAGTTGACTGTGTCAAACCATTGACTGATATCATTGATAGCAAAATAACAATAACAGTTGTTTCTATATTTCACTCAAAATACAACCAACTGCCAATTTCAGCAAATTATTTGAAAGCTCAGAAAAAAATTATAACGCCTTTGAGCTATATACTGTAATAATAAAAGTCAGATGTAGTTAAGGTTCCGATTAGTTTGATTGTTGGTAGGTAGGTACCTACAAATCAAAAGTCAAAACTATAGTTAGTTCCGAAATTAGTGAAACTCGAATCTACGGTTTGGTTGTTGGTAAGGTCCAATGTGTTTTTCCTTCCTATCTATACAATATAAAATATAACTCTCTCTTTAGTAAGGAATTTCGTGCCTGAAAATATCTCAAAAAAAATATAATAGATCAAAATCATGTTTCTTATAAAGGGTGATTTTTTAAGAGGTTTAGAACTTTTTTAAAAAAAAAAACACAAAAAATTCGAAAAAATGAATGAAATATTTATTTGAATCGATAGTTTGAACCTTGCAATTTAATGTTTAAAGATAATTTCATGCAAATGTTGACCGCGGCTGCGTCTCAGGTAGCCCATCCGCTGAGTCCAATTTTGGCATACTCTTTCACACATATCGGCCGGTATCTCACGAATGAATGCATGGATGTTGGCTTCCAGTGCGTCAATCGAAGCGGGCTTGTCCCTATACACATTAGCCTTGGCATACCCCCACAAAAAATAATCTAATGGTGTCAAATCGCACGATCTAGGCGGCCAATTGACCGGCCCGAAACGTGAAATTAACTGTTCACCAAACTCGCCTCGCAATTGCGCCATTGTTTCGCGTGCTGTGTGGCATGTGGCACCGTCTTGTTGAAACCACATATCATGCAAGTCAAGAACTTCCATTTCGGGCAAAAAAAAGTTTGTTATCATCGCTCGGTAGCGTTCACCATTGACAGTAACGCTGCGATTCGCATCATCTTTGAAGAAATATGGCCCAATAATGCCGCCGGCCCATAAACCGCACCAAACAGTGGCTTTTTCGGGATGCATTGGTAGCTGTTGCAATGCTTCTGGCTGATCTTCACTCCAAATGCGGCAATTTTGCTTATTTACGTACCCATTCAACCAAAAATGAGCCTCATCGCTGAACACAATTTTTCGATAAAAAAGCGGATCCTCGGCCAGCTTTCCAAGAGCCCATTCACCAAAAATGGCTTTAGTTCTTGCACCAGCTGTATCTTAAAAGGCTTTACGCCCAAATCCTTCCGCAAAATTTTCCACGTAGTGCTGTAACAAAGGCCTAACTGCTGGGAACGGCGCCGAATCGACATTTCGCGGTCTTCTGTCACACTAGCTGATACGGCCGCAATATTTTCTTCACTACGCACAGTACGTAAACGTGTTGGTGGTTTAATGTCCAACAAAGTAAATTTGGTGCGAAATTTGGTCACAATCTTCCGAATAGACTGCTCAGAAGGTCGAGAATGCCGATCATAAAATGGAAGCAGCGCGCGATGTACATTTCGAACCGAGCACGAATTTTGATAGTAAAATTCAATAATTTGCAAGCGTTGTTCATTTGTAAGACGATCCATGGTTAAATTGCAAACCAAACTGAAGCTGTTTGACAGTGACACAAGGTACTAAACACACGTCAGCTGTCAAAACCAGTGTTGCCAAAACCAAACCAGCTAAAAAATCACCCTTTACAAGGAATTTCATTTTTATTGAGTATGTCTTCAGAAAAAAAAAAATATCAATAGTACCTACATACTTTTGAAATATTTACGATACCTACAAATAAAAGTTATAGAAGGAATCTGAGTGCAGTGGCTGTACTTTTTTGACGTTTGAGGTCCATCGTAGATAGGATATAAATCCTTCACCCTACATCTGTATTAGCCCATGTATCTACTTAACTCCAAATCAGTGATGGGACTTCTACCACTTAAGTGGTATTTCTACCGTTTTTTACACTTTCGGAAATTCTACCAACCTGAACTCATCGCTATTCGCTAATAAAATTTATTTTCCATTATTGTATTAAATTGAGAGTTGTACTTGTGCCTACTCGCCTTACTTTTACCCATACACACTCAGCTATCAGTATTTTTCTCTGAGAATTACATCAGCAGAAACTTCCAGGCCAGTACACCATTTACTGCACTAAAATTTAATTATTTGACTGGATTTGTGCACCCTCGCACTTTTGCTATGTTTTGACATTTTGTGTTCAATGATAAGTTTCTGTAGTTCTTTTTTATATTGGTGCTATTATGATGAATTGTGCATCCAAATTAAAGAAAGATTTGACTTTTTAGACGGAAAACGTAAGGAAATAAAATATGTAAATCCTAGAAATCACATTGCTGGAAAAATGCCAACAGTCACGGGTCTTATTAGGTATTTTACGCAAAACGCAACGAACATTGAACTGCTCTTAGTTGAGTGGATAAAATTGATAGGCGAACGGAATATAATAGAAAGTTTCACAACTGATGACATTGTGCCACAGTGGATTTTAATTCAAAATTTAAAAGATGGCATGGGCATGGGACATTTTACATTCAAACACATTTCTTCATCGTACATGTTATAACTTTGTGGTTTACCTCCTAGTAGCGCAGCTGCTGAACGTAGATTTTCACATATAAAAAACATAAAAAAATTGGAAAAGAAACAAATTAAATACCGTAACTGTTAACAACATCTTAGCTGCCAAGGAACTTCTGGGGAACAGGGAAGATTTTGAGCCCCCGGAATTGTTGGTAAAATATGCTTCAAAATATAAATTTACAGTTGTTTTGAACGACAAATGGGATTTTTAAAAATAATTTAAATTAATAATAAGAAATGACTGATTTATGTTTATTTGATGTCCCTGTTTTTGTTTTTGTGTTTTTTATTACTATTTAATTGGTATATATAAAGGAATTATTTACCATGGAAAATTTTGTTTTCTACCACTTTTCTACCACTTTTCTACCACCTTTTTTAAGGCTATTTAACTCCGCTTCGCTTTTCTCAAGTCCCATCACTGCTCCACATACACAATAGACTGGCACCATAGACAAACCATACTGAGACCCCCAACTCACAATCCTCATGCCGCTGGCCCCCTCAATTTTTATACAAATTCGCCATTTTGTATTCCTATCGGTGTTATGTCAAAAAAGAATCCGTGTGACATGCAAAAATATCAAAAAACTACAAAAATAAATGCTGCCAACCGCGGCAACCTTTGGGAAATGTGAAAGAGTTCGGGAATACCACATTTTTTCATTATTGAATGCCATTGGTTAGTTATTATAAATTGTTACAAGGCGAATAATTTGATTTGGTTGGTTAGTAAAATTGTCTAAAATATATGTTTTATATACTAGAACATATTAGGACAAACATGGTTGTGTATTTACTTCTTTTCGCTATCATTAACATCGATTTATTGTGAGAATTTTTCTTTAATAACTGAAGAAAACTTGCTCAAAATGTTTTTATTTTCATGCAACCATTCTGCATTGACAATTTTTAATAAATATTTTAAGCAAATGTACACTTATTCCCAAAAAAGTACTATCCACACGTATATAAATAATTTTAAATTTAACGGATAACATTTTATCAGCAGCTTTGCCCACAGCGGAAGTGGCATATGTAAGGCGCGAGTGTGCTGGTGAGCCGGAATTTTTGAAGTTACGTGACAATTGTCAATTCCAATTTCTATGTAACAATACTAACGCACTAAGCGTTTGCCACCCCATGAAAATATAGCTTGTAACGGGAAATCGGCCGAAGTTGGTTGTCTCAGTATTGTCTCTGACTGGCACTGGGTACATCGCACTCACACTTTACCCGCTCACATTTCACATTCCATCTCCATCTGATGCGTGGGAAAGTGCTGGGAAACATCTTAAACTTCAATGCACTGTATATCAGTTTAGTGTGCACGAATGACTAAAATTCAAAGAAAACATTGAAAAATACAAAAATTTTAAAAAATGCTAGAAAAGCATTTGGCATTTTTCTTTTTTGAAAAAAAGTTAGATCTAGCATTAAAAATGCCAGGATGGCATCACTGATTAGTATATGTGGAATGTTCCCCAATTGTCTGGACGTGGCTTGAATACTTCAGGTCAATACTTTTTCATTTCCCGAAATTTCATTCTTAGATTCCTTATAATATCGAATTGGTTTACTTGTCAAAAAATGAACGAATATGCAAAAAGAGCCCTTGTGTCCGCACTGACAAAACTGATAAACAAAGTGATTATGTGGCTGCTACACTGCTAATTTGTAAATGTAACTTTAAATTTGAAATGTTCTAATTTGAGCTTTAATAAAAGTTTAAGTAAAATATTGTTAATAATACATCATGAGTAGGTACGTAATTATTCTTAAAATAAGAAATTATTTGCTAAAAAAGAATGAATTTTTCGTCATCGTTCGATACTAATAATCGGTTTTAGTATCCGGGAGTGCGTTCGGCTTCTTAATCTTGTTTAATTTTGTTGCAATTGACGTTTCGTATTCCCTTCTCGTTGTGACCGCACCTTTGCCTTCTCCCCGACTCAATTTTTCCCACGCTCACACAAGGCCGTAGCCAGACTAATATCTCGGGGGGGGGGGATATGATCTTACAAAAATAATTTTTTTTTGAAGGTTGTATTTTTTTTTTTATTTTTTTTGGATTTGCTCTGTTCTCGTTTTAAAAAAGTGCACTTGTTAAGAATTTAAGAATAAAAAACCTCTGCAATCCACCCCCCTAGTTCCGGCCTTGCGCTCGCACACAGAAAATATAGATTTCATTGTCAAAATTAAACTGACACCACACTCAAACTATATGTTATTTATTTAAAAAAAAACACGAAAACCGTTGCAGTTACATATTTTTTGGATTATATTGTGATAAGAATGAAATCTTTTGAAAATAAATTTAAAATTAATCAGCCTGTTGGTTTAGAATTTGAAAACGAAAGTGAACGGTTTTAATTGATTTATGGTGTAACTGTGGGTAACATTTTAAGAACTCACAGGCGATCTGTCACATGTCTTAAGGTCAGCCCTTTTTTTCTAAGTCAATCCATATCCAGTGGAAAATCCATATCGAAATTGACACTGCTTCTGCTCTAGCTCTTGGTGGCATTCACTATAGTTTCGAATACTGCGTTGTTACAACGATATTATAGGTATAGGTCTCCAGAACCTCCGGGAGGTACCCTGTGGCCGGGCGGCAATACCACAAAATGTCTTCTCGTCGGCTCCACAAATCAACGTGGTATCTTTTCGATCGGTAGTAACTCGTATTTTCGGGAAGATCGGCAAGATGCGCAAACACAGATTGAAGTCGTTTGATATCCTTCATTTCATAACAACTGCGTTTTGTGTTAAAACAGCAGCTTCATTGCAAATACCTCTTGACTAATCCTATGCCAAATAAGTGTAATACGAGGGAGCTAAGTGCGTGACTTTTGTGAGTTTTTTTTTTTCACTACTATTAAAGTATTAGTGATTCATGCCAAAATAAAATTAGCTATGTATACATCCGTGGAATTATATATTTACCAAAACTTGTCTCATTGAATTTTCTTAAAAAAAACTCAAAACAATAATGTTTTTTACTTTTTGTATTTCTTTATTTTTATTTATGTAATCAACACAATTTAACAAACAATATTGGACATGTTTTTTTTTGTATTAAATTTAGATATTCGTCTAAAATTGCTGCTAGTGTCAGAACGTGAGTGATGTGAGTTTGGGAAATTATTTTTACAATCTATTTACAATAATGTGCTCTATGGATTATATATATATTTTTTTTGATTTGTATATACAACTACCTTGTAACATTTTTTTTTGCATTTCACATTTACTAATAATTATTTTGCTAGATGTTATTAAAAACACTTTAATTATCGCTCTTCGTTTTCTATCAACATCAGACATATACCTACTTATATATAAAATGTAATTTTCTTGTATATATTTTTAATTGCAATTCATTAGTGAAAGCCCGATATAGATACTTCATACACACACAGATTTTGGGTAAAACTTTGGACTTTTTTGTTCTTTTTTTTTTGTTTGCAACCTTTCGCTTCATTTTCGACTCCGTGGATGAAAAGGACATAAAGCAGCCTGCTGTCACAACTATAGAAAAATAAGACAAAAGAATAAAAAGTCCTGTCCATTCGAGCATTTGTGATAAACAAAATGTCAAATAGCGCCTACTAAAGCTGTCATGAAATGAATCAGAAGAAAGAAATGTTGATTTATTAAACGCTACTTTTATGAGAATTGTCTTCTTTTATCGAAATTACTTTTCGGATTACGTTTTTGTTTTGTTGAGTGCCGTTCGTTTTTCGCCTTTGAGATGATAGCTGGAGATGGTACTTTAAAAGTTTTCATCAACAATCGTTGTCAAGTTATCATGAGCATAGGAATTTCGAGATTAGTCGGGTGTTCTTCTTTGGTTTTTTTTTTTTTTTTTACGATTTTTACATTGATGGGGAGGGGTCTCCAGTAAGTGCTTACAATAATCAAACTGGGAGGAATGGGAACTTTTATGTGCCAGCTAGGAGACATTAATGGGTGTGAAATTAATTTCAAGCGACTATAAAAAAAGTTAGGCAATATTTTTCAACTAGGAGATAAGCGTTTCGTTTTGGAGTTTTGAATTGTTTGTTATACATAAATAGCTCTCATACTTGATGGTGTAGTTGATCTAATGTTAAGCGGTGTGCTTTTTTAATAAACGTCATTTGTCACTTGACTGCATGTGTGTGTATATGGAGTTATGTCAGCCATGTTATTTGTCAGTTTTTTGTTCCTTAAAAGTGGGTGTTTGGTAGCCAACTTTTTGTTGCCAGCGGGATTGACGAGTGTTGCCGGCATTTTATTAATAATTACAGTCAGAATGTGTGAAGAACGTCTTTTGACAATTTAATTTTTTTAATTTTGAGGCAGCTGTTGTGCAGTGTGAAGCACCCTCTGCCAGCACGCAGATTTTGTTGCCCTCTTATATATCGAAGTATACTTTTTGTGAGGAACTACAAAATTACTCGCGTTAATTGTAGGAAAAAGGATCGCATTCCCTATACTTAGAAGTTACATATGGAGATATGATGGATATCATACGAAAAAGAAAAAAAAGTACCTTAATTATTAAAATTTAAAAAGCACATTTTTCAAACGTTAAAAAAAATAAAAACATCGAAAATGCTGTAGGCAAAATGCTAATATCTCAGAGATGGTAACACCTACAGCAACAGCTTGCATATCTCTAAAAAGAGCAGACACTTTTCTTCTTTTGAGGGGTAAAACATAGCAGTGGCATATTAAAATAAGCGACTTGCCTTAACATCGAGACGTCATAAGACATTCGGACTTTCATTCTCCAGTTTGCGAAGGTCGTTATTGAGGTTACGGAGTCCTAACAACACTCAGAAAAAAAAAGATTGTAAAGCGAGGAATTTTGAGATTCTTAAAAATTTGTAAGTTAAAAGTTCTTGGTTCAAATATTATTTTTGTCACCAAGAACTCGTTTTTAAGTTTAAAATAATCAGTATTTTATTACATCATTGCCAACAATTTCATTCTTAAATCAAAGATTTTGATATTTGGATTCATTTTAACCAACGAAAATTGTTTGCATTACAATTTATTTTTCTGTGTGACCCTGACCAGTTCAAGATGAATGTTTCTAGCTCGTATTTTGCTAAGGCCATTGAACCCTAAAATAGGATCGCAAGCTCAATACCATTCATGCTAAAGCATTTGTCTGCTGGGCATACGGCGAAGCTATCACTTCGTCAATCTAGAAGAACACCCCTCCCTCTAAGGCATTTTTTTTCTCTTAAAATAGATTCTTTGGGTAACAAGTATTTTTACACTTTGGGCTGCAAGCTGAAGTTGGAGATTGCTAAGGCATATGAATGGAGGAATTTAGAGCCTGAAAAGGATGATCTTTCTAGGGATTTGAAGCTATACCCTCGGATGTTTACCAGTTATTGGCGATAGGTGAGACAGCAAAAATAAAAAAAAACATGAAAGGGGTTGAACCCTTGCTCAGAAGCCCATAAATTATAAAATATATGTAGTAAAGTGTATTCCCAGTGTTAGGAACTGAAGGATAGACATTTAACAAGGATCCTACGTAATACGAGTTGTGCATAAATGAATCAAAGCTGTCTGACTAACGAGAACTACAATCGAATTTAGTTATTTAGTTGAATATGGTTTAAATATGGCCGACTTTGTACATATAAATATTCGCATTACCGTCAAAAATTACATCACAATTCCCGAGCACATATGCATGCCTGAAAAGCCTTCAACTCAATGGATTGACAAGCTAAGTTAACCCAACTCACCAACACAACACGATTAACTTATAACCGTAGATATTACAGCCAATTTCATGTTAAGTGCCACTCCAAATTCCAAACATCCCGATTCAAAGCATGTGTCCGCATAAAGTGATTAAATCACTAAACACACTTATGTTCTTATGAGTAGTCATAGTCGTTTATCCAAATCCCATTTGAGCGATTTCGGGTACACAATTAATTTAACAATTGTTATCTTAACCCTTTGGCCCGGTTATAGTGTGCGTATAACAACGACTTTCTGTAATCCGCCTTCCTTCGCGCCATATCCTTGTCGTTGACGCCCTCGAATTTGCCCTCTCCGTATTTATAGGCTCAATCTCATCTACAATGCTAATTACACAATGATACACAATCGCCTCAGCTTAACCTCTGTCCTTCGTTTCGACAGCTTTGCCGCACACTGCCGGTGGCATTGGTGTGGCCTGCGATGCCAGATGGTACACCCAAACCCACTCAAAAACGCACTTGCAAGGCATTGAACCGTGTTCAATTGGAATTAGCATGGTTTCCGATCAATTGGCAGACAAAAGCTTAAGAAACAACTGCTTCCGGCAGAAGCTATATGTAAATCCGGCGAAACAACATGCACACCTACGCACACGAAATATCATGTACGCATTTACGTACATACTAACTGAATTGTGGGAAGTGGAGCAACGGCAAATTGAGGATTGGATGGCGCTTTGTGTTCGTTCGTTGGTGCTGAAGGCGCCAATTTAAAGAGGCATGTATAGTATGTCCGACAGGAAAGGGCTAACGAGACTCGGTAGTGGTTACACTGCCACCACTGAAATGGATAGGGATACTGGGTGTAAGGATAATTTACTTAAACCATGCAAATATCATTGACAATGTAATGGGGTTCCGTTATAAACTAGGTATGGCGTGTAAACATCCCCACCAGTTTAATGATGAAACCAATACGCGTTGGCCTATAAGTTGCTCTTAACGTTTGAAGGTATTCAGTAAAGAAACTTAGAAGGAGGTGTGCTACCATAGTAACATTACGAGAAAATATGCCTGTTGGGTCGACTCTTTATTTTTGAATTGGAGGCATTGTTTGAACTACTGTCACACTTATTGAACGTCAGAACGTGTGTTAAGTGAATTTAAAATTGCAGGCGGGTTGTACTCGAAACTATTGTTGCGATCAAAGGCTGGCTAAATGAACCACCTGCTGGGGAATAGATTGTTTTAAAGTTACTTAGCAATGTAACAGACAGGATAGGCAGACATCCATTTTCTTGCCTATGAAAAAGTGTAAGCCAAGAATGGTTTCACGAATAATGTGCGAGGTGCTACAGGCACCTGAAAGTTTTGAATGAATTCCAACACTTATATTCAGTGTAGAGAAAGAAGGATGCCGGTTTTTTTTTCTTTCGAAAGCAGTGATTGTCTTTAAATGCAGAAGAAGTTTGCGGAGTGCTTCACTCCTTGTAGTAGCCGATAGAAGAGAAAAAAACTGCTTTGTCTAAAACGACCGGAGCTTAAGAAGTCATGGAAGAAATGAAGATTGCATTTTTACTTAGTTGGGAACCTCTACTTCTCGATATCGCTACACAGAAAGGAAGAGCTTGCTAATTGTAGGTTACAGCAGCCAAGAATAATCTTTTAAGGAGTGAATCTCAAAGTTAGACTGTGGTCGTAAATCTGCAAGCATTTTAGACCTTTCGAGTCTTAGGTGGGCCTTTAATGAATATCATTGAATCAAACATAAAGGCGGTGCAGTTCTTTCCGATGAGAAGTAAACCTTCGCAGCTCGCAGGTGGAATGATCAATTCTCTGAGTTGCTGAATCCAGAACAGGGCACTGACAATTAAAAATTATGTTCTTCGATCAGAGCGGAAACTGTTTCCAATCAATTCACTAAAAGTTGGCAATCTGACGGAGCTCTGAATAGAAAGTTAAGTTGCTCTGTTATGCCTTTAAAGGGGCCTGAGTTCATGAGGAAATGTCTTTTGGAAGGGAGTTGCAGAGATTTGGTCGACTCTGTGTTGGGGATGAGCAGTGCGGATTTTATTTTCAGACAGAAGCACAACCGACTAAGTATCCACTCTTAGAATGGTATAGGTACTTAAGAAGGTTTGGGGGAGTACTGCACCTGTCTACTCACATTATGCCGACTTGGAGTAGGAATACGATCAGGTCCATCTATGTAAGCTTTATTCACAATGTCGCGTTGAGCGCGTGCGTGCGTCGGCGCACCTTGACACGATTTATCGAAACCTTACGATTTTTAGTGCCAAAGCGCGAGAGCAACAATTTTGTAAAACGAAATGCTGCTTTGAAGTGAATGCGCGTTGAGAGAGTAGAGTATCGACAGATAAATAGCTCGGTTTGGTTTTAACTAATGTACACAAATAGAGAGCAGAATTCAAAATTCCAGCCCACTCTCTTCTTGTTTGTAGCTGTAATTTTTGAGCAAGAATTAAAAAAGGATTCTCCCAAATCGATAAAAAAAATCATTCAAAAGAGTACCTAATGCAAAGAACAACCTTAACAAAAATACAAGACCAAAGGTAATTTTTTTTTCTATCCAAGAAAATCTGAAGAAATAAGTATGAGCCCCACAAAAAAAGGTATTTGTCATTTTAACTGACTAAATTAATTAATTTGGATTAAAAAAACATCATTATTGCTTTTTAAAACTTGTGTGTGATAAACATTAGTGGTTCTGTGTCACTCCAACTGAGATCGGCACACCCCATGACATCAAATCGAACAATTCAAAATTCTTATGTTGTCAAACGCACATGAGAGTAGAGAGTAGGTCTATTCGGGCGTCGCGTTGAACTTTACGATATTTACGATCTAAAGTGGATCCAACGCCTGAAGTTGTATTTTGTGTGGCAGCATATGAACCCTTTGTTTCTACATATTATGTCAACGCGACATTGTAAATTGGACACTGTAGTTTTTAGGTAAATAGAATACCCTGACAGGTATTAAATCAAACTATGCAAGGTGTTAGAGCCCACCCTTGGCCCTTTCGAATTAAAAGAAGCATAAATAATTTGCTCTTTTCATATGGCTAGGTCGTCCTCAGGACCTCCCAGACTGAGGATCAATCAGCCCACGATAGGTTTGCCCTGTTAATCGGAAGTAGCAACAACAAACTTGTTAAACAGACTGTGTTACAATCTCGTCGGTCGTCGCAGTTAAACACTTACCTTGGCGATAGCGCACAACAAAGGCGAAAACGCGAATACGGAACTATATCTATATATGACGGAGACCCAATTCCCTGCCGCCTTTGTGGAGTTGCGAAATTTTCTGTTTTTGATTTTATGATTGGAATTCCGTTGTTCTTCCGCTGCTGGCGAGCGCTGCTGCCTAGTGGAGCAGTCAAACTCACCGTAGCACCAGTTGTAGTAGGTACTGTGACAAATTTATCCCCATCATTCCCGAATTAATTCCGGCTCTTTTGAGAAAAAAGAAAATTTCCTTTGATTAATCAAAGTGCGCGCGACAGCTTTTGTATCACTTTTCGTTTCTCAATTCGCGTTATGTCCCTGCTTCCTCCGATCGTTATTCGTCGTGGCGTCTTTTGTTCCTTTTGTCATTGTCGCTCTTTCATTGTTTGAATTTTTGTTGTTGTTGTTGTTTTTATCTTTCTTTAGTCTATTTACCATTTAAGATTTTTCTGGAAAGATTTTCGGTGTTATTTGTCACAAAGAGGCGAGACTTTAATTTTTTTTTATCGTTAAATGGAACTCCTTTCATTGGCATAGTATTGGTGGGCTGGGGCTGAGGAACACCGACGAATGAGGTGTCATCTGATGATTTAGTTAGAAAAACGATAATTTGCGGGATGTTATTTGTGTATGACAATTTAGCCAGGAACGCCGGAAGCAACATCCCCTCACGAATGTCATTTACAAGTGAAGTAGAACAATTTCATTTTCACCGTCGGATTCATTTATTTTAAGTCGTGCCCGCAGACGGGGATGTGGAAATTTGGGTGAAAATTGAACCATTTACGTGATTTACAAATCAAGGTATGCACAGGCACACAGAGATTGCCGACTTTTAAATAAACGCGTCCATAAGCTCTCACATGTGCCGGGGTGCGTGCAAAGAGGTGCAGAGGGTTAGGTGTTGCCTCGTGTGAAAAATAAATCAACTTCCTTTGAAATGTAATCGGTGGCTCTACGAGGAAATTGTTTTTGTACTCATATCTCATTCGAAGGGAGTGGCACCAGCCCACCCCGAATGAGTGGTAGTTGTTGTTAAGGGCATGCTGTTTTGCCTAAGGATCTTCGGTTGTTTCCTGTCAGAGTTGTAAAAGAATCCGACAGGAAGCTGTGACGGGGAAAAAGGATGGACGAGAACATGTAATGAAATCATGTGCCACCGCGCTACCACTTTGATAAAGGATAATGTGAAGATTAGGGACAGGGTAGGCGAATGTTTGTTTTTTTTCTCGCAAGTGCTATCAAATTTTACTTTATGCGTTGCGCAATGACAAATCACCCGTCGGGAAATGGAATACATGGAGTCAGCGGTAGTCTGAACGTGTACATACTTTATGTATGTGTATGGTGAATCGGGCTGTCAGGATGTGTGCTCGATAAGGTCGGTTATTTATGGTGGCATACGAATCATATTTTTATTTTTTGTTTGTGTTGCTCTCGCTTGTGAATATGACAGATGGGACATTAAAACGGCTGTAGATTTACTGAGAGGATATTCTAAAGGACATCCGTCATTGTGGTAGTTACTTAGATAGTAGACGATAGGGGTTTGTGTCTAAAATTATGTGTGGTTAGGTGAATAAATTGAAGGTAACGTTTCCATTAGGCGAGTGACTAATGCTGGCGAGTTGATATATGTCTTTCGAAGGAATTTTGTGCAATAAATATTTCCCAAGTTGACAACCAAGTTTGTACATAATTGTAGGGGCTTTTTTGGATGTAGTATTTTATGCTAAGCTTAAATGGACGGCAGTGTGTGTATGACTTTGCTGTAACTACTCGACTTCGTGAATGTGAACCGGGCTACAGTGACGCCAACCCTAAATTTCAAAAGTCTGTAGATGAAAGATAAAAATTCTGCATTTATGCTTGACGAAATTCTGTAGAAATCCAAACATGTTTTAACATACTAAAAGTGCTTAAAATGTAAGTTTTGAATGGCATAAAACATCAGGCTTTAATTATATTTATTAATTTTGTACAACTATACCTACATCATTTTTATTAAACGCTGGTATCACTGGAATCGATAATACTCGTCGTAGTGCTTGCCTTGTTATTGAAATTATACATAGGTATTGATGTTGAACATGTTTCTGTATTCTTCAGAGAGTTGTACCTCGTAACACGAGGTTAACAGTGCACTTTTTGTAAACAACAACCCTTTTCCTTTTAAGCTTGTTTCTTAGTTTACTCTTCAGTAAATTTACTGACGAAAACAGGCACTCAACATTTGCACTGCTAGAGACAAACACAATAGAATTTGTGCAAATTCCGAGAGTAATGGGAATAAAGGGCCCAACCTATACAATCCGTCACATCCGTTGCGTCGACGTCAATATTGACGGATTCGACGGAACGAGTAGTTCGAGATCCGAGTCCCATAGAATCCGTCGCATACGGTGACAGCCAGCGGTTAAATATTCTGTCCTAATATTTCCCACGAAACGTAATAATATTTCCCAAATCAATGTACTCAAATTCCCTTTTAAATAATTACATTGAAAGGTACTTTTTGTGAATAAATATTTCTTTTAAGAGTAAAATTTATATTTTACGGAAATATAATCACATCAAATTATCTTTTTTAAAAAAAATTGCAGTTTGTTAATATTTATAATATGATTACGTTTTCGTACTACAAAATTTTCTGCTCTTTTTATGTACAATCAGTGTGTTAATAGTCGTGGTGAAATGCAGATGTCAATTTTGTTGAAATTTCAGCAAAAATTTATTATTTTTTCCCATGGAAGGCTTTTCGAAAATCGAAATTCCCACAAAATGGAAGAACTCCCATCATATAAGAATACTGTCGACAGCCAATGACAGTTTCGCCCATGCTCTCAATATTTCCACCAATCAAAGTGCTGCCTCTCTCGCTGTGAGAAACGTCAACGGATGCAACTGACAGTAAAGTAGAAAGTAAACCTACTTTATCCGTCGCATCTGGCACGTGCGGTGCTTATGGGCCAGCTTCCATAAGGTGCTGTGTATTCTATCAACCTGTTAGTCGACTACGTTGCCGCAACAGATGCGACGGACTTCATGGGTTGGGCCCTTAAAGCAGTTTTATCACCTTTTTTTCAAATTGGAAATATATCTTCAAAAATCTTCCAGTTGCACATGATTCTCTGAAGAAAATGGTTATGGTCAATATCATCAGCCATTCAAATAACGGTTAAATGGTTCAATAAATATGTCATTCATATAAAATCACAGTAGAACGACAAAGACGGCTGCAAATATAAACTGAAAAATATGTGGAGGAATTTAATTGCTAGCTACTCTCACACTTAGACCAAATGTAGCAAGAAAGAATGAGAAAAAACCTACAGCTGGGGGGTTTGCATGTTAACGTCATCACTCCAGCGAAAGTAATAGATTTGTTAAGGCGGAAACGCATTATTTTGTTAAGTAGTTTTTAAGGTACTTTTAGTTTTTACTAGAATCTGAGATTTCTGTATATTTTAGTTTGAAATCTGTATTTCTGTAGGCAAGGTGAAAATTCTGTAGATATACAGAAAATTCTGTAGGGTTGGCATCAGTGACTGGGCATACGACTGTAGGTATACTGACCGGTACGACATTAAGGGTGTAGAGGGTGATTGTAAAAATTCACAGTCGTTTTTCAGTCGGTCCGAGACTCTACACTCTACAGTGACAAAAGAAGTTCTCAAATGTCGATCATTTGAGACTATTTGCGATGTTTTATATCAGTAGATTGCAGAACAGACCTATAGAACGTTAAAAGCATTATAACTTAGAAAGCTCGCACTGCCTTCGGTATCATATCTTCAGTTTAAAAATTACGTCAGAACTAAGTTTAAATGCTTCGAATTCAATGTCCATAATCCGTTTATGGCGACACATAAGACAGCGTAAGAAATGCGATGGTTTGGTGACACACTTTGAGCAATTAAAATGATAACATCGCGAAATAGTCCTTCAAATGGAAATCTCTGGGCACGGCCGCTCTTAGCAGAAAGAGTGAGTTACATACATTTTTGCAACACAAATAAATTTGGTTGATAAGGGAGTGAATCTTTTTCGATTCCACATTAAACTATATTTTAGCCTTCCAAGATTGACAATGCCAAACATCACTTTCGTATGGACAAGTCCGCGCTGGTACAGCAAGTATAGGTAACCATAAATAAATATTTAACGAAACTGTTCATGTTTAATGCTGTGTTTTTAAGCATTTGTGAATGTTCACATCGTAACCGCAGTGTTTGGCCTGCCTTGCCATATCCAATTTTGAAATCTCCCAAAACCACAAATTTTACTATACGTAGGTACTGGAGTGCACCAGAATTATTTTCACTTATACGCCACTGCGAAAAGATGGACGTCAGGAAATCGATTAATAATTAATTGATGAGTATCTGCCTACATCTGTGGTATATTGATATTAAGTAAGTGTAATACACCCCAAGAAATTGGAATCATAATTCAAAGTGACAAATTAAGAGGCGTTTTTCTTTAAAACAAAATGTCCTTGTGCTCTGAAATCTATTTCTAAAAACACTATCAAGGTATGGCACACTAAAACCTAATAACAAACCAACTCTTTTGACCAGGCAAATATTAAAACAGGTTTAAAGATGTCGAACCAAAGCGATCCATAGGATCCTAGGGTCAGCTCCTTACGGCCCTTCGTCTGTGTGAGATTATTATTATTGGAACGAATGGAGGGAAACTACAATTTGACTTGGGATCTGACCAGCTGACATAAGCGATTTTTATTCCTATAGATTAATTAGAGAATTGTTATGTGGAAGCGCTGATTATCGAAGATTTGTTTTTGAAACAAATTTAAAACTCGCAGGTTATTTCTTTCACGCTACCCAAAAAAGTTTGTCTTCTTCTCGGACCATAAAAATACTGTCGAAAAATTCATATTTAAGAATTTAACAGAGTATATATGTTAACCTTAGCTATTTTACCGCACAGTAGTGCAGTGGCCGAAAGAAAATTCGCCGAAATGAATTTAGCAAAAAACAAATTCCGAAATAGACTAAATGTAAAAACCGTTGAAAATCTTATGTTCTCAAGATGTTTGTTGTAAAATCGGAAAGTTCTTTACATTCCACAGCTTAATTTATTCAAATTTTTAAAGCAATTTTTTTTCGATGAACATTTTTCGTCTTAGTAAGAAATGTCCAATTTTTGTTCCTCTCAAATTTTTTTCTGTTAAGTACAATTTTTTTTTTTTTAATAAAAATATGTTCATTGTTTTTAATTAATCTAAGAATCTACTTCAAAAAATGTTGTTCTACTTCGCTTTTTCTTTTCATCTACTTCGAAATACGATTTCAGAAGTCCGAACCCTGAAGAACCTCTTTCAGGACAGTTATACTCTCGGATGTTTGTCAAACGTTCGTTAGAGGTGGCGCAGTGGAAAAAACCTTAAAATGTTAGTTGTGTTTTTCACTTTTTTTCTGAATTTACATCGACCGATTGAACTTAAATCAGAGGGATTCGCAATGCTCAAGGCAGTGTTGTTAGCACTCTCTCTTCAATTATCCCACGAAGCGTGGTCATTTTTTCCCTTTTTTCCCTTTTCGCCATACTCAAATTCCCTTTTTTGCGTCAAAATCCAGTTTTTAAAAGTAAAATTTGTTATTACACGGAAATCACGTTAAATTAACCTTTAGTATAAAAACCGCAGTTTGTAACACTGCTATGATTATTTGTTGGTATTAGAACATTTTGATAAAAGACGATTTACATGAGCTGTTTTTTATAGACATTCAGTGTGTTGATACTCGCGGTGAAATACAGGTGTTTTGATAGAATTTCACCAAAAATTTATAGTTTGAATGTTTTTTGTCAGATTTTTGATTTGGTTATATCCCACGGAAGGCTTTTCGGACATCGAAATTCCCACAAAAAGGGATAAATCCCACGATATAACAACACTGGCTCAAGGACTGCGGGCTTTTTGCGGTTCCTTACTTCCAATTCAGAAACCAAATTCTTGGAAGACGTTTTGCAGAAGCTTTAAAATTACTTACTTGAGTCTTAAATGGCGTCTTTTTTTCACACAAATTCACCACAGACTACATTAATGGGGCGATAATTTTCTTAAAGTGTACACCTTCACACACAAACCACTGACAATTATGCACTTGACTTTTGTACCCTAGCGCTTATAACATTCTCTTGCACATTCGTGTTAGCGTTCAGTTAGTTTGAAACGTCGAACTGTTACAATGTTAAATGAAAGAACTAAGGACCTGCTGAAAGTCCATCGGTTGATCTGGAGATTTTCCGGTTTAATAAGGCCAACAAAGTTCCGATCCCTCTATTGGCTGTGGATAATCATTCTAAATGTCAGTGTTACATTCTTCTATCCGTTTCATCTGTTTATGGGTTTGCTGGAAGTCGATTCGAAGAGTGATTTTTTCAAAAACCTTGCAATCCTTTTCACCGATATACAATGTTCCATCAAGTTCATAATAATTTGGTTGAATTTGAAGAATATATGGCTTATCGAGGACATTTTCACTGTTCTTGACAGACGCATCCAAGCACGCGATGAGTGCTTGTACTTCCGGCAAATAGCAAAAAACTGCAAGACTGTGTTGTATGTTATTGCCGTGCTGTACGCCAGTTCATGCGTAACATTGGAGATCGCAGCATTTGTTGGCGACGAACGACATTTGATTTATCCCGCATGGCTTCCAATCGATTGGAAGACATCTCTTACCAATTATTGGATAGCGCATATGTATCAGTTTATTGGGGTGTCCATACAGATTGTCATAAATTACGCCAACGATACATATCCGGCAGTAAGTTTGGCCGCATTAAGTGGACACATCCGAATACTCTCGCTACGGGTGTCGAAATTGGGAACTGATGCGACCAAAACTCAAGCCGACAACAACAACGAACTAAAGATGTGTATACAAGATCACAAACGATTGATTGAGTATGTATTTGAATATAGTTGTACGAAATTCGTCCATTGTCAAGCGTTAACTTTTTGTTACAGAATCTATTTTATACTAAGGGGAGTGCTGTCAAAGGGAATGTTCTGTCAAACAATTGGCACTGGGCTGAATATATGCTGCACCATAATCTACTTGGCATTCTTCGCGGACAATGTGTTTGCTTTGATCTATTATACGGTTCTTCTTGTGATATTGCCGTTGCAAATTTTTCCAACTTGCTATTACGGTAGTGTCTTTGAAACAGAGTTCAACAACGTGCCTTATGCTCTGTTCTCGTGCAACTGGCTGGAGCAGGATAAAGAATTCAAACAGACTATTATAATATTTTCGCAGCGCTGCTTTAGACGAACTTCGTTTATGTGCATGCGTTTTTTTCCAATTAATTTGGACTTGTTTTTCATCACAATGAGGAGTGCCTATTCACTCTTGGCCGTTATCATACAGGCTAAGTAATTTGTTAATCGTTAAAATTGTATTGGAATACATTTTTTTTGCAAGAACTTCTTAGCACTGTTTAGAGTTTACCACTTATTTTTGTGGGCCACTTATTTCCGTCAAATTTTCATTGCATCGATTAATTGCATTAAAATTCTGTAAAGTTGTTGTTTCTATTCAATAAAAAAAAAACCTTTATTAGCTATTAATTGCAGTTGATTTTTAAAGGTCAAAGAGTCTTTGAGAGAAATTAAATCAGCAAAACGGCTGAAAGGATTAGACATCGACTCGTATACAAATGACTTCGGCAGAACCGCCAGCGCATAGAATAGAATATGTCCAACATACGAGTAGTTATGACACTGTGTCAAGCCAAGCTTACCGTGAGCGGTACACATATCAGATGCGGAAAGATTCGTTGCCGGTTTCGTTAGCAGGTTGTCTTATTATTTACTACCAGCTGACACGGCGAACTTCGTACAGCCTAAAATTGATTAAATTATTAACATCCTTTTGAAAGTTGAGCTTGGAATTAAATTGAGTTCAATAGATACGACTTCATAATCCTTTTTTTCTTGATCTATTCATTTGAATCTAGTTGGTCCGGTCAGATGTTCTCAATCAACCACATAGCAGAATGTGGGCACTCGGCAATCCTCGCTTCTGTCATTCGATCGAGTACATCCAGAAACTCGATTGTCGCAAAACATTCTCCGTGATACTAATATTCATTCCAGTATACATTTTTTGAACTCACAATGGCGAAATTTTCCATAGAAAATTGCATATTGTGACCTACAAAATATTTAGTGTGGAGGTTAAAAACGATTATTAGTATGGCCCTCTGCTTAACGATGAACCCATGATCTGATTTGAGCTTTTGTTTGAAAAATCGAAATTTGCCCGGGAAGTAAGAATCACCGTTCGGATAAATTTATTTTCACTTCACTCTCCAGAAACAAAATCGCTTCACGCATTACAGAGAACATCAATTTCAAGCACAATGCGACTTATTTTTATGTATATAGATGTTAGACTGCTGAAAAATGAAATGTGCCTGCAGTGCCACCTGCTGAGAATTTTCCGAATTTCCTTTGTTCCCAAACCATCCCTGATTCAAGACTAACAAAAAATCTTTCAAATGGGCCGAGCCGTTCTCGAGTTTTTACCAGACTATAGTAGAGCAATTGATTTTTATATATATAGATATAGGTAATGGAACCTTAAAGTCTCCTTAAGTTGCGGAAAAAAGTACACACAGCCTGGGTCGGCATTCTGTAAGGCGAAACGATTTGCTTGTCTAACATAGGGCAAAGCATTCGTGCTCACGAAATTTGTTTGATCGTTTTGTCTTACAGAATGCCGACCCGGCTTTACCTTACCTTCAAGGCCGGCTCGGTTCAACGTTTACTCATTTTCTGGTCGACTTCCAGGATTAATGGAAAGTACAACGCACTTTAAGCCTGGATAGGTGCACGGTTTTAACAGAGGGCCAGCCACAAAGAAAAATTAAGTGCACGACTGGGTCGAACGTAACTTTCTCGTTCATCAAAAGCTTGATTGGTTGTTTTCTTATTTTATTAAGTAGGTAGGTAAAGATCTGAGAACCGATGCTAGATAAAAGAAATGGGTGCGAATGAAGGGGAGTTTCTAATTGTGAAAGGAAGTGGCTGCAATTATTTTAAGGTGCATATTCAACAAGATTGAGAACAGGGTAATATTTGGTTTTTAGGGTTTTATCGAAATCGAAAATGGGGTTTTCGAGATATGAGCAGTTCTTAAAGTGAGCGTTTCCAGTGATTCGAATTGAAAATTAAGGACGCAATCATTTTTTGAAAGCATCAATTTTACTCTAAGTTTGCATTTTGGTCAAAGTCATGCCGTTTTGAGGTAAACTAGGGAAAACTATATTTTTCAAAAATAACTTTTTTCAAAAATCCATTTTACGATAGTAGGTACAGAGAAAAACTGAGTTTTCCATTCAGTTAAAAATGACCATATTACCTTAGAAATTAATTTTTGTTACAATCGTATGGACCGTTTTCGAGATATGTCCAAATTTCAAAAGTACAGTTATTCGATTTTTTAGTGGAAAACTGAGTATGCAGCTATGTTTACCTCACCTACATAAGCTTAAATATCAATTTTTGTTGAAATCGTTAGAGCCGTTTCGGAACAAATCAAACTGGTATGAAAATTGTGTGTTGATTAACATCTCGAGTTCGAAATTTTGTACGAATACAATATCTTTCTCTTACTACGTAATGGAGAAAGTTAAAAATATTGAGGGGGTTCCTGCCCTACAGACTTTTAATAAAAACGAAGGACCTCCTAAACCTACAATATTTATACCAACTGCATCTGTATCTGGTTTGAGCAACACAGGTCTTTCAGACAAACATCCAAAAAGTTTCAGGAACTACGCTTACATACAAAAGAATTTCCCGATAAAAATAATAAAATTACAAACATTTTTCTGATTTGAAAAACAGGAGTTCAAGTTGGGCCACCTAAGAAGGTAGAAGGCACTCCGATGGAAAAGTGCTTGCATTCCTGCTGACGTCTTCTGATCTTTTTTACCACAAAAGTCATACAAACATTTAATTTACAAAGTTTTCCCCCCCAAAATATGTGGTATTGCCGCAAACACACATTTCCTCATACGCTTTGCTAGTCACGTCGCATTCATTCACCACCTCAGAAACATTTGCTTTACTTAGGTTTAATTTTATAACTTATCCAATATAATTAGAAAAATAAATAGAATCCTTATTCAATAGTTTACATTAAATGCTGCCGACAGTCCTGCGGTGTGCTGCATCCGATAGGAGCTTCTCCTTCCATCTACACAATGATTATGACATTCGCCAAAAGGAGCTATCTGCAGGCTGCATCCAGGAAAGTTCTTTCATTAAACGAGAACACCCCGTGGAATATAATTAAGAACGTGACAATAAGACTCAGCATGGGCTGCACATGACCTGGAAATAATCGATTTAAATTTAATTTCCTCCTTGGGCCCATCTCTGGCAGGAGGCAACTCCTCCGACCAACTGCCTGCTCTATCATTTCTTATCTTTGAAATTGGAACGAAGTCCCATGCCATTATCCAGCGGAGACAGCGTGGAAGGAAAAGGTTACCCGCTCAACCGTACGTATATATATATGCTCACCTGAGTGATTCACCAATCTCTGGTTGTGGCCGGCGTCCTTAAGCGCCTGGATTGTAGCCCGAACAACTGTTTCACGTGTGAGTGACGGAATGCCCATTATTTCTGAAACACATTTCATTTCCAGGAGCTCGGTAGTCGAGATGAAACGTGGATCCACTATATGGATACGGATCTGTAAATTGCTTGCGTACAGAATGAAGCCATCGGCATTCCTTGTTATCTCGTGTTGCTGCGATGTTAAGGTGGACGCAGGTGCCTAGAAGAGTAAAATTCATAAAACGTTGTGTGTGATAGACGATTATTATGAAAGGGTTTCATAAATGCGTACTAAAAGATGTACAGATACACCTATCCATATACACACACGATGAGAATCTAAAATTGATAAATGTTCAACAGAACTGGCTGCTGCACTGGATACCGTCATCGGTCGGGGCGGGGATGTGGTGTGGTCCCTGTAGGCCAGTCTGCCGGAAGGATATCTATTGAACTGAACTGGGCAAATGGGAAAAAAATGCGGCACGTTTTCTAGACGTTAATTTAATTAAAGATTTTTCTCTGCTGCTTGCTGACGCAATACTCCATCTGTAAGGGGAGCGAACAGAAAAAAATGAAAACCCTGCGGTCAGGACTAGAAAGAAATTCGTGTTCAAAGCTCTGGGGGGGTGGCATCAGATAGGAGAAAGAAAAATTTAATTTGCGTTTTTTTTTCCCGATACAAAAGAAGATTTTGTATCGAAACTCGTAATGAAAAACATGTTTGGACGGATTTAGGAATTAGGTCAAAAGGAGCAAGTGCTTCCTGCTTCGGCAGTGCTGGCTTGCCTAAGGTACACACGAGAGCAAAATAGGTGGAGAGGTCGAAAGTGGTTTTTTAATAAGGGTATCTGTATAAGGTAAGAAGGTGAGGAGGCTATTTCAAATATTTTCAAATATCCACCTAAGTGTACAAATTAATTTTAAATTTATATATCGCTCGCAAGGAGGTACTGCTGCTAAGTTCGTTTGATAGTCTCTCAATTTTCATGGCCATGCGGTTATCGTTGTATCGAAGAATTTTATGTTTAAATGTTTCTTACAGCCATAGGTTGTTAAAGGGTTATTACAAAATGAGAACCATGATAGCCCCGCTAAAAGCGACAGGTCTTTTAAATGCGCCTATGCGTGCGCACGAACTTTCGTGGTTCCAACCCAAAGCAAAAGTTCTCAGTAATACAAAACAGAGCCACAGGAGTCATTTAAGAAAAAATCACGGTTATTGTCAGCTGTCGTCACCTATTAGAGACTATTTAGATACCCACATACGAGCACTAAGCTGTCAGACCTTTTTCAGAGGTTGCGAAATAATAGGTCCAGAATGGATTTCCATGAAACTTTTTGCAGTCTCTTTGAAATCAGGTAGTCCTTTTTACTGTCAAAAACAATACTAAAGTTGTTTTTTTTCAAGATTTTTGAGCTCCAAAAGATGTACAAGACTTTTTACATTAAATTCATTAAATTTTAAGATTTTTGATATCAAAAACTTTTTAAATCTAACAAATTAAAAGAACCTTTTCTATTGAAGAATAGCGTTTTCTATTAATTCCATTATTATCCACCATTTGTTTCCATCAGCTCTAATGAAACAAGCATTTTAACGAGTTTGATAAAATAACTGATGTAACGTGTTTTTGGAAAAATGTTTTAGGAGTAAAACCAGTCGATGGACCGTCGCATATCCAGTCTTAAAAGATTTTATTTTCAATATTTTATCTCTTTCACATTCCTCTGCGAATGTTGAAATCATATTTTCTGGTGTAAATTTAAATAAAACAAAAAATCGTAATCGTTTGAGTATAGGTACTGAAACAGTTGCTGAAATTTGAATCCTTACAAAGGATTTGTTGCACTTTAATGAACCGAAGTTCTAAAATCTTTATATAAGCAAAGAATTTCTAAGTCAATTTTAATCAAATATGTTCAAAAATTTCAAAACGCATTAACATTAATTTATGATCAACATTTTTTTTATAGATATTTAGGTGATTTATGTTTTAGTAGTAAAGTACTTAAAAATAGTATTTTTTATTTCGCTCTTTTTTATTTTTTGAACAAAATCTTGAAAAAAAGATTTTTTACTTCCGAAAAATAAGATTTTCAGTTTTTTTTTTCTGGGAAGACTGACAGCTCCTACGGACCTCATTTAGACGGTCAGTTCTCAGTTGCCATGCTAATTCACCTGAGGGGGTAGGTTTTGAATTACCTCCAAGTGGGGCTTGAGGCGGTTTTCAAGACGCAAGGGATCCGAATGTCGGTATTGGTCCTGTAATCGCTGTATAAATACATCGGGCTATACAGCAGCGTTAACCAAAGGTCTTCTTCAATGTTTTTATCCTTTCTTCTATGCTATAAGTTTTCAGGTATGTTTTGAGTCTGGGATGGTGCTCCATTATTTAGCATGGAGTTTCTCGAATTTTCTTTCCTAGTACATAGGACAGCTTCGGTTTACATTGGATTTCGCCCACGAGGATAATTCGTTTAGAGCGGACTCCATGAGTTCAGTAACAGTATGGGGAAATACTTGCCACTTATTTGGATTATAATATCATCTACAGATGCCACTACTGCTTTTGTCCCCTGGATCTTATTAACCACAACCCCAGTAACAATTTGACTTTGGTAAGGTTCAAATTTTTAATTTCTGTAGGCAACAGCTTCGATAGAGCTTCTATAGTATTTGTTAGCCGAAGTTGATCTATTTCGAAGTAATTGTTTCGATAATAACTTTAGTAAGACCTTTACGAAGCATATACGTAGGCTTTATAGAGGGATATGAAATTAAGTTTCGATAAGATCTCTTTTACACTTCTGAAAATGTGTCTGGAGTAGGGAAATGCCATTTTCGATTTGTACTGAAAACGGTTGTAAGATCGTACTGAAATTGAGCCAGTTGTATTGAAAGCAATTTTTCGTATAGGTACAAGTGAATTCAAAATATTTTATTTTCAAAAAAATAAACAAAAATAATTTAACAAAACATTAATGGCTTCCCAGAAAAACTATACAAACCTACAAAAAAATTGTTTATATTTTTAATCTATGAGCTCTTCAGGCTTTATATTCTCAATTCGCACATTCATCTTCAAAATATTGCCCTGAACTTGAAACTCAGAACAGGATGAGTTTCTAATAAAACTTTTTGTTTCAATGAATGTCTGGTAAGAAAAAATCCTTTGGACATTTGCCGATGAGTGAGGAATACCGAGAACGGCTTGAGCAATTTTATAAATATTTTCAAACATCAGCTCATCAGATCATTCAGCCCAAAATTCTCAAATTGAATAATATTTAAATTGCTGAATTTTTTAGCATTGTTAATTTGTTGAATATTCTTTTTTTCATTAGGAACAAATTCAAAAACAAATTTCACTATAGAATTAGATTTTCTTGGTTCAACTGCTTCTGATGTAAAATACTCCAGCAAATTTAGGAAGGGATTTTCAATATTAATTTTCCTCCAAAATGACATAAAGACATCATCATCTCGATTATTTTAATTTGTTTCTTAGGAAAAGCTTTACAAATTGCAAGAGAATTTGAAAGATACAGATGGATAAATTGTATCGAATTAAGGCAAATTGTACTTTTGTACTCGAGCAAACTCATTTGTATCGAATTCGATACAATTGCTTCGTAAAGCTTGTAGTTCGAAGCGCTTTCTAGAAGCTTCTTTAGAGCTTCCAACCGAAGGCATTATAGAAGCAATGGAGTGTTTCGCGAAGCCCATCCTTTCACAGATCTGCTATCTTTTTGCTTCAAACGTCAAAAAAACTAGTAGGATAACAAAGCCGTTTTGTAATCGCCAGAGTAGTGTTTTGTTCAAATATTGCCAAAAAGCGCACAATTCCCATTACTTTAACTTCTCTTCTTTTACCTGATAAACATCAGTTTTCAATTCTAAAATGTTTTTATTCTGTTTTTTGGACTGTATTATAAACTTTTTAGTAATTTTTTAACAAAATCATGTTACATCCATATAAATTCTGTTTTGTTTTCCTACAAGTTTTTTAGCTGTCACTTGGTTTTTTCTTCATCATATTTGACACTGACGTTGTCGCGAACTACCCTATGAACTGTCATGCAGTCAACCGCTGGCGATTGGAAGCTGCACAGAATCACTTACTCGTACTTCCTCCTGACTTACATATCGTCGGTTGACAGGTTTAACTCATAAACTCACTAAATGAATCTACTAAAGAAAACAGCAATTAATGAATCGGGGAAAAATGACATAAAATAAAACACAGTGAAAAATATGTCAGTAATGTGATTTTAAATAAACACTTTTCGCCCATAAATAAATCGGGTAACACTAAATGTCTTGCTCACAACTTCGGTCGAGTAAGCTGCAAGTTTATTGCAAGTCTTCACGAAACTCTAAAACGTATCAAGTAGTTCAGATTTACCACTACTACTTTACCACTTATGAAAACCCCCACTCAGTGTTGCCACATTGGGCGCTTTGTCGTATTTTGGGCTATCTTTTTTCTTAAAAAACGATGGAAATTTCTTCAATGAGCGCCCAGTACAAATTTGAGGTACATATCGTTTAACAAGTTTTGTGTAAATTTTGTTTGTTTTATTTCTTCACAAAACTACAAAAAAGAAATATTTTCGAAAAAACCCGCACTTTTAAAACTCGGCAGCACTCTTGCAGTCAAGTAACATCGAACAGTTGTTCAACTTGCAGGCACACCAATTTATTTTGCAGACCTTTTGATTTAACACAAGTACACAAGCGACAAAGGCCAAGAAGGTAGTGGGAAAAATACAAAAAAAGAATTACTTAAGGAATTGGAAAAAATTTCAATGATTTGTGAGCTTCTTCCTGGGCAACGTCTTTGGGCTAAATTTTTTCAAGGTTTGGGCGCTTAAATCAAACAAAATTCTGGCAACCCTGCCCCCACTAGTGGACCGGAGGACTAGATCCGACCAGAAGCAATTGTCGGAATTCGTTTTAACAATGCAAGAAGCACTAGAGATGCGTCTGATTGTGACTCTTTTGGTAACCAAATTTGGAAGTTTTAACACACCAAAGGTATGTGTACTACAAAAATAACATATAGAGAATTATTGCTTAATTCTTTAAGCTGTTTACCCGAAAAAAAAACCTGAAAACGAAAGCCCTTGCAAAATGTGGCGGCTTTAAGAGAAACCCCTATAAATCCCCATTTTCTACAACGAATCCACCCCAGCGGTGCACTTTGGTTTTATTTTCCAGTTTTTGTTCTCTTCTTAATTTTTAATAATAATCATCCATCGCATCGGCCAGCGCACATGATACCCAGAAAGAGCACATCAACTATACCTCGGTCCCCAACGAGAAGTACGGTTTCTTTTGTCAATGCGAATGTACACTGACCCAAATGAAATAATGGCACTGCACACGAGGAATACCAATCACCACCCAAGCAGCCACCATCACCACAATGTAATGTAACCCAAAAAAAAAAAATCCCTCCCCGAGTTGATGACTCCATAAAATGGAGGCAAGAGTTCGTCGTTTCCGGATCTTCTCACATGACAGTACCACATCAATATATATTTCAGTGTTGGTACCTATTTTTATTATTGTTCGTCCTTCTGCAACATCCCAATTTTTTTTTTTTGTTGCTGTTCGTCCTTTTTTGTATTTTTGTGCCACTGCTGGTGTGTGTATTGTAATCTATTTGATAAATTTCAGCACGTACCGTTTTGTTATTGATGTACCACGTTAGTGTCGCCTGGGGATTTGACCACTCGGAACTGCAGTTGGCCACCAAAAAATCACCATACTTGTAGGGATGTGTGATTCCACTGATGTACGGGTCAAATTTCGGAAGAACTATAAAACACAGAAAGAAAGAGAAGAGTTAACAACAACACAAATCGAAGGAAATCAAATAAACGGAACAAAATGAACAGGACCCATTATTCCCATGTGTATGTGTGTGTGTTAAATGATGATTGTAAATTCCTTGAATGTTTGTTGTTTGTCCTCTTGCGCTGCTGATCCAGGGACTTTGGTGGACAACAAGAGAACACTTAAAGATGTCTTTGTTGTGCCATGACGAGGACGACGACGACAAGGACAACACCCAAAAGGATTCTTTGAATCTTAACAAGTTTTCACTCAGGCAGATATACAGTGGATTGGAAACGGTTATCCTGATGGGAATTTCTGTGTGCGACTAGCACAAGTAGAGCATGAAATATTTGCTCCTTAGCTTGCTTCGCGTTATATGACCTTGTGTTTTGTGTAGTTGCTCCTCTCTGGTGTATAGGAGTGATGAAAAAGGAGCAGGGTATGTTTGCCAATAAGGCATTAAATCGAGCAAACAGCGATTTGTTTTGTTTTTGTCACATAATCGTCGGGAATACTCTAGAGGATAACTTCTGATGAAGTAAAAATAATAAACTTGCCTGATAAATGTTTTGGGATCTGTCGTATAACTGGCGGATGGGAGAGTGAGCAAACGGCTTAGCGAGATGACAGTTGTCGAGATGGAAGCCATCACGCTGAAGACCGTATAATTTACTTGGGTCTTTTTGGGGATATTGGCACCGAATTCGTTGCTTATATAGATGAGATGGGTTGCTGCATGAGAAAAGGTTGCCTTTGGATTTTTGTTATTGGTAAGGGAAGTTTTTCTTTTGTGGTATAGGCATAAGTTATTGAAATCGCTTTAAATATTGGTATTGTTAAAAAGAGAGTGCATATACGAAGACTGGATGGATTAATCTTTGGT
Organism: Cheilosia variabilis; assembly: GCA_951230905.1. Lineage (NCBI taxonomy): Eukaryota > Metazoa > Arthropoda > Insecta > Diptera > Syrphidae > Cheilosia > Cheilosia variabilis. Next base: position 36,509,553 of record OX579676.1, read on the forward strand.
GAGCAGAGGTTTTTAGGAACTTTATGCCTTTTGTTTGCGGAAACGATATTTCGGGACAATATTTGCCAACAGTGAATAAAAAGCGAGTTTTTCTAACTTTTCTCCAGAAAGCCAAACGTTGACAGAATCATTGCAATGGGACAGTAATAATGAAGGGCATGTCAATATTCGCCGACGACCCTAACACAAAAGTTCCGAACTGTAAACTACGTTCATGGACTTCAGCATCAAGCATAATACCAACCGACAGCAATAGGAAGACAATACAGTTATTGATTGAAGTACAATTAAAAGACAGGTGACAGGGGTGGCGTCCCATATCCTCAGACTAAGACTAAGACTACAAAAGCCACTTAAGTGCTGATGGTGAAATCGATATCGAAATCAAACATCGTTACCTACACACACAGTCAGGCAACTATAAAAACACTGGAACCACCAATGGAAGGGTCTGAGCCAGGGCTGCCGTTTCATAATTTTGGGTGGGGAGTTTAATAGATTTTTTTTTGCCGAGTACGGACCAAAATAATTAAGGAATTTTTTTTAAGCTAATTAATTTCAATGGGGGCGAGTCGAAGTTGGCACGCTGTATCGGCCACGTTGTTTTGTTCATTCACTGATGCCAAATCACCTAGTAACACGATAGAGCAGAACGTCAAAATCATAAAACTTTAGTATTAAATTGAGTGTTCTTTAGTGAAATATTGGGCGCGTTGCAACCATTTTATGGCGGCGGTCCTTCAAAGTCGACTCTCCAACGATTGGTGTCCAAATTCGAGGAAACCGGTTAGGTAGAGCACCAGCCAAAAATTGGAACACTCGGACCACAGTGAGAATAGGCGGGGGACATTTGAACGAAGTTAAATTTCATATATTTATAATGGCGTACACGGTCCTTTCAAAAAAAATAAAAAAATAATCTCGTTTAATATCCTACCCTAATTATTGGAAAAGTCCTTTAAATCATAGACAAACACAATCCTCTTGCCGCTGGCCCCCTCAATTTTTATTCAAATTCGACATTTCGTATTCCTGACATGCAAAAACATATAAAAACATACAAAAACTACAAAAATAAATGCTGCCAACCGCGGCAACCGTGGTGAAATGTTAAAGAGTTCGGGAATACCACATTTTTTTATTACTGAATGCCATTGGTTAGTTATTATAAATTGTTAAAAGGCGAATAATTTTATTTGTTTGGTTAATAAAACTACCTAAAAGAGATGTTCTATATACTAGAAACATATTAGGACAATCATGGTTGTGTATTTTCCGCTCTTGGATATCATCAACTTCGATTTCGTGTATAAATTTTTCTTAAATAATGAAGAAAATTTATTCAAAATGTTTTTATTTTCCCTCAACCAATCTATATTGTTCATTTTTCATAAATATTTTAAGCAAATGTACACTTATTCGTTAAAAAAAATACTATTCACACGTAACGAACCATTTCAAATTTAACAGACACAATTCTATGAACGCTGCCAGCAACTTTGCCCACAGCGGAAGTGGCTCATATTTCTTGGGAGTGTGTTGGTCAGCCGGAATTTTCGTGACTTTTGTCTATACGAATTTCTATGTAACAATACTAACTAGCTCACCAAATCGTGACCACTCCGTAAAAATATAGCTTGTAGGCTAAGTAACGGGAAATTGGCCGGAGTTGGTGGTCTCAGTATTGTCTCTGCTTTAAATAGTGGGAGGAGAAAGGGATTTCCCTGGAACTGCAAGAGTTTGTTCGAATCGAATGCAACGAAATCGTACACGAACAAATTTTGAATGGAAAGAAAAATTAGTTTTGCAATTTACTAGGTAGACAAATGTAATGGCAAGTGAAAATAGTGAATTTCGAAATTAAAACTAGGAGTACAAATAGGCAGTAGGTGCCGGAGAACGCCAGACAAAAAGGAGTACAATACTTCTATTGCAGTCAGCATTGCCACAAAGATACAATTGTATCAAATTAGCTAAATTGTTGCTTCCGTGGAAAAAAAATTGATAATTTTTTTATGATTTTGGTTCAATAAGATGCATTTTTCAATTTTCCACTAAAACTCTGCACAATCTCCCTTTTTCCATATGTTTTACTTCTTTTTTTTTTCAAATAAATTTTTAAATCTGGCAATATTAATTTTTTTCTTATTTTTTAAACTGACTATGGTAACCAGAGACAATACTATTATAACTATTGCTCATGCTGAACCGATGTTCCCACCCATACTGATACTTTATTCCACATGTACGGTACTACTCGAGCACGTTTGCACTCGTAAATTTCTCCCAATTTATAAGAGCGTGTGAGTTATTCAATTCAAATTCCTCTAAGCCCCTACTCTCTACTCTACAGTTGTCAATAATTGTCCATATCTTCAGTTACTGCGTTTTCCCAACAATTAAAATGTGAATATACGTAAAATGTATACAAATTCTAAAAATTCATTAATGAATTTTAAGCCAGTACAAATTACTCTGCAATACTTATATCATATATTTTTTTAAGTGTGTTTTTAAGATTTTTTTTTGTACTAAATGAATTGACTGTTGTCACATGTGATGTTTGTTTAAAGGATTTTGTTATTTTTGTTTCTTTCGTTTTTAATAAATTTATTTATTTGAAAAAGTCTACATTTTCTTGTGATACATTTGGTACATTTTAGAGGCTGAAATTTAGATACTTTTAATAATTTGATTTTGATTTTTTTAATTTTTAACAAAAGAAACGATACATTTTTCGAAAAGTAAAAGGCAACGCTGCTTGCAGTACTTTCGGCAGCGCTGGCCTGAACTGAATGGATCAAGCACAGTCGTAATGATTTGTATGATTTGTCTATGATATGATTTTTAAAAATATTTTGTACTAGACTTATTTTTTAACACGGCAACATTCAAACACCATACTTGGGTACTGTTTGTAGGATCATGATGATCACTTAGTGCGGTTGCTTTGTAAATAAGAAAAATTATTGTCCAAAGTGAAGCTCATAGTTGTTTATGCTATGCCCCCGGCAACATAGAGCCGTACTTTTCTTCCAAGTAATTAATTGAAATGACAGCGAGAGATTTTTTTCTTTCCAAAAGTTCATGGACATAGCCTGAGCTGAGCGAAATTCGAATTAAAGAGTAAAAAAATAGTTGCTTGATAGCAAAATTATGTCTAAAATTTAGATGAACTTGTACTTTAGGGTCGCCCTCGAAGATCGTGCTATTTGAGGCACGCGGAATATTTCTTGTATTATTTAAAAATGTCTATGCGGACAGCAACGATTCGAGGGCACCATGCGGGAGATACGGCTCCAAATACTTTAAAAGCTAATCAAAAATTGAACTCAGCGATGCAGTTCCAGAGACGCTCCCGCATTGGTTCGAAATTATTTTCCCTTATTAGACTCGTAAAATCATTCATTGAATAAAAAATAACCTTAGCTCGTTTTCTTCGTCTTATTTCGATTTAAAATCCGACAGCACTTATTTTGAGCCCGACTTTGAGTGTACAAAAAAAGAAAACAAAAAATAATTCGACATGAAATGAGATAAGTAAATCTATAAAATTGCAAAATCATATATTATACCTCCAACTGTCATATTTGCAGTCTTATCGGTTAGTTTAAATTCTGGCGCATCAGCGGATACCTCGCATCTATAGGCACCAGATGAGTATGAATTTAGTTTTTCTAGTTCTACATTACAGATGAATTGATTGCAAACATAAGATCCGACTGATATTGTGACTCCTTTCACTGGGAAGCGGTTTGTTGTGGGCGGTGTTAGAGGTGAATATCTAGAAGACAAAGAAGATTGAAACTTAAGAAAAAACAAAAGAAGAAAAGGGTAATGCAAACAATGCGCAACTGTTTAAAAATATTATGTATTGACGTAGTGCTGCAACATCCAACATGGCTGTCTATAAACGATATGAAGATCACAAGAAAAAATAAGAACGGTCTCCGATTAGGTCGCCCATTGTAGAACTATTCGCTCCCCTAGTGCTGGTATTGACTATTGAGTTCCCATCTTCTGGAAACCAAATACCAGTGAACATTCTTCGTACTTACTGCCTTTTTCGACAGCGTTACCGACTTGGGAAAGGTACATTTAAAACCTCTTAGTTCAGCGAAAAACTCCTGTAGCTTTGAGTTGAGGTTTTTGATTTAGGTTTGTCATCTAAACTTGAGTAGCTGATCGAACAAGACTTTCGGATTGCGTTTTATTTATTGGGTACTCCTTAATAAAGCCGAGGAATCTTAGAACTGTGGACTTTGCGGCTTGGACTTCATGTCAGGAGTAGCGATGCTCACGAGTCTTAAGCGACTTAGCAGTTTATTGGAAATTACACCTATAGTAGAGGGATCTACAAGAGAGCTTCAAGACTGAAGTTTAAGCTCGCAAAATCACGGACCACACAGTTTTTTTAGACTAAAAAGATTGACCTCATAAAGAGGTTGCACATGCGCGTATTGTTACATTTTTATCGGTGGTCTTAAAACGTTGTCTTCTACGATAATACCTCCTTTTGGAGTACATATTTCTGTAATACGAGCACGGTGTTAGCAGTTAGTTACATAACAGTGAGATACGGAAGGAATTTGCAAGGTAGGTATCTGAAAGGTTTGCACAAATTCCTGCTCCATTGAATATTCAATAGGGGAGATGGGGTACATTGATACATGAGGATACATACCTAAATACAATCGACATTATTTGAAAACAAAAGTCAGCAGGCTACTCAACGAAACATACAGCGCAACCAGGGATGAAAAATGAATTGTGTGGACTGTAAGCAAATCTTAGTTCCAATTGTACTTTTTCGAGCTCAATTGTATTTTCGTATATACGAATAGAAGAAAGCTATCGTTTTTGTACAAAATTTCGATTGATTTCGAGATGTTTATTAATTTTATGTAATATCACGCAATTCCATCCGTCAGCTTCTGAGGCCCACAGCTATGCGCATTTGTGTCAAACTTCGTTTTGAGAGTTTGTTGGCTAAAAGTTCGAAAGTGGATTTTTCTCGAAAACGATATATGCGATATGTAGACAAAAATGTACTTTAAAGGTAATAATTAGTCAACTTAATGCAATTAATGTTTTCTAAAGGTTATCTACATAAAAACGGGTACAACAGTTTCATCCAAAATGCATGAGCAATTTAAACGTTTAAAATTATTTCGTCTCTCTCTCATTTTCCACACGAATTTAACAATAACAATAGGTAGGAACTTTAAGCAACTTTCGAACACCAAATTTTCGGTTTTGATAGAAATGTTTGTATGCTCAACAATACGTAGCACTTATTCAATTTTTAGCTTAACAGTTGAAGTGTACTTTGTCAAACCAATTAAGTCCTCCCACTTAATTTGCGATCACATACTTTCATTTTTAAAGAAATCAAATTGTAAGTTCACTAAAAGTCCGCAATTTGACTTTGAACTTGTTTATCTGCATAATAATAAACTTTCATGATCACCATTGAATTCCAATTACTTTAAAAACATTTCCGAAAGGATTAACAATTTCACTCAAAAATCTTGTAAAAAATAGTAACAAAAATATGTACTCGTAAATCGTTATTTATATATACAGAGAAGCTGTAAATCATTCTAACTGAAACTTCCGAATATTGGATAAAAGCACTAATTATGGATACACATATAAAAAAAAGTATATTAAATATGCATCGGCCTTAGAAATAGGAAAAAAATCGAGTTTAAAGTCCTCTTTAGGTAGGCAGTGAACTCACTTAGCATTTCATGGAAGTAAAATAAATTTAACAAAAGCCAACTTCTGTTAGCTATTGTGACTAAATTTTATTGTTCCACCAGAGGCGAGCTTCAACCTTCAAGTTGTCGCTGTTGTGAACCATATGAACCAAAATTGTTTTAAATTGCAATGAGAAATTTGAAAAAGGGAAAACTCATGTGATTTATGTAACTTTTAGTTGTTAATACATACAACCCTACCGTTATTCGACCGCACTAATAAATGAAAGCGCCACACTTTAGATATTCAGAAAAATGCATATGCATGCACATAGAGTGGCAAGCCCTAAAGTTCCCAAAGTAAATATTAATTTACTTTACTAATTTGCAACTTAGAACACGCTCCAGTCTGAATTTTAACTACATAATTGGATTTGACGGATGCCACTTTAGATTTGACTTACGTGGTTTTTGAAATTTTGAGCTGAAATTTCAGATTTCTGCTGCTAAATCAAACATTAAATCCGAATTTTATTGGTACACCAAAACCCCGATTTGCGTCGTTAATTGGGACCAGAAAAAACACGACGCAAATCGAAACGACTCAAATCGAAATAACGATTCTTAACATTAATTACCTTAATATTTATTTCTCCAAAATGATTGGCTTCACGTAAAGTGTAAACTCGTTAGCCTTAATCTTGGGCAATCCCCTTTTTACAAAAAAAAAATTAACAAAAAGGAATAACAAAAAAGCAAACTGAAATAAAATCGTCCCAACTTCGAAACCACGATCATTTTTAAAACACGCAACTTCGAAAAGACGCAAATCGGAACGACGCAAAGCGAGGTTTTGGTGTACTTGTGTGTATTAAGTTGGCCATTAAAAAACACTTTTGGTTTACTTGCACTGTTATAAATTCATTGTAATTGAAACTGTTTTCCATACGCGTAATTGTTGTAAGCGAAAATAAATCATGTACATAACATTCAAATTTGCGAAAATGTTGAGATTTTTGAAAATTGCCCCGGATCGGTGACTCCAATCTAACTATTTCCTAACTTAAAGTCAAATTGAATGCTTTATTTCTTATAATTTAGACTAGGAGTTGATTTTTTCCAAGTGTCGTATTCGTATCTTAAATGTTTTATTGCTAACGGCCAATGAGTGTAAATAAAAATTCAAAATAAAAAAATACTCTTTGAGTGTAACTTTTTCGGGGCGATTGTAATGTGTATTTTTTCAAAGTTCATTGTAACTTAAAAGTTACGATCGTAAAACATTTGTCAACCCTGAGCGCAACATATCTATCAACGCAAAAACATAATATCTGATTGACATCACTGTTCAGCCAGCGCTTTGGGCCCAACATGCACAAAAGTGTTTCGCACGTCTTAAAGTACATTTTTGTCGTTTTTTTCGCGTGAGTCTTTTTTTTTCGTTCATTTGTGCTTACAGTTTCTTATGAAGTTATTTGGTGAGTACATGTCCTTCATAATGTGATATTTACTTAAAATTTTGATATAAAACGTTCATTTAACTGCATTTAATATTTATTTTCTGTGAAGTAAATTGGGGCACATTGATACGTATGACCCCTGGGTATAGGTAGTTTGATGCGTATCAATAAGCCCCACAATTTTCTATGTGAAATACAACGTAATATTTATATTTTGTCAAAGGAAAATGGTGCGAACGTACAAACGAATAACGGATAGAACTCACATCTATGAAGTTGCAGTGGCTTCTGCGATATCCTGACATATTGATACATGTACCTCGTGAGTGGGGCAGTTTGATACAAATTCCATTTTTTAATAAATAGGTCCTAATATTTTTTTAAATGGATCTGAGAATAAATTCGTCTGATATAAGGTAGTTAGAAAGTCACTGAACACATCAAATAGTTTACTTTGTTATTTCTGTCACTATGCTGCCTTTTTTTTTTTTAGTATACCTAAGAAAATCGTTCAAGGTGCCCCAACTCCCCCTTGCTTTTAATAACTCTGTTCGCCACCAAAAAAAAGTAAGCATAGGTATGTTGGTGACGAGAAAGATCTGCGCAGTCTGAAATCCAAATCCATTTGAGGGTTTCGACTTATAAGAGCCGCAGCATAGGTCCGATACTGTTTAAGCAGTCTTGAAAGGAGCTACAATGCTCAACTTTAACCTCCATTTGGATTCTATTGTCAGTGACTCATAAAACATTTTTCAAAAGAATTTAAGGACCCATATATCACCAAACTTCTATACTGTTCTCTAGTCCAACCTGTTTTGGAATATTGTAGTCCTGTTTGGTCTCCGCGCTTCGAATCTGGAATTTCATGAATTGAAAGCATTCAAAAACAATTTCTTCTTTTTGCAAAACGTGATTTACATTGCGACCTCCAAGTTCGTCTTCCCTCCTACATAAGTCGATTAAAGTTGCTGAATATGCAGACATTGGAAAAACGAAAAGAAAAATCAAATGCTTTATTTTTATTTAGCGTCCTGACTGGCAACATAAACTCCACCTATATTCTTAGTTCTATAACCATCAATACTACACCGAGGGCAACAAGGAATCCAATATTTTTATATTAAAGGACGTCTCGATGTAACTATGGAAGCAATGGCCCCATCAATAACTTGACGAAGGATTTTAATAAGTTCAATCATGTGATTGATTTCAATTTAACAAAATTAAATTTAAAACAAATTTTTAAAGAAATGTAACATATGTTGACATAACAATTTTTTTTTAATTATTAGTAATTGATTATCTGTGGCTTAAATGTTTAGTAGTTAAATAAATAAAATAAAATTAAAATTAAACTAAGTGAGCCCGTGATCATGGATCTGCTTATAGGAAGGGAGGGTGTCACAAGAAAAGACATACTCAAGGTCCTGAGGGGAGTTCATTGAAGAGTTCATAAATTTTTTCGACTTCTCAATTCTGAAACGACATGTAATTGTAGATCCCTTCTGTTTGTTTTCTCGGCGAATGCTTGTGCGAACGTAGGCCAGTCACGACCCAAGTTAAATTTTCTGTTTTCCATCAGCAGTATAAAGCAGGCTGCACCATATGGTTAGGTTTATGACTTCGGTTATAGATCTTTATAAGCTCAATATACCTCTACAATAAACTGGAAATAACAGATATTCCCTCTGATAACAATTGGCGCAGACAACTACAACTTTGTGCCAAATGTACGTATTAACAAAATCGCGGCATCACCAACCAACCAACTATCAAAGGCACAGCCCGACACGCTGTCAATTTGCACCCTTTTAACATACGCACTCGCATGCAATCACTTAACTGCATACATCGGTGTCAAAGTGTCACTGCGAAGCCATTAAACACTTCCCACGGCAACCATTGGCATGCAATGGAGGTGTATTCGCATTTCTCCTCCATCCTGGACGGGAACCGCAAAATCATTTGCATAGTAATAACGATGTGGCTTAAATGCATTTAACCACTCCACGTAGCCCAAGTGACTGTATATATGCCTTCGCCCGCGCACAATGTACTGCAACTCACCTATTATCGTGTTTTGGATTTTCAACTCCCTCTCTGTGTCCAATTGAATTTCGAATCGAGTTCTGTTTTTTTATATACCTATATATGCGCTGCGATCAATTCAGAAATTATTTCACCTGCAGGGTTGAAACGATGGTAACGCACATCACCATCAATAAACGGTCGCAAAGGAAGCAAAGAACGAATGAAACGAGAAAAAAGATCGAAAATCGAATTTGCGGTATTCAATGAATCCATTTCTCATTAAACACCGACTCCACCCTACACCCGAGTCCTGCACATGCACACATGCATATTTAATCAAATATTTAAATGAGCAGTAGCGACGGCAAGCAGCACCTGAAGCGGCACCATGGCCGCTCTTTTTTCTTTTTACAATATCCACCACAGATCTGCATATATTAAGGGATACAGCCGTGCTATATTGTCACCGTGCGCTCATTTGTATTTGGATACGAACCTGAAAAACTCCTGGCCATCCTTGTACCATTTGACGGAATTCAGCGTCCGATTACCCATTTCATAGCTGCAGAATAATTTGGCTCTTTGTCCGGAGTCTATAATTCGCGGGACGGTTAAATTCGATAGATATAGCGCTTGATTCAGGTTACAATCTGGAAGTGGACATATAAAATGTTGGGAATAAATAAATACCAGCTAAAACATATAAATATAGGGATGGAATCACATTCACACATAGACGTCAGACACAAAAAACCACCCATGTGGAGGCAGCGATATAATTGCGGCTTAAATGCCTACAAATTAGCGTACTCGCATTCAATCGAATATTCAAATTTTTGGCAATTGACGCGGCGTCCTTGCAATTGGCAGACGATTTAGGATCACAAATATGGTTTTTATCCTCTGCTTTTGAAATTAAAATACCCATCTGGTTGGCCAGCAGGTATGTAGAGCTGTGCCATTTCAATTTCATGCTCCTGGATGATGACGGTGTGTGTCGAATGTGGGGTTGCGATGAATTTTGATACGGAAATGTAAAAAGTTGTCAAAGTAAAGGGAAAATCGAAAATGTATTCTAAAAAATTGCATAAGTTTTTGTGTTTTGCAATTATGCAAAGGGGTGAATTATTTGGTTTTTGAAAATCAAATAAAAAAAAGGAAATCAATGAAAATAAAATGCACGACTGGGTCGCACGAAACTTTCTCGTTTAGTGCGAGTCTGACTGAAATTCAAAGTCATTTAAGCAAATTTTTTTTTCGGGATGTAAGCATTACTTGGTTTTTAGGGTTTTTATCGAAATCGAAAATGGGGTTTTCGAGATATGAGCAGTTCTTAAAGTGAGCGTTTCCAGTGATTCGAATTGAAAATTAAGGACGCGACAATTTTGAAAACATCAATTTTACTTTAAGTTTGCATTTTGGTTAAAATCATGCCGTTTTGAGCTAAGCTAGGGAAAACTATATTTTTCAAAAATGATTTTTTTTTTAAAATCCATTTTACGATAATACAGAGAAAAACTGAGTCTTCCATTAAGTTAGAAATGACCATATTACCTTAGAAATGAATTTTTGTTACAATCGTATGGACCGTTTTCGAGATATGTCCAAATTTCAAAAGTACCGTTACTCGATACTCTAGCGAAAAACTGAGTATGCAGTTATGTTAACCTTACCAACTTAAGCTTAAATATTAATTTTTGTTGAAATCGTTAGAGCCGTTTTCGAACAAATCAAACTGGTATGCAAATTTTGTATGGGAAGTACCATTATTATTGAGGTTACCATAAAAAAAACCGCCCCGAACTGTAAGCCCCTAAACTTTAAATCCGAAGTTTGACCGAAATCGGGGCAGCCACTTAGGCTATAGGTTTTGGGACATAAAGACAGATAGACAGACAGGCGGACAAACGGACAGAATTTTGCGACCCAATCTTTTGAGTTCGCCAATCATCGTAATGTCAGAATTGATTAACATCTCGAGTTCAAAATTTTGTACGAATACAATATCTTTCTCTTACTACGTAATGGAGAAAGTTAAAAATGCGGCTATGGAAAATTTGTTTTTTTTTGCTTTACAAAATAAACCATCGGTGATTGGCCATTAAATCAGAAATTCGGATCTTTGTCTGATATATTTTGTTACTCCGTAGTGTCAATATTGTAGTTGCGACTTATCTAGCGATTTGTGTACCAGGAAGTTTGAGAGACAACTTACCAGTGAAAGCGTTTCATAATTATTGGGCTTTTTGAAAGGCTTAGCGCGTCGTAAGTGCGCCAAGAAACTTATTTAGTCTGTAATTTGAAGCAATAGATATGTCATTACATTATCTCATATATTGTGTAACTGGGGTAACCACATAATGAAAGGTTTTTTAAAGGCCACCCTAAGCTTAGCTTAAATAATAAAACTTTGTCCTTTGGCAAAGCATTTAGTATTTGTTTTGCATTTTTAAATACTAGCTGTACTCGCTTGGCCTTGCCCGAGAATAACGTTTGAAATGTTTTTTAGTTTAAGGGAGGGGCAACACCCCTTTTTGTACATAATTCCACAAAATTTCAAGGCTGAAGCTGTCAATATATAAAAAATGTTTAAATTATTATTTTCTTGGATGGGAAGTGAGACGCCTATTATATTTTTTTTGAATTTTCTTTGAATTCGAAGTTCTAAATTTTACAACTCCCCTAAGTTTCGAGAAATAGCGCTTTGATTGCCTTTTTACACAGAAAGTGCACACCCCAACTTTTATTATTGACGAAACTTTGCAGGAGCACTCCCGGGTCAATACCGAAGAATGCTTGGGAGTTTTTTTTTTCAATGTTTTGAGTACCTACCTGTTTCTATTTTCAACAGCATTTAAACAAATAACCAACTAAATTCGTAGAAAGTTACGTGCGGTAGAGGGAAACGTACGCATCTCTTATAGTTTTGTATAATATATTTAGAAGAACAATAATTTTCATATATATTACAAACTAACTTGGGCGCAGTGGCTCAGTGGTTAGTTTGCTTGACTACTGAGCGAGAGGTCGGAGGTTCTATCCCCCAAAGAATTTACTAAAACTACGTCTTAAGGTTTTTTTCACTGCACCACCTCTCGCAAACGCCTGAAAGTATAACTGTCCTGAAAGCGCTTTTCAATTAGCCGTTTGGACGCAGCATAAAATTGTAGGTCCCTTCCATTCGTCCCGACAATAAAAACGCAGTCAAACGAATGGTTGTAAGAAGCTGTTGCACCAACTATTTATTTACATATTTATTTATTAATTTTTTAGAAATTTACAATCAAAAATGTTAAAGGGAATATTAGGTAGATGGAGTTAAGAGAAATTATTTTAAAATTTTAAGTCGTTTTTAAAAAAAACGTGGTAAATTAAGAAAGAAAATTTATTTCTATTATGGCCCTTACCAATAAACATTTTTAGTTTCGACTCCTAATTTTTGTACACAGTGGCTATATTTTCTATACAAGCTTGTCAATTCCTATTTAGGAAATTTACTCTGTTACTTTAAGGTACTCTTTGTTATTAAATTAAGAGCCCAAAATTAATTTTTGCGCGTTGCATGTAAATATTTTCACCTTCTTAGACCTAATAGTCCTGGACTTATTTCCGAGGATTCCTTACATAAGAAGAGATGGTTATGTTTATAAAGCAATTCTTAATCAATACAAAAGAAAAAAGGTTTTGAGAAAGCGAATGCATTCTTAAATAGTTAAGGCTATCAAACAGCTTTTGATTTCATTCTGAAACTGAGCTACTAGTTCGTGATGGTGGTGCGTGCACATCGAAATTGAGTGCAAGTGTTGAAGCGTGTTTTTGAAAAGAAACACTAGATTTTATGTGAGCAAAAACTGCTTTCGCCGGCTTAACGAAAACCTCTAACTCACTCGAGAAGCGAAATTCTCTGCTTAGAATCACCAGAAGAGTATTTTTTCTTCTAATTAATTGTTTCAGAAGTAATTTCTTTGATTCCGGGTGCACAATGGAAAATGACATTAGTTCAGTTTCCACTTAGAAAAATATTGTTCTCATGCGAATCTACTCAGTACGTAATGTTTCTATGAGACAGGCCTACCACCGATTTTGTTGAGAAAATATTAAATATGTGAATGGGCTGTCCTTACTGCCGATATTATCTGAACAAATGATCTCTAGATCCCAAAGTCGAGTTACATTGAACGAAATTCTTCTTAATCTGACCGAAATACAGTAGAATCCGGATATAGCGACGGTCAATGGCCCAGCGACATTAAGTCGGTCCAACCGGACGACGCACAAAACGAACTGAAGATTTTATCTGTTTTGTTTCATTACTACGATTCTGTCTTTTGCAAACACATATTTATGTATATGTATTAACATATCTGTAGGTAAAGAAGTAATGTCAATGAAAACCAAATAAACTTTTAAATCAGAAACATTTTTCCTTTAATTTCACTCAGCATAGCTATTAGTAGATGTCAATGTATGTATGTATTACAAGAGAAACAATATTTTAGTATTATTAAATGCGTATTATGTATTATGTATCTAGCTTAAAAAGCCTGTAATTTGTTGATTGGTTTTTAATCGATATTCAGCGTTTCTGCAGCTTTCAAAGCCTCCGAATTCCTTTGCAAGATTGACATTACTTTCACCAGCTTCCAAACGCTGTATAATAACGTTTTTTTTTTCAAGTGAGAAACTTTTCTCTTTAACTGAAATCATTTTCACTCACAAAAAACTTACGCCGCCGGTCGCCCCAATTAGTACAGTCTACCTACTGCTATAGTGCTATTGCATAGAGAAGAGAAGATCCAAAAAGAGTGGCATACTACGATTGTTTTTTTTTTTTTAAACAGCATTCGGTAAATTACGTCGTTCAAAGCGGTTAGTCGCTCAAACCGGAGTCGCTCTAAACGGATGTTCGTTTATAGCAATTAGTATGCAAACCTAAAGAGTTGCTGTGTCTACGTCGCTAAAAACGGTTGGTCGTTATAAACAAAGTCGTATTAAGCGCATTCCACTGTACTCCACTTCATCAACAAATTTTGCAGGATAACTGCCTTAATCATGCAACACTTCAAGTGCTTCTTGAGTAGAAAGTAGGTAGTTTCTCAAATCTGTTAATCAGTCCAACAACAGATTATGGGGAACTTTTCTGTAATCTCTCGCAAAAGTTCAGAAAGCAATCCCAAATAAGTTCATCAACTTTTTAGCTGAATTTTACTGCAGCCCACAAACAACTTTTCACAAATGTCTGTAATAATTTTTATGCTCCTCCATTGAAGTGGTCCTTCACAGAGCCAGCCAGAAGTGTATAATTTAATTTGTTGCGAAAATTTTCCAAAACTTATTATCTACTGTTAAATGCCCGAAATCACCGACAGCAAACAAAACCGACCGCACACACATACACCACACACCAGCCACAAAGAGAAAACTTCCATTGCTGCCTCGTAGTCGTCGTAGTCCTTCGTCAAGGACACTACGGACAGGACACGGAACATTCAGCACCGTACAGCGTCTTGAGCGAAAAATAAAAAGTCTCCGGGAAACTTTTACCTTCGGGCAAAGGTACTTGACGCGGTGACGAAGGACTGGAGTGTACAAACCTACCTACCTTCACCACCTTTCTGCTTCGTACACATTTCTTCAAATCAACGAACAATTTTCCATTGTTTATGCAATTTTATACTTTACCCTTGGCAAACATTTTCCAAAAGATAACTGAACCGTTTTCTAGCAATAAGGAGCGTGTTGCTATTTTTGATTTTTTTTTTTCGTCTTCTGAACAAAAAAATGTCGGTCGATTGCATTGGCTTGGCGGTGGTGATAGCGGTGGGCATGGCGAGGGTGGTCCTTCGTATCTATTTGAGTTAAAATGAAAAGAACGACATGGAACTAAAATAAAGAGTTTTGTGCAACTTCGATATAAAATGGGAAAATGCATGCGACAAAGGGGAATATTTTGTGCAATGGATGTGGCAACCACCCCGAGGGTTGACGAACGATGCGCTATGCCCGATGTGTAAGGATATAAGATATTACTTTCTACTTATACTGTGGCATGTCGACAATGATTGTTGTCTTGCAGTGGGGGAGTGGGAGGGGGTAGTGCGCTCTGTTCGTTATCGGATCGGTGATGTGGTGCGGAGGTGGGTGCGGGATGAATTGAAAGAAAATTGCTTGTGAAAACTTTTCCAACTTTTCAGCTAATATTTGCGAATGAAAGAGAGCGGCAGTGAGGGAGTGTTATGCTTTAACTTTGCGTCCATCGGTGGAAGGATAAACTTTTAGCTTGCTGCCATTGTCAATTTTAGTGCGGTGGCATTACGCGAGGTTGTGTGTTCTGAGTGTAACCCTTTGGTGGTGGTGTGGCGGTGGGTTGTTATTTTATTCCTTGTCGTCGGACTGACAATGCGAAATGAGAAAGTGGATGTAGAACATAAATTACTGCCCGTAAAGTCCAGTCTCCGAGATAATGAGACTGTGATTCTTGGCATGCTCGGCATCGGGGGGAATTTCTGCTTAGCACAATCATTTGACTTGATAAGTATTATGTGCTTGTAATCTCTAGTGGTTTCTAAGCTCTTAAGCCATTGTTTGGTATTTTTTTCTCGGCCGATCTGGCGTTCCTTTGGCTTACGGAGGTAAAAGGCAAATTGCATTAAGGACATAACGAAACTCATACAATTCAAGGAGGCACCATGGCCACAGTACATGCGTTACCTCGAATATAGCTTAAAGGTCGCCGTAGAATCTCAATGACCTCTCAATGATCTCTTGGAGATATTTATCATTGGCTTGGCATTCCTAAAAACAACCAGAACACGAATTAAGTACCTGCCGTACCGCTTGCTTTCCCAAGTAGGTAATCAAAAGACTTACTGCAACCGATGTGAGTTTAAATAAGGGCAATGGTGTCTTCTACATCAGACATGGTTAACACATCATGTAATGATTAGCCAAATGAATACCATCTGAATCTGACCCAACAGATGTGTCTATGTTGTGCCTAATAAAGGGTTTTCCAATAAGAGGTGTTATTTTAGTATTCAAAGAAAAATGACATTTTTTGAGATAAATGATCGGATGTTTATTTCATAATAAAGAGGAAGGTATGCCGTTAATAATGAAAAACAACATCAGCCAAAATGGCCACCACGAGCACGCATACAGGACCATATCCTTTTCATGAAATTATCCATAACCAAATCGCAAAGTGGCTGCCCTATGTCCTCGATAGCCTCACGAATTTTATCTTTGAGGTCTTGAATCGACGCTGGGCTGTTGGCGTAGACCTTATCTTTCACGTGGCCCCAAAGGAAGAAGTCGCGAGGTGTTAAATCACAAGATCTCGGTGGCCAATTGTGATAACCTCTTCGAGAGATAACACGGTCCGGAAACTTTTCCCGTAAAAGATCAATGGTTTCGTTGCTTGTGTGGCACGTAGCGCCGTCTTGTTGAAAGTAAACGTTGTCCAGATCAATACCATCCAACTCCGACCATAAAAAATCATAATCAAATAATTTCAATGCATTGTTGAAGCGTGTATCGTTCCATTTTTAGTAATGGCGTAGTTTCTACTTGTCAAATGTCAAAGAATAAAAGCTTCAAAAGTGACAGCTAACGAAATAGCGGGTCATTCACAATAACACCTCTTATTGGATAGCCCTTTAGTTTATGGCAAAGAAAAGACTGCTTTCATTCGCTTAGTCCTGAGGACAACAGACTTTTTAGGAGACTTAGACAGAGCTCTTCGTAATAAGGCCCCAATGAAATAAGGCCCAAAAAAATAAATTAAATAAGGAAACAACAACAACGATTTTTAATAAAATTTAGAGTGTTATTTCCTTTTTTGAGACTTTATTTCCTAATGAAAATTATACAGGAAACAACAACAACGATTCTTAATAAAATTGGGGTTTTATTTCCTTTTTTGAGGCCTTATTTCCTACTGAAAATTGGGGAAGAAATGAAGTAAGACCCCAAAACAAATTTTTGGGGCCTTATTTCATTTTTGAAGACCAAAAACATGTATTTTTGAATATTTTCGTCTTTTAAAATAATAAGCGAAATAAAGGAAAATATATTTACCTCCGAATAGAAGATATTTAATAGACGGAACTTTGAAAATAATTCCCAAAGGTTGCCTTAACCAGCTCCTATCCTAGTCATCTATATTCATTATTTTGACGAGTTGATTTATTTTTTTTAATTAAAAAAATTCTTTTAATCTTAGCGCTGGAGCGAAATTTTTTGTACCAAATTTTCTTTATTTATTTAAAATTCAAATTAAAAAAAATTTCATTTTAATGAATAAAAAATGAGAAAATGTTACGAAGAAATGTTGCAATATTTAATATAATACATATATAATAGATTGTAAATTTATTTCTAAGAAGATAATACATACTTATATTGAATAAAATTTGAAATTGGGGTATTATTTGGTATTATTTCATTATGAAATAACACCGCAAATTTTGGGCCTTCTTTCATTTTCTCTTTTGGGGGCTTATTTCATTGGGGCCTTATTTTCTGCAGCCCCCAGGCAGGCGTAACGTTGTCAATGGAAAATTCTCCGGTTTTATACGATTCGGATGATTTTTGCTTCGAGGTATTCGGCCCTAGCGAGGTATCCGTCGGAACGGATAGTGTTATCATCTTTTGTTTTGATACCCTCCACTGCATACAAGTCATGCAAAGTTTTAGGCATGTGAGGTAGTACGTAATTACATAGAACAACAGACAGAGACACATGGGTCTTATATTGATTTTGTTTGGGAGGTACGAGAACTACTTCACCGACATAGCCCATTTTTAATACCAACTTGACGACAATAAAAATAAGTTCTCTCACAAAATTTCACTTACCTAGGTAGATTCTTTTCGACGCTATCTTGTTTTCAACATGTGTTTTCTAATATTGGTTTTGTATGGGAGGTACCGGAATTACTTGACCGCCCATTTTTAACACCAACCTGACGACGATTAAAAGAAGTCATTTCACCAAATTTCATTCGCCTATGTCATTTCCAGGCAGACGGACATGGCTAAAACGATTCAGAATGTGATCTTGATTCAGAATATAATATACTTTATGAGGTATCCGATGACTCCTTCTTGGCGTTACAAATGTAATGGCAAAGTGAGTAAACCTTCCTGTGGAGGTTATAAAAACACCAAGCACCAAACAATGCGAGGACGTGAAATCATTGCGTCTTCGAATTTAAATTATTTTTTTTTTCCGAAAACGGATACTTCGAATGTGATTTGAGGTTCCGACAGAGCGTGCGCTGCGGATAATTTTCCCATTCCGACGGATACCTCGCCAGGGTCGAATAATCGTATCTCATTGGTTAGTGTGATGAAACAGTAAAATCAAGAGTTCCATTACCCAATGCATAAAGAATCATGGATGCTTAAGGAAGACCTTCTACCAACGTAGACGAAACACTTCAACCACTGCCGGCTTCAGATGAAGTCCCACTGAACTGGTGATCAAGTTGCACCATCAAAAATGAGAACGACACAGTCCCATCCATTACACCGGGCACTGCTAGCTTCATTAGAGCACCACACATCATAATATCAATCCAAACCATGTAAGTTCCCACTCCTCATATGCCAAAGGCCAGGCCCTCAGTCTCTTGCTAGCGATAGACCTCTTAGCTTTAAAGTGCTTAAGTACTGTCTGACACTAATGATTATTACCGCCATCGTCCACAGCGGCCACTTCCTCAGAGATTCTTCATTAGCAACATTTAACTGACATCGTTTCCTGTGGTGCATGTTTCCTTCCTTCTTTCCGTCCGTGCGACAAAAGCAAAAACGCGTCGTTTAATTGCGTTCGTACAAACTTCACCGTGCATTCAACTGTCCAACCAATTTGATGACACCAAACACCCGAAACTGCAGCAACTGCCCCTTGCCTTCGTGGCTCGCAAGTCACTCCGGACAGAGCTGCCTTAAACACATCATGCACCCATCTCTGCCCAGTTGCTCGACCTCCTCCTTGTGGCCATTAAGACTCGAGACTAAATTGGCTCCAACTAAATGACTGGAACAGTAAATTGCTTTTGTCCATACAAGTAATTTTCGTACCGTAGTTGTTGTCCTTCTATCTGACCAGAAGAGAACACCAAGAACGAGTATATCGGTTTTGTTATCCTCCTGGGGGGGATTTCCGGCAGTTTTTGGTCATTACGGTGATAACGAAGGTTTTACGACAATTTTCTTTATTAGCCTTGAATCCGAGTGCGAATTGTCTTATCTCGGATTTATTGAGGGGGAAAAACGACAACGACGGAGAAAAATATTTCGTGTTGCTTCGTTTTTTTTTTTGTCTGCATTTGACACAATGAGAGGGCGAGCTATTAAAGCACAGCCAGCCACCGAAAAGCACTAGCTTCTGATCCTTGCTGGTGCTGTCGTGTTGAAAAGCTGGCATTCGTGTTGTTGTAATAAAAATTGTTTATCGCCGCGCTGATAGAGAGAAAGAAAGAGAGGGAGAGTGCGGGGAAGGTCACGGCAGAATGACCAGGACGTGGGTCTAAGCGATAAATAACATTTTAGTAGGTAGGTCATTTGTCCTGGCGAGTGCGATCTTTTTGATTAAGAGAATAATAATAAATTATATGCAATATGTTTAATGATGCTGATGATTTCGTGTCATTGTTGGGATGTCATCGTCCTGGTGTCCCCTTTTATTGAGATTTCTTTTTACATTTATTGAGTTTGCTGGCCAAAATGAAATTTGTACCAGAAGGTCATTAAATGTGTATCTTTAGGAGGAGTACACTATAAAGACGTACAGAGAGAGAGACAAAGGGACAACAGCTTCCGAGATTAATGGCGAGTGATAGCATATGTAGGCTATTTCTTTTATTTCGCTAAAAAAAAATAACGAAAACAGAAACCCTTTATTTGCCTGTAAAATGGCTTTAGGTATGTTCTCCTTTTTAATTGAGGGACCTTTGGGTTTTGATACTGTCAGAGGGTTTAACTATGTGTAGAACCAATGTGTGCAATGTTTGACGACTCTCTGACGCTGGCTTTTTTGATTTATGTCTAAATGGCGGTTCAGTTCAGTTTTATTGTATGTTAGCATCCTTGTTCTGATTTAATTTTTACTGTATAAATACACACTGTGCTATGACCGGATTTAACACGTCTTACACTGTTAAAAAGCGGCGAGAACTCAACCTCTGCTGTAATCGAAGTATTTCTCTAACTGCCACCAGCTTCGGACATCAATTCTATTGGGGTCTTCCAATCATGCGAAAGTCAAAATTTGCCAAAAGTTCCTTTCTAGACTTCCTATTAGCAAGTGCACGTTTAAATAAAGTGCACGCTGGGTCGAATGTACATAACTTTCTCGTTCATCAAAAGTTTTAATGTAAATGAAGTGGGAGTTGCTGATTGCGTTAGCTCCAAACTATGTTGGAAATATTTTAAGGGTGCATAGAGAGAGAGAGAGAGATAATTAATTTATTTCTTGAAAATCTATTATGAACATGTATGTACAAAATTAAAACATCAATTATGGTACAAGGATAATTCATATTCAATATTGTTGAAAAAAATTAGAAGTTGGTAATGTTTGCTAAAAATAAGTTTTACGTACCTGTTATTGGATTAACATTGGAAGTTGGGGCATTGTTAGTATTTCAAAACTTTACCGAAAATATGTGAAGTGAATACAGATCGGAATTTGGGAAGTCATTTTTGAGAAATATTTAAGAAGCTGATTTGTTTGAATTTTTTGAGAAAACCTAAGTACGGAATCTTATTTAGAATACTTATATTATCTTTAATATGTATTTGGATCAAAATCGTTAGATCGGTTTTTGTAAAATTTCGCACACAAAATATTTAGTACCAAATATTGTAATGTTTTGTTTGAAAAATACTATTGCTTAACTATTTAGCTGAAAACCGAGTACTACAAGTTATTGTCCGGGATGTTAGCATTACTTGGTTTTTAGGGTTTTATCGAAATCGAAAATGGGGTTTTCGAGATATGAGCAGTTTTTAAAGTTAGCGTTTCCAGTGATTCGAATTGAAAATTAAGGACGCAATAATTTTGAAAACATCAATTTTACTCTAACTTTGAATTTTGGTCAAAATCATGCCGTTTGGAGGTAAACTAGGGAAAACTATATTTTTCCCTAGTTTACTAGTTTATTTTTTTCAAAAATCCATTTTACGATAATACAGAGAAAAACTGAGTTTTCCATTAAGTTAGAAATGACCATATTACCTTAGAAATGAATTTTTGTTACAATCGTATGGACCGTTTTCGAGATATGTCCAAATTGCAAAAGTACCGTTACTCGATTTTTAAGCGTAAAACTGAGTATGCAGTTATGTTTACCTCACCTACTTAAGCTTAAATATCAATTTTTGTTGAAATCGTTAGAGCCGTTTTCGAACAAATCAAACTGGTATGAAAATTTTGTATGGGAAGTACCATTAATATTGAGGTTACCATGCCAATAAAAAAACCGCCCTGAACTGTAAGCCCGCAAACTTTAAATCCGAAGTTTGAACGAAATCCGTTCAGCCGCTTAGGCTGTAGGCCTCGGGACATACAGACAGACAGACAGACGGACAGAATTTTGCGACCCACTTTTTTGAGTTCGCCTATCATCGTAATGTCAGAATTGCTTAACATCTCAAGTTTGAAATTTTGTACGAATACAATACGCCAAAACCCCGATTTGCGTCGTTAATTGGGACCAGAAAAATCACGACGCAAATCGAAACGGCTCAAATTGAAATAACGATTCTTAACCTTAATTACCTTAATATTTATTTCTCCAAAATGATTGACTTCACGTAAAGTGTAAACTCGTTAGCCTTAATCTTGGGCAATCCCCTTTTTACAAAAAAAAAATTAACAAAAAGGAATAACAAAAAAGCAAACTGAAATAAAATCGTCCCAACTTCGAAACCAGGATCATTTTTAAATGACGCAACTTCGAAAAGACGCAAATCGGAACGATGCAAAGCGAGGTTTCGGTGTATCTTTCTCTTACTACGTAATGGAGAAAGTTAAAAGCAGTGCACTTTAGATTGCATAGTTGTGGGGTCACATACAGAGTTTCGAGCAGCTTTGCTACTGCCATGAAAAAAGGATCCAAGGTGGCAGATTCCGCTTTGAGATAAGGCCAGGCGGTTAAAAGATATTGGCGAATGATTGTCTCCCTCTCTTGACACCTGCAGCTCCTACAGTAGACACTGTGTAATTGTAAAGAAGGTCGATGCTCCAATTGCTGATTTAATTTTTTGAATACTGCCTCCAGCACATGCCAGGCTTCGGAGATTCAGGTAGCCAGTATCGAAATTCCTTCCTGGGATCGCTATTTTCATCTAACTTTACACCTGCGCTTACAAGTATAGCAAGTCGAGTTCGATGTTCCCTTTGGAGAATCACAATAACCGCAATCGATGTGAGCGTCTTTTTAAATTGATTTGGCAGCAAGACGACATAAACGGCAACTTTAGTTCCACCAGTTTATCAGTAAGTAAGCGATATATGTATTTTCTCAGTCTGTACTACTACTGTGCTACTTTTCTAACGCCTCACTCACCTCAATGTCGGCTACCACTTGCCTCTTCTGCATGTTCCGTATGCAAGACTGAATTCAATCACTTGCGCACAGATGAAGCTAAGAAAGCCACATCAACCCAAAACCATGGCCCACAACTGGGTCTTGCAATTCGCATATCCCCATCGGGTATATTAGCACTGAAACCGCCAGCACAGCCATTGTACAAGACCGACATGCAAGCAACCGCTGCCTCTTCCACAGCATGCAACTCAGCACTCTTGCCTTGTCAACTGATTTGCTCGCTTAGTTTGTGGCTTTTCTTGTCTCGGTTAAATCTGCAGCAGCAGGACAACACTACACACATCCACAAAAGCGCAAAAGGAAACGAAAACCCAAATCAACATTCCATAAACGGTTATGGTTTCCTTTGTTACGCATATATCCTGCGCGTGATTCCCATTTAATAATAAGCTGCGACTATGCGCCACGGTTGCGGCCGGCACAGATAAAGCAGTATCTTCGCACTCGGCAAAGTACTTTTCCCACCAGGACCACGACTATGACGATGACGCTGACGCTGACGGTGACGGTGACGATGATGACAACGACGACGATGAATTTCATTCATTTACCCAATTGCTACAAGGAGTTGAATGTGGTGATTCTCGCCCCACAGCAGCGCCGTGTCAAAATAACGAGACTGCAACTGAACGGCGCGGCGTGAGGGAACAGTTTTGGGTGCTACATATTTCCGTTCTTCCTCACTTCTTTGTTGTGTACATCCATGAAATTCTGATATTATAATGAGTGCTAAGGAAGATACCATAAAAGATTATGAATCCTCCCCGACCACATTTATACAGAAAAAAAAAAAATAATCCTGGCTGCTGCCTACTGACTGACTGAGAGGGATTCTCGCCCCACAGTAGATGAAAAGGCCAGGAAGGATCTTTATTATTATTATTTTTTTTTTAGCCCAGAATGGTTGTTGCTGTTTCCTTTCTG
Source organism: Cheilosia variabilis (assembly GCA_951230905.1). Lineage (NCBI taxonomy): Eukaryota > Metazoa > Arthropoda > Insecta > Diptera > Syrphidae > Cheilosia > Cheilosia variabilis. Next base: position 36,533,292 of record OX579676.1, read on the forward strand.
CACCTTCTGACGTTCCATTATGATTTTTAGAAGTTTTATTGTTATTGTTGTTGATGTTCCTTTTATGATTATGATTCATCCGCTTTTTTTCTAGGCTTTGGCTGTCGTTTGTAAATTAGTGTATTAGTGTGTATGGTACTGTGTCGGTGCCGGAATGCTTTCTGTTATCTTAGAAGGTGTTCGGTCTCGTTTTGGCACCCGTTGTTGTGGGGGGGCGGCGGCGAATTAATGATAATGGGATGCGAAAATTAAGTGGCAGTTGAGCTTTTCGTTTTATCTACTTTCTGTCCACTTGGACCATTCAACGAACATTTCATTGTCCATAATGAAATGAATTTCAGCGTATCGTTTGTTTGTGCGGACCATTGTTTTGTGTTTGTGGACATAGAGCTGTGCCGCCGGCCGGCCGTGGAGAATAATATTGCTGATGTTGATGGTGATGATGGTGATGACGACGACTAGGATGGGCTATATTGTGCCGAAATGGGAGGGCATATCCATTTCGGAGCTGCGATGAAAAATGTTGAAGACATTTTAAAAGCGCCATGATGATTAGATGATAGATGACAGTAAAGATGTCATTATTAACGGGTAAGGACTTTTGCTGTTGTATTTTCAAAATATTTGTTTATAAATAAACTGAATAACATCTTTCACAAAAGAAAAGTTCACTACTACTCGCTGGCTGTTGGCAATGATGGACTTCAGACGTCACTTTTAGTTTCACAAAGACAGGACACGAACTGAGACCTTTTTTCATTTCTGGCTGTTGCTGTTTAAGCTAAGAACGGGATCCGGTCGAAATTCTGCTTTGCAAAATTCTCTCTTCTCACGCAAAAATGCTGCTTAACAAATTCAGATTTTTCTAATTCTGCTTTACAAAGTTATGATTTTCAAATTTACAGCTATAAAATTCTGCTTTTTTCCAACTAACAAAAAATGTAAACGACGAGGAAAAAAGCAAATATAAAAAAAAAACTATTTTAAATTTGAATAAAACATTAAAAATTATTTACTTTTAATTTTTAAATAAAAACAAAATTAAAAGAAAACAAGAAAAATTGAATAAATATTGGCAACAAATTTGAATAAAAAAAAACAATATCTATTGAAAAAAAAAATAATGCGAAATTTAATTAAAAAAAACATATGAAGCAGTCAGAAATTGCAACTTTTATTTATTATAATTTCATTTGTCTTCTTTTTATACTTCATTTCGTCAGTATAAAAGGACAGCCGAAATGATGTTTAATTAAAATTCCTTGGACAGTCGACTCGGTTGGATCTTCGAATACTCTAAGACCATTTTCCTAGGAGGTTCATTGAAATTACTTTTACGCTGCGATTGATGGTTTAGTGGACTGACAAAGACTTTTACTCGGTCTTCCTAAAAAATATCAATAGCAGTGTCGCTTCTTTTGTTTACTTTTGTATTTCTATAATAAAAATAAAATAAAATCGTATTTTTAAAAAAATACCCACGACATCCTCCCAAGAGGAAATAATAGGCTACATATGAAAACTAAGGAGGAGCTTGAGGAGCCGTCATCAACCTCTTGTGTTCATTCCACCCTTTCGTACCACTTGCTATAGAAACTCATATTCCATTCTGTCTTGTAAATTATTCAATAGCCTTCCTGAAGATATACGATTCATTGCAAATTTATTTACTTTTCTGAAAAAAGTGAAACAATGGCTTCTTGGCTTTAATGACACTGAAATTGAAATTTTGCTGCACTACATCGTGTAATATTTTGTTTTTTGTTGTAATACTGTTTGTTTTTGAAATAAATTATATTATAAGTAATACATTTTTCTTTATTTTTGTATATTAAAATTGTTCTTCTTATTTTAATTTGTTCACCCCACAATAATTCATTTTATATAATGTGACATTTGCCTCTATTAATATGTTAATTAATACAAAATGTCACTAACTATTCTCGAAATTTTTAGCTGCAATATTTACTATTTATTTTGAAGTTTGTTAATTGTAATATGAGAATAATGAAATAAATAAATAAAATAAATAAATAATAAATGAGGAGCTTTACAAAATTCTGCAAACAATAAAAAAAGGTTTGGAAAATGTTAAGAAGCGCGCTTTTGAACATTTTCCAAACAGAAAGCACAATTTAGAAAAGCAGAATTTTGAAAACAGAATTTTGACGACCCATCCAGGGTCGGCCTTCTACATATAAGGCTTGTGTAACATAGGGCAAATCATTCGCGCAAACGAAAACGATCTATCGTTTCGCCTTACAGAATCTGATCCCAGAATTTTGACCCCAACCCACTAAGAACGTAATGAAATAACACATAAGTCTGTTGCTGTATTTGGCTGAATTTAACTCTTAGCCAAAAGCAGTGAATCACAGTTTGCTGAATGATGTGTACTAGGACCTCATTCAGTTGAAAGGACAGATTTGGATTGTGCTCAAAAGCTGCTCTCTAAAAGTATTCCATCATCTCCTGACATCGCTCTTCATTTGCATTAACTGTTTTTTTTTTTCATTTTATCAGCGAAGAAGTTGGTAGTGATGGATGACCCACTCTGAATTTTTTGGGTGCTAAATTGTTCATTATTTACTACTGATGGGTAGATCAAAACTACTATCGTAGCATTGCCACTGTAAAATGTACATTTTACTCGAAGCAATTTAAGTCAATCCAATAAATATGTCTTATACAGGGTGACGCAAAATTAATCATCCAATTTTGTTTTTGAATTACTTTCTTACTAAATGAAAATAAATTAGTTTTTCGCGATGAAAATCGTTATTTGGACCTTCACAATTTTGTCCGTGAAGTGGAAAAGATGATATCCGTCAATTGGCTGCCGACATTGTTCAAACACATTTCTGCCCGTTTAATCGCATCTTCCTTGACTTTTCGCAAGATTCCCGGTGATAACTGTTCGCATTCCTGTAGAATATTCTGTGTTTGAGTCCGAGGCGGAATAACCAGACGAGGGAAGGTAAAGAGCCCCGCTGTTGTACGGACATCTTTATAATTCTCCAGCGATAGTCTGAGGCTTTATGGAATAAACCCGCGACTTCAAGTAGCCCCAAAGATAGAAGTCTGGGATGGTTAAATCGGGCGATATTACTGGCCATGCCAAAACGCCAAAACGGGAGATTACGCGAAAGCATTTGTACAGAGTCCATCGAAACTTCATATTTGGAGCGAGTGGGCTCACATTTTTATTTTGCATACATGATGGGTTCTTTTTTTAAAAACGGGTTTGGCAAAATTCATTTATTCAAATCCAAATATACAAAGGCCGGTGAATGAAAATATGTCCATGGAATTAATCGGATTTTACATACGAAACAAAAACAAGTCAAGTATTCTTATGTATTATTTCATAAAACAAGCACACTTAGCTACTGCTGCTTTGAAAAAACGAAAACTACGATTTAACAAGTTCACACCCAAGAACTGTCGTACACTTCATTAGAGGCTCAAACTTGGGAAGTAGGGGAAAGTCGATCACAAGTGAGTTGGTTCTCGCTGGCACCTAAGCGTTGCCTTTCCAAGCCTATATAGAAGTACCTACTAATTTGAAGGGCCATAAGTCTACAAGCAATTGGAGTTCTATGGCATAGCAAAAATACATTTCGCCCCACTTATTTTAGACATTCGACTGACGAAATGCTACAATCCGATGATTTAATTTTAACACCCGCAATTGGGGTCGAGTTTTATTCCCCAAAAAGCAGCCTTTTCGAGCTATAAATCCCACAATTTTAAGCAGATCTTTCTAATATCCTCCCGACATTTTAATTAAAACGGCACACAATTCCTGTCGGGAATGCCCATCACGAAAACAGACCTCGACATTTCATGGTAGCTCACGTCCAGCCTAGACATTCTCCTATTTGTTTTCAATTAAAGTACGTTTATTGCTAGAAAAACAATCCACCCTTCATAATCAACAAAACAACAAAAGACCATCACCAGAGGAGCCGCACAATATCCCAGGACTTTGCACACCTGCTTCGACTAACGAAACAATGCACACCACACCACAGCAAATGGGGCAAGCAGTACCCACAGGAGAACTGTTCCACCAGTCAGCCGCAGACCGTTTATACCTATGCCTTTGCATCACCTTGTTCCATTTTTTGGGATCAAAACGTAAACAATTACGTTTGCTTGCATGCTTTTGAGTGCATAAAAAACACCCAGACAGAAAGAAAAAATTAGAGATAACGAGACAAAAGCCGAGATTATTATTTGTCTCAGTCATGCTATGAATATGCACCCTCTGAATAAACGGTGTCACCAACATTCAACCACTAGACACTAGAGCAACAGTTGCAATAATTGTACAATATCCAACCTACAATAATACGCGACTCATGACCTCAAGCGGTAGTCCTTTGAAAACAATAACAACAACAGCAATAATAGCAGCGAAAAGAATACTTATAGCAAAACCATACGGAAAATGGGCCACACAAACAACGTGATCAAAGATGTCGATGTCGCAGCGTTGTCCTCTCTGCCACCACCACCATCACCGGCGGCAACTTCATTAATAGAGACATCCAAATGAAACGAAACGAAAGACTGAAAGACACAACGAAAACAATAAATAAAATGGAAACCTACACCGGAAAACAATGGTCGAAAAAGAATTATGAAAAAGAGAAAAAAAAAAAACAAAAGAAATCGACAAAAAGCGAAACTGGTTGCTCATACGCCCCAGTGCGCCAGTTGTACACAAATCACAATACGAGCGACGGAGATATAGCCCACAGGAGAGGACAATGGCGAAGATGGTGAGGTGACCGTCAGCATCAATCGAATAAGGAGAGCTGATGTCGTAGCCCCTTTGGGCCAACACAAGATACACACTTCGTGTCTAATGTATTCATATATGTGGCGTGGTTGGTTCGTGATTGCTAGGCATGTCTTACTTGCACGCATGTTACGGCGGATTCTGTGGGTTAGTACAACTGTATTGAGGGGATAGAAGAAAGCTTTGTTTTCGTGAAATATTCTCTGTTGCTTGATTAAACGGCCCTCGGGTAGGTAAATCATAAAACTACGTTTATGGTTTCTATGGCAAATGAAATACAAATAACCCGGTTGTCCTGTCTGCTTTAGGGCAGCGTAACAGATTAGAAAAACATCTGCCGCAATTTATTCATCGTATTCGTTTCGGAATACCGAAGGTATATTGGCAGCAGGACATTCAACGAAGGTGCTTCTGCCAAAAGCAGTCTTCTCATGTGTTTTGCTCCGACATTGTTCGGAATAATGCTTGCCAGAGCAGCGGCCACCTTGGGTGCCCTGTCAGCTGGGCGCTCAAGGTTAATTTTGCTTCTACGAGTATGAGTAACTCAATATCGGTTTCTAAGGCCCTGCGTGCTCGCTGACGGTTATCGGAATAGTCTCTCCGCATGGCTTCCCTCACTAAATACTTTTTATTCACACCACAATTTATAGGCCCTTGCCAACTTCGAACAGCTTTGTTGAAGTGGTGCTACTCCAACCCCTCGTTGAGTTTGGCTACTACGTCAATAGCAAAAATTATTATTTTCGGCGGTAAATGGACATTATTGTTCAAGGGGTATCTCTTGTACCAATCAGCATCTTAGCCTCTTACTATTTTGGCAACAAAAGAATGCAGCATCTCTGCCCAGCTCGTGGTGTTCAAAGTGTTTTCAAGATTTTTCAATGTTTGCAACTCCATCTTGCTTTTTGGATAGCTTCTTGGCATCGATTGGGAGCGCTTCTCCACAAATCCATCTTGGCGGTCATGTGTCTGTTACTGGAAATGCTGTTTATTGTTTTTTCCATGCAGAAGGGTGGATCCGCGTCATTAATTCTACACCGTTTCCTTCATAATCATATAATATACGTCAGTAGAATACTTGAGAATGCAGTCGATCACCAAACTAGGAAATTTTGTCGACTTACACCCCAATCTCAAGGGGTTAACCCAAAAAAGCTCTAACGGGTACTACCCCCTTTTGAGCCGTTGCAAGGTGTACACTGATGTCAATCTAACTTTAGGAAGACCTGCCTGGAAACGTAGAAACGTAGAAGCATCCATTGCTTCCGTCCTTTGAAGTCGCCCGTTGCCGATTGCAGTTCGTAACTTATTAGGTGGCAACACCAACTGCCACAAAGGCAAACCCAATTATTTCATCACCTAAAGGAGGCATAGACTCTATGAAAGTCTCAAAATCCACTATACACATGGCAGCAGCAAAAGTCACCCGTATCACCGATTTATTATCTCGCGTTAATTGCAATCCTCTATATAAATCGAAATTAAAATTTGTTGCGAAACTTTTCTTCGGGGCATTATGGATAATAAGCGTATACAGTTGGTAGAAAATTAATTCAAATTTTTAGTACCGTACTCATGGTGTTATACACTGAAAACTCTTCGCATAGCTTTGTCCTGATATTCATCTCTCTGTGGGAAAACGTTCCCCTTAGGCGAAATTGCTTTTTATTACTGTTCAGTGTGAAGCCTCCACACACCGTACGAGTATACTCGTAGTATTAGCTCTCACTCTCATACTCGTCCCCAGGAGAATTTATACAAAAGTTCATGCGACAAAAAGTTTCTCGGTGACATCGAGGGCACCCTTTCAATTTATGTGTACAACTTTTTGCGCTCGAAATAGAGCTATACTCGTATGTGTGGACTTGTACCGTATACCACGTGTCCTATACACATAACTAGTGTACATAAGTAAATAGGTGTCAAATTGTTGCAAACTTTTATCAGATGTCAATTAACTTTTGTAGAAGTTTTGTGCTTTTTGAGAAAACAGCTATCATCATCAGAGATATGTTTATTTTTATTATCATCAGCACGTGATACGTGAATGCGTGTGCTGAGTGGGTTGACCTTTTAACATTGCTTGGGATTATTTTGATATTTATATGCATGGAAACTTGTTGCTACAGACTGAATCTAATGAATTTTATCGAATTCTGCGTTAATTGATTTCCCACGCGCAATCGCCTTCTATAACCTAGCCTCCGGATCAGGTAGGAAGCATGACATGTCTTGAGGATCATACCACCTACTACCGAACACTTTGTCGGACAGTACGTATGAGGCTGATAAAGTTGGGGTTCACGGCCCTGAACAATTGTCCTGCGGTAAAAGAAATCAGTGGAAGCTAATGAGCTAAGACTGGTGTTATGTAGATATGAATGTAATAAATTTAATTTATTTAATTTAACTGCTTTGTAACAGTTATTAAAATCCAAATTGGTTTAAGAACTTTGGGCACCGACCAGCATAAATCTGCGACGCATATTCTTCCAAAAAATGCTGAATATTTTGTCCTCAATAAATTAGTTTTGTTGTTCCGCGTCGGATTTTTCGAACAAGTTTAACCAGCAGGGATTTTCGAAAAAGAAACCATTCTTAAGAGAGTTTGGATAATGTGGTGTTTTTCAGCTAGTATCTACCTACAATGAACAGATTTATAACAGTTCAAACATTGCAACATTTTTCTGGTATGCTTTTCCCTGCCACGCATTCTTTGAGCCACTCAAAACACAATAATATAACAAAAACAATCATTTCACGTTTCTGCGTCCTTTGGTGTGCTTTGAGAACAGAACAGAAGCGAAATTGGCGACTTGGCTACAACCAATAGCCTAGTATGCTGCTCGCGCTTAAATTAAGACCCCATACAAAAATGTCTCCGAAGATAAAATTAAGCAAAGCAGTACGCAGTTCAAGCTACATTTTTTAGCCACTGTACGAAAAATCTCTGCAGAATTTAAGTAGGCGTATTAATCCAAATTACATTTTTCCACAGCTAAATCTTTACAGATCAGGGAAAATATCGGTATTTCAAACGAAAGCAAAATAACAGTATGGAGAATGGTAAGTTCTACAAAAAAAAAAATCGTTGTTAATTTAATTTCATTTAGAAATGGAATATTTTAACGAGGAGTACCTGGAAGAAGTTTTTGATGAAGTACAAATAAAAAAACGAAAAAAAAAAAAATTCCAACACAGTTTTTTTATTGACGGAACCTACTCTGCCAAAATAAAATAAAAATAATACGCCAGCACAAAATAAAATAGCTTTTCGGAAAACAAAACCACAAAACTATTGACAATGTTGACGTTCAGGAATCTAGTTTAATAATTCTGACAGCTAACTGACTTGATGTGTCTCAGTTTTGATTGGGCTATATCGTCCTATGTATAGACATACTTAATACATATAATAAGTCAATGGGGACGTTCAAGTATTAGGTAAGTCTGAGAGCTGTCTCACTAGATGTATCTATATCAGTTGACGTTTATGGAGGGGTAACCGACGAATCTAGTCAAGCAATTCATGACTGAGTACTATGTTTACAGTTGGCATATGTGGCTGACGTAGAAAACGTTCGTGACGTTCGTGACGTTCCCGACCAATATAGTTTTGGCGTTCAGGTTACATCTCATCCAGACCAATCTAGTCGACTTTAGATAACTAGATTCTTGAATGTGTCTTGTAAGAGCGTCATCTATTAAAAAGGAACAAAGCTACAGACTCATAGAGTGATTTCAAATTAATGCCGAATTCACAATGTCGCGTTGACGCGCGCGTGCGTTGACTGATTAGGTAGAAACAAAGCGTTCATATGCTGCCACACAAAATTCAACCTCAGGCGTTGGATCGACTTTAGATCGTAAATATCGTAAAGTTCAACGCGACGCCTGAGTAGACCTACTCTCTACTCTCACGCGCATTTGACAACTTTAGAATTTTGAATTGTTCGATTTGATGTCATGGGGTGTGCCGTTCTTAGTTGGAGTCGCACAGAACCACAAATGTTTATCACACACAAGTTTTAAAAAGCAATATGATGTTTTTTTAAAGGCAAATTAATTAATTTAGTGTGTGAAAATGACGAATGCCTTTTTTTGTGGAGCTAATACTTATTTCTTTAAATTTTCTTGGATAAAAAAAAACATTAATCATTGGTCTTGTATCTTTGTTAAGGTTGTTCTTTGCATTACTGTTATGAATGACTTTTTTTTATCTATTTTGGAGAATCATTATTTATTTCTTAGACAAAAATTACAGCTACAAGAAAAAAGAGAGTAGACTTGAATTTGAATTCTGCTCTCTATTTGTGTAGATTAATTTAAACCAAACCGAACTTTTAATTTGTCATACTCTACTCTCTCAACGCGGCTTCGCTTCAAAGCAGCATTTCGTTTTCCAAAATTGTTGTTCGCGCGCTTTGGCATTTCAAATCGTAAAGTTTCAATAAAGCGTGTCAAAGCATGCCGACGCACGCACGCGTTCAACGCGACATTGTGAATTCGGCATAATTCTGTAATGTTTATTATTTTGAAAAAGAAAACAAAAACAACAAGATTTCTTAACTTATTGACACATAAATTAAAAAAATAAACCAACTAATACTTAAGTATATCGCGGGAAATCTTTGGTGGAATTGAAATTAGTGCCGTAGTCAATTGTACCGACGTATTTCTTTTTAACTATATCTCACGGAATGTGTTTTCTTATAGCCATTTTATCCATCATAGATATGCAACTATAGTTACTTATTTTTTTTTTCTCATGAATAAAATATAAGAAATTCAATGACTTTTTAGTGAATCCAGCCGTCACTGTAATTGTGGAGTACCACGATGCAAGCGTTTTTTTAATTGAATAAGAAAGTGTGAACAACTAGCTTTACAAAGATAATAAATAAATAAATAAATATATAGCGCAATAGATTTATGTAGGCACCAAAGTCATAGCTTCTTACAACCATTCGTTTTGTGTGTTTTTATTTTTTTGAAGAATGTAAGGCACCTATCATTATTTTATTACGGAATTAATAGGGCCCATACACTACACATGCCTGCATGCGCATACAGTGCTTGCGCATGCAAACTGCCAGTGTATGGTGTGAACTGTGTGTTTGTGCAAGCGGCATGAGCAATATCAAAAAATTTGGATATTTTCTCGTTTGTGCATGCAAGCATGTGTGGTGGTGTGCTACATAAAGCAATCAAAATTGCCGATTTGATCTTGATATTTTTTAAAATTTTCTGTTTAGCGGTGAACACACGACTCAATATTGTACAGTTTGCATGCGTAGTGTATGGGGAAAGTTTGCGCATTTTTGTGCTTGTGCATGCAGGCATGTGTAGTGTATGGGCCCTATAAGTAGATACTAGTACTAAGTAAAGATACAAATATCTATAAGTAAATAAATAAATCAAAAACACCAACAAATCTTCTATTAGTTCTCACTCTCTCAACGCTTACACCACATACAAATTAGAAATGAAAGTAAACATGGTCGTTTGAAGTTTGCTTTGTTTTCCGCTTTTAAACAGTAGGGCGTCAGTATTTTTGGAACATGTGTTAAGTTGGCTACTAGCAGTCCATTATAAAGGGTTTTCCAATAAGAGGTGATATTGTGAATGACCCGCTTTTTCGGTAGCTGTCACTTTTGAAGCTTTTATTCTTTGACATTTGGCAAGTAGAAACTACTAAATAAATAAATAGTTGGCGCAACAGGTCTGTAGAGACCCTAGGCCTAGCTTCTCACAACCATTCGTTTGTGTGAGTTTTTCATTTTTGGGACGAATGGGAGGGATCTACAATTTTATGCCGGGTCCAAACGGCTAATTGAGAAGCTCCTTCATGACAGTTATACTCTCGGATGTTTGTCAGATGTTCGCGAGAGGTGCCGCAGCGGAAAAAAACCATAAGTTGGAATTTGGGTTTTTGCGGGATTCGAACCTGGGACCCCTCGCTTAGTAGTCCAACACACTAACCACTAAGCCACTGCGCCTACGCCATTACTAAAAATGGAACGATACACACGAAATTATTAAAATTCACTACAAAAATGGTGAAAATCTTGCATTCACAGATAAATGATTTTTTATGGTCGGAGTTGGATGGTATTGATCTGGACAACGTTTACTTTCAACAAGACGGCGCTACGTGCCACACAAGCAACGAAACCATTGATCTTTTACGGGAAAAGTTTCCGGACCGTGTTATCTCTCGAAGAGGTGATCACAATTGGCCACCGAGATCTTGTGATTCAACACCTTGCGACTTCTTCCTTTGGGGCCACGTGAAAGATAAGGTCTACGCCAACAGCCCAGCGTCGATTCAAGACCTCAAAGATAAAATTCGTGAGGCTATCGAGGACATAGGGCAGCCACTTTGCGATTTGGTTATGGAAAATTTCATGAAAAGGATATGGTCCTGTATGCGTGCTCGTGGTGGCCATTTGGCTGATGTTGTTTTTCATTATTAACGGCATACCTTCCTCTTTATTATGAAATAAGCATCCGATCATTTATCTCAAAAAATGGCATTTTTCTTTGAATACTAAAATAACACCTCTTATTGGAAAGCCCTTTATAATAGGTTAATGAAGTTTTGCCTTCAGGGTGCATCTATTACAGACCAATTTAGTCGACCAAAAAAAATATGTTGTTCTTCTTCGCCATGTTTTTGTATAGTTTTCACGTATGCTGTTTCTGCTCCTTAAACAAATGAGTAAATGATGGACAATCGCAAAGACATTTGTCGCATTCGGTGTCTGCTGGCCGTATGCATTTTCGACAACCACTGGCAATACAACTCGAAATAAAAATATTTGTTTTTGGCGTGTGCCAAACAAGTTTTGTCTGATCCGGTGTGCTTTTAGAACCACCGCAATTTGACGCTATACAGCGAACGACTTCTGCTTGTAAGAATAAAATGAAAAGTCACTTGTCGCTTTATTGTCACTTGTTGTTTCTTTGGTCTTAAAAGTAACGCCTTGTGATGCAGTTCAAAGTTAGCTGCATGTTAATCCGTCATCACCGCAGTCTTCTTTTGTTGTATGAAAGCAAAAATGTTAGCGTGGCAGACTTAGATGTCATTTTGAATATGAAATTTGGAAGTGATTTTCGGTCTACATTTGCTTTTGCGGGAATTTAGCTGGAATATCTACGAGCTCTGCATCAACACCTACTAGTTTTTCATACAAGTTCTTATGACAACTGATAGACAAATTCGATGGACACTTGCAAGACCACTCGATTTATTGTTGTTTTTTTAACGGCCAGCAGAGTATTTAGTTCAGCAACGGAACTGTAACTCACAGACGTTCACCAGGGCACGCATTCCGTAATTTTTCAGACGATTATCATCGCAATCGAATTCCTGGGAGAATTCTTAGAAACCATTTATTTTTTAGTCCTTCTTCCCATAGAACCAATACATATGTAGGTGTTTTTTTTTTATGGGAAACAAATACTCACTGAGAATGAGTTTTATTTTTAGCAGATATTAATGAATAACAAATCTGCTGCTCATTGTGGACAAATATTTAATATTTGTTGTATCGACTAATCTCAAACGTATTGTGACTTTGTTTCATGGAATAGACAAAATAAAATGTTTCTGCCATAACTAACAAAATTCTACATTTTGCTAAATTCGGTCTACGTGCGATTGCTGTTGTGTTGATGGCAATAAGTATCCTCCGTACTTGGAAATAACTTTCTCTTAAGACCATCCATATGCAAGAATATTAATCAATTCACGTAGACCTAGAGTCAACAAAATATGCTTCATACTCGCATGTGCCCACCAGTATACATACATCTTCGGCAGCTTTTGTGTTTTTTACGGGTGCTACTTGCACCCCCTGGCAACCCCATCCCAAAGAAAACCTGACTTAAAACTTCTCCCAAATATCACATGTAACATTCCAGAAAAGGGAACTCTTTTGCTGCGGCCAAACTTTGTGAATAATTTCCAAATAATGTTTTTCTCAATCCAAATACCCACATTTCCCAGCCATATGCTAACCAAAAACTAAATCACCACACACTGAGTTTTGGCTGAGCCATCTTCTCCTTCGATATAAGATAGTTTCACCCAATATCCGCCATTTCATCCAATAGATCCATTCGGCAAAGATGAATGTAGGGAAAATTTTCATTCAAAACTTTACCCTCAAACGACTGTTTATACGATTTATACAAATCGCTCGACATAAAAAAAAATATCTCTCTCTACACTTTTCGGTGTAGATAGTGTTACAATTTGATTAATTGCCGGAAGCGGAAAAGGAAAGCATTGGTAGAGCCCGGGAACAGCATGAGCAACACCGCAAACTTCGTTTCATGAAAAAAGTATCTCCAACTCAGTGATTGGTATAAGACTGAATGCTACATATAGCTTCCGTTCTCTGTCGTCCAGCCACGAGATGGCAAGCGAAGGAAAAGAAATGATTTATGTCGACAGAAGCGTTTCTTTGGCTACTTATGCTGTCGAAACTTCCGAAACGAATTGAGATGGATGGAAATTAAATTTAAAATAATGTTGTGGGTGGCCGGTGCTCCGCCCCCTCCCCCCTACCCGACAATAACATGCAAGAGAAACTAAACTGCCCGAAAGTGAAATACATCATGTCCGTTGATTTGACTTTGCAGCATACACTCGCACGACATGAGACCGAGACACTGTATGTGCTGTGGTGCGGGACATACTCTCGGTTTGACAAAAAAAAAAGTTTCTCTGGCGCTCTGGTGGGAAAGTTATTCCCAAAATATCACTTTTGATTTCCAGAACGCAAAGTTTTTCTACTCGTCCTGCTTTTTGAATTGTGTGCTGTACTCTTTTCCGCTTTTCCGCGGCACCCCTTCTCTGTATGGGCTATGGCAATGGTTTGTCGGTTTTTGGTTGCTCCTTTCGACAGGAAAAAGTTTTCTAATTCCATTTGAGTTAAAGCGTAAATATCCTTAACCAGGCGAAACAATAAATTATGCTTGGATTTAAGAGGGAGGGAGGATAGGCAGCCAAACTACGAGCTTGTCATCGCTCCGGCAATTGTCAAAAAGTTTGCGTTATTGTTGACACCTCCCGTCAAACTTTTTGCTCCTTCGACCAGAGGGGGCGAGAGTGCATTTGGATTCAATTTCCGACCTCCCTCAGGGCACAGATAGGCAAATTAATATATTTTATTTTGAATTTTATTGTTGCGCGAACAACGAGACTTTGAATTCGAATGTGACTCCTTCTTCTGACTCCATGCGGGGGATTAGTCAGTTGATGGGTACTTTGCAAAGGTATTAACACCCCAAACTCGTCATCGCCATCGTCAACGTCGTCATCAATGTCATCGCCCCGTTTATCTGCATGGAACACGGGTTTGGATCGTAAATTTGCGTTCGTTTCGCGTGTGTTTTTTTGAAATTCACTTGAAAATTTGTTCCTGTGATATTTAATATCACCGGCTTTTTACGACACCGATTATGGCATCTGCAATTCTGCATAAGTATATGTAGTATACAAGTATGGTAAGTAATTCTATGGTGGGATTTTGAAATAATTGCGTGAAAGTCATTTTTACGGCATTTTTACTGCTAAACCTTTATAGGAACGTTCATCTGCTTTTCGCTTGTTTTACTTTTTTTTTTTTTGAGGATTACGACTTTGCTGTTGAATTTTTTATGAGAGACTATAATTGGTCGGTTATAAAAAAAAAAACAGTAAATCCAGTAAATTCAAAGAAAACCTTGCAAAATTAATATTTTCCAGCAATTTTTTGTTAAAGCGAGTTTAATCAAATCAAACCATTTCGAAAGTTGTAAAGAACAGATAGCTATATGGGGCTTTGCATATAATGCAAGATTGGAACAGAAATCTATGGTGACTAATGACAGTGGTTAGTGGTTTTATAATGCTTCATTAAAAAACGAAGACTGACCTTAATAAGTGGTACTCTTAGCTGTTATATAATCCTGAGTAATCCGCAACCATTGATTTTTGTGAGCTTTGTTTTTGAACGCCTGGACTTTCTTTTAGAAGTTAAGCTAAAAAAAGTTGATTCTTAAGCCTATTATCCTGCTTGCGCTAAATTGTATCTCCCATACAAAAATGTCTACAACGATAAAATTTAGCGAGGCAGTTTAGCAAAGCAGGGCCGATGAAAAGTCTCTAGGTACTCATTTAGCTCGCGAAATTAATGTTCGGTATATAAGATCGAAGATAAATTTTGACATTAAAAACGAAAGAAAAAGTTTGTTTTGTGTGTACTATGGTGTTTTTTTGGCGGAAAACGCTGATAATATTTCCGCGAGAAATAAAAGAAAACGCAAAGCCAAAAAATAGAGCCAAATCAGAGATATGGCTTTGCGGAATATCAAGATATTATTTATTTATACATACGAATTTTTTTAGGAGTGACTTATGCTGTCATTGGGCCTCGAGTGGATTAAACTTTCAAATCAGAAATATTTGTTTCTAAAAAACTTCTGTTTCAAAAAAGATTATGGTCATAAAAAATTAAGTGGAAGTAGATTTAAATGCTGAACACGATTAATTTAATTTTGTCCTAACTCGAGTTAAGCGGTTATGGTTTGTGGCCACTGAATTGTTCCACCATGGTTAAAAGGTTTTGGAAAGTTTCAGGACACATGCGGAAGCTTTCATTATAATTTCTAGGGTTGGCTACAAAATCCGAGAATTATAAATACCGTAATGTTAACAGAAATCGTCAGTTTGTCCTTGCTTATTTTGTAAATAGAGATTTACGGGATACGAAGGAATGTGTCTTCTTCTGCTGAAATGATTATAATCTTCTTAATTTTTTTTATTCAAATACAGCGCTGTCTTCGAAGTTTAAAATTAGAAAATTCGAATTACACGGATAATTAAAATTACGTTTATTGATATCTGTCATGAACAAATGGTTTTTGTCTCATCTATATGATGTTTAATAATTTAGGGACCATTTTATCTCCTGTGCGGAGAAAAGAAGTGGAGACTGGGGACGCTAAAATTAAGCGCTAGCAGGATACTAGTTTTACAATTAAAAATAAACTGCACGACTGGGTCGAATGAAACTTTCTCGTTGATCAAAAGTTAGATTGGATGTTTTTTTTATTTTATTGGGTAGGTATAAATTATTTTATTAGGTAATAAAATTCACTTTTAGGATATTCATCTGATATGGCAGTATAAACCAATTAACAATGTGAGCTTTTATGAGTTGAAGCTCTCATTAACAGAAAATTGTCGCAAGTTCTGGTTAGAGAGTTATAAGCGTCTTTTGTACTATTTTATATAGGCTCTTACACTGTATAGGCTCTTACACTTTACAAGGTTCTTGAGTACAAGAACAAGCGTAGCAGGAGTTTCTGATTTCTGATGTTTTTATTTTTGACTTCAATAAATAAATGACGCTGGTTTAAACTGTCTATGATTGGAAGTAGGGTTCGTGATAGACCGATGTCTTTACATGCATCATATTTGTGTAAGTTATCAGGGCCTTGTTGAACTTGCATTTGCAGTTGTAAACTGAATATCCGGATGGACGTATGTAGGGGTGCAAATGAAGTGTGAGTTTCTGATTTTGTAAGTTCCAAGTGGTTGAAATTATTTTAAGGCGAATATTCAATAGTATGGATGACAAAAAAATAAGTTAAGAGTAGTATTTGCTAAAAATGAGTTTTGCGTAACTGATGTTGATCCATTTTTATTGGAAGTTGGGCATTAAGATTATTACAAAAATATGCAGTACCTAGATATGTGAACACAGATCGGCTTTTGGTAATTTTTGATAAATAATTGAAAGCCTGATTTACTCAAGTTTTTTGAGAAAAAGTGATACGTGATCTTTTTTAGAATGTAAAGGGTTTTTCAATAAGAGCGCTAAAAAAGTTTTTTTAAATAAAAGAAAAACGGTTTTGGATATCAATGAAATTTATTCCTGTGAAAGTACGTTCGATGCCATTATGTATGGAACTCGATTTCTTTTGCATGGCCACCACGGGCACGCTTGCAGAAATCCAGACGCTGAACCCAATTTTCGACGGTTTTCAAGCATAAATCGGCCGATACTGCTGCAATTTCACGTTCGATATTCGTACGAAGTTCATCAATCGTCGCTGGCTTGTTGGCATAGACCATAGACTTGACGTAGCCCCACAGGAAATAGTCTAACGGCGTCAAATCGCACGACCGAAGCGGCCAAGCGACTGGACCATTTCGTGAGATAACACGTTCTCCAAACTTGGTTTCCAATAAATTGATTGTGACATTCGCTGTGTGGCTTGTGGCGCCGTCCTGTTGGAACCACATGTCCTCCAAGTCCATGTCATCCAATATATATCTTGTAAGGATGTAGGCCAAGATCTTTTCGCAAAATTCGCCACAACGACGTCACAGAGATGATGAATGTGAGAGACACATTTGGGCTTTCTTCAACTGAAGCCTCAGCGGCAGCAATATTCTCGACACTACGGGCACTTCTTTGTCTCACTGGCACGGGAACATTTTGTACTGTGCCTGTGGATTCAAATTTTTCCACTAGACGCTCAATTGTTGATCTGCTAGGACGATTAGGACGACCATAAATTGGACGTAGCGCTCTTAACGTTGAGGCCACTGACTCCGAATTTCTGTAGTAAATTTTAATAATTTCGACTCGTTGTTGGCTCGTATATATTCATGAAATGGCAAACCTTACTGAAGATAAATGTCAAAAGAGCGGCAAGAAGTTCGGCGTCGCTGTCCATGTCGCTCTACTTTTGTAGCCTCCCTGTTGAAAAACCCTTTACTTGTAAATTATATTTACTATCGTTAGACCGCAAAATTTTGCAGGTAAAACAGTAACAAAGGATTTTCTGTGATTCGAATGGAAAAATAAGGATTAATTTATAGACCGATTTTACACAAAGTATGCATTTTGGTCAAAATCGTAAGTGCCGTTTTAAGGTACCTAAACTAAAGAAAAATTTTTAAAAAATGCCTTTTTGAAATATCAATTGTACGATAATCAAGTGAACAACTGAGTTTGATATTTTTTGATACAATCGTATTGATCGTTTTCGAGATATGTCTAAATTTAAAAAAATCCGTTAATCGATTTTTTTAACAAAAAACTGAGTATGCAGTCACGATAGCCTCAACTACCTTAGCTCAAATACCAACTTTGGTTAAAATCGTTAGGGTCGTTTTCTAACAAATCAAACTGCTATAAACATTTTATATGGGAAGAACCATTAATATTGCAAAAAAAAAGAAAGCCCGAACTGTAGGCCCACAAACTCCAAATTCGAAATTTAAACCAAATCAGGGCAGCCGTTTAGGCTATAACCGTCAGGAGCATTCAAACAGACAGAGTTGCTCTATGATCATTATGTCAGATTTTATTAACATCTCGAGTTAAAAATCTTGTACGAATACGAAATCTTTCTCTTACCATGTATTAAAAAAAGTTAAAAAAGCAGGGCAAGTACTCGTACATAAGTTCCCTATTTGTCTCATCCTTTTTCTGATCCCGGCAGCTTTTGCAGAAGTTACTGAATGTTACAAATATGTTAACCTGCAAATTAAAGTAGAACGAAAATTTGCAAAGATACATAAAACAGCAAAGTAAGAAATTTTTGAGAGAAAACGTTGTCACATCATTTTAGATTGCAGCCGTTCCTAGTTACAGAACTGAAACAAATTTTAAGCTGAGACTAAAATGTAATATTGCAGCCAACGTGCCCATACTCCATACTTTTACTGCAAAGTTGGGTAACTTATAAATGATTTATTTATCAAATGCCTGTCCTTGCGCCGTACTAATAACAAATTTTAGTCTCGACTTAAAATTTACGGAAGCTCACAATTGCGAAATTTGTATGAAAATTATAGCCACTGTGAACTACTTAAGTTTAGAGTCGAAACTAAAAATAATGGTTATTGGTAAGGCCCCTTGTCTCAAAATAAGGACAATCCTTCTTATTTTATTATAAGCGTAGTTTTCCGACGCCAAATAACACATCAAGCATACCCTCACAAGATTGGAAACCTACGCAGCGAGAAAAATTCTCCAAAAGGAAACCTGAGTGAATCCAAAAACAGTTGCAGGCCCAGACGTCTTTGACCATAGAAGACTCGCAAGACGGAGTTCTTATACTGTTTTAAAAAATGTTTCACTTTTGTACAATTTAAAGAGTTTAGTCCGTTGGTGGCGGACACACCGTTTGGTGTTGTTTTGCCACTCGACATCAAAATAATCATCTCATTATCCCTAGCTTAAGGCGGAACATGATTGAATTGGCCGGAACAGTAGAATCTCACGGAATTGTGCGTCGGCTCGACTATGTTTCCCTGGCAGTAACAAGGAAAGCCCCCTGCGAAGTACACTTGGCCAACTCCGAATCAAAACATTTCCAAGCAACTCCTTAAAATATAAAACGTCTCCAATTTCGATAATGTCGATGGGCCTTACTAATAATCATTTCTAACCTCTACACTAAATATTTTGTAGGTCACAATGTGCAATTTTGTATGAAAAATTTCACCATTCGGAGTTCGAAAAATTTAGCCTGGACACTAAAAATGACTATTAGTATCGGGGAATGCCACAAGGCAGACGTACAAACCTATCCTCTTGTGTTTTTTTTTGCTCCCCTGTTGCATAAAGAACAGATCGAACCCAAATACCGACATTCCCTTTCTATTTGAATTTCTAGACCAAATTGCATTTCATAGCATGTGCCATTATTCAAAGACAACAAATACCCACCTTTGGCTCGGATAATATTTGCAAGTCGCTTTATGAAACAAGTTCAGTGTAGACATGATTCTCTGAAAATTTTCCTTGACCTACAAAGGCAGCTTTTAGAAATCAAACAATAAGCCGAATACTCCGCTTAAGGATTAACTCAATTATTTAACTATTTTTGGACATCCGACACAATTACACCCACTGACCCAAATATCGGCAAGCCTGTTGTTTGAAAAAATGCCAATGCGTACACAAAACACCACTATGGTCACATAAACCAATCGAAACAAAAACCGAGATAATTCTTTGAGGTCATATTGCCAGGATCGAACACCAAAAAAGCGACAAAAAAAAACGGAAACCGTTATGACCATGAATTTCAAATGAACGACAAATCCGATTTGATTCGCTGCCAAATCCGAAAACCATGCTCCAGTTGAAATTCTCATTTTAAATTCGTAATATCTTGATGCAGGATAAGTCCAAACGTTGCCCCGTCCACCCATCGCTGGTTCACAGTCGCAGCCACAGCATAAAAATGCTAATTCACGGAATGAGAATATAAATACCTATACAGTAACAATAATGCGTTCATAAGGCGGCATTTGAATGCGCAAAAATATAAAGGCGCTGTCACAACATTCACAGGGATAAAAGGGACTAAAAATTAAAATCAATAAATTACATACCCATCGCTATCAGGATGGCAATAAAAAACTGAATAAAATTCATGGTAAATCCTTTCAATTTCATTCTGTAATCCTTAGCAATCGACGACGTCGGAGAAATGTGCACAGCGAGAGCGGATAAGTGTCACCGACTGCGTCACTCCAAGGGACAAAACTTCACGGCACAATCGACAGCACGACGACTACGATGACGACGACGACGACGAGGACGAGGACGAGGACGACGACCAGTCACTCGTACACGCAATGTAATAAAGTGGAATCCTTTTGAAGGCTTAAAGGCTTATTTTAATTTTGCATCTCTCAAGACGTGGCCCGCGTCATGTCGTATGGTGCGGCATTTTTGGGAATTTTCCGGTTCCGTTTTCTTGTCCTAATTTTTTTTCGTTTTATTTTTTCACATAAACAAGAAATAAATTATCCTGTCAGTAATGGGGCAGGGGGCTGCAAAACAAATCATCACTTTATCCGGTTTCATTCGCCTGCAAGGATCTTGATTTTTCCCATTTGAATATAAATTGACACGGCGAGCTAATGTTGCGCAAAATTACATTTGAAGGCTGGTGCCCCTGCACTATTTCCTGAAATCGTTGCCGAGGCAAGTGTCTTTCTCGAACCCACTTATTGGAATAGCACAGCCGGACTAGAGGAAACCATAAACCATTTCACACGATTACAAGGAATTTTCCCGTTCACCAGCCGTACACACGTAAACGCTTTGGATGCTATCATCAGCGCACAGCAGCATCGTTTCGCAAATCATTATGATCGGGAATTCGTTTCACTTATTCATTGGCGAATCATTAATTATCGTGGCGCAGCGAAACTTAAGGACAAAAACACATGCTTATCGCATTAGCATGACACGCACCACTAGCATCTATCGATGCTGTAGAAAACTCACATCACCTGTCACTGTACTTTGCGTAAAAATTTGCGATTCTGCTCGAAAATGGACGAAGGACGACCTAAAACCGATAGGATCCCGGTTCGATTTTCAAAACCATCTGTCTAGAGACGATAAAACTGACTGAAATCACGACAAAACCATTTTGATTTCAAAAGCGTTCGCTCATAGGATGCACATCCCATCGAAAAAAGTGCGACAACGAAAAAGGATTTAAACACTTGTGATAGAAATGTGGCTTCTTGTGCTTTATGCGTAGATACTTCGCCTGCTATAGGGATGCTGCCAGATGGAAGATGCTTGCGAGTTTTTTTCTCCCCGTTTTTGTCTCCTCTCTCTTCTTTACATCGAAGAAGTGTAAGTCTTCGAGTGGGTCCTCCTCTCTATGGAAAGTCTGAGCTCTCGTCTCGAGAGAGCTTTGTATGCGATATTGGTTTTCGGATGCGCTGCGCAGGCTTTCCGAAAATTCAGCTGATGGCAGAGCCACAGAGTAGTGTGTAAACAGAGAGCCACCTCCAACGGCCTGCGAGAGGCACGCAAGTGCTCGACTTGGGTAAGGCCAAAGTTGAATACCACTGTAGAGAATGTCAAATGTCAGCGGACAACACCCAAATGTATCGAGAGTGAATTAAATTTTCATTAATCGAATCTAATTCGATACGGACGTGTTTGGATCTGTGCAGAGTCAGAACATCGGCGACTTTTGGGGCAGAGATTAACTTTAGTTCTGTAGGACTTGGTTTGATTTCAAATGAGCTCTGGCTTCCCTCGCTCGATTCAATCGGATATTCGAATTTAATTCTATTTTCGTCGAATTTACAGATAGGACTCACGCAAGATTCTCTGATATTGGTCCTGTAATATGTAAGGTCATACTTCGAACGGACGTTTCTTAGGAAGCTTAATGCATGATTATGAGCTATAAAGTACTTAAGCGTAACCGTAGAGGCTTACAATGGATTTGGTTCGTCTAATCTTAATTTATTCTTGAGAGGTGATAGGATGACTCGATGGGTGGGCATGGCTAATGTGACCTTGATGGAAGTGTCGGGAATTATGTCTGAAGTGTACATTGCAAATGGGAGAAAAGCCAGGATTCATGGTTCTTTTTTATTTGCTCATATTCAAGAATGAATAAGAATATAGCAAAAGTTTGCTTCTACTGTAGGACATAAAATGAGTGGGGTTCTCTGCATTCGTTTTCGTTTAGACAAACGTTTTTTTTTATGTAGCTTTGAAAACGAAAACAATTTTTGCGAAATCTTTTATGTAATAGTAAAGTCGGAAAACCACGACGCCTTTTTCATTGCCCTATTCCAAACCTTTGATTGTCTCTGCAGTATGAGTCCCATTTCAAACCCAACCATTCTTCATACACAAATTATTGTCAGAAGAAGCAAGTAATGGTTTACAGTTTCGACTGTCTTAGAGCTGTTTGTCTTCAATAAGGCTTCACTCATTTGTGTGGAAACACTCCTCAATTAAATTATAGATTGAAAACTTTACTCAAAGGTAAAATGGCTTAAGTCGATTTTTCGTATTTTTGAATAAATTTGAAAATATTTTGAAAAAAACTACTTTGAGTAGAAAGCTGCAGTTTACTTCAGAACTAAGACAATGCAATGTTTTTAATTTCATTGAGTTAAGTTGTTGTAACAGAGGAAAAAAGTGTTTTCTGGGGTAGGTAGAAACAAGGTGACTACACCAAACTGTAGCTAAATTTCTTCTCATTTCAAACATTTAAAAATACTGTTTTTGCTTGGATCGACTTAAGCCTCTTTACCTTTTGAGTAAATAAAGAAAGTCGATGTTGCTATGTACACATTTCAATTCAAATATTTTCGGTTAAATTATATAACTATAGTAGATCCCGGAAAGCAAAAGCTGCAAAAGAGTATATTCGAGTGGTGCTCTCAAAAACCGTAGTTCCCCGAAATATGGAAAAGATCCTACAACTATGCAATTAAAATTACACTGATTGTTAAACATTCGCATGATTTTGTTATTTTTAACTTTCTCCACTACGTAGTAAGAGAAAGATATTGTATTCGTACAAAATTTCGAGCTCGAGATGTTAATCAATTGTGACATTACGATGATAGGCGAACTCAAAAAAGTGGGTCGAAAAGTTCTGTCTGTCTGTTCATATGTCTGTATGTCCCGAGGCC
This sequence comes from Cheilosia variabilis, assembly GCA_951230905.1. Taxonomy (NCBI): domain Eukaryota; kingdom Metazoa; phylum Arthropoda; class Insecta; order Diptera; family Syrphidae; genus Cheilosia; species Cheilosia variabilis. Next base: position 36,556,586 of record OX579676.1, read on the forward strand.
TACAGCCTAAGCGGCTGAACGGATTTGGTTCAAACTTCGGATTTTAAGTTTGGGGGCTTACAGTTCAGAGCCGTTTTTTTATTTGCATGGTAACCTCAATATTAATGGTACTTCCCATACAAAATTTTCATACCAGTTTAATTTGTTCGAAAACGGCTCTAACGATTTCAACAAAAATTGATAGTTAAGCTTAAGTAGGTGAGGTAAACATAACTGCATACTCAGTTTTCCGCAAAAATAAAATAAAAAATCGAGTAACGGTACTTTTGAAATTTGGACTATCTCGAAAACGGTCCATACGATTGTAACAAAAATTAATTTCTAAGGTAATATGGTCATTTCTAACTTAATGGAAAACTCAGGTTTTCTCTGTATTATCCTAAAATGGATTTTTGAAAAAAGGCATTTTTGAAAAATATAATTTTCCCTAGTTTACCTCAAAACGGCATGATTTTGACCAAAATGAAAACTTTACTCTACTTTTCAATTATTGCGTCCCTAATTTTCAATTGGAATCACTGGAAACGCTCACTTTAAAAGCTCATATCTCGAAAGCCCCATTTTCGATTTCAATAAAACCCTAAAAACCAAGTAAGGCTTACATCCCGATAAAAAAAATTTGCTTAAATGACTTTGAATTTCAGTCAGACTCGCACTAAACGAGAAAGTTTCGTGCGACCCAGTCGTGCACTTTATTTTTTTTTAAATGCGGAAGTGTTTTCCAAATCAGTTTATTTTTTACAGAAAACCAATATAAAATAATAAAGATCGAACAGGTGAAGAGGAAGTGCTCTCTAAGTTCTACGGATTCTGCAACAGCTGTCTTTACGCGAGCCCAGCCTTTATGAATGACTGCCCATGACGCAGTCTCCGTAAATAACATTCATCATTTGTAACATTCACACTTAATATTTTGTAGGTTACAATGTGCAATTTTGCATGGAAAAGTTTGCCATTGTGAGTTCGAAAAACTTAGCCTGAGGACTAAAAATAATTATTAGTATCGCGGACTGACTTTGAAGTTGTTGAGTCAGTTCGTATAATATCCAGGGTTTTATTTTTTTTTTTTTTTGAATTCAAATTTTTAGTGAGTCTTGTCATATCGTTTTATATCAATGGAATCAAGAGTGGTATAGGTATAGGCGTCCATTAACAATGATGGAGTTACTCTGTGTAGCTAGATACTATGCTGCTTGGCATAGCACAGTCATTCATAAAAGTCAAGATTGCTCAACAAGAAAGTATAACTCCTTGTTGAGCCGCAACCTTCAAGTATTTTCGCCAAATGTATACTAGAGGTTTTAAAGCCGATGTATATGACCAAATGAGCCACTGAGTAGAAAAAGGTACATGTTCCACAAATTTGAGAAATTAAACTAAGAATGCCAAAGTGTACATATTTCTATAGCGCAACGACTGAGTCTAGAAACGAAAACTTTCCCATAGAAGTAGGCGCATAAAATGAAACGAAAAAATTTGGTTTAGTGTGAAAAGGAAAACATTCCTGAAATATTCCTGGAATATTTTCCTTTTTCTAGTCAACTTATGAAATTTAAAATTTTAAATTTTAAAAATCCTTTAGGTATGTAGGATAGCAAACTTCCGTCTCTTATTCAGTGATTCTGATTATAAACTAATGCAAATATTCGCATTCTAGTCTTAATAAGCTTTATTTTAGAATTTTCTTTTTTTGCCTTAAAAAATACCTTTTGTGTTACAATTTCATTAAGTGCTTTTCAGTTAATGCTAGGTTTAACGTAATTGAATTATATTAGCAGTTATTCTTCAAGCGGGTATTTTGTTTACAAGTTGTCGTCTTTTAAGATTTATTATTTTATATATTTAAAATAAAGTTTGTAATAAAAAGCATTCGCGCCCAAAAAGGAAAATATTCCAGCGTCTTTAACTACCATTATTGGTCTAACCACTTCGGATTTTAACTTAAGGTTTTTGCGATTATGCTTCTTACGACAAGCACTTAATTTGTTTCTTGGGAAGTTTTTTAAAATAACTTTTAGTTTCTACGATAAAAAGATTTGTTTTTGATTTGCCAGAAACTATGATTTGTGGAATCTGTACATTTTTTTACTCAGTGGTTCAAATCGGCCTGTGACTGTGATGCTCTTTTGCTTACACACACTCAAAAACTTTATATCAATGAACAAGTATCCTCCGGTGTTCATATATATACCCCTACTTACCTTGCCGTATCCTATGCTGTAGCAAATCTGTCTACCTACCTCCCTCTAGCCATTCTGACGTGTATTGCTTTGACATTTATAAGAAAAAGCCTTACTGCCAACTAAATCTATTTTGTTCTACATATATATTTTATACCAACAATATAAATCCTGGACTAGTACACATATAATCTATTCCACACAATCATTTGATAAAGAAAACCGTATGAAAACAAAGTAAACACGACACATACTATATTCCCTGCGGTAAGCATATTACATCAATACATTTATACATTATATTTCTGAATAAAATATATTTATACACACATATCATCGCTAAATCAATGAGAAGCCGAAAGAAAAGCAAGCAAAATGCTACATCAGCAAACAAAAATGAAAATAACAAAACGATTATCCTGCCATTCAGCCAGTCTATTAAAACACGAACGGACGAAAAGGAAGGCAAAGAAAAATAATATTGAGTTCCTCCTCAGCAAGGAAATAAGCAGAAATTCCTTTGCCAAAAATACTCTATCATTTCATCTTTTGGTGTCATCAACAGCCCAGCTTCATTGTGTTGTTCTATTCTGGTAGTTGGCCAAATTCGTCGACGGAGGCTGACGCTTCTCCTTCCATTACCATATATAATGCGGAATTATTCCGCAAGTTCACAAATTTAACTGCGATTTATGGCGAAACGAAAATGAATATAAAAACGTTGTATGGGACCAGTGTCGCCCGTTGGATGTTTCAAATCCTATTACAACGAATGAAAGGGATATTGTTATGACCACTTGTAAGGCGAACGCCGAAATAAATGTAAACATTTATTTGGGCGGCTAGATGATGTTGCTTTTAATTTTCCGTTTTTATTTTTCCGCAAATCAAGTTATGTTAAAAAAATTAAATTAATTACGCCCATGAGTATAGGAAAAATATTGGTATACGAAAAATATTGGTATCAAGGCAGCTGCCGATGTCCTTGAACGTAGGGTGTTGAAATCAATGAGAAAATGTAATTTAAGTCGCTGCTGATGTTTAGTTGTGTAATTTTTAACGATTTTACAACTTAAGGGACAGCTTGATTTTGCCTGGCTATCATTTCGGTTTGAATGACATTTGACAGTGGTAGAGAGTGGTCAATAAACATTTTTTTTATGCAGCAATTAATATCGCAATAAAAAAAATAATTATTTTCACAATTGTCCATTTGTAAATGTGAACGCATTTAAATTGACAGAATTTTCTGAGAAACAGAACAGCCGCTATCGTGGCACCGAAAAGCCTCAACTGATTCATCACAACCACTCAGCGTTGCCAGATGGTTGAAATATTTCCCCCTAGACAAATCTGAAAAAACCCCATATTTAGCTATTTTCTAAAAAGTAAGCCCCAAATATGTTTTTGTTTATTTTTTTCAAATTATATGTTTAAAAGCTTCAAGACTAAATGTTTTTTTTTTAATTTGTGTAGAAATTGAAGAAGTTCGAATTTCAAGAATTAAAAAGATTGTTCTTGACGTATGTGGTATTTAAAAAAAAGGTAATTGAATTCAGACTTCAAGATTTAATAAGAAAAACTTTGCCAATAAGTAAAAATAATCAGCTTTCCTGGAACAGCATACTAGGCATTAGACTGACAAAGTTCCTACTACGTTCTTTACTGAGTCTTATGTTTTATAAATGTTTGTTTTTAAATAAGCAATTTTAAAAATCAAATAAAATAATTACATGAGTAACGTCTTATTTATTTAATTTTATAAAGTAGTCGTTGTGTAACTACTTAAAGACTGACTAATTTCCTACAAACCTAATGTACAAAATTGAATATTTTAAGAGACATATCTCTGGTGTCAGGTAGTAAGGGGTTAAGTCAAAAAATCCTGTTTTTCGATAATAGTTGGATTTAAGTAAATTTTTTTTTCTCTTTCGTTTGGTCCTACCGGCATAAGTCTAGCGTAACATCTTCCTATAGAAATTATTTTATACAAAGGGTCCGGTAAGTCCGGAAGTTATTAAAATTGTTTGGTATTAAGGGTGTAAGTTGGCTTAAGTTCTTTGTATTTATACCAATTTTATATTTTGAAATAATTCAGTTGCTCCTAAGGGCTTAAGTCATCGTATGCCTTTAAAATGACCACATATAAAAATTGTATAACATACCTAATACTTTACTTTATTATTTATTTGAATTAATTTAATGTTTCCAAATTTTCTTAATGAATTAAACTGATTTTAAATGTAAACAAAAATTTGTTTTCTCGACTTAAGTCCTTAGAAAACACTTAATTTTAACAGGTAACAAAAAAAAAACAAATGGCTCTAAGGAGATAAGTTATCAGAAAATCTATTAAGGACTTATTTGTTGGTCAACAGCCTTTAATCTTATTACAGACGAGTATTTTGATGATTTTTTTGCATCATTCATTTTTCGCAAAAAGAATATTTGGATTTACAAAAAAATGTTCAATCTTCAATCTCATTTTGCGGAAAACTACTGTTTCTGACTTAACCCCTTTCTACCTGGCACTAGAAAAAATATTTTTAAAACATAAAAAAACATATTATGTTTTTTATGTTTTAAAAATATTTTATCAGCGTCTCCAGATTTTTGTTAAATTTTATCTTTGTTTGGTAATTTTTTTCCAATTTTGGTAGCTAATTTTTTTTGCAAGCGGCAACCGTGCCTGGTGCTTGAGGAAAACAGATTTCTAATAATCTCCTTAAGCATCATGGTGGCTTGATCGACTCAATTCCAGTCCTGCTACGGAGCTTGAAATGATACTCCATTAATTTGACAGACTTTGCAGAAGGGAAATAAAAAAAATATTACGTTTTTTTTAAGCAACACCCTATCCAGTATTTTGAACTATCGCTTGTTTTTCTTCTCCGTCCTTGGGTTCAGTTGCAATAGATTCAAAACAGATCTTATTTGATCAACTACAGATATAATGTGACGTGGCCTTTGGTACAACAAACAAAGAAAGACAGGTGGTGGTTGCTGGTTTTTGCTTCTAAGAAGCATTTTTCAAGCTTATATAAACTGAAAGAGCTACTAGCGGAAACCCAGCGTGAAATACAAGATTTTTTAGTACTAAAAATAGGTTAAAGGAATTTTTGTGTGTGCGGAATCAGCACATCCTTGACTTCGTTCCTTGGCGACGATGATTGTCGCAAAATGAATTCACTTGTACAAGTGTAAGCATATTCAAAATAATTGGGCAGCATTTCGTTACACATCTTCAAGCTTTTCAGTAATTTTCTTAAGAACCACTTTCACTGCCTTAAACACAACATATTCGCTTTTTGTTGGTAAGATTGTGCAAAGATGCAATGTTGTGTATAAGCCAGGTTATAATTTTCAACCACTTTGCGAACTTTGATTGTGAAATTTACATAGAGTGAGAGAAACTTGCCACCCTCAAAATGCAGCTGCACGCAAAACAGAAACACCCAGCTACCTTGAGTCGGCCCCAAAACATTATCCTAAACCCTTCAATCACGGTCCTTTTTGCAACTTGCCATCCCATCTGTTCTACGTAGCTTCGATTAAGTGTGTCTTAAATATTATATTACACTAGCTCATCTTGCCATACCCCTAAAAGCTGAACAAGTGCAAACTTTTTGTTTATCTGACATCTGGGCAACTGACAACTACTGGCAATGAAAAATCATCTCTCTTAGCTCCCTCCTGGCGGATAAATAAAACACAGGACATTCCATTCGCAAAAAAGTTGCACTGTTGGCTCACTGACAAAATAAATTGCTAAAGACAACACGTTCTCCATCCGGCCTGCGACGATGGACACAACAAACGCTTCAACTTTCAAACACGACCAAAAGAAGAAAGTAGAAGAAGAAAAAAAAGCAAACCTTCAAAAGTCCTTCGAGCGGCAAGCACACATCGTTTATATCTACGACCGAAACTGATGGATATTCTTATGTGCGGTACAAAGCAGCAGCACAGACTCCATCCCTTTCCGAACACACCCCGAATAGAAACCAGGAAAAAAAAAGAAACACCCAAAATGGACCGAAAAAAAAACGCCGCCTCCACAGAGCACACAACATATAAGCCAAAAGATCCTTCGGTCTTGCTTCGGCTGCCGCCGAAGTGGGGGAAGATGTTTTTATATATCTTCCTGTCTTATTTATGGATTTAATATAACCTCTGTGGATATTATGTATGGATGGTCCTGAAAGATACAAACTTCATAATTTTTCCTGCTTTGATGCGAGCTGTATTGTATAGTGCTACGACAGAGTGGTGTGTGATGCTTTATGACTCTTGCCGGTACTCTTTTCTGCGTGGTCTTGGTCTGGTATGTCCTCTCGTCATCGTTCTGTCTGGATTGGCGTCTTTGAAGCAGCCAGTCATGGGGAAGCCCGTGGGAGTTGGAATTGATCGGGCGGGCGGACTTATGGTTAGTTAAATGGCTTGTGTGGCCGTGGAGGGGGACACATACGCAAATTGACCCCATTAATTCGGTGGTTGCTCTTTCTTTCGCCTACTGCGTACTTGTTTCTGTAAATGGCTTCCTGATTTACAGTCACAGATAAGAAACCATTTATTTTGTTTTATGCATATGACCGGAAAACGGCCACCGTAAAAATGTCCCATGCGCTGATAGATGGCACAGTATACTGGATTGCTCTGTAACTGGGTCGACATTTGCGCGAGTGTAGGAAGCCACATCAAATTGACCTGAGTTGGTCCACCTTTGCGATTCTGTTAGGAAGATGTGGGTGCGAAAATCGCGGAAACTTCAGACCTATTGTCAGTGAAATTTTGATATTTAACTATGACTTTAACCGAGCTTGTGGTTAAAAAAGATTCAAAGGAGGGACACATTGACGGGAAAAACCATCAGCACCTGCGATATCTACACATTAAACGATTTACCATGCAGCTTACTTTACTTTAGAGGGCATACTTACCAACTTGGTTGAGGTCGCTCTCAAATTGTGAGTGCAATCAACGACTCGTCGATGTTGATAGTTCACTCTTGGTGTCAGTATATACATGGTTTGTCCTCAGATCCATCTTGGAAAGGCTTTTTATACTTTGGTTGCATCATTGGCCACTCTCTTGGAAGCTCTTGCGCTTTCAGTGGTTCACTCAAGCAAATTATACCGACCAGTGATTGCCAGGTCTTACCAATTCAGGCTCTGCTAGGCTTAAATTTCAATATGGCATCAACAGTGTGGTCGGGTGGACGGAATTACCACCAGTCTTTTTCTGAATATTCACCAGCGACTGGAAGTCTACCACCATATCCTCAAGCAATATCTCAATAGTATTCAGTTCAGAGTCTTTCAAAATAAGGCGGCCTCTGGCTGAAGCGTTTCATTTCTAAGAATTCATTTCCGTATATTTTTTTGGCACGAGGGGAGCACTCATTAATGAAACAGTTTTCTCAGTAACTCAGCAGATTTATTTGGAACTCGCCATTCCTGGTTCCTGGAACTCCTCACTAAACCAAGGGCTTGCTTGTGGCCCTAGTAAGACCCAGTACTTCGGCACTTCTTATGGCACCTTGGCAGTTCCATGCTGCTCTACATACTGAGAGTAAAAGGTTGAAGCAATCAATAAAAGTTCTGGGATCCTGTTGTGATAGTGGTCAAATATGTTTACCGCCTCCGTTTGAGTATCGCGCGCGGGAACGCAGTTGTCCTTTGACAGCTTCGAGTTCGTTAGAGTTGCATATCGGAATCGACTTGATGTATGTAGACTCACTACCACTGAATAAGTCATGAGCGCTCTTTAAATCTTGTGATCTAAGGTGAGCCCTAGTTTTAACTAGGTTTTTAATAATCTTCATGATTTTTCACTTCTATGGCCTACCTTTCTAGGCTGAACATCTTTTTAGTACTTCTATTCTGAGTGCAGTAGCCCAGCGGATAGTATGCTGGACCATTGAGCAAGCAAGGAGCAAGCTTCGGAAAGGCACAATTTATTTTCTAGTGCCCCAGTACTCGACAAACAATTCGATATTAAAACTGTCCTGAAAAAGCTTCTCAACTCTGTCTCTCATATAAGGTTGTTACCAGTGACGTTTATTCAAAGGTGCGCAGGTGTTCTCTGCACACCCTAACCAAATCTATTATTATAATGCACTGAACTTAAGTTCATTATGAAACACATTTCTGTTTATTTGCAATAATTTATGTAGGATCTAGATAGGGTGGGCTTATTCCTTGAAATGAAACACGGTCAAGTATAAAAAGAAACTTCAATGTGGAATTTTATTGATTTTAAAGTTTAAACTAATTATTAACGAATGGAAAAAAGACACCATATTGGCGACGCACTGCAACCAGTTCGACTTGACCGGACGTAGCACACCAACACCACACCGTAGCCGACGACTCTACCCATAGCATCAGAGGTGGGACTTGAGAAAAGCGAGGCGGTGGTAGATAGCCTTAAAAAAAGGTGGTAGAAAGCTAGATTTTCCATGCTAAATAATTAATTTATTTATACCAATTAAATAGTAAAAATAAAAACAAAAAAACAGGGAAATAAAATAAACATAAAACAGACATTTCTTATTATTAATTTAAATTATTCCGGGGGTCTAAAATCTTCCCCGTTCCACAGAAGTTCCTTGGCAGCTAAGAACATCTTAAATTTAATTTACCTTATTATTTGTTGTAGGAACCAAGAATATACGCTTTTTCAATTTCTATAGCACTTGATATTATTTAAAAATTAAAAGTTTGTGAGATAAACGCATCAATATAAAAAAGAACTAAAAATCAAAATCATCATTAAACACAAAAAGTCAAGTACAGTCCAACATGGATATAAGAAACATATAAAAAAACAACGAGATTTGTTTCTTATATCCGAGTTGTTCTTATATGAAAACGACGTTTATAAGAAACAAAGTTTCATATACGACAACTACTGATGTAAGAAACAAAATTTCTTATATAAAAACAACCGATATGAAATATGAACGAACAAAAGCAGAAGTCAACACGAAGAGATTATGTAGGACGATTTGGCGGGCTTTTTCTACTGACAGTAGCACAGCTGTCATTGTCATTGAAAGGTGTATTCGCATCATACCATAATTCGTTTACATGCTTAGTTGAGCTGCATTTAAACTGAAATCCAGCTCAACAAAGGAAAAAATTATGTTTCTTATATGTGTAATGATTTCAATAAAATAACAAATTGTGTGAATAAAAATACGTTTCTTATATCCGAGTGGTTTTTTAAGCGAGTTTCTTATATGAAAACTTTTTTATATGTGCATATAGCAAAAAAATCTCCGTGTTTTCACATGCGTTTCTTAAAAGCGAGTTGGGCTTATACGAGCGTTTCTTATATCCGTGTTCGACTGTAATAGCAAAACACCCTCGCTGCATAGCATTGAACAATGTTTTGTGGATCGTGGAAGGACACTTTGATCCTACATTTATATATTAACTAATCAGTATTTGTAAATGAATAGTTGAAATCAACATAAGACGTTGAAAGAATTGTATCGAACCAAAATCCAAATATCCCTGTATCAATAATTCCAATTCACAGTCAAAGTAGGTCTGTTCCTTTACTTTTGTAGTAAGACTGTCAAAATGGCAGTGGAGGGGATAAATTCTCTCACAGAGAGAGACACTTACGAAAAAGTTAGGGAACGCTTTTGTAGTAATCTATGAAAAACGACAGATATATATTCAAAAATTCAAAAATCGTGTACGAAAAGTCTTTAAAATATCTGATAAACTCGAAAAATTTGCTAATTTACGAACAACATTAGTTGATTTATCTACCTATGATGATGAAAGTGATTTGGAATTAATCGAATTCATGAATCCGAGTTTATGGAAGAGTTTGTACTGATTGAACTACAAGCATTCGAGAAGAGGAAAAAGCGGCACAGCATTAAAAATTACGTGGAGGAGATTGTCCTTTCTTACTCCTTATAGCGAGGAAGAATTTCGTCGCCATCAAAAGAATCTAAGGAGAACATTCAATTTTATTTTTCCTCTTGTTGATACCATTTTAATATACAAGAAATCAAAACAAACGTCAAATGGGACAACAAATTTCGAATCAGCTGTTAATTGACAGCTTTTTCAATTCTTACACCAAGAAATTTCTTGAGTACAAATTCGTAAGATTCTCAGTGGAGGGGTAATTTCTTGCTCTCTCGATGGCGCTCTCTTTTATGAATTTTTCGAGTTAAGGAACGGCATTGAATAAAAATTCGTAAAAATTCGTAAGAATTCACCATTTACGTACTCTTTATAATTTATATTTTACTTACATGAATGCGCCGCACTGAGAATCGAACATGGGTCCTGCTGCGTAGTAGTCCAATAGACTACCCCCTAGGCTAGTTCGTCATAATGCTGTAGCAGTGATAAATCTGAACTACTTGATACATTTTAGAGTTTCGTTAAAATTTGCAATAAACTTGCAGCTTACTCGACCGAAGTTGTAAGCAAGACATTTAGTATTACCTAATTTATTTATGAGTGAAAAGTGTTTATTTAGAATTACATTATTGACATATTTTTCACTGTGCCAAAAGTGTTTTATTTTTTGTCATTTTTCCCCGATTCATTAATTATGGTTTCTTTAGACAGCTTTGATTCATTTCATATGAAATTAATTTGTACCTCTATAAAGCCTCCATATGTAAGTTAGGAGGAAGTACGAGTAAGTGCTTCTGTACAGCTTCCAATCGCAAGCGGTTGACTGCATGACAGTTCATTGCTTCTATAATGCCTTCGGTCAGAAGCTCTAAAGAAGCTTCTAGGAAGCGCTTCGAACCACAAGCTTTATAGAATCAATTCACTTTCCACACATCTCCAGACACATTTTCAGATGTCTAATAGAGATCTTATCGAAGCTTAATTTCATATCCCTCTATAAACTTCAACTTCGTTTAACAAAGACTATAGAAGCTCTATCGAAGCTGTACAGAAATTAAAATTTTGTACCTTACCGAAGTAAAATTGTTACTTGGGCGTGGACAGTCAAAATAACATGCAAAAAAAAAAGACAAAATAAAAAACAAAAAAACACTTTCCGCTCATAAATCTACCTGGCTTGGTGTTCTCCTACATCAAGCGCACATCTTTGCAGTTCGCTTCACACTTCTTGTCGTTTCATTTTCCTTTTCGTTCCACCCTTGCAAACATAGAGTTTGTTGTATTTGTGCGGTGTACCTACTGCCTGCCTATAGTGCCTACTCCGTGCTGAAACAAGAACAAGCACAACAGAATATCATGCAAGATACAACATTAAACTACAACTTACAACAGCCAGAGTTCCTGTTCTCCTGTGGTGCGCTATTCTTTGCAGAACCTTAAAGCACAAGCTGAAATTTTATATAATAATTCATTCCCATTCTGGTCCTCTGAGTGTATAAATAATGGAATGAGAAAAATATGAATATGTATTCGATTATTTGAAATTGCAACAGCTTTAATTGAAAAGCTTTTTGCGAAACCATTTTCACAGCTGTGTTCAGCTGATAAATTGGAAATAATCTACTATGGTAGGCCAACACTAACTTTTCCATATTTTATTACATCTTTTATTAGGCATATTTATGAAACAAATTATGAATCCTAGCTTTGGTCATGTGTTCGCCAATCTAAAAGCAAAGTCTTCCGTTAGCCTTGCCTGTTTTTTTCAAATTATCTGATCATTTTAGAGTTGCTGTAAACAAGCACATTGTTTCCCAATAGAAAATGTGAGAAACAAAAAATAAATCTACCTATAAAAAAACTTTGTTATGTTGGTGATAGACAGTCCTCGTAATGTCCTAGAATAGAACAGAAAATACACTATCTTACTACGGTAGAAAATATAGTGAAAACCCTACTGAAAGAAACCACCACGGCACGTCACTGGTTGTTACGACCCCTCCTTTCATCTTAAAAAGAAGATCGCACCATCGACTGGTGCAAGAAGCTATTCCCGCCATCCCTTATGGAGCTGCTGCGCCAACTATCTATTTCAAAATGCTTGTATACCACCTCCAAGAAAAATTTTGACATTAAAGGCGGGAAATATGCTTTTTGCAATATTTCTTGAAATAAAATTCAATACAAATAGGACCTCCACCCTCAAGTCCACTTACTTCAAATGCTCTGCTCGCTTAATACAAAACTAAACAAATTCACGTCCAACATTCCACTGACTCGCACATATTTAGTTACTAGGCAGGCACCCACAGTTAGGCGTTTAATGTACATGCCGAACTCTGCCTATGGCAATTCCACTAATCATGCTCGATCTCATTAATTATCTGTTTAATTACAAAAGCACAGTGCTGACATTTGCATTCGCCCATTCCCGAGTCCATGTGATCATTCATGCGGAACGCTCTTTTCAATCCTTTATCACTGCTTCAATAGCTGAAAGGAGTGGCTAGCCATGTTGCGACTCAATAATTCGTGATTTTATGAATGAATTTGAAAAGCCATCTACCAACCGATTGTCAAGCACAAGCCGGCGTATAGTTCGCAGAGCTACCTGCTGTGCAGGAAAATCTCCTTCCGAGTATAGAGCAAATGAAGTGGTCTCCAACACGTTTATTCCGAAATGATTGTTCTAATCGACAAGGTAGCTTAGCATTGTTCATGACAAGAATAGCAAATGTCTGGACTGGGAGATGTGTGCCAGAAGCATTGTTTCGATGGGAACATGAGTTGGAAATTTCATTTCTTGGTATTTTACAGTGTACACCACCAGATGTACCGTGATTAATGAGGCGTGAAACGCCCATTAAAGCGTTCAATGAATAAATCATATTTATTTCATTACGAGCTGGATCCGCCCGGCCAGATGTATTTATTATCAGTTACAGTGCGACGATTTTTAGTTAAAAAAATGTATACAACAGCGGTTGCCAATTCGCAGAAAAAGAAATATTTCTGTGGCAGCAAGGAAGAACAGCATAAGTCGACTTATGTCAGAATTGAGTTAATGTTACTATCGGATGCACTGTACCCTGTTCTATACGTCATATTTTTTTCATTCAAATACCTATTACGGTTGCAGTGTTATGGATCAGGAAAAAAACGCATAAGATAAGGAAGGCATATCTGAGTTCAAACTTTTAACCTTCGCCCCTGAAAAGTGGCTAAAAATGACTTATGCTGTTTTTCCTTGTTGCCATAGATTTATGCAATTGAAAAGCACAAGTGGTTTCTTCGATTTGAGTTCGAGCTCTCAAAAATGTTCAACTCTGAGTGTTTACCCTTTCTTTCCAGTCCATCATGGACTTCCTGCACTTGTTAGGGAGGAATTGTTAAAAATAGGTTTTGTGGATTTTGTGTCATTCTTTAAATTTGTGTCAACTTAAAAATGGCATCACTTGGGACTAGTAAGGCTTCCATATTCTAGCCGTTTGTTTCGTTTTATCGCTGCTCAGCTTATAGAGTTCTTCGCTGAATGTCCTTCTCTAAAGTCAGACATTGGAATAGGTATCGAAGATTACTAAGAATTTTGCATTCAAAATGGACATCAAGGATATCATCAACCGCCATAGATAGAGACTTGGATCGGTTGACAGGGTTCTACTAGCCTTCTGAGGCCAAAAAAATAGAAATTCTGGTATAATATCATTTCCAGAGTATTTATTTATTTATTTATTGATTTATTGATTTATTTATACTTGTTTTGGCCTCATTCACGACACTGTTAATTTTTACAATGACAGAGTGCTGTGCTCTGCCCGTGCTGTCAATGTTTTCAAGATAAACAAGTATAAAAAAAATTTGCAAAATGTGTGCTCAGGATGTTGAAGAAGTTAAATGACAGCCTCGCCTTGTTAAATCATTTTTCAATATCGAAGGGGTCGGTGTGATTGTTTCCAACTTGATTGGATCAACGATATTGTTCTGTGTGCTCTGTCGTCCTCTTGCACAACTTGACAAATTTGGCTGTGACTTCTGACTGTTCGTTGATCTATTGAATTAATTTTGTATACATCCTTCTGACAATAACCCAGACAGTTTTTATGACAGAGCGTTATATTGTTGGTATTTAGCAACTGTCAAAGGACTTTTATTGAAAGAAGTGTACCTATGATAAAAAAGGGTTCTCATATATGACAGCCAAAAATTAAATCGCATAAGAAACTATGTTCTTGAGGGCGGGCAATGCCAGAACTGTACGTATGCAGCCAGAGATGAACTAAGGTCATCCACTACCAGGCACAGTCCCAGGTGACGGATATGGGAGGCTCGATACAACACGTTCGCTGCCCTACAGCTTATAGGGTCATAGCCGAGAAGTGGTGTTTGTGGGGGTGTTGGCTCTGGTCTACGATCGTTGGGTGCGTTTTTACCGCGAAAACTCTGATCGTGTTATATGGGTTCTAAAAGTGCGGTGCGTGCCATGTGGCTGGCTCAAATTCTGTCTTCTTGGGGGCTTACAGTCTTAATTCGATTCCTCTTACCTGAAAACAAGTTGTGAGTACTCAAATGTCGGAAAATGTGAAGAACACTCAGAAAAAAAATTGTTGGTTCAAATGAACTCAAATATCAAAATCTTTGTTTTAAGAATGAAATTGTTGGCAATGATGTAATAAAATACTTATGGAGAGTATATTATTCTTACGCTGAATACTTGATTCTTGAAAACTTAAAAACGAGTTCTTGTTAGCAAAAATAATATTTGAACCAACTTTTAACTTAACATTTTTTAAAAATCTCAAAATTCTTCGCTTAACAATTTTTTTTTGCTGAGTGAACCTTATTCATAAAGCGAGCACTGCGCACCGATAAAAGACTCCTACCTTAACAAGCACTGATCGGAAAATGGGTGAAGTTGTTGAGCAGACGCCAATCTTTAAAAAAAACTTTCTTCTACCAGCTCAAAAACTACAAGATCACGGCGAAGAGTCTGGCGACAAAAAGTATAGGAACAACTGTCCGAATATTTTACAAAAGGACTCCATAAAGCTTATCTTTAGGAGCAGTCATCATCGGAGTGTGTGCGAATGGGTAGCAGTCCAAGAACCCAAACCTTACCTAAAGATAAAATCGTAGAAGTTGCCATCCAGAGATGGCCAACTATTGTTTGGCACAGTACATTTAAGTCACTTTACTTTGGCCAGAACCGGATGGAAAAACTGTGGAAAATTATTTGAAAAATACTTTTTCCAACATTCCGAGGAAAGGGGATATACAATTTAAGACCCAATTTTTCACAAACAAAAAGTACACCCTCAACATCGTCTGAACTTTTTTCCGTACTCTAGAAATTGAGCTATCTCCCTCCCTGCTTTCTGTCAAAAATACCTTGGAGCTCCCAATAGCAACAATAACTTCTGAAAAAATATTTTAATTTAAATAAGTTCCCAGACACTTATCAATTTTCCATGCATTTCAAATTCATTTAACTGCACTCGAGGCACTGCAAAACACGCAAAAACTCAAACACACTCAAACCCCGCACATTTAACCACATGTAACCATCAGTTATGATTAAAATTCATTTTAATTAATTATACAATTGAACTCATAAATTTGTTGGTGCCTATGGCACATTGTAGACAACATTTGATGTCATTGTTTTCAGCACACACACCAAAAGCCGTCGAAGGTTAAAAATGTGATGGCATAGTGCATCAGCTAAACCGGCGCGCGGACCAAATTCGGATATAAATTACCATTGAAACGCCAAAAACAGCCGCTATAAATTCAGTGATTATCGGCCACTAACCATGCCCTTTTGATTATAAAGCACTTTGCATAGTGTTTGCTGTACGAATCATTAAATGTAATTCGTAAACGCATTATAAAGCACGCACACACGAAATCGGACTCGTTGCAACGTTAATGTGTGCGAAAATTACTACAGAAGCATCCACATACAAGTTTTTATTGGCTCGTATAATTAGCGGCAATCCAATAAAATTAACAACTCGTTGATAATTCGATTAAGGACATATAATGTGAAATGGAAAAACACATTATGGCTATCTCATCATTTGAATGGGCGCCATGACGGGTCCATGCGGGGATCATTTTATAAATGCCCTCTAAAGGCAGGAGGCAGCTGGTCAAGCCAACGACACTTTTTGGTGCAAATTGTTAGAGTAAAAACTACTTTAAAGCGGTGGACAATAAGGCACGAGTATCTTCCTATACATACATCTAATGAGCCAGCACTTTCTGACTTGCTCGACGCAATGATAAATCCGCCAAAAAGTCGTTTCTCCCGCACGATGTCGTCCTCGAAACCTTAAACTGACGCGTCTCTTGGAATTGTCAGCCATATCGGTCGAATTATATGGACTTTCCCTGCGAAAATATTTCGTCACGTACGTCACGAGCAAGTGCTCGTTAGTCATGCGGTGATTCGGCTGCAGAAATTCCTCATATATTTTGCTGTATGGAGGGGGGCAGTATTTTGAAAGTAATCGTAACTTTAAAGCATTTTACATCAAACTGACTTGTATTTCAATTTGCTAATGGCAGTATAATTGTGTTAGGAACGAGCTTTTGCCTGCGTTAAGTTATCGGCCCTCAAGTCGGTGTTTGCTCTTAGATATGATCAAGAAATTTGAGTAGTTATGCTGACAGAAAGAACAAGACCGCGAGAACAGACCGCGGTAATGTGATTCTTTGGACATTTGCGAGAATGGCTTACAGGGGTCGTAAGAAAGATTAGAAGAGGTGGTACTCACCGTCGTCGAGCAGCTATGTGAAGTTGGCCCGCACTTTTTCTAGAATAAAAAAAACGTGAAATTCAGTTCGCTAGACATTCATTTTTAGTTGTTTGTAGTGATTTTTTTTTTCGTTTGTAGCTTAACCGTTTGAAAGTTAGAACCATTTGAACAACATTTCAGCCCGCACATTCGAAATCGTTTGTATTGAAATTCTTTTTTCTCAAAAATGTCTTATTTCGGAGATATAAGGACATTTTGTTTTCGCTCCGAATTTCCAATAGACAGAAATTATTTGAAATCACTGATGCATAAAGCATATTCAAACATAACTGCATTTCAAATTTCGGAATTCACTCAAGCGGACCATGCTTCAGTTGTCTTGTTTAATTGAAGCTTTAAGTTCGATGAATAGTGATCGTTTTGATGGTTATTTAAGGACTTTTCATTTTACGCCTGAGAAGATATCTTATAAATTTTAACTCGTAACCAAAAAGCAACGGCTTCCGGACTAGTACTGATCTCCAAGTTCACTTCTTTGGTAATAAAATATCACACGTTGCAGTTGTAAAATAAAAAAAATTATCTATAACTTGCAAACTTTCAAGGCAACCTTTCTGAAGGTACATACATTGAATAATGTAAACCGTGTCAGTGGTTCATTGCAACCGCACATAAGAACTACCTCTACATACACTCGCCCAATCTAGCAGCAAAGTAATCAGTTGCCACGGACTAGATTACAACTTTTCTCATTTCCAGCTACGAAAGTGTATTCAATAATTAGAAGTCCCGCCGAGAGCCGAAGAGTCCTGTAGTGACCACAAATAGGTAAACTGACTTTCCTATGCTTCTAAGTTTCATTAAATCAATGAGTATGAAAGGACATACACGAGCAGCCTTCATCAAGAAAACTATATTATACTCGTACGCTCGTCATAATGCTTCCGATTACGTACACACACATGAGTATAGTTGCAAAACTAGGAAAACCTTTTAGGGCAAAGCCTACTATAATGTTGCCAGGTATGGGGTCTTGTTCAACACAAAAGTATCATTACACTCATATCACACAGTGCGTTCGGCTGAGATGAGTGTGCCTGCCGACAAGGATTTCGATGAGATTACATTCGAAAGGGTGTAATACACGACCGTAAATATCCTCTTTGTGAATCCAAATGAGTTCGCAACTTTTCCAGTTTCCCTAATACTTTGGTCTGTGTGTGTGCGTGTATGTGGTAAATACAAGTTTTTCCATTACGACAAAGTGGATGCCTAACAACAAAGACACGATTTGTATGTTGGGAAACAAATTTTTGTTAATTATTCTTTCGTTGATTATTATTTCCGTTATTGGGCAACCAAATGGATTTAGCGGTCGTATGCCTATACGTAGAAATGTGATATTGTTTATTAAGGAGGACTACCTGATGATGATATTTGTTTGCAAATCTATTCAAACTCGGGCTTAAATTTAAACCCTTTTCGATCTTGCAAAGTAATTAACGAAAGCCAACTCCGGCGGGCATCATCGACCGCAATTTACTATATTGTATCTTAGGTTTTGGACACACTTTGATATCGTCTGTGAATGTGTGTTGGGGCGGAGTTGATACCTACGTGAAGTTGTGAAGTTGACCCGCACTTTTTCTAGAATGAAAAACGTGAAATGCAGCTTTCGGTTGTAGTTTAACCGTTAGCAAGTTAGAACCATTTGAAAAAAATTTCAGCCCGCACTCCTGAGCTTTTGAAACGAGAACTAGTCAGTTGCATTTCAAATTGTTTGTAGTGAAATTTTTTTTTCTCAAAAATGTCATATTTCGGAGATATAAGGACATTTGTTTTTGCACCTATAACTCCAAATTTCCAATAGACAGAAATTATCTGAAATCACTGATGCATGAAGCATATCCCAACTTAAATAACTGCATTTGAAATTTCTGAATTCACTCAATTCACTTAATACAACTCAATAAAATTCAAAAAATGCATTCTTTTACGGTTGCATCCATAGATTTCCATATAGATTTCCCAACAACAACAAAACAACGATAAACACATTTCCGCAAAGCATTCATTCGTATCCATCGATATGAGTCACTATTTGTCGATTAGCAACAACAACCACAATTTCTAGCAACAAAAGCATCATTTTTGCAAAGTATGTACTCTTGGCTATCTAATCCAATTCAAATGATGTGATTTTATCACAAAGAACTTAAGCAATTAGAAGTTCGTCATATAAACTCATATCAAAAAAAATCTATTTTTTTCTAATGCTTTCGATTAGATACTTCTAATGGAATAAAAAGAAGTGATCTTTTGTTAATAGATAACGATTTATTGAAAATATAAGAAAATGGGTGAAATCGTTCGCGCAACCCGATTTAAGGGGACGGATATTTCAGATGCTGGACAACTACAGGGTCCGCCAAATAATTTTTTTTTTTTTGAAAATGCTATAAAAAAAAAACTACTGAATATTTTCTCAAATTTCTTTTTTGTTTGAAAGTACAATCCTTCCGGTTAATAATGGAAAATAATTTCATTCAAATTGCTGCCTCGGCTGGCCATGCAGTAGCCTACACGATCGGTCCAATTTTTAAGCACATTATCGATTGTGTGCAGCTGTATTTCACCAATGGCTTCACGAATATTGTCCTTTAAAGCGTCAATTATTGTCTCTGGCTTGTCGGCGTAACACTTATCTTTTACGGCACCCTACAAATAAAAGTCCAACGGTGTCAAATCGCAGCTCCGAGGTGGCCAAACGACATCAGCTCTGCGGCTGATAATGCGATCTTCAAAAACAGGGCGCAAAACATCGAGTGTAGCTTCGGCTGTGTGGCATGTAGCGCCGTCCTGTTGAAACCAAATGTTGCCAATATCCTCCTCTTCAATTTTTGTGAACAAAAATTCGTTCAACATGGCCCGATAACGATCGCCATTGACTTCTCTTCTTCCAAATTCCGTACGCAATTTTCGCACACATTCTGCAACATTACCATGATTTTCAAAGTAATGTCGCAATATTTCCCAGCGTTGTTCAAGCGTATACACAACCATATTCGTTCAGCGGAAGGATAAAACTAATTATCTGTCAAATCAGACATGAGCTAAGTGTTACCATTCGCGAAATAAGCACTAGTTGACAAAAAAAAAAGTTAGATGGCGGACCCTTTACAAGCGACTAAAACTATTTAGTTGCTAGAAAGCATGTATGCTCTATCTAATAAAACCGAAATAAGCAAAATCGTTCCAACCAAAGAGAATTTATATGCAATTTAAGCAGCCATGCATAAGGCGTCGTGAACCCTAAATCGTTGCAAAATTGGACGCATTAGGAAATGTGATCGTGTTATTGTTCCAGTACAGTACAGTACATAACATGCGTCGGGTAGTACGTCCTGACGGTTGCTAAGTGCACTCAGAGGTGTTATGAACATAGGACGTCCAAATATAAATTCGTGCTCGCTTAGTTGTAAAAGTCCCTTGTCGAACTTGTGCTGTGCAAATAAGTATAGTTTGACATGGTTGACAAAATGCACGTTGACAGGTTGGGAATAAATATTAATTCCATCTAGCAGGTCGGCATCTTTTGCTCCATAAAATGTAAAATAGCACCATATACTGTAGATTGAGTTAACGAGTCCGAGTAGGACTGTCTGGCTTGCTCCCCCAGCTCATGCCGACAAAGTTGGTTGAGGAGGTCGCTTCAGAGTTTTTTTTGTATATACGCGAAGCTATACTGATCCAACAGGGTTGCAATAGTTGTTGTTTTTGCACTTTGATTGCTGTAAGTTGTACCCTAAAACACTGTGACGCGAGGTCTTCCACTGAATGGTTGCATTGGGATCGTCGGGCTGATATAGGTTGTCGTTCAAACACTACACGTGCGACAACAAACTGAACAGTAGTTTTTATTTAAAGCATTTCGAACGAGTAACACAGTAAAGTTCAACCTTAAATCTTCTTTTCCAATCTCCAGCGAAATCACCTTATTTTTTACCTATTTATCAGCAGTAAGAATATTGCTCCCTAAAATCCAGAATAATAGCTCTTGAAATAAACTTACAAAAATTTAAATAAGAACAAGTTATAATTACATTAAATTTTTTCGGAAGGCTTCAAGAATGTCATATCCCAATTCAAGATTGCACAGTTTTATTTGTCAAATTTATTATGAACTCCGTCACTTTCCTGTTTAAGAAAATAAAACAATTTATTTTTTAAAAAATCATATTTATTTATTGAATCAAAAATGCTTAAAATGGACTTAAATGTAAAATATGTCCTTCCATTATTTAATGAATACAAATGTTAGGGTGGACTATTAAAATCAGACATATTTTTTATTATAATTAATACATTTTATTAATTCCACCATTTTTTGTTATCACACATGCACTTTATAAATAGTTTCCACTGTTTTATTTTTTGAAAGAACACTTAACTACAGAAACACGGAAACTGTTCGAGATATCCATCGGAATGAATGAACTTTTTCTATCCAACATGCAAGTTTAACATTGGGCGGCTTGATTGTAGAATATAAGTTCGTATATCATGATCGTTTAGATCTTAATTGGTATGCACATTAATCCATCATGCAAGTTTAGGATTATTTGGGCTTAATTCGAGAATATAATTCTCTGTCGATCCTGTATTTGTGTGCAAAAAAAATTATTCAGTTGATATGATTCAGATCTTAATATTGCATAGTCTTGATTTAATAATAAAAAGCTTGATTTTCGATTTTTGTTATTGTTTTAAGAATCATTCGGCTTATTTTAAGATTGAGCACGTATATAAGAATAAAGAAAATTAAGAATAAGCCTGATCGGACCAGAATCTAGGTTCCGATATTTTTCTGAGTGGTGTCTAGTTTTGGCATCCCTTTGAAACTCGTCACGAGAACGCTCGCTGTTCTCCTATATATTTAGATATGGTGGTGTGAGAGTTGGGTGAAACTCGCAAGCCAATTTTCCACTAAGCTGTAGAAATAATTGAACAAAGTGCGCAGATGACACCGACCAAATATCGAACTTCAGGTTATAGGGGTTGTGTGCTGTAAAAAATTGATTACGTTCCGGAGACACACAAAGTCCATTGTGTAGGAGCGAACTAGTTGGTTTCCCAAATCAATTGTAGGAGTTCCGATACTATTGGATTGTCCCTCTAGGCTACAGATGGATCAGGGACGAAAGCAATAGAATTGGGCGAAACACCGCACAAAGTGCCTTGCAAAGTACTCATATCCAGATTGGATAATACAATACCCCCTTGCCTATCATCATCAGTGGGGAAAGATTGAAAAGGGATTTCAAATGACTTACCGCAGCAAAATCCTTTGAGTCTTCTTTATTTCATCTCGAATAGAACTTACGAATGAACTATCCCAGTATCAAGAGTTATGGTCTCATCGGTACACTCGTATTCGTATCTGCCTTCTCCAAATCGATTTATGCACTCAAACGCATCAGAATAAGACCTCGGAGATGCTTCCCAAAAAGTAATGACTGCAGACCCGCATTCGAATCGTTTTAAAATTTCTGAAGTAAGATGAAAATCTTCCCTAAAGTAGAACATAAGTACACCTGATTAATCCGTATCCTACGTCCACACGGGCACTAACGTTTTATTGCGATAGCATCATCTCCAACAGCAGCATAGCCCATCAAGCAGCCATCAAGAGCAGAAATGGTGCATGCAGAAGCCCCATCATCAGCAGCAGCAGCAGCAGCACCATCAACACCACGGTACGATCGTAATCCCAAGGGTGTAAAACAAAAACTCGGCCGAGTCTAAGAGGGGTAGGTGAAATTCCTACCGGAGGCACATTGCAGTGAAAATACACCTCGATTGAGGTAAATGGGTGGAAGCTGCAAATATGCTGGGATTCTAAACAATTTTGCACGTTGCAGAACAACCACATTCCAGCATCGTATGGGTTCGTTGTTGTTTCTTCTGTGCAGCATTTGCGCTGCCAACCATCCTTATGTAGCTCGTTCCCTTAGTATTGTCCTCGCTGGCATTTTTAAGGAGATTTGCAGCAACTTCGGTCTTGGTACGAGTATGTGGTGCAACGTATCGGCATGAGGGGTATTGTTTGTAATTTACGACAGCGTGTGCATTGCCTGGCGCTCTTTTCACATTGATGTCGATAATTTATTAAGTTTTGGAGCCCTGCAGGTTATTTCAATGTGGGGATCCTTAAAATTTGTTTAATTTGTGATGGGGAGTTTTTGTTTTTAACAAAAGGGTCCCATAAATTGGTGTAACAATGGCGGCTTTAAACACCGGCGCAGTCTCCATTGGCGCTGGTGTTAACCAACATACACAAATGTTTGTCACTCACTCACATAAAGATTTACAGCCCGATTCTGGCAAACCTCACTGATACCTCACTAGTCACAAAAGCAAAACCCTCACAAGGTGAGGTGAAATAGATTTCGTGAGGTTTTCGTATTCTGGCAGCACACTCACAGCTTGGCTCACAAAAACAATCGAAATTGTGATCTCATATCGAGCAAGGCACAAAATAGAAAACCAGTCATAAACGCTCACAAATGGCAGTATTTGTATTTGATGGTATTGCTTCCCTCTTTCCAAGCATTAAAAGACCCAAACCTGGCCTTTGACGCTCTATTTATTAACTCTTCGGGGAAAATTGATATTTGTATGACAAAAAACTGAGGAATGTGGAAATTTTGATTTATGTCGTTAATATTTTATTTTCTTCGTTTCTAAAACATTTCAGTGTCAATATCTCGCATATTTTCTTAATAATATTTCGTTCTCAGATCCCACAAAATTGAAGTGATAGTAATCTAACCATTGTGAGGGTGAATTTGTTGTGAAGTTTGTTGTGAGAATTATCGGAGAATACGAAAAATGTTAACGAATCACAACAAACCTCACAAGAGCTTGTGACTTGTGAGGCCTCACAACGGCAGAATTGGGCTAGATCATGCTGAAGACTTAAATTCACTCTCTCACAGTATTTTGGACTCCAATTTCCAACTTTTCAAAAGGAGAAATGAAGATGAAATGATAAGCCGCTGGGCTAATTGAAGCGTCGAATGATATATGCTTCACCCTACAACCGATAGAGAGCACAAAAGGTGTCAAATTTGCTGACATTACATTCGTAACTGATCGGTGGCTTAGAGCAGCTTCTGGCAGGCCAATTGGTAAGGCGGATGCTCCTTTAAGAATTCTAAACATTTAATTTTAAAAGTCTTTCTATTTTTGTTTGTGCTATTACCAAATAGCTGCAAATGATTGTCAATAGATTTGTCAAAAATGTTATACCAATTTAAGAAAAAACTGCTTAATTTAAGAAAATAATTCTTAATTTAAGAGACTAATTCTTAATTTAAGAAAACAATTATTGATGTCTCATGTCTGCCACAAACAGGTTACTGCAGAAGGAATAACGCGTTTTGAAAAATAACACACGATGTCACAAAAAAAAAACCAGCTTTCTACTTCTTTTCGTTCTGCTTCTCATTATAAATTTAATTATTTGCAAAAAATATTCAACAGAAGAAAATGTTCTTTTACAGTTCGTCAAGCAGCAAAGTCGTGATCTGCCATTAAATGCAATTCGTTCAAGCCCTGCTGGTTATCTGGGCATAACAATAAAGAAAGAAGAGGCGGGTGCTTCGGCAAGTGTAGCTTTGGAAAGGCGCCTCTGCGAAACGGTTACAAAATGATAGGCCAATGCCATCCTGGTTATCTAAAGACGACTGTACCGCCTCTCGTTCTTTATATGACCTGATTTTGACAAAGGGAAAATAACGAGTCTCCTCACTCTAAAACAGACTCTCCACTCCACCCATGATTTCCACGACTTTTGTGAAAGTTCCTAAACAATTTTTTTACCAATGTAGACACCTCTGATCGGAATAGAATAGAAAACTACTTATAAAGAGTGTGAATTTACGGATTCGGTAATGGGCTCATTCAGAAGCTTCCTTTTAGAAACAAACATGTATCTACAACCGCACCCATTCCAAGCCATCATAGACAGATTGAAATACATCAAGCCAAAAAGCCACCATTTCAACCAACCACTTCCATACCACTTGAATCAATACGAAGGCTTGCGTTTGCCAATTAATTGGCAAATATTTGGGGTTTTCGTGTGTGGTTTTTGAACTCAAGAGAAATATTTTATCTCATGGTCCCCAGTTCATTAAATTGAAACCATAAATTGACTGAAAATATGCGATCGATGGAAGTGGCCAATGCATCGGAAAGACCGCCAACCAAACAATGAGCAATAGATACTCGTATGCCAGCATATATATACGAGTACGTCTGTGCTTGTACACGCATGAACGAAAAGCATTTACAGACTTTTGGAGTGCTTAATGAGGTCGGTTTCGCTTGAAGCAATTCCATTTTCAGTCCTTACGAGTACTGGCTGTGCTTGATGTACCTACGGTTTAAATGGTGGTGCTGTTGGTTAACCGCAATTACAACCAGATACCATAAAATCAATCAGCAAATATCGCGGAATGTGTTTCTGTGTATATTGACTGATTGTTCAAAGGAATGAAACTTTTTTTTTTTTCTTTCAACCACGGACAGCTGAGCTTTAAGAACTTATGCATCAAAACTGAAAATTTAATTGCAGAGTTTCGTCAGAAAGCGGTCTACAGCTGCAATGCTACTCTACGAAAAATGTTTGGCAGGTTTTCCATCACAAGGCAAGACGAACGTGTCACAGAAACAAGACCCGAACATAGAGCTGAGAAGTGAGCTGATGGGCAACCTCCAAATTTGCATAATTTTTCTTTTCAAATATATTTTTGTGAAGCAAATCGGACACATTTCAAAAAAACTTACAAAAGATTTCTGAAATTTATTTATTAAATGTTCATGAAATGTTTCAATTTTATCCTTTCTTGGACTAGAAGAAAATAATGTGGTAGGATTATTAGCAGCGAGTAAAGTTTTAATTTTTGTAATTTTGGTCTCGGGAATCTCGCGACACGCGATTTAATTCAAATAATCGTATTAAATGAACCACTTTCTCATTAGGTATTCCAAGCTTCTCTGGACATTTGTTTTTTATTTAAAAAAAAAAAAATAATCGAAAAACAGTGCTCACTTCTTCTGCAGGGAAACTTGGAAAACAAAAATTATTTCCCATCAAGATTGGGCAACTGTGAAACATTTCATAAATGTTTTTTTGGTGTCTAGATCCAAACCAGCAAAATATTTCATAAAAATAGTTTTGCTTAATGAGGCCCGGTTTGTTCAGTCTTGGTTATATTTAATCATCGGTTATTCCAGCTGGTAATCATCGACGTTGTTTGTTCAGCTAAATATTAACCAGATAATCAGTGGTTTGGTTACTTAAACCGAGAATACGATAACCAGCCAATTTTGCGCGGTTAGTAAGATTTAACCAATGATTGTCTAGAATTTGGTTTATTCAAGACTTTGTAAGGACTTCATAGGTATTCGTTTTGAAGTTACTGCTATAAAACAACTTTTTGTAGAGAATTTCGACCAATCGTGTGCGAAAAAAATACAAATAATAAAATAAATAAACTTATAAAGTATAACGTAAAGTGGAGCGAAGGCCCTGACCAATAATATCTATTCGGTTAACGTTTTCAACTGACAGATGTATAGAATACGCTGCACGCGATTCTATGGAAGGTGAGGATACAGTCAGGTTCCCAACTGCAGCCGGTTGAATTAAGATTACTTTCAACATATTTGTCCTTTGACAGTTCTCATAAATTGAGGAAATATTGAGAGAATGAGAATGCTAGTGCGACGTACGTAGACGAAATTGAGATTAGTCCCAATAATGGGTTAACAATTTTTATCTGTTCTTGTACTGATTCAGTTTTGTTCTCAATTAATAGCTTATTATCTCACTCCAAAATGATTTTATTCCTCTGTTTTTTAAAAATTCCTGCATTTTGATTTTGACATTTATGTACTCAACGGTGAAAATATATTTATTCATAAATTTGCTAGACAAAAACACAAAGAGCCAAAAAAAATGTAACCATAGATTCGGCTAATCACTGCATTGACAAATGAACTGGAAAAATGGAACGATTTGTTGCAAATCTATGGTTTGGTGACCGAAGTGAAAAAACGGTGAACAAATACTCATTCGTTATCACTGATTTGTAATTATCGGTTCAACTAAATCGATGGTAATCTAACCAAGGATTTGACGAGCTGTGAACAGACCGGCTCTAACTAAATGCTTTAAAAATATTTATCGAACATGTAGGTACCTATTTAATTGTTATTCAAGTGTTTAGCTGGTCTGGACATACCTTTTAAGAACGAGAAAAAACAAAATAAATCGGAATACGGACATTTATTTTTTATCATTCGAATGCGAAGAAATCAATTGATCAACGTGATTGTGTGGCTATCGCTTCCAGGCACACCAACATTTAAAAATAAAACAAGTCACCTAGTGGGAAATAGTAGAAATAATTTTCAGATCATCGTGATCTCGATGAGAAGCAGGATCATGTACTGTTGTTGTAAGTGCATGTAAATCGATGATCTATATGTGTAATATACTTCGTTGTTTAAAAGAAAACCCAGGTTTAACACGCTTAGATATATATATTTTATTTTACCAAGAAACGTCTCACATCAATCGCCATCTTCTGTGCAAGGCGGAAAAACAAAGCAGTGCTGCCAAACAACGGCCCCACGCATATGTGATGCCAGAATACACTACAATATGGATCATAGCTGATAATAAAAAACAGCATTTATAGCCCTTGCCAAAAAAGTACGAATCTGACGTCTGAGACGCCACGAATAGAAATTAACTCTCAAGCTCGAAGAGTTATTGAATCCAACTCGGAGAAACTCCAATTCTTCTTAAGTGGGTCCAATATCAAAATATACCTAAGACGTAGATTTAAGAACCCCCTGGGGTGCTGCCAGCAGCCACCCTCTTTTCTTCTCAAAGAAAGAACGAGACAAATTGAAATTTTAAGAATCAGCCATAGCACAGCTTATTCCATGCTTTGTGCGGTGACGCCTGCCAGCGGTGCCACGGAATGATGAGGGTTTCATCATTTGGTTCTATTGAACTGAACACTTAAACCCACCTTCTGAACAAAACAAAACTAAAAAAAAAATACTTTAAAAAGTACTCACTGTTAAAGGACCTTTCATGTTGTGGTACATGAGAAATTCGGTATAATCCAACCTCGGTATACACGTGAAAGGCTTTCGAAACTTTTCTCCTGTGTATACTTAACATCCTGAGTTGTAGTAGCATTCTTAAACAGTCGCAACATGCAAAGCTTAATTAATGTAAAACAGTTCATCAAACCAAACAGATATCAAACTTTCATAACAATCGTTAATTAAAAAGACGTAGGTACACAAAAAAATAATAAAAGGAATCAACGAGAAATCCTAAAGAATCGCCATCGTACGTGATAGACAAAAACAAAGTCCTGTATTTACGGTTGTTCGCTTTGTTTCGTGAGAAATTAAAGTCCTTTCCGTTCGTAGAGAAATAAATTGTTCACGTACGTAGTATAGCTTCCGCTCGACAAAGGACCTAATTGAAAGCAATTTCATTTGAATGACAAACTGTTAAATTTATTGCCGTACATGCCGCTTTACTTGTTCGCTTTCTTAATTTGTATCGTTCTGTTGATTCATGAATAAGTTGCCTTATCCAATTTCGACTACCTATCGTCATACAGTAAGGATTTATAGACTCGGACTCGGGACTAGTCGTTGAACGCTCTGTTTGTATAATGAACGTAGTTAATGTGGGGAGGTAAGTGAATCCTAATGAATAGATCGTAGTATCCTACAAGAGCATATTTGGGATGTACGAGTTCAAGCATTTGTACAGTTGTACAGAACATTAATTGACCCGTATGTCTTGCATGGCCTCGATCCAATTTATATGCGATTTCGGATAAGCAACAAATCGTAGCATGCTGCTTCTATAAAAAAAAGTATGGACACTGAAATATATTGCTTTGGCAAAGCGGTCCTTGAAGAGCCAATTAAAATTAAGAAACATTACTTTGAGAGGGTAGTGTATGCCTGGGTTGGAGGACGTTGGCTACAGCAGCTTGTATTATTTTGATTTCAGCGCAGCAGACTGTCATCAGTATGTTGGTATACTTTAGTGGCACTTCAGCGCTAAGTTCATCAAAATTCGTTTTATGACCAGCGGAAGGACAGTGAGGCAGTAATGAAGTGAAATATATTTGGTTAGATCGTCGGCAAGTTCTTACATAATTGCAAATTGGAAGCATGCTACTGGGGCACTTCGAACTAGAAGAGTTACAGACGCAGGGCTCTGTTGTGGGACCTGAAGTTTGCATGACGGCACTCTTAGAATAGTCCAACCAGGAGAAACTAAATTAATAGATCTACCCTATAATATCACCATGGTGGTAGTTGCGATACGATGGAAGAAGTTAGGCATATGAGCACCACCCTGTCACTGCACTAAACCAAATCGCGTAGTCATATTGACGGAAATATATTGGTAAACTTTGAAGAATCAATTGTTCGGATCGACAGTTTTTCATAAAATTTTTCGTGTTATTGAAGATTTTATATTCCAAATAAATAACTTTTTTCTAACTTTTTTCTCATATTGTATTCAAACCAATGAAATTTTGTCATATTGACAAACTGAAGTCGTTAACAAAACGGTTGACGAAAATGTGTCCATCATTTTTAGAAGAATCAGTTATTCAAATTAACAAATTTCCATTAAATATGTGTTCATAATGAAAAAGAAAATTAAATATTCAAAATCAATTAATTATCATCAAATGCTATACTATTTATGATATTATTCAAGCAAATGAATTTATTTTCAAATTGACAAAATCGCCATTTCTAAGGTAACTGGCAAAAATAGTTTATGTATTTTTGATGAATCAATTATACAAATTAACAATTGTTCATCAAATATTTCGTCTTATTGAAGATCTAATACACACCTATTCAAAAGAAATGAAACCAATTTTTTTTCGTAATATTTTTAAATTTAATTCTACGATGGAACATTTTTCTTGACGAAATTTTCTTCATACCGCCAACTTTTTATTCAAATACTTCATCATATTTTCTTATTTAAATAAATTTCTTTAAATGGAGGAAAATGTTTTCTTCAAATTGAAAAACGTAATCAATTTGATGAAGTTTCATTAAAATGTAAATGTTAATAATTGTTGTACTCGAAATGATTACTTCTATTCTTGTAAGTGATTGTCCAAAAACACTTTCGAATATGCGATACCTAATGATTTTCTTTTATTTCAGATGGTCGGTGCTGTTCAACTAATTATTATTAAGTAATTAAAATCATTAGATTATAAATTATTTAAATAAATAAATTAAATAAATAAATAGTTGGCGCAACAGGTTTAGCTTCTCACAACCATTCGCTTGTGTAAGTTTTTAATTTTTGGGACGAATGGATGGGATCTACAATTTTATGCCGGGTCCAAACAGCTAATTGAGAAGCTCCTTCATGACAGTTATACTCTCGGATGTTTGTCAGACGTTCGCGAGAGGTGGCGCAGCGGAAAAAAACCATAAGTTGGAATTTGTGTTTTTTCGTCCAACACACTAACCACTAAGCCACTGCTCCTATAAATTATTTATTAATATAATTATTATAAGTCCTTTGTAAGCTTTTGTTAATTATTCATTATTATTCCAACTACCTTACTATTCTTGTAAATATACAGGGTGTTTTTTTTTAGAGGTATAGCATTTTAAGTTGACAACACTATTTTAACTGCCGGCCATTTTGTCAGCTGTCCAGTGATTTATTTTTAGTTTGGTTTGCCATTTCATCATGAACAAGTTGACAAATGAACAACGCTTGCAAATCGTGCAAATTTATTTCGAAAATAATGGTTCAGTTTGCGAAGTTTACCGCAAGCTCCGTTCGTTTTATGGTCGACATAATCGTCCATCAGAGCAATTAATTCGGTTAACCATGGATCGTTTTCGCACTACGTTTACTCTATGTGATAATACGCATCCGCAGAGATGTCGAACAGTGCGCACCGAAGAAACAGTTGCCGCTGTAGAGCAAAGTGTTGAAGAGGACCCGGATGAATCGATTCGCCAACGTGCACAGCAATTGGAGCTTTGTCCATCAACTTTATGGAAGATTTTGCGCAAAGATCTTAGCTTACGACCTTTCAAGATCCATCTGTGCAAGAACTAAAGCCGCGAGACCCTGCAATGGGTCGTGATTTTGGTGTATGGGCCGAAAATGAGATTGATATCGATGCTGATTTTCATCGCAAAATTTTGTTCAGTGATGAGGCTCATTTTTGGCTGAATGGCTACGTCAACAAGCAAAATTGCCGCATTTGGAGTGAAGAGAATCCACATGAGACCCTTGAGACGCCATTACATCCACAAAAACTGACTGTTTGGTGTGCTCTAGGGGCTGGTAGAGTCATTGGGCCATACTTCTTCCGAAATGATGCTGGAGAGTCAGTTACTGTTAATGGAAACCGGTGTAGAGCCATGATAACCGACTATCTTGTTCCCGAATTGGATGGCATGAATGTGGATGAGATGTGGTTCCAACAAGACGGCGCTACATGCCACACAGCGCACGTCACAATCGATTTATTGAAGGAAACATTCGATGAGCGCATAATTTCGCGGAATGGACCTGTCAATTGGCCACCAAGATCGTGTGATTTGACACCATTGGATTATTTTCTTTGGGAATATGTGAAGTCGCTCGCCTACGCCAACAAACCAGAAACGTAAGGGGACTTGGAAGCCAACATTCGTGGCGTTATTGCCGACATACAGCCCCAAATGCTCGAAAAAGTGGTTGAAAATTGGACCTCTAGACTTGGCTTTATTCGAAGCCCGAAAATCATATTAAAACATTAATGGCATAAAATTATCCTTCCAATAAATCCAAATCGATGGACATTAAAACGATTTTTTTGTGTTTTATTTCAATTCGAAGTTCTATACCTCTAAAAAAAAAACCCTTTAGAACTGATTTAATTCAAAATCAGACGATGGCGATATTCGAGAATGATTCGAATGTCCTTGTTATGGATCATTTGAGGGAAACAGATTCTTGACTTGTTACTTCTAAGGTGAACTGAAAGGTCCGATCAAAACAGAGCTGTAAGAACAACTGGGATTTTTGAGCTCTAAGAAACAGCAGACTAATTTTCTCTAATTGGACACAAGTGACCCAACTGAGGATCCAAGTGTAGCTGTGGCAACAGTCACAAGCAGAGACAATACTGAGACCACCAACTCCGGCCGATTTCCCGTTACTTAGCCAACAAGCTATATTTTGATGGAGTGTTCACGTTTGGTGCGCTAGTATTCTTACATAAAAAATCGTATTGACAAATGTCACGAAACTTCAAAAATTCTGCTCACCACACACTCCCAGGAGATATGAGCCACTTCCGCTGTGGGCAAACTTGCTGGCAGTGTTCATAGAATTGTGTCTGTTAAATTTGAAATGGTTCGTTACGTGTGAATAGTATTTTCTTAAGGAATAAGTGTACATTTGCTTAAAATATTTATGAAAAATGAACAATATAGATTGGTTGAGGGAAAATGAATACATTTTGAGCAAATTTTCTTCATTATTTAAGAAAAATTTACACACGAAATCGAAGTTAATGATATCCAAAAGCGGAAAATACGCAACCATGTTTGTTCCAATATGTTTCTAGTATACAGAACATCAACTTTAGTAAGTTTTACTAACCAAACAAATCAAATTATTCGCCTTTTAACAATTTATAATAACTAACCAATGGCGTTCAGTAATGAAAAAATTGTCGTATTCCCGAACTGTTTCACATTTCCCCACGGTTGCCGAGGTTGGCAGCATTTATTTTTGCATTTTTTGTATGTTTTTGCATGTCACACGGATTATTTTTTGACATAACACCGATAGGAAAACAAAATGGCGAATTTGAAAAAAAAAACAGAGGGGGCCAGCGGCAAGAGGATTGTGAGTTGGGGGTCTCAGTATGGTTTGTCTATGGTCACAAGTGTCTATACCACGACGGTTACATATGTGTCCATTTGGTATACTATTACTCGAACGTACAACTTTGTGAGTTCCTTTTTTCCTACCCGCAATCACATTAAGCACTTACCCACCCCAGCATCAGTTTAAACTCACAAGTCGCAACATAACTCATCCTGTCGTCGCGTCGTGCGGATTTAAAGAAACACTAAGCATCTACATTTTGTGCGAAGATTTAGTGCGAAGGTGTGCTGATGGAATAAATTATTTCGAGCTTCCTAATGAACGCTCTGCCGTATTCATTTTTACATCTCCGTGTTAAAATTTCTTTTGCATACATATAGCTACGCATATCTTTTGTAGAGTTTGCATTTAAGATATGCAAATGAATGCACACCACATAGCAAATTGCAATTTGTCAGTGCAGATAAGCTTGTTACAAGCAAACTTCCGCTGACACACTCAGACTGCATAACCATAGGGACCAGGGAACATTCGCCTCGTATATAGGTACAGCTTATACATCTCGCTAGTTAAGTCATCGAAGAAAATTGTTACTTTCATACAAGAGAAAGAGAAGAAATGAAGAAGAAGGACTTTTCATTCCGTTTGCATAAACTAGATATACATTAGGTTGCGTACTTCTTCGAAAAGTTTGTCCTTTTAAGGTACTTGATTGTGCAAATTAAGTGAAATCTAAATATCCTTACACAGCACTCGAATGAGTCCTCTTCGCTCAGCCTTTGGTGCAATCGAATCTTCTGAGTGTGTGTACCTACATATTCGTTTGAGTAAGTCGAGCTTATATATATTATTATGCTCACGGAGGTAGTGCGGTACCTTCGTAGTTCAAACGAAGGGGGAACTGGTGTGTGTGTGTCTCCCCACAACAGCATGCGATGAGTAAAATTAACGACATGTAGTTCTTTGAAGCTGTTAAGCAGGCGGAAGAAGCGATTTTGTGGCAGGGAATTCCTTTAGTCGGCTTCTTAGCTGAGGGTAAATGTTATTTTTAGCTCTGTTTTTACTGCAAATGACATAAGGGCCTGGTTTTGAACGTGATTGCATGAAATAACTGCGATGTTCTCTTTCCTTGGACGATAATTTGATTTGGTATAATGGTTACTTGGAGTTAGGGCACAGAATTACATGAACTACACAGAAGGCATGTATCAAAGACAAATCATACTGAGACCCCCAAATCGCAATCGTCTTGCCGCTGGCCCCTCAATTTTTTTTTTCAAATTCGCCATTTGGTATTGCTATCGGTGTTATGTCAATTAAAAAAAAGTTTATTTAAAAAACCAAAAACCCCGACTGACTGCAAAAAAAAAGAATTGAAAATAAATGAACAAGACGCATTTAAGTAGCTATACCTAACTAATTGACAGTATATTCGGAAGAATACGAATATTATAATACCTCATTCTTCAAAATCGGTCAAGCCGTTTATAGCATACGCGCGAAACACATAACCCTCCCTGTGCACAGTCGGGTAAAAATCCGTTTGATATGCAAAAACGTACAAAAAATACAAAAATAAGTACAGTAAAAACTCTTTTAACCGGAACTCCAATAACCGGCAACCTCTAATATCCGGAATTTTTTTAAGAAAATATTTGTGAAATTTACACTCTACTATCCGGAGAAACCTCTAATATCCGAAATGCTGTGTGCTGATGATTTTACACAAGCATGTAAATGTTCAAGCATGTTGCGATTTGCACAAGAATGCGTGCCTGAAAAGGAAAACAAATTTGCCGTCTGCGTTTTAGTCTGAAAAATAAGTTTACCGTTTGTCGTCTAGACTAAAAGGCAGACTTATAGTTTTGTTTTCCTTCACCAAATCTCTTAACCTCTAATATCCGGAAAAATCGATTATCCGGAACACTGTCGGTCCCAAGCATTCCGGATAAAAGAGTTTTTACTGTACTGCCAACCGCAGCAGCCTTGGAGAAATGTGAGAGTTCGGGAATACCACATTCTTACATTACTGATGAATTCCATTGGTTAGTTCTTAGGTATATATTGTTAAAAGGCGAATAATTTGATTTGTTTGGTAAATAAAACTATCTACTGGAGATGTTTAACATATAAAAAATATATTAGGTATTTTAGGTATTAGCCATGTTTGTGGCTATGTATTTACCTCTTTTCGATATTATTAAGATCAATGTTCATTTTTCTCAAAAAAACTGATAAAGGTTTGGTCAAAAGGCATTTATTTTCATGGAACCATTCTGCATTGACAATTTTTTATAAATATGTTAAGCAAATGTACACTTATTCCTAGCAAAAAATACTATACACACGTACATATATAAATAATTTCAAATTTAACGGATAAAATTCTATGAACGCTGACAGCTTTGCCAACAGCGGAAGTGGCGAAATTTTTGAAGTTACGTGACATTCGGCAATACGAATTTCTATGTAACAATACTAGCGCACTTAGCATTAGCCATACAAAAAAGCAAATATTATAACCTCTTACAATAATACTTTGAAATTATAGTTACTTACTTGTAAGAAGAATATTCTCATTGGATATCAATGTTAACAGCAGCATGAGCTTCACTTCACTTTGTTTATATTTTTAAAACATTTTTCTTTTAAAAAAAACTTTATCGAAATGAAACTAACTCAAACTAACTCTTAATTCTTAATCAAGTGACAGAATAATATATTTAAGTTCAAAAGTAATATCGATATATTTAAATCTAATCACTTTGGTACAGACGCTTTATTTTAACCAAATGCAAATGTAGGTATTGAAGTAAATGGCTTTAATAAGTTCGTATTTATTTGTATTTAGAGTAGATGTTATATTTCAGGTCAACTATAACTTAATTGTAATAAGTTCGTGATTGAATTATTATTTCAATATTGACCGGGTTAGATTGTAGGACAAAAATACTGGATTTAATCTTTAAAGATTAAAGTTCAGAAAATTCGTATTAAAATGAGCATTTTAATAAAACAATTATTAAATTTCAATATACATAAATGCATTACAGAAAAAGTTTAATAAGCTGGAAATATTGATGTATTGAAATATTTCATGTATTGCATAGACCTGTAATACTGCGGATATGTATTAAAAAACACCCCCATATTTTTAAACGTGCATGACCTACATTAAAAATCAAACATAACACTCTATACCCTATTTCCCGGAGCTAGGTTTTACAATTTTAAGCATTTATGTGCATTGTTCGAACAAAGAAAATTTTGGGCACGTGGAACACTGGGTACAGCTAGTAGGATATACGATAAATTTGCTTGTATCTTTGTATGTGGATTTGGGTTTTTTTAAAGATCACGTTAAAACTACTCACCCAATCCTTATGGATTTCTCCGAAGTATCATATGTCTAAAACCACTAATATTTAGATTTCTTTCGAGCTCATATAGAAGATATACCTACTTACGAAATAAAAGTCGACAGTTTTTCACCCCCACTGTACAAAATTTCCATGTAAGGACAAATCTATTACAGTGGCTGTGAAAAACTAATTTTGATCCACTGTCAAATGTTGCAAGAATCGTCGACAAAACTTTTGCCTCAGTATCTTTAAATTGACCAACTGGACAGCGCTCTTGGGCTAATGTAGCTTTGAATGAATAATTTATTCAAATGCACATTATGTTTGGTAAGCGCCGACAAATGGTCCAACAGCATTTATCAAATATTTTATTTGAGACTCGAAACGAAACGGGCTTTGCCACGTGAATACGAAACCCTTCGTCTGAGAAGGTAAAGGAAGTAAATTAAACTGCATTTGTGTGTGTGTGCCTTGCGATGGCGTCGTATGTTGAAAGATTTTAATTTAGCTGAAAGTGCATTTAGACCCAGGCAGTGACAGATTTGATTATCCCAACGGACAGTAGAATGTAATTGAAGAGTCTAATAGAGTTGGGTTGCCATTCGAGTATTATTCTGGAGAATGGGTGGTTATTATTTTCTAGGGAAGTAAGATTCGTTTGGGTAGCCAAAGGAAGGAGTTAATATCAGTGGATTACGGCGCACAGTCGAACTTTAGATAAGCCCACCGATCATTGGAAGTCGGCTCGCCCAGAAATTCGCTACTTTTATACTTGCTAATGGATAGCACCAGAAAACTGAACCTGTCCTCTTATCCAGGAAATACAAAACTCCACACATTGTTACTCCGTCTATGTCACTAACTTTATGTTTTCGAACAAAGTCA
Source organism: Cheilosia variabilis (assembly GCA_951230905.1). NCBI lineage: Eukaryota > Metazoa > Arthropoda > Insecta > Diptera > Syrphidae > Cheilosia > Cheilosia variabilis. The sequence goes on from OX579676.1 coordinate 36,593,657, forward strand.
TTTACTCGGGAACTATTTTTTTGACAGAAAGGTTAGCTGGGAAGTTAAAAAATGTAGCTTTTGTAGTTTTTTCTTGCAAAACAGATATGGGAATAAATAGGGCATACAAATAACAAACTCACTCTCGGTCATAGGAACAATAGGAACGGCAGCCTCTGCAGCAAATTTGCAGTGGACCAGTAAATCAACTGCACTCGCCGCTGGAATTTTTCAAGAAGCACTAACCTATGGTGTGGTGAGCTACAATTTAAGAAAAGCTTTCAAGTCACAATTCAAACCAGATTATTCACTTCAACCTAACCCAATCTAAACCATGCCTTTTGACTACCTACCGAATTACTTACGTTGTCTGTGCACCATTTCATTGCTGGTTTAAATAAAAAGCTGTGGCACATACACCTCTGGCACTTCGAATAATGTTTATTTGCCTATATGGTTCTTTATGCGAATGCTTTCTTTGATGTTCGAACACCTTGCTCTCCGTATATTTCATCCATTTCATTTAGAATAACTTGACGAGCACAACCACTTTAAAATGGTGTCAACGTGAACTGCCAGGTAGTGCGAGTTTTTTTCACTAATTTTCAGAGTTGGCTGTTGCTCCCAAGTCCCTAGTCCCGACTCATACGACTGTGAATCTCGGTAAGTCAGTAAAGTGTAGCTATTAAAAATGAGCGCAGTAAATACATAAGTGGTAAGTACTTAAGTCGGGGTTTACGCTTCATGGTTCCCCTGGAATAACACAAATAACTCGCTTTTACACTTGCTCGGTAGTGTTAGTGTATCACGCAGAAAAATTACTCATTTAAAATTAACCAACTTTCGGTTAAAAACTACGAAGTAATACTGTTAATATAGCTCCTACAGAGTTAGTGGATTACAAATAACCGATTCAGCTTATCTAAGGAAACTGGGTTAAGAATAACCGATTTTTCAATTTCCTCCAAATTTTATCGATCGTTATAATAGCAAACTATCTCTGTAGCTTTTAACAACTAACAAAGTGAGTTTTTTACTCGTTTTTTCTCAACAGGGACTTAGTTAATTTTAATCCATTTATTTTTAGCCGAGCAAAAATTGCACTCGGTTAGAGTCAATTTTTGAGCGTGTATCATTTTACGATGCTGGAACTGTGTTTGAAACAAATTGCCATAACCTATCAAACAAGAAACTTGCTAGACGAATACACATCTGAGGATCTGCGGTGGAAATCTATGTCAGTATTGCTTATTCTTTATTTTGATAAAAATTCCCACGGAGTTGCACTGAAGAAATATTTCAGTTTTTCCTACAAAACGGTAAATTTCCCCACAACCGAATAACACTGTTCTCCACCTTTTGCGAATGTCATAGAAAGATTTATGTGCGAGAAATCTTTTTAATTCGGTCCAATCGAATTGTTTCTTATGTTAAAAAAATTGTATGCTGCTTGTGTGAGAGGCCTGTACCACGAAACTAGAATTTAACAATTCTACAGACACTTGTTAAATATGCCGATTTAACACGTAACTATAATTACTGTACCAAAAAAGAAAACCGCTTCACTTGTTAATGATGCAGATTTCCCTTCTTTGTACAAGTGCTTAGACGATGCGCAGGCAAATTAGCTTAGATAGCAAAGCGTGCTAATAAAAATCCGCGAAAATTAAACGATGCTTTTACTGCCGGTTCGTTGACTGATGGAGCATCTAACATTAATAAAAATTCCATCGATTGCACCGCAAACTTCTGCCCCCTTTAAAAAAAAAATTTCTGAATAATGACGTTCACGTTTTCAGCCCAGCGTACAGGAGTTGGAAATTTAACTTCGTTAATGCAGAAATGTCTTCAGCTACACAACGACAAACAGTATTCTTACCGACACCATGAATATCACCTATAGTTTGGTATTGAGCTCCAGAACCAAACCTATGCAGAGCTACTAAAAATGTTGGTCGAAGACTAAGAGCTTTGTTGAGCATCAATTTACATGTAAGTCTTTCAACAAGATTATTCACCACACCAGTTGAAACGCGGAATTTTTCGAGAAATATATTTTAGTCAGGTTCAAAGTTAATACGGGGTCTATAAACTTAAAAAACGCGATGTTGTTGCTTATCATCATCACTTTCATCTTAATCGAAAAAAAAAACATTATATTTTTAAATAGTCTGCTTTTGACGCACTGGCTTATTAGTTAACAACATGTTAACAGTATTTTTACAGCCGCTTACGCTCTCGTTGAGTTACTGGCGGAAATAAAGATTTTCTTACACAATTACTGCTTCTATGATATTTTCTTAAGATTAACGATTGAAATTCCAATTTAACTTAACAATTTTCAATTCGCACGTTAAGTTTTTCTATCTTTATAACAATCGTTTGATAAATTTTGACTACACTTGTAGCTTTGTGGTACAGAAAGTGAGGAAATTTAGAATTTCCCACTTAACAAGTTAAGGTTTGCTTGTACAATTGTTAATTGTTAAATTCAAATGCAGTTTTGTGGTACGAAAACCATTGTTAATTGTTAAAATTCGCCTGTTGTAAAAGACTTGTAGTTTTGTGGTACAGGCCCCGGGTCTTATATGCACCAAACCCATCTTAAGCAATTGCAATACCTCTCCCAATTTGCGAAGCACCTACAAATATTAGCGATGCTTATGGCGCTTGCTGAAAATAACACTTGTCCTTTGAAGCCCTTTATAAGAACATAAGCCTTTGACCGCCTGTAAAAAAATAAATAAATAGTTGCCGCAACAGATCACTTAAGACACTATAGCACGGTTGCCACTTCGGTAATTTTTTTTTCTGCTTTTTGAGTTTTGGTAATTTGGTAATTTTTATCTGGTTTTGGTAACTTTGAGAGCAGGAGTACCAAAAATACGAACTCGATATCAATTCATTTAAATGCTGCCTTACTTTTTCTGAGTGAAAGTATTGCATTTGCATATGCGTCAGCACCACCCAAGTAAGCCCATTTTGTCCAAAAAATTACTGAATGCACTCATTTTCTTCATTTGACAGATGTTGAACTTCGAAATATTTTCTGTTTATAACTACCTTTAGATATGGATAGGTTAGTTAATCATATAATTTATTTGCAGACATAAAGCTCTAATTGTTAAAGTTATAAGAAAAAAGGCTCGGAAACGGTAGATGATCCCATGCCTTCTAACAGCTGGTAATTTTGGGCACAACGTTGTTGACGTTGTTTAATTGAGCCCAGTATGCTGCTCGCGCTTAAATTAAGCCCCCATGCAAAAATGTCTCCAAAGATAAAACTAAGCAAAGCAGTTGTACGAAAAATCTCTACAGAATTTAAGTAGGCGTATTAATGCAAAATACATTTTTCCACATCTGAATTTTGACAGATCAGGGAAAATATAGGTATTTCAAACGAAAGCAAAAAAACAGTATGGAGAATGGAAAGTTCAACACAAAAAAATTCGTTGTTGTTAATTTAATTTCTTTAAGAAATAGAATATTTTAACGAGGAGTACCTACATAGAAGAGGTTTTTGAGGAAGTACAAATAAAAAAACAAAAAAAAAAATTCCAACACAGTTTTTTTTTTTACCGAACCTACAAAATTACCTGTCAAAATTAAGGGTACATTAAGCGACGCGGTGGAGAGAGACATTGGAGAGCCGCTTAATTTTAGCTTTCCTGAAACAGCATACTAGGCATTAGACTGACAAAGTTCCTACTACGTTCTTTACTGAGTCTTATGTTTGTTTTTAAACAAGCAATTTTAAAAATCAAATAAAATACAGTCAACTCTCGATTAACCGGGGTGCTCGGGACCGAGCTCGTACCGGAAAATCGAAATTCCCGGATAATCGAAAATTATATTATCAACGAATAAACATACTTTTTACAATATTTTTCCATTTATTTGTAATAAGATTTTGTACTTTGAAACAGTCAACAAACTAAAAAACATAATAAGAAAGACAACACCTACAGATACGTTTCTACACGTGTGGGTAGAAAAAATACGTAGTATTTATAAAAAATGATCACGGATAATAGAGTGAATCCCGGAAAATCGATTTCTAAATTAATAAATTTTTGAAAAAAAATGTCCCGGTTAATAGAGTTGCCGGTTAATAGAATGCCGGATAATCGAGAGTTGACTGTAATTTGAGTTTAGAAAATCATGCTTTTGGTCAGCAAAAGTATTTAAAGTAGATTTTACTATTACATTAGTAAGTTAAGTCTTATTTTTTTTTATTTTATAAATCAGTCGTTGTGTAACTACTTAAAGACTGACTAAGTTCCTACAAACCTAATGTACAAAATTGAATGTTTTAAAAGACATATGTTTTTGTATGCTTTAAAAATGTTTATCAACGTCTCCAGATTTTTGGTAAATTTTATCTTGCTTTGGTAAATTTTTTTTCCAATTTTGGTAGCTAATTTTATTTGGAAGTGGCAACCGTGCCCTATAGGCCTAGCTCCTTACATTCATTCGTTTTGTGTCAGTTTTTAGTAGATACGTATAGAAGTTCTTTTATGACAGTTATACTCTCAGATGTTTGTTAGACGTTCGCGAGATGTGTCGCAGTGGAAAAAAGATAGAATTTGGTGTTTTTTCTTGGGGTTCGAACCTGGAACTAGTCCAACACACTAACCGCTAAGCCAATGCGCCTGTAAAAGTGTATACAAAGAGCACTCTCTCTAGTCTCCGACTTTATGATATAGATAACACCTTGGCTAACATTATATTATTTACGAGTAGAATACTATACAATTCACAATGAGATTTACAATTGTTTTGTTATAAAAATAAGAATATGTGCAGTATAAATTGCACAAAAAAAATACTCCTGGCTTCTTTTAAAGCTTATAAGCCCGACGTATTACCAGGTCGAAGTACTCATCATTGTCAATTGAGGCACTAATTGTCGAATAGTAGTTCACAAACTCTTCCTTCGTCACCTACAAAATACAAAATACAAATGTGAAAGATGAGTTTTAAAGTATAGAACTTGGCCAGCTTACAATTCCATCCTTGTTGCCTTGCGGTCCCTCAAAGTTCTCCAAAAATTTGGTCAAAATCTGATCCTCAGTCATTTCTCCGCTCTTGAACTTGGGATGTTCCTCCACCGAATACACGTTCTTTAAGTCGGCAATAGTTATCACACCATCACCAGACTTATCCATTTTGCCAAAGGCCTTGTCAATGATATCCAATCGGCTCTGTGACATTGCCGGCTGCAGTTTAAAAGGAAGTTCAGTTCGACCCACCTATCCACGAACGTGGCCAACTTACCCGTAGTTTCACCAGGAATTCGGTCATATTGATGGACCCACTGCCGTCTGTGTCGAAACTGGAAAGCAAGGAGACCAGATAAATGTATTTTTGTAGAGCTACCCCCTAAGCCGATTTCAAGTGGTCACTAACCATTCGGCTTAGGAGCATTCTTTTGAAGCACACACAAGTGCAAATAAATTAACAAACAAATCGGTGGACGTACCTTGAAAACATTTCTCTTATCTCGGCATCGGTAACATCGAGACCAGTCTCATGAATGCCTCTGATAAACTCATCCAAATTGAGGGCTTTGCTTCCATCATCGTCCATGTTCCTGAAGGTCCTGTGGATATACGTAGCCCGCACACAAACAACAGAACAATCGCAGATAGATAACAGCACACCAAGGGCAAATGATACCAGTGTATAAAAAGAAAGAACGAGAAAATCCAATTATTTTGGTGAGTTAAGGAGTGAAAGTTTACGGCTTGCGATTTTTCTAATTGGTACACATCCATCATTGGTGGATGATGCGAAGCATATACGTACCTCCCCAATCCGATGATGCCGGTTGCACCGCGACTGAAACAGAGAAGTCTCAACTTTTCAATTGGATCCTTGGCTTTTCCGTCGGCTAGGACTTGTTGCGACTGGTTGATAAGAGTGTTCTCCAATGAGAATAAATCATCGCGATTGCCCTGAAATGTGGAAGAGGATTTAGTAAGGCTTTAGCTGTAAAAATACCTATTGGATTGTGAGGCAGAGTGATAATCGAGATGAGATTAGAATGTTGGGAAAGCGCAGACAAGCTTCAACGGCAGAAAATGTGTGTAAAGTGAAATAGGTATGAGTGAGTAGAGTATTGGTAGTGAATTTGTAATGGATAAGCCTCCCGATTGGATGAGAAATACAGTGCTACTTGAACGTTCGTATACTGAAAAGGACAGCGTCGAGCTGTATGAGGAGAATTTAGACATTAAAGTATACAGCCGCCGTCCCGAGGTGGAATAAGTTCACAAACTATACCACATAAAAGGCATGTTGAACTTTCGGTGTTAGTGAAACTCTGATGACATCTCCCAGCGAGGTTTTTCTGTACTTATACTCCCCACGCTGCGAGTATAAAGCAAAAGCAAAGTCCTAAACCTGAGGTTAGAATGTTAAAGCTTAAACAGAAAAGGAAGGTCTAGTGAGATTTTTTATTCTGCGATATTTTGAGTTAGATTCTTCTTGAAGTTGCAACATTTCAAGTGATGTGAGTTCATGTGCAAAAAATAATTCAGCACAGGTGTGATAGATGTTGTTATTTTGGGCTTATTTGAACAAGCTTTTTGTTTAAAATGCAAATGGCAGTATTTGTTCGCGCAAGAAAAAAATATTTTTTCTTTGTTAGCAATGCGCCCTCAGAACTGGCGCCCTGTGCATTTGCACATCTTGCACATAATGGTTGGTCCGGCCCTCGGTAAAGGACAGCAGGCAGCACAGACTAAAGAATCCTACGCCATTTAGCAGACTTACTTATAATCAATTTTTTTAAATCTTCACACTATATATCTTGTAGGTCGCAATGGGTAATTTTGTATGGAAAATTTCATCATTGTCAGCTCGCAAATCTATCCGGGACACTGAATATTATTGTTAGTATCGGGCCTTGACTTTACTGAGCCATAGAGGACTCCTCATACTTGATACCTCACCAAATTGATCACATTGTCAACGACACGCGCATTCCTCATATTTAATGGATTTACAATATTCCGAGAGCTTAATATTGATTTATATTTATAGGCCTAAATTAGCTCGATTTAAATAAGTTTCAAATGGAGGGATTTTTAGTTGAATCTCTGGACACTTTCATGGTCAAATAACACAGCATAAAGTTACCCGTTTCAATTGAAAAATGCGGGCAATGTAGGTAACAAGCCCTATCAGTTATTAACAATCTATAAATCAGCCTTCTCGCTGAAAGTATTCTTATGCCCACATAACGATGTCAAATATTTCTGTGGAACTGAATGAGGGCATGTGATACCTGACTTGAGTCCAGTGTGTTATATCGTGGGATTGATCCCTTTTTGTGGGAATTTTTATGTACGAAAAGCCTTCCGTGGGATAAAGGGATAAAGCACCAAATCGTGGGAATTTCAGAAATCTGACAAAAAACATTCAGACTATAAATTTTGGGTGAAATTCTATAAAATCACCTATATTTCACCATGATTATTAACACTGAATAGTCCATAAGAAACAGCTCATGTAAATCGTCTTTTATCAAAATATTCTAGTACCAACAAATAATACATGCTGCGGTTTTTATACAAGGTTAATTTAACGTGATTTCCTTTCCGTTTAATACAAATTTTACTTTTAAAAACTGGATTTTGAAGCAAAAAAGTGTCCTGGGAATTTAAGTATGGTGAAAAGGGAAAAATGACCAAACTTCGTGGGATAAACGAAGAGAGAGTGCTAACAACACTGCTTGAGTCCCACATTTCATTGCCCACGAAATGGGTCGTATGAATAAAAACTAGCATTTACTTTGAGTAAAAGGTTTTTGCAAGATTAAAAACACAAGCAATTGCTTTGAAGAGCATTTTTTAAGACTAAAGAATTATGTTTTTCATTACCTTCTCAAATCATTTTAAAAAACAATTTATTTGAAAAATATGGAAATATATATTTGGCCTCATGTCGCTTTATATTCTTAGCAATTGCTTTGTCTGACACGATTTATTCAGACTGATGTGAGTAAAAGGTCAGTGGTGCCGCTTTTCGAACATATTAAAAGTAAGAGTTAACCCAAAACAGTTTTTATTCGTAGGTAGGTATACGAAACCAAGAAAATGCTTCGATTTTGACATTTTATTTGAGTCAAGGCAATGCTACGTTTTATTCATAGGTCGAATATATTTCTGAAAATTTTGAAATCTATTCGCTTAAGTGTAGTCCGCTACTCGAGCTAAACTAAATTTAATCTGGTCTCCTACTTTTCTAGCTAATTTTTGCCATAGAGTACGCCGTTTATAAGTGTCACAAAAAACAGCTGTTCTTTGGAAAAACTTCCTTCAAAAATGTAAATCTCCCTTATTTCAACTATTTCTGATTCTAGGTACTTCTCGTCCATGTAATGATTTAAAGAGCTCATCCTTGCATACTTTTCCGCAAAAGAACAACAAATACACAACGATCTGTCACAATTTAGCTTGAGAAAATGTGCCGACCCATTAAATGGGCACGCTAAATTTTGACAGACACATGAAGTACATTCTGAAACAAAAGTTTGATTATTTAGCTCAGCTAAATGGGTTCGCTTAAATTTAGCTCAGCTAAATTTTACCGAGAATTTTGTATGGGAGCGAAAATTTAGCTCGAGCAGCGTACTAAGCTTTAGAGAAAAAAAAAACTACTCTTTCGTACCAACCCAGCTTTTTCCTAAGATTGTACTAATTTGTAATAATGTACTAGATCTATCTTTGGCAATTGTAGGCCCAAACAAAAATAAGTCAGCACAAATTTATAGAAAAAGAAATACATTTGATTTATTGTAAGAAGAAAATAAACATGAAATCGAAACTGAAAGAAATGCAAAAATGAAAACAGAAAAATAGGAATCTGATAAAAAAAAACAGTATCATGAGCAGCAAAATGGAACAATGGCCCCATCCATGCGAATTATACGAATTTTTCAAATGCAATCGCTTACTCCTATGACTAAGTTTATAACAAAAAAAAAGCAACAACATTTAACTTACTTTTCCTTTTACGGACGCTGCCTGCGCTCCGTTTGTATTGACAATCACAAGGAAGCTGATGATAGCAACAAATATGGTAAGCAAGTGCAATTTGGCTGACTTACGCTAAATGTGATACAAGTATAATAAAACATGTTTAGTAAGAGTTATAGTCGAGTGTTTCTACGAAATGTTTAAGCGATTTTTATATAACTTTTGTGATTTTACATCTTCAACTGCCACTTCCTCGTCCTCACTATTATGTTCTACCACATTCAGCTGCATGAATGCATCTGACATTGTTGCGGGTAAAATAAATGCCCCTAGAATTTGTATATGTTGATCCCAATTATTATAAGTGCATGAACTCTTACTGAGTTAGCATACGCAATGAATCAAAATCTAAGCTAGCACAAGCACTATTCCAAGAGAATGGCATCTTTCTTAGCATTCTTCTACGGCCAATTGCCTAAGGGGAGATTAAAATTTCACATAATTTGCATTTGTAAACAGATTTCATGGATAAACTCAGTCTTATTGTTCAATTGAAGCCCACCTACTTCGAAGACGATTATCCGCATTAAGCCTGATAAAAATGTCTCTAACCAGCGGCACACAAAAACAATCTCTTTAGGTGTAACGTTCTTTAATTGAATCAACCTTCGTGCCAGCCGAGTACATTCACAGTCATGGTCAAGTTTCTCAGTGGTGGTTCCTTAATTCCAAATAAAGTAGATTCGTAGATCTCTACAACTAGGTAGGTATATATCTACCATACACGTTTGTACGATAATGAGTCACTGAGTTTATTTTCTCGTTCCACAGGCGGTATTCTGATTCGCTTCCATTTTAATTAAGTAAAAACGTCGGATTCCACTTAATAATTATACCTATCCATTCGAGTAATAAAAGCGATCCGATAATTGCATGGCACTCCAAGGCAGTCTTTTATTATGCACGCAGTTCCACATGAATTAAATTATCTCATTCGTAAAATGAAACAATCACGGAAGAGCAAATTGTACTTTTTATTGTTGTGTCGGTGTAGGTAACCACGAGATGCAGGTAATGGATTTTTAAGCGAATCAGGTCATCTCAGTATGGCGACTAAGCAATATACTAACAAAAAAATCACAATAAAACAAAAAAGCAACCGGCACAATTTACTGCGGTAAATAAACACATCAACAGTAAGTAAACACACACAATGACGACACATCTCTGAAGGTCTCCGCTACACCTATTTGACAAAGAGAAGCAGCTTTCTACTGTAAGCGGGGTTAGATTTTTTAAAGAATCTTTCTCGTTAACTTACATCCCAATCGCCTGCCATGTTGAATACAGTTAAATTTATAAAACAGTTAAAACAATTGGTTTAAATATAACAATGCGAAGCACAATAATGAAACCGAAGGGAAAACAAGATGCCAACCGGTGAGTTAGCTCAGTCAGACTGTGACTGTGACTGACCTGACGGGAAACAAGCAGATGCGATAAAACCTCAAACCTCCTCTACATCAGTGCTCAAAGTGCGAACAGTTTGTGGGATACTGTGCGGGGTGGGAGGGCGAGCTATTATTATAATGTGGGAAAAACTAGAGTGACAGCGAAAATGATTCAACTTTTATATCGGTAGTCATATACGATAGGTAGGTACGTGTGCGGTTACAGTTTGTCAATATCTAGTTCATAAGAAGAAGTAAGTGGCTTCAGGTATGTTGTATGTATTAAAGCATGTGCACGCACATAGATATAAAATGCGCGTATGAATTGGTATTGGGAATGCGATGAATTATTTGTTGCTTGAGCGTGTGATGTTCTGCTATAAAATGTTTATAGCTAAGTATACAAATACGTTTGCGACTGGAATAAATAAATTAATATTTGGGGAGTAAACTCAGATATTGGGAGTAACAACTGCCATTATAAATAATCACTTAACCGTTTGGTAGAAATTTGGGTGGTAGGTATATTACCTACCTACGGATAAGTGTGATAGATTTATAATTCGACTTCAGTCGAATATCTATACCTGGGGGTCAATTATGGTTCACAATCGCTTTCATACACTGCTTTCATTTTTATACCCTCCACAGGAAGGTATATTCACTTTGTCATTACATTTGTAATTGTTTTAATCGTTAAAACATTTTATCTAAATCAATCATCGATTACTGTGACGATGACAAAGCTACGTGAAATTTTTGGGAGAACACATTTTCAATTGAATGGATATGTGAATAAACAGAATAGGCGGTTCTGGGCAATGGAAAACCCTCAAATTATTCATCAGTCACCTTTGCATCCATTAAAAGTTACAGTCTGGTGTGCAATTTGGTCAGGAGGAATCATTGGACCATACTGCTTTGAAAATGAAAACAGCGTAACGGTAACTGTGAATGGGGAGCGATATCGTGATATGATTGAAAACGTTTTAACGCCACAACTTCATGCTTTGGGCTTGATTACCATGTGGTATCAACAAGACGGTGCCACATCGCATACAGCCAGGATTACAATGGAACTACTGCGAGACCTCTTTCCACGACAAGTTATTTCAAGAAATGGTGATGTTGATTGGCCTCCACGGTCGCCTGATTTGACTGCCCCGGACTTCTTTTTGTGGGGATATCTGAAAAGCAAGGCTTATGCAAACAAACCAGAAACACTTGAGCAACTCAAACAAAATATTCGTGATGAAATTAATGAAATACCGCGTGAAGTGTGTGAGAATGTAATGAAAAATGTGCTCAAAAGGGCTCGCATTTGTGAGACTAACAGAGGCGGACATTTACCTGATATTGTATTCCATACATAATTGCCGACATTATATAAAACATTTATCAATATAAGATCCATTCTCTTTCATTTAATCAAAAATTATAAACAAAGAAAGTAGTATACCTTCCCGGCGGACACCCTGTATTACAGGTACTTCTCCAAGGTCGAATCTAGTTAAGAAAATTGATCTTAGTTGACCTGAGCTATCGACTGGGCTTTTACAAACATACCCATTGATAATGTGAAAGCTACTACATACGAAACTGCTCATAGCTTTCATGAAGGCATTATTTTGCGTAGGTAGAAGTTAGAGTAAGATCGCAAAAAATTAAAAACCATTTCAGGTCAATTTTAAACTTAGTACTTTCCAGAATTTTGCGCAATATAAATGATTACCTGAACGGGTATGGGTCATAAAATTTTAGGAAAACCTAACAAATTTACGGAAGGGCTATAATGGACAATAAATAATAAAAAAAATCTACCTTGAACAGGTAGAATTTTAATTAGATTACTCAAAAGCTGATTTTTATTATTTGTGGACTTGTATACCTATACCTGTTTATGAGAATCAAAAGCGATTTATATTCCACTTTTTGAAAAAGTCGAGTTAACGATGCACTTTAATTCTCTTTCTTGAGATCTTTCTATTACCATCTTCGTTAGTTTTAAAAGCCAACTAATTCCAGAGACATTTTAAAATGAATAGGTACTTGGGTTAGAATCAAAACATATGTAGTTCTTATTTCACTTCGTTGTTAAAATCAAAATAACTCTATTCCAATACTAAATTCCAATACTTGCTTATGTAAAAATCAAAATATGCGAGTATTCCACGGCTTAAGAAACGTTTTCTTTGAATATTCAAAACTATTCTGGAAAACATCCTGTTCAATGTAATTACGTACTACCTCACATGCCTAAAATTTTGCATGACTTGTATGCAGTGGAGGGTATCAAAGCATAGGCCAGGCCGATGAAACCACTTTTACTTGTTTCGATTCACTCAGTACTAAGAAGCGATTCTCGTTCAATAAGTGAAAATATCGTGGTGAATTATTGAATGCACACTGTTTTGTACGACATCAGGTTCTCCATTTTTAATCTCTCACTAAAAACATTCATTTGAAAATGAATACGTGAAAAAAAATTATTCATATGAAAATTTTTTATGTTTGGTTTCACATTTTCGTAGAACGAGAATCGAAAATGCGGTGAAAGGGTGAAAACATTTTCATTTCACTTTTTCACGCAACCAGAATTGACCCCCTGAACTGTTGACTAAACCGGCGCTGAATCATTAGCCGGCTGGAGTCGGATACTGGGAGCTTTGTGAGGTGAACATTTCTTGTGAATACTTTTGCATGGGAAGGCGAAACTATAACGCTTCTTCTCTGACAGGAAAGCCGGGAGCTGATTTTAACAAATATATATATGAGCAGGGTTGCCAGAGTTTAGTTTGCTTTAAGCGCCCAAACCTTAAAAATATGTAGCCCCAAAGCGTTGCCCATAAAGAGCCCAAAAATCGTTAAAAATTTTCCCAATTATTTAAGTACTTATTTGGTATTCTTTCCACTGAGCGAATTTGATTGACTTCTATCTTCTGCAAACTGCAATTGGTCTTTGTGGCTTGTGTGTTGGGTCAAATCAAAAGCTCTGCAAAATAAATTGGTGTGTCTGCAAGTTGAACGACTGTTTGATGTCACTTGACTGTAAGAGTGCTGCCAAGTTTTAAATATGGATGGTTCGAAAATATTTCTTTTTTTTGTAGTTTTGTGAAGGAATAAAACAAACCAAATTTGTTAAACGATATGTAGCCCAAAATTGTGTTGGGCGCTCATGGAAGAAATTTCTATCGTTTTTTAAGAAAAAAGATAGCCCAAAATACGATAAAGCGCCTAATCTGGCAAATTCGTATATGAGCTCAGACAATGACTCTTCTCATCCCATAGTCCTGCTCTATGGCGCAGCGGCATGGAGCCTTTCAAAAGCGGATGAGGTTAATCCTGGTTGTTTCGAGAGGAAAATCCTTCGATTCATTTTGGTCCCGCCTGAATAGACGGTGAATGGAGGAGGAGATACAACGACGAACTGTCTGCACAGCGACATCGATCTAGTCAGAAGAGTAAAGGTCCAAACGACTGAGGTGGCTATGGGTCGAATAAAACGAATGGACACGAATACTCCGGCCCGTAAAATATTCGAATCCACACCCGAGGTTCGGCGCAGTAGAGGAAGACCGCGATTCAGGTGGCGCAAGAGGCACGCAAGCGAAACTGGAGACGCTTGTTGGTTGAAGCCCAGGTTCAACTTGGACTGTAGCGCCACCTTAAGTAAGTTAATTAGAATTTATGAGGTTTCAACAGTGGACCGAAATAATAATGTCTTTTGACCATTAGTTTGTCTCGCTTGACTTTAAGTTGATCTTCTAGGCACAGCTGTTGTGATGTTTGCGACATCAGTTGGCCGAAGGATGCGACTTTCTAAGCAGCTCTTTTAATTTGGTAAGCTCTTTAAGGAGCTTGTCTTTGTCAATGCTGAAAACTATCGTTTGGTGGGCATTGAGCGGGCTCTTTCCAAGACCAATCATTCTTTTTAAAGCCCGAGTCAGTTACTCACAAAAGTTGAGTCTATGATGAATATTTCTCTGCTTAAAATCGCAACGAGTTTATGAACCATTGTTGGGCATATTAACCCGTATCCGTGCTGCTGACCCCATTTCTTAGAAGATCCACTAAATCTGCACTGGACCTCTGCCTATCTTGAGTAGTTATCAACTCCACGACCATACAAGGCTTTTCAGGGCTGACTGAGTCTCTGTTTTCCCTTGTTATTTGTGGCAGCGAAAATTCGTTTCTTATTGAATAAAGCGCATTTCGTACTACCAGCCAAGCGGCGGCGTTATTTGGTTGATGTATTTTACACCAGATATGGAGTGAGTGTTATCCGTAATGTTGCCTACTGAACCATCTTGTCCATATTTCTTATACTGCTATGCAGTTACGCTCGCTCTTTGAGCAAGCACGCCGTGGGGGTCAAATTTCGTGCAGCTATGCGGCAAAACGCCCAAACAGCCAGTGCTTCGTTTTTTCCCCCGTCAACCGTTCGTAGACGTTCGGCTACATTTAAGACATCTGGGGCCCTACTCTCTATTTCGTTCCGATAGTCAATCCTATTCGAAATTGTTTTCCGTTCCGCTTTGAAATGGGTGCTCTGTAACACTTTCGAAATATAGAAAAAAAATACTAAAATACTTTTTGCATTTAAAAATTCTTTTTCTCGAGTCTCTAATTTATTTCGTATGAGATCTTTCCAAACAAACAAAAAAATTAGGCTACGAAGATACGTACGTAAAAAAAACTTGAAAAGGAAAAATTATAATTTTAAGTGGAAGAATTTCAAATAAAAAAAAAATATAGGTAATGGATTCCGTTGGTCTTTGGATGGACGAAGAAACTAGGAAAGAACGGTTAGAACGGAAAATTATATTTTTATTATTATTGGCCAAATCTGGATGTGCACACATGAACTCCACCAAAATTTCAAACTGTTTTTGTTTGGTATGCATATTTATTATTGAAGATTCTCTAAAAATTAAAATATGTTACTAAAATTTTTAAAATTTTTATCAAAAACTTACATTTTACGATATTTTTGAATCTTTCCGTTATCGGATTTGTTGTTGAAACAAATTTTCCACATTTGAATGATTTTGACACTCGGAAACGTGTTGCTAGGTACCAAAATTCCACTTTGGAAATTTTAAATCAGAGAGTAGTAGATTTCATTCCGCTTTCGAAATAGAGAGTACAAAACGCAATGCCTCTTAAAAAGCTGCGATACAGTAAGTACAGCCAAAGGTACTGAGCTTGGAGTCAGTTCGGATGAGACAGGTCTTGAAAAAAAACTTTCAAAGCCGGCTATAAATGGACTACAATCGGGCTCCAGTGGTTGTTTTTTTTTTTATACAGCAGTGCCGTTAGTCCTGTAAGCCAATTTTGACCTTGTGCAGCGTGTAAGATTATGTGAGATATAGGGAACCCTGAGGTGCTTTGTGTCTCTAGTGGTGTGTTTATTTGGGTATGAAAGAGTTCGATGGAAGGATTATGTTCGTTACAATTTTTTTCTTGACAATAGTGAAAGACTGAATGATTTAAAAAATAGGGGCCGTAATACTTTAGGTTTAGATAACTGTGTTTGAGAAACAAAATACTTTTCCGTCGAACTATAGATCGAGTTGGGTTTGTACAGGCTTTAAACATATTTTACCGGCTATAAAATATATAAAATTTGGCTCATGAGAACAAGTTTGCTACATTTTGTATATACGAAAGCTGGCATGCTTTTTTTATTAGTTCCTTAAAAACTTACACGGAACTACACTTCGAAATGGGTCATTTACAATTATTCACTCCCAGCTACCAAAGGGACAACTCCCGATCTTAGTCGGTCAATGAAGGTCATTAATTTGTTGGCAAGTTAAAGAAGAAAAACGGGATACTACATTTAGGTAATAATGTAGTAAACATGAAACATCCATACTCTATCCAATGTTGCTTAGTATAGACTTCGTCCCAAATCCGCAGCTAAAATGAAATAGACACGATCTTTTACAATTACCGAAAGCAACTTTTCTCCATCAACACTAGGTGAGGAAAACATTTCCCGACTACCGCTTCAAACCTACGTGGCATCAGTCTTCATAAAGTTTTCAACAATCCTTTACAATAACACATATTACTATTAAAACTGTTCCATGCACGTGTAATAGGTTTAACTCATAAAAATGTGAGCAGTACTGCAATGTTGACTTTGTGAAACGTGACCTCAGTGATGGGAAAGAAAACTCGTATCAGAAAGGACTTAAACTTTATCAACTTATGTTACATTTGCTGTAGCAAGCGCCCAACCTCTGCGTTAATCTGAACTCCCCAAAATTGATACATCTTTCGAAAAAAAGAAAACATTTTCACGTCTCTTCGTTGAGCACGTTGATCTAAAGTTGTAGAAAAATATTTCTCCTTACTGAACACGTCCACAGAGAAACTTTGTCTAGACATATCCTGCGGAGCATTCACATTTTAAAAATCTATCTCCTTGTATGTACGTACTTGCACTTTCCTGATTTTGCGGCTTACAAACACGTATTATGCAATGTTGGTTGGTAAACTCATTAAAAGGATTCATGAAAGGCGTGCTGGTTTTATTCAAATAAAATTCTAAATTCATAGTAGCTACGCTGAGCACAATATGGGTGTGATATACCTTAAGGAAATAAACCAAAATTGCACAGGTGCATTGAACGGGACAAACTATGTCATTCAAGTCTGTTGTCCTTTTTTGGGATATTGTATTGAAGGACGGAGCTAATTATTGCGTGGGGTGAGATGTTACAACTTGCTGACAATTATGTGATAAAATCAATTTGATGTTCAATAACAAACAAACACGCATGGGGACTGAGCAAACATTCGACTCGACGTGACCGCAATTTATTATCCTTATCACTTTGACATACATACGCATCAGATATCAATATTTTATTTCGGTTGTGAGTGGGGGCATCCTGTGTAAATAATAAGAAATTGACTATGAAAGCATGTCCCGTGAGGAAAGTGCCGGCCTATATTTTATGTGTTTACTATAGGTGGTAAAGTCTCTATTAGCCTGCAGTGAAATGTGTGCCGAGGAGAGGATATACTCAGTGTGCTTGTTATATATACCGATGAACTGTGATGAAAGTAACTTTATATAATGCTGTTAAAGGTCTTACTTTACATTTTTTGTACCGCATACATACGCATATTCAAACTATAAGCAGAAGCTTTAGACCAGAAATGAAAAGTATTGCTTAACGTGAACACCTGCCTTGACAGCTTAATTTCACGATGGGCAAACCCACATCAGAGTATTTGAGAAAAACGTTGACCAAAAGCCCCAGAGCCAGTACAAGTACTAACCCTGGTGCAATTACCGTGGCTGTTAAGTTGGCAACAGTCCGACCCATTGGTAAGGGCGAGGCCTACCGAGACACGTCTTCGTTCTGAAAGAACGCTTTTGTCTCCGCATTCGGTTAAACCACAGCCCCCACGAATCCAACCCAGTTTTGGCACCGAGGCTGTCCCCATCCATTCGTAGCCCGACAGTTACTACCAATTTGGATTGCCAACCCAATCCGAGGAAAGGTGAACCTCAAATAAAAATGTCAGGTGAACAGAGCATCTTGAATCCCATATTACTAGCGGAAACAAGATAACTCACACCTATTTTCTCTTGCACTGTTCAATTTGGCCCACAATAAAAACACCACTAAAATTTGGGCAGTTCCGCAAGCTTTAGACCAGTGGTTCTTAGCCATAGACTAACCAAAATAGAAAAACAGCTTCCGTGCACCTACCCGATTTTCCCCGCAAATTTCGAATGACAGCCAGGGATGATGATGATGATGATGATGATGAAATGAATTGTGAATTGTATTTTTTCGGGCTCAATTGTATTTTTTATTTTCGTATACGAATAGGAGAAAGATATCGTTTTCATACAAAATTTCGAATGATTTCGAGATGCTTTTTAATTTTATGTATTTAATATCACGCAATTCCGTCCGTCAGCTTCTGAGGCCGACAGCTAGGCGCATTTGTTTCAAACTTCGTTTTGAGAATTTGTGGGCTTAAAGTACGGAACCGTTTATTATTTTGCACGGCGATTTCAAAATTTGGATTTTTCTCGAAAACCATAAACAAAAATGTATTTTAAAGCTAATATGGTCAACTTAATGCTTAATTCAATTCAATTTGAATATTTGAATTTAAATTTGAATATAGTATACTTTATCAAACCAATTAAGTCCTCCCACTTAATTTGCGATCACATACTTTCATTTCAAAAGAAATCAAATTGAAGGTTCACTAAAAGCCCTCAGCTTGACTTTGAACTTGTTTATCTGCATAATAATAAACTTTCATGATCACCATTCAATTCCAATATTATGTATGTATTTTGAAAACATTTCCGAAAGGATTAACAATTGCACTCAAAAATCTTGTAAGATGCAAACGTTATTGGATAAAAGCACTAATTATGGATACCTACACATTATAAAATGAACTATATTAAATATGCATTGGCCCTTAGAAATGGGAAAAAACTGGAATTTAAAGTCCTCTTTAGGTAGGCAGTGAACTCTAAATCCCACCTAGCATTTCAGAGAAGTAAAATAAATTTACCAAAAGCCAAATTCTGTTAGCTATTGTGACTAAATTTTGTTGTTCCACCAGAGGCGAGCTTTAACCTTCAAGTTGTCGCTGTTGTGAACCATATGAACCAAAATTGTTTTAAATTGCAATGAGAAATTTGAAAAAGGGAAACTTTTAGTTGTTAATACATACAACCCTACCGCTATTCGACCACCCTAATAATTAACGCGCCGAACTTTAGATATTCAGAAAAAAGCATATGCATGCACAAGCCCTAAGTTTCCAAAGCAAATATTAATTTTCTTTACTAATTTGGAACTTGGAACTCGCCCCAGTGTGAATTTCAACTAATTGGATTTGACGGATGCCACTTTAGATTTGACCTACGTGGTTTTCGAATTTTTGGTATTTCATATTTTGAGCTAAAATTTCAGATTTCTGCTGCTAAATCAAACATTAAATCCGAATTTTATTGGTTCTTGTGTGTATTAAGTTTGGCTACAAA